>CM069138.1:81853133-82458570 GCA_035221665.1 Okamejei kenojei
GGCGGGGTTCTTCACGTAGTCACTCACGTGACTCCGAAGTAAAATACATTCTTAGAGTCATATGGCACACCCACCTTTGCCCTCAACTTGTCAGAACCTTTAGTTCCCATCTATACTAATTAATTTACCAACATTTGGACCATAGCCTTCCAGGCCTTAGCTTTACAAGTGCTCATCTAAATATTTAAATGTTTGACAGTGAATTCCAAATCCCAACCACCCTCTGGGTGATATTTGTTTTTCTTCTAAACTGTCCTTACCTTAAACTCATATCCCCTTGTTATAGATATGTCTGCAATTTCTATACCCCTCATAATTTGTACACCATTTATGAGTCCTGTCAACCTACTCTGCTATGAGAAAAACAAACCTTTGCTATCCATTCTCACATAACTGAGTCATTCCATCTTGGTAAGTTTCCTCTACATGCTCTCCAGAGTAATCCCATCTTTTTCTATGCTGCTGTGACCAAAACTGCTTATAATATTCCAGATGTGGCCTCACCGGTGTATTATTAAATTGTACCATAAATTCCTTGTTCTTGTTTTCTATGCCCTGTTTAATCGAGGCTAGTATCCTGTAAGAAAGGAATCACATTTGCTGTCCTCCAGTATTCTGTCACTTCACCAATAGCCAGTGAAGGTTTAAAAATCTTTGTCAGAGTCCCAGCCTGGTTCACCCTTGCCTCTCGTTGCAGCCTAGGATGCATCTCGTCAGACCCTGGCAATTGATCCAAATTTATGTTTGCTAAGACATTTAATGCCTCTAGAATCTCACCCTCCCCAAAATCTTCAGTTATGAACTCTTTCTTCTTTGGGAAGAGAAGCATTCATTTAAGACCTCACTGTCTTCTTCCGAATCCATGTACAGGTTACCCTTTGATTTCAATTGGGTCCAGTCTTTTCCTGGCAAGTAGCTGCTCCAATGTTTGAGTCCTGTATAATGATGCTGAAATTGGCATTGCTCGTTACAGAAACTCAAGTTGAGGTCAATCCTAATCCCTGTTTAAAATTATCCTGCATCTTACAGTTATGATCAATACCTCCAAAGTGCTTACTGACATTTCAATCATTTGTATGGAAGAATTGGGTCTAGTACCGTCCCGTCTCTAGTAGGAACATTGAAATAGTGGGACAAGAGGCTGACCTTAATGAACTTTAAAATTTCCACCTCATGTAATCCTTTAACACTAAGGCAATCCTCATTAATATTGCAAAAGTTTAAATCCCTGAAACCCCTGTCTCACAGTACAAGTCGACCCACGAGTGACCCCGAGTTTAAAACAAATTAAACTCGTGGTAATCGCGTACAATTAACCTAGCGGGAATGTCGGAACTCGTGGACACAACTTAGTGAGGCGTGGCGCAAACGGCAGGTACCCATGAAACTTGTTAACTCTTGAAAAATTTCAAACATGTTTAAGGTTTTCCACGAGTCAAATTTACTCTTGAAGTTAAAAATGGAAACATTTAAACTCGTAAGAACGTAGTGGCCCATGAGTTTACCTTAGTGACTCGTGAGTCTACCGTGGGCACTCTTTAACTCAGCGGGCAGGCAGCATCTCTGCAGAGAAGGAATGGGTGACGGGATGACGTTTCCAAAATTCTGCTGCGTCTTTGTGTAACTCCAGCACCGTGTGTTCACTTTTTGTCAACCAGCATCTGCCCTTTCTTGTGTATGACATTACTTGTATCCGTGGCAGTTGATTGTCCCCTTCAGTTTCCCAGGGGGTCAGGACGGAACTGGAGTTGGGAGGGAACGGTGGGGGGAGGGGGTTGGGGTGACTTAGTACGGGAGACAAGTATACTGACTGTGTGAGCATACACTTTGGTAGTGATTGCCCATAGGGTTCACTGTCGAGGACTTCATAATGCAGAGAGCATTATAAATGGAGCGATTAACCCTGGAAAGGGGGGTGACTTCTCTTGGACCCAGGAAACTGAAGCAGGAATTTTCTTGAGGTTATTAATGACAGATAAATGGATCGGAAGGGTTTAGAGGGCTATGGGCTACATGCAGGCAAATAGGACTACCCAAAGACGCCAACTTGGACGGCACGGCCAAGCTGGGGCGAAGGACCTGTTCTCGTGTTGGACAGCACCATGACTAATGCCTATCCAGTGGGATTGACATAATTTGTATTTTTCATATCTAAAGATGCATTGTATTTTGGTGACTATTGCACACTGCAGACCAGAAGCACCTTCAATACCCAGAGAGAAGGGATGGGCGGGTTAAGTGAGCAGGAGAGTGGGGTTGTTTGCAGTTGCAGAGGGAGGGGGCAAGGGCGGTACAGTTCCCAGTCTCAGCTCCTGTTCTACCGAGCGTGCGGACGTGCATGGGTGGCTTGGCTGGCGGCGGCCCATGGTGTGGCAGAGCTGGCGTGCCCGCTGACTCCCATCTCCCCTCCCCCCCCCTCCCAGTCCGGGGCCACACTGGGAGAGAGCCCCCGAGCACCTGCCCCGGGGCGACTGGCACTGACCTGCTGGCGTCGCCGACGTGAAGATGGTGCGAAGCCCCCGCGCACGGTGCAATGGGCGGCGAACTAGAGAGGGGAGGGAAGGGGTCACACACATGGCCAGGAAGCAAAGAGATGGGGATGGGGGTGGCGATAGACAGGGCCAACAATGAGATGGAAAAAGACAGAAACACTGGCGTGCAAAGGAGACCTACAATAGTGCATGATCTCTCTCATTGGCAGGTGATTGTCGCCTGCCCGCTGTTTCTGACGCTAAAGCCTTGGGATAATTGCCCTTCATATTGGCGTGGAGGGGGAGGGGGGTATTGTGCTGTTTGATCGCCCCCTGCTATCCCATGGACAGGGGGAGACAGTGGCATTTGAGACTGGTGGGCAATCACTACCAAAATGTCTGCCCACACAGTCAGTACACCTCTCCTACACTTCTCTCCCACACTAAGTCACTAAACCTAAATAATGTCTTACACGAGAAAGGGCAGATGCTGGTTGACAAAAAGTGAACACACGGTGCTGGAGTAACACAAAGACACAGCAGAATTTTGGAAACGTCATCCCATCACCCATCCCTTCTCTCCAGAGATGCTGCCTGTCCCGCTGAGTGACCATACTGAGGGAATTCCCATGTATATGAAGCAGAGAGAAACATGAAATCTATATGGCTCTGCCCGACTTTTGAGTAAGGATTCGGTGGTTTGTACCCACTCCACCAAGCCAGCCGGCTGGACCCCTCCTTGTTCCAGCGGCGGAAGCGACATTTCCAAGAGAATGGGGCAGAGAGCTGAGGCAGGGCTGGGATGGGAGCAGGGTAGATGAGGTATACCAAAGGGCAGGCGGCAAAGGTCTTGTGCTCTAGCGAGGTAGACCTCTCTTCCCCCTGCTAATGCACACACAGAAAGAAAGAGATGAAGGCAGAGAATGATCCCAGCCTAACCCAAGAGCCTTGTCACAGATTAATGACGCCCATGCATCCCCTCCCAACCTCCCTCCACCTCAACTCGCGCCTGGGCACCAAAGCAGCTCAGGAAGCGAACCCTGAGCTCTGTCTCCCAACAATCTGATGTGCAACTGATGCGAAAGAACAGCGGCTGCGGCCGGCCGGCACCCGGCATGGACTTTTCACACCCTCACACACGAAAAGTGTGTGCGAATAACAAAAACAAGGAATAAAACTAAAAGCCCGGCTTGAAAGGCAACTAAAAATATATTCTGCTTAGAACGAGCAGGCGCGGAGACATCTGTCCACATTCAAAGATTTCATCTCCCGTCTCCCCGCAGTGTGTAGACCTGGCAGTAAATTCAATTAAAATATAGCAAACCTCCACCTGCTGGTCTTCTAACTACGTGATGTGTGTTTGAAACAAATCATAAGTATAACTGCTCTGGCACTGGACGGTGCGTATTTTCCCTTTGTAGGTCATATCAATAGATGTGGCTGTGCTGAATTCTATCTTTAACTCAAAGCCGCAGGATGGAGATGTCTTCTTTTACACTGTTGCTTATTAAAACAGACCTTCATTCACGGTTGGCGCAAGAGTAACTCGGAGAGGAACTTGGTAACTCGGGAGAGGAACTTGGTACTTCACAGAAATGAGAAGTAAACGGCAAACTTAGACATACACATGGGAACTCGTTTAAACTCGTGAACATAAACTTGGAATCTCGTAGACAACCACGAGTGTGATTTTTTTTCTTTCATCGGGATCACTCGTGGGTGGACTCGCACCGTGAGACAGGGCCATTACCATTAAAACCCCAACAGTTATCATAATCTGTAATACCTCTATTACCATAATCTAAATACACATTTTTGCTATTCATAACATTTACAGTAAAATGGATGTCTCTTTATTGCCCAAAGGACAAAAGAAGGAGGTGCAGTAAAGCTCTGGGATCAGGAAATGAAGCGATGTCGAGCATTCCAGCTGGAGACAGGACAATCTTTGGACTGTGTGCGCTCTGTCTGCAGAGGAAAGGTCAGAAACCTAAAGTTACAATTCCGTTTGTTCAAAGGTTATTGCTGTGATATATTTTGACATATTTCAATTCATGCAGAGATATATAAAAACTGAATTGAGATTGTGTGGGGATTAAATTAATGAAAACAAGGATATTGGATAGAATGCAAGAAGGTTTGGTGATTTATTGTAATTTAATTTGGCATATGCCAAGTCAGTGCTTTCTGTTCAGGAATTATAATTTAGTGTGAATAAAAAATAAATTTAAGGAACAATTAAAATGGTAAGAAAGGAGCTTATTGTCAAAACGAATGGGTTATTTTTTAACTCTATTTGTAATGCAACAAAATATAATAATCTGTATCTAGATGTCAAAAATGTATAGTGCTGCACAAATCATTCAGTAAAGGAATACAAATAGTTGGAATGCTATGATTTAATTTTTTTGAATTGATGAAAATTGTAGACATGGAAGACAGTACTGAAACAGTAGCTGCCATTATAGAGGTCAAAATATTAAATGGAACCAATTTCTATCTTGTCTGACAACATTCCAGCCAGTGTCAATTGGAGTTAGGTCCTTAGGTGGGTAAACATCTTGGCATATTTTAATAAATCCATTTGAAGCAGATGTACTCCATTATAATTGTGTCAGTTTTATCAAAATGGAAGTCTTCATTGATAATATTTTGAATAAATCTCACCTCCACCACTTAGAAGGATGAGGCCAGTGATGACATTGGTACTCCACCACCTGCAATGTTAGTTCCACATCACACAACATTCTGGTCTGTCAAGTTTCTTTGTTGTTCCTCAATTGTCACTGGGTTAACATTTTAGAACTGCCCACCATTTTCACAAATCTTGTAGTGATTCCTAACCTGCTTTCAAAGGTCAGTAGAACAGATAATCAAATACTGACATATTGGTGATGCTCACATCCTGTGAGTGGTGTTCACATCCAATAAAAATAAATCAAAAGACCATTGACTCAAATTGCCTTGCCTCTTTTTGCAGATGATCTCACTCTATGACAATAAGACCTACCATTTCAACATGCCATATTTATGAATCCAATCAGGGTCAAACAACATAAACTGAGGTTTGCATAAAGGATTTTAAGTCAGCGATGACCTTCCCTGTGACTTTTCCTATCCCAGTGCTTGTATATGGTTCTCCTCCATGGCTGCAATCAAATTGGTGGAAATCTGGTCCAATGCAGCTGCAGTAAACATGAAGAACAATTTTCAACTGCTCTGAGGCCAGATAGCTTTGGACTCTATCTATCACCTTGAGTGACAGTAGTCTAAGCTAACTAACTTAAGCACAAGAGAAAGGGCATTGACAGAGTGGTGATCATAAGATCATGTCCATTGTTGTTCTGAGAGACTACAGCGAATTGAGCTTTATGCGATCTCTTACATTTCCTTAGGCAGCACTTTAGCTTTGCTAAGGGACTTTATTAAGGGAGTCCTACAGTGTCAACCTATGACTATTGGAATTCAGAATTAGAATGGCAGTAGTTTGAGCTTTGATCACTCCATGTAAACATTTTCAGTAGAAACTTTAGTCTTCAGGTGCATGTTGAAATATAGATGGCTGCCACTCCCACCCTCCACACAGAATCTTGTGTTAAATTGAAATGGGACTTGCTGATGATTCTTGACATTTCACACAATTTTCTAAGTAGACAGGACAATGTCTCTAGCATGCTCATCTACAGGCTACCCAACAGAGACCTATTTTGAGATTTTCTGGGCATCTAAAATTGCAGCCACTTCACGAGTAACAACTGAGCCTATGGTCACGATTTTAGATCTCATTGTTTCTGGCAGCAATTATGTTATAGTTTCTCTCATAAAAAAGGTCTGTATACTTTTGACGTGAAGGGTCAGTCTGAAAAAGGATCCTGACCAGAAACATTTGTCTATTTCCCTACATTGATGACCCGCTGAGTTTCTCCAGCATTCTTTTTTTCTTTCTTTTGTTTAAGTTTCTAGGATCTACAGTTTCTTGTGCATCACGTGTGCAATCAACTATGTATCATATTTAATTGATTTACCTTAAATGCTTTTTATAGGCTTATTCTTCAATGTTTTTATTCTTGTCTGTTGTAGACTGTATAGTTCTATGAATTATCTTATTCTTATTCGGAAGATATAGAACTAACTTGAATTGGCCTCAGTAGATAAACCTCACCCATGCCAAGGGATACCAAGGCCATTTTTAGGCACCTCTACCTGCAGAAAAAAAAGATTGTGACCATCCACTTTATCTATTCCCCATACGGTTTTGTACACCTCTAAAAGTTCACCCTTCAGCCTCCAAGTCTTAACATTCCCAGCCTTTATAGCTCGAGCCCTCAAGTCCAACTTCTTTACAACCTTTCCAGCTAATGACAGCCTTCCTATAGCTGGGCGACCAGAACTTCACTTGATACTCCAATTGAAGTCTCACAAGTGTCTTGTACAGTTATAACACAATATCCCAACTCTTGGCCGATGAAGGCATGCTTGCCCAACACCAATTTCAGCACCTTGTCCACAAGTGTCAGCACATTCAGGAGACTGTTTACTTGTTCAAAATTCCAGGATCTCCAGTTCCTTGTATGTGATGTGTGCAGTCTACCACCCCTGGTGCCATTCTAGCTGCCATTCGTTTTGTAAACTTAGATAACCTTCTTCACTGTCCACTATACCACCAACAATTGACACACAATGTTGGTGTCATCACAAACTTATTAAAAATGCCAACTAGATTCTCATCCAAATCGTTAGTATAGATGATGAACAACAATGGACCCAGCATTGATCCCTGAAGCAACTGCTGGTTACAAGCTTCCAATCTGAAAAAAACACCCTCTACTCCCACCCTCTAACTCCTATCACCAAGTCAATTGTATCCTAATGCCTGCCACACCTTGGAAGCCATGTGATTTAACTTTTCAAACCCACTGATCTTCCAGGGCCTTGTCAAAGACCTTGCCAAAGTCCATATTGACAATGTCTGTTTCCCTGCTCTTGCCAATCCTCAACCATATGTGAGACACAATTTCTCATGCACAAAGCCATGCTGACTATCTCTAATTAGTCCTTGGCTTTCCAACTTCAGGTACATTCTGTCTCTTAGAATTTCCAATTTTCCCACTGTTAATGTTAGGCTCACCGCCTATAGTTTCCTAACATGTCCTTGCAGCCCTTCTCAAATAAAGTTGCCAGTCTTCCAGTACCTTACCCGTGGATAAAGGTGATGCAAATATCTCTACCAGGACCCAGCAAATTCTTCCCTACCATCCCACGATTTATTCAGATACACCTGGTCAGGCTCCAGAGATTTATCCACCTTTTGCACTTTAAGACTACCAGCACCTCCAATTTGCAATTTAGGCATGTTTCAAGGCATCAATATTTTCTTCCTGGCATTCCCTAGCTCTCATTATCTTCTCCATGGTAAATACATTTGAAAAACAGATAAACTATTTTTTATTTAAATAAATCCAGTGCATCTCGTGTGACTCCACACTCGTATTCGATCACGTTGATCCGTAAAGGGCCCTTTTCTCCCTCAGCTGGCTCGTGTATGTATGTTGGAGTGTATTAAAGAATAGAAAGTCTGAAAGAGCATTTTAACACGAGGATTTTAGCACACTTACCTAACAAGCTCAATTCATATTATGCTCAATAGGACGTGGGTGAGCCACCTGATGGTCATGGACCAAAAGTAATTGCAGGAAAAGCACATAAGTTTGAGAACCATTAAGCCTCTTACAGACAGCTTTCTAGGAAGAATATTTATCTCCCAGCAATTAATTTTTAAGCAGTTTTTAGATACAATGGCAGGCAGCTTCCTTGGAAAACTGATCAACACTTGCAATTTGCTTATTTTCTGGTTACAAATGAGTTGAACGTTGATCAAAGGGAAACTTTTGCAATTTAAAGATGTTCCTGGTTAATCTTGAACTATGTGATTGGCCAGGTTTATGGCCAATGACAACATGCATTTGTGGGAACCACCCATCTGTGCGAACCAAAGCAGTTACTCATTCTGACTATTGTTACAGTGCAATCAGAAAGTATTCAGACCCCTTCACTTTTTCCACATTTTGTTACGTTACAGCCTTATATTAAAATAGATTAAACTTTTTTTTTAATCATCATTCTACACCCAATACGCCAGAATGAAGAAGCGAAAACAGGTGTTTAGAAATTTTTGCGAAGTAATTAAAAATAAATAATTGAAATATCACATTTACATAAGTATTCAGCCCCCTTGCTATGACTCAAAATTGAGCTTGGGTTCATCCTATTTCCATTGATTATCCTTGAGATGTTTCTACAACTTGATTGGAGTCCACTAGTGGTAAATTAAATTGATTGGATATGATTTGGAAAGGCACACACCTGTCTATATAAGGTCCCACAATTGACAGTGCGAGACAGGATTGTGTTGAGACACAGATCTGAGAAAGCATATAAAACAATGTCTGCAGCATTGCAGGTCCCGAAGAGCACAGTGGCCTCCATCATTCTTAAATGGAAGAAATTTGGAACCACCAAGAGTCTTCATAGAGCTGGCCGCCCGGCCAAACTGAGCAATCGGGGGAGAAGGGCCTTGGTCAGGGACGTGACCAAGAACCCGATTGTCACTCTGCCAGAGCTCCAGAGATCCTCTGTGGAGATGGGAGAACCTTCCAAAAGGACAACTATATCTGCAGCACTCCACCAATCAGGCCTTTATGGTAGAGTGGCCAGACGGAAGCCACTCCTCAGTAAAAAGCAGCTTGGAGTTTGCCAAAAGGCATGTGAAACAAGATTTTCTGGTCTGATGAAACCAAGATTTAACTCTTTGGCCTGAATGCCAAGTGTCACGTCTGGAGGAAACCAGGCACCGCTCATCACCTGGTCAATACCATACCTACGCTGAAGCATGGTAGTGGCAGCATGCTGTGGGGATGCTTTTCAGCGGCAGGAATTGGGAGACTAGTCAGAATCGAGGGAAAGATGAACGGATAAAAGTACAGAGATCCTTGATGAAAACCTGCTCCAGAGCGTTCTGGACCTCAGACTGGGTGGGAGGTTCACCTTCCAAAAGGAAAATGACCCTAAGCACACAGCCAAGACAATGCAGGAGTGGCTTTGTGACAAGTCTGTGAATGTCCTCGAGTGGCCCAGCTAGAGCCCGGACTTGAACCCGATCGAACATCTCTGGAGGGACCTGAAAATAGCTGTGCATTGACAGTCCAACCTGACAGAGCTTGAGAGGATCTGCAGAGAAGAATGGGAGAAATTACCCAAATACAGGTGTGCTAAGCTTGTAACGTCATACGCAAGAAGACTTGAGGCTTTAATCGCAGCCAAAGAAGGTGCCTCAACAAAGTACTGAGTAAAGGGTCTGAATACTTATGTAAATGTGATATTTCAGTTATTTATTTTTAATTACTTTGCAAAAAATTCTAAACACCTGTTTTCGCTTTTTTGTTATGCTGTATTGTGCGTAGATTGATGATTAAAAAAAAAGAATTTAATCAATTTTAGAATAAGGCTGTAACGTAACAAAATGGAAAAGGTGAAGGGGTCTGAATACTTTCTGAATGCACTGTATCTCTAGCAAAACAAATGTGATTGTTGGCCCAATCAAAAGAGCTATCAATGACTTACTTTCAGTATTTGCGTGCAGTGACTACTAGAACCTGGATATATTTCTAATAGTATCCTGGAAAGATTCGGAGTTAAAACTGTTAAAACTAGCATGGTTCCCGAACGCAACAAAGTACAGGACCTCTTTTTGGAGATTGCAGATGTCATGTTAAGTGACAAGTTAAAGCAGCACCCATCACCACTCGCTGCCCCAACCTTCCACCCACTAGCACCATTCTTCTGTGTTGTCGAGCACAATTTGTACTTGAATGCAAACTCTGTTACCCTGATACTGCCTCCTGCAAATTCAATCCTTGTGCAATTTCCTTCTTTAAGTGCCTCGGGAAGGTTGGTCCCGATAGTCATCGTGCTGCCTGTACCATTCCCGCTTTAAGGCACCCAGATCTTGTTTCAGTATCTCAAAAGCCTCATCACAAAGGCGGTTCAATCCTTCACCTTGTAGGCATTAGCAATTAATAATAGCTGTAAATGCTTAATATTTATTTTAGTTTTTACACCTGACTTTTAATAAGTCTCATGAGATTCTTAAGATTCTTTCGTTGAAATTAATAAAGACTTTTCAGGCTTTTTACAGTATGTTAAAATGCACAGGTTAAAATATTACACCCATTCACTGATTAAGATATTGTAAGTCATTAAGATGCATCCAGTGGAAATTCTGCACTCAAACTGATGTGCCCTAGTTAAACACAGAAGCTGACACATTGGAAATAACTTGCTGATACATTGACCTTTTGTATGATGTTGACAAATCAACCTTGCTACACTTCACAATGCAGATTTGGAATTACATTATTGCTGTTTCAGCAATTCTCTGAAATTGAGTTCCATCATAGATACATTTCTATGGTGATGAAGATGAAGGATTGCTGATAAAAAGAGTGTTTATTTACTTCGCTCAACAACTCGTGCAAAGAACACTATCAAGCTAAGAAGAAAGTTCTGTGGTTCAATAATCTGACAGTATCTATGCATCAAAAGAGCCCCTCCATTTGCTCCAGAATTGAAAATAATTTCTGCTTCCTTCTCCTTTTCTCCTCTCCATCCTTCCTCACTGTCTTTCTCTCTTCCATTTTCTATCCCTCCCATCCTTGCAACTTCCTTTCGTTATACCCACTGTAGGATTCATGAGTAGATTCCCCGTAGCAAGTGCTGACGACTCAAAGGATATTTATGCTTTATTGCTGGACGTGGATTATTCACAGATTTAGATCTTATGCATTTGGGAAAATGTACTAAAGTCCTGAACCTGCTTGCATTTGCAGATATAATATTTTCCATAGAATTGCTGAAATCTTGCAGGAAAATTCATCCCATCGTGAGACAGTAGATTATTCATTATTGCCTTATATTTCCACTCATTGTAGTCTGTTTTGTGCTTAATGACATTTTTATTGCAGGGAAAAATACTGGTGGGAACTAAAGATTGCGAAATAATTGAAGTTGGGGAAAAGAATGCCGCATCAAACAGCTTAATCAATGGGCACATGGAAGGAGAGATATGGGGCCTTGCCACACACCCTTTGAAAGATCTCTTGATCTCTGCAAGTAATGATGGCACAATAAGAATCTGGGACTTGGCTGATAAAGTAAGCAGGAAATATTATTTTTAATTGATGCATTTCTAAAATTGGGTGCAGTGTGCCCTCAACACAAATACCAGCCCTTTTTATTGCACAAATAATAAAACAATGATTCCCGTTCCTTTGTATAAAATTTGTTGGCTTTTTGTCTCTTTCTGACCGGCGAGGATTGTTTAATCTCCCCATTTTTTAAAGTTTCTTAACTGCACAGCTGAGATTGGCAATTTACGATCTTGGAAATTTCAATGTTAATTTAATTAGAGTCAATAGACGATAATAGGCAATAGGTGCAGGAGTAGGCCTTCGGCTACTTCAGCAACTGCTGTTTCAATGTATGATGGTGTCATATTACTAGACGCTTTGATGAGTAAAATCACATACAATTTATGAAATATTAAATTATGGTTCCGTTTGAAGTTATTTTACATGTCTCCTAAATTATCTCCATTGTAGAAATTGCTAAACAAAGTAAACCTTGGATATGGCGCAAAGTGTGCTGCTTACAGTCCTGATGGAGAAATGGTAGCGATCGGGATGCAAAATGGAGAATTCATTATACTACTTGTCAATTCTCTGAAAGTGTGGGGCAAGAAGCGGGACCGAAGTGCTGCCATTCAGGATATCAGGTAAAATATATATTGTTGTAGAAATATTCAGATGTGAATCTCCACCACTAAGGTATTTACACTGTTTATCAGAATTGATTATATATCAGAATGAATACAAACTCATATCTCTATTATATTGAACATTGTCACAATATTTATATCACTTGCTGACCTTGCTGAATTTGAATTGCTAAATTTTGAAAAAAAAGGCTGACGGGACTGGATCAAGGGTTTGGTTTAGTCCAGGAGTCAACAACCTTTTTTGCATAGGGGTCAGGACCCATGTTTGTGAGCGGATGGCGGGCCACATCTAACGCGTAGTTAATAAATGGAGGTAATAATACATACTAACTAAATTAGTAATTAGTCATAATACATACTAATGTATATACTTATAAAACTCTGATCTGATTGTTTGTTTGTTTGCTTGTGAATCACATCTTTTCGAAAACCCGACGCGCGAATGGTGACATTTTTACATATTCCGGTAGAGATTTACCTCATGAGGTCGAAAATCACCAATATTAATTATTTCCCGAGTTTTTTACTAAAATTGTTCACCAATCTGACATCTTTAAAAAATCTAACCAGCTGAAGTGAGCTGGATGACGTCACAATGCCTCTGCTCCTCGCGGCAAGCTGCGCAGAATTTTCAACGCGCAGCCACGTGCTGCAAGTAACGCGGCCCACCCGCCCTCCCCCACTCCCCAGGGCTCTGGATTTAAGCTGCTAAACACATGCTCAAGTCATGCAGCATGCTCCGCTGGGCTAGAGGTTGTACCAGTAGAGGGGGGAGGGGGAGGCCCCCCCCCTCTCTCTGCCCCCCCCCTCTCTGCCCCCCCCCCCCTCTCTGCCCCCCCCCTCTCTGGCCCCCCCCCCCTCTCTGCCCCCCCTCCCTCTCTGCCCCCCCCCCCTTCTCTGCCCCCCCTCCCTCTCTGCCCCCCTCCCTCTCTGCCCCCCTCCCTCTCTGCCCCCCCCCCTGCCCCCTCCCTGTCTGCCCCCCCCTCCCTGTCTGCCCCCCCTCCCCTCTCCCTCTCTGCCCCCCCTCCCTGTCTGTCTGCCCCCCCTCCCTGTCTGCCCCCCCCTCCCTGTCTGCCCCCCCTCCCTGTCTGCCCCCCCTCCCTGCCCCCCCTCCCTGTCTGCCCCCCCTCCCTGTCTGCCCCCCCCCTCCCTGTCTGCCCCCCCTCCCTGTCTGCCCCCCCTCCCTGTCTGCCCCCCCTCCCTGTCTGCCCCCCCTCCCTGTCTGCCCCCCTCCCTGTCTGCCCCCCCTCCCTGTCTCTGCCCCCCCTCCCCCTGCCCCCCTCCCTGTCTGCCCCCCCCTCCTGTCTGCCCCCCTCCCTGTCTGCCCCCCCTCCCTGTCTGCCCCCCTCCCTGTCTGCCCCCCCTCCCTCTGCCCCCCCTCCCCTGCCCCCCCTCCCTGTCTGCCCCCCCCTCCCTGTCTGCCCCCCTCCCTGTCTGCCCCCCTCCCTGTCTGCCCCCCTCCCTGTCTGCCCCCCTCCCTGTCTGCCCCCCTCTGTCCCCCCTCCCTGTCTGCCCCCCTCCCTGTCTTCCCCCCTCCCTGTCTGCCCCCCCTCCCTGTCTGCCCCCCCTCCCTGTCTGCCCCCCCTCCTTGTCTGCCCCTCCTCCCTCTCTGCCCCCCCTCCCTGTCTGCCCCCCCCTCCCTGTCTGCCCCTCATTCCCTCTCTGCCCCACCCCATCCCTCTCTGCCCTCCTTCCTCTCTAGGGAGGGGTGAATATTGGGACCTATGGGTGAGTAGTGGAGTATTGCATTCAGGAACCAGCCCTCCCCTGTGTCACCACACCCCCCACCCCTCAATCTATACCCCCCCCTCCTCCCTCTCCACCCCCCCCCCCCCCCATGCGTGAGTTGATAGGGCGGGAGGTGGGGTCAAAGGAGCAAATTAATAATATTGATATAATATCAATGGGGGGGGAGGCTAGTGTGTGTGTGGGGGGTTGTCAGTGTCTGTGTGTGTGTGATGCTGAAGGCATACATAAATAGATGCTGAAGGCATACATAAATTAGTAATAATACGTGCTAATAATACACAGCTTTCACATGTTTTTCTTTTTTTAATAATATTTTTATTAGAAGTAATCCATCCTAACGGTATAACAACTTTTCAATTACACAACCAACTTATTTCACTAAGTATACGGATGTTACAAATAATTCTTATAAACTTCTATTTTTTAGAAAGTAGAAAAAGAAAAGAATAGATTTTAATCAATAAGAATAGTGATTAAATAATAATTTTGATTATATAGAGAGAGAGAAAGAAAAGTGAAAAAAATAGAAAAAGAAAAAAAAGGATTATAGTATACATCTTATTAGTGAGTTACACAATTTCAAATAATGATATTAATAAAGACATGCATACAAATCCAAAAAAAAAAAAAATTATTTTCATCTAATTCTGCCGGGTACCCATTGAGTTGTGATGCCACTAATGTGAACAGCTACCCCTTCAAATATTCTGTATATGGAGACCATATCTGTTAAAGAGTTCATATTTGTCCATTAGGACAAATCTGATTCTTTCCAAATGCAACGTCTCCAACATTTCCACTGTCCACATTTTAATTGTGGGGGATAATGTTCCCTTCCAAAATTTCAATATTAATTTTTTCCTTATTATCAAACAGTTCCAAGAAATTTATTTGGTTTACTGTTAATATTAGATTTGAATCCTGAACTCCTAATATTATTATTTTTGGATCTGGGTCCAGTTTAATTTTAAGAACTTCAGAGATAACTCTAAAGATTTTTGCCCAATAATAGTTGAGTTTTATACATGTTACAAAACTATGCGTTAAGTTAGCTTCCAAGTTCTGGCATTTATCACAAATAGAAGAAATGTTAGGATAAATTCTATTTAATTTCGTTTTTGAATAATGTAATCTGTGTAATACCTTAAATTGTATCAATATATGTCTAGCATTTAATGAGCAACGATGTATACATTGTAGGATTTCTTCCCAAGTTTCCTTCGTTATAGATAAACCTATTTCATTTTCCCATGTTTGTCGATATATTTCCGAAGTTGGGATTTCCTTATCCAAAATAGTATTATATATATACGCTATTAATTTTTCTGTATTTGGTTGTTTATTAAACAATTCATTTAATAATCCTGGTTTTCTATTTTTATAGTCTTGCGTATTTCACTTAATATAGTTTCTAATTTGTATATACCTAAATATGTTATTTGACTGCAATCCATAGATATTCTGTAACTCTTGAAATGAAAGAAATGTTCCTTTCTTGTAAAGGTGCTCTATCCATTTAATTCCTAAATCATTCCAGTGTCTAAACCCATTGTCTAATACAGAGGGCTTAAACAAAGGATTATTCATAATTGGCAAACAAAGTGACAAATTATCCATATATAGGGTCTTAACTATTCGTTTCCAAATACGTCTATTGCTATGAATTATAGGGTTATCACCATACAATTTTTTTGTACTTCCCTTGATGCAAAAAGAATCGAACCTCCATCAAAAGGCAAACAGTCTTCCTTTTCCATCTTTAGCCAGCTTGTCTCATCCTCTAAATTTACCAACCAAAAATTCATATTCTTAATCTGAACTGCCCAGAAATAATATAAGAAATTTGGTAGTGCTAGTCCACCATTTATTTTAGATTTACATAGATGTTTTTTACTTAGTCGATGATTTTTATAGTCCCAAATAAAACTATTAACCAAAGTATCTATTTTTTTTAAAAAAACATTTTAGGGAGATATAAAGGGATGGCTTGAAATAAATATAACAATTGTGGCAAAAAAAATCATTTTTATAGCATTTATTCTACCGATCATTGAAATAGGTAGTGTTTTCCAATATAAAATATATTTGTTTAGTTTATTTAACAATTGAGGGTAATTATATTTAAATAGACAGTTATAGGATTTAGATACATTAATTCCTAGATATTTAAATTTATCTGTGACTATTTTAAGTGGGAATTGTTCTAATATATTTAATTTTATTCCAGTTGTAGGCATAATTTCACTTTTATTCCAATTAATTCTATACCCAGAAAATGTGCCACACTTAGTTATAACATTAAGTAGATTGGGAATACTAATCTCCGGTTTTGTGATATAAATTAAGATGTCATCTGCGTATTGAGATATTTTATTCGTTGTAGTTTTGGTATTATATCCATATATTTCTGGTTCTGATCTAATCATTTCGGCTAATGGTTCTATTACTAGAGCAAATAGTAATGGTGATAACGGGCATCCTTGTCTACAACCCCTAAAGAGATTAAATTTTGCTGATAACATTTGATTTGCTAATATTCTGGCAGTTGGATTTGAGTATATGATTTTTACCCATTTGGAAAATCTATCCCCCAGTTGAAATTTCTGCATTATTTTAAATAAATATGGCCATTCAACCTGGTCAAATGCCTTTTCAGCATCTAAGGATATGACAGCTAGTTCAATATCATTCACTCTTTTTTAGTATATGATATTGAATATACGTATCTGCGTATTGAGATATTTTATTCGTTGTAGTTTTGGTATTATATCCATATATTTCTGGTTCTGATCTAATCATTTCGCTAATGGTTCTATTACCAGAGCAAATAGTAATGGTGATAACGGGCATCCTTGTCTACAACTCCTAAAGAGATTAAATTTTGCTGATAACATTTGATTTGTTAATATTCTTGCAGTTGGATTTGAGTATATGATTTTTACCCATTTGGAAAATCTATCCCCCAGTTGAAATTTCTTCATTATTTTAAATAAATATGGCCATTCAACCTGGTCAAATGCTTTTTCAGCATCTAAGGATATGACAGCTAGTTCAATATCATTCACTCTTTTTTGGTATATGATATTGAATAGACGTCTCAGATTCTAAGATGAATAGCGTTTTGGGATAAAACCTGTTTGGTCATGATGTATTAAGTTATTAATCACTAAACTTAGCCTCCGAGATAAAATTTTAGTTAGTATTTTTTGATCAGTGTTTAAAAGAGCTATTGCTCTGTATGACCCAAGGTCTTCCAAATCTTTATCAGCTTTAGGGATAAGTGTAATTGTAGATTCATTTAATGATTCTGGTAACTTTCCTTGTTCATAAGCATATTTATATATTATATGTAAATGTGGAGAGATCAGATCATAAAACCTCTTATAAAATTCAACACTTAAGCCATCAGGGCCTGCGGCTTTTCCGTTATTTAATGATCCAATTGATTCTTCAATAACTTCTACTGATATATCAGCATTTAACAAATCTCTACCTTCCTGATCCAAACTATTAATAAGACATTCTTGTAGGAATGTTTCCATTCCATCTGATTGTCCTGCTAGTTTAGTTGAGTAAAGATTTTGATAACATTGTAAAAATGTATCATTGATATCTTTTGGTAAAGTCAATATTTCTCCTTGTTCAGATCTAATTTTATGTATCATTTTCTCCTCATCAAGCTGGCTTGCCAGTAATTTTTGTGGTTTATCCCCAAATTCAAAGTGTACTTATTTAGTCTGTTGAAAAAGTTTAATAATCTGATTTGAATATATTTTATTTAGCTTATATTTTAATGATGCAATTTTATTACTTAGCCCCTTTGAAGGGGATATTGCATTTTCAATATCTAATTGTTTTATTTAATTTTCCAACTTTTGTTGAGTCTTTCGATTTTCCTTATTAAAGTATGCTTGTGCTGATATTATCGCACCACGTATAAATGCTTTAAATTTATCCCAAAGCAGTGATGGTGAAATTCCAGGTTTGTCATTAGTTTCAAAAAATAATTTAATCTGTTTTACCAAATAATCATAACAAGCCTTATCATTTAATATTTGGGGGTTGCGTCTCCAGTTAGAGGTTTTAATAGTTATGTCTTTCAATTTTATCTTAAATGTTAATGGAGCATGATCCGAGATAATAATATTATGATATTTTGAGTCATACGTAAATGAGATTAGTTTTGAATCTATTAAAAAATAGTCTATCCTTGAATAGGTTCCGAATACAGGGGAAAAAAATTAATATGCTCGACCAGATGGGTTATCTGTTCTCCAGATATCCTTAACATTTGCTGTGTTAATAATATAATTTATAAGTGTACTTGGCTTAGAAGTGGTTTTCCTTTTCATTGATGATCTATCTAAATAATTATCTAAGGTACAATTAAAATCACCTCCAATTATTAGATTATGTTGAGTGGATATAGGGATATTGTTAAATATTTTCTGGAAGAATAATGGGTTATGAAAATTAGGACCATATATATTCATAAGGATTACTTTTTTAGAATGTAATTCACCTGTAATTATTATATATCTACCCTCAACATCTTCTATTGTTGAGCTTTGTTTAAAAGGTACACCTTTACAAATAATTATTGCTACCCCTCTAGACTTATGTGTAAATGAAGAGTGATATACTTTGGAAATCCATTTTGCTGCTAATCTATACTGCGCATCTTTTTTAAGGTGTGTCTCTTGGAGAAAAATAATATCAGATTTCAATCTATTTAATTGAGCTAAAACCTTACCTCTTTTAATTGGTTCGTTAATTCCCTTAACATTCCAACTACAGAAGGTGATTCCATCACCCCCAATCCTAGTATTTATGCCATACATGTTATTATTAAGGTGGTTTATAATGGAGTAGATGTCTCAGCTCATCTAACCCAGTCCTATACCCAAACATCAGATGGATGAAACTTAATTTCTGTGTCATTGTCTTATACACACGTCTCTTTGAACTAACTATATAATAACAATCATACTTAAATCCATATAGTATATAGTATGAAATAAAATACATAATATAAAAATAATAATAAAAAATGTGAGTAAAGTAAGTGATGCTAGTAAAGTGTAAGGGGAAAAAAAGTGACTACAACTATAATTAGTGTAGTTAGTATTAGTGTAAGCCACACTAGCGTGGCTATTAATCTACGGACTTCCGTGAAAAAAAAAGATGTTAATAATTCCAGCTCCGTTTTTGCCTTAAGGGCTATATATGTCGGGGTGGGGTATTAAATTTATATACTTAATAATTAATTAATAATACTACTAATATCAAATATAGTTAGTGTCATAGCACTATATTAGGAGAGCTAACGTACATTTTTAAGGGGTAGGTAATACAAAACTATATTTATTAATAATCCATCCATCCCTCCTTAACCCCAAGATAGAGTCCATGTCCATTGTTCCTCCTCCTTCCCTGTGGGTCCTTCATCAGTGTGAATCCTCCTCCTTTTCAGTGGATGGGCAGTATCATCAGATAAGTGATCAATAATATTCAGTATTGTTCATCTTCATCTATTTCTTCCTCTACTTCTTCCTCTTCCAGTTTCTTCTGAATGTTTCGAGCGAATTCAAGAGCTTCTGTATATTTGGTGAAGTGGTGCTCCTTATTATCATAAGTTACTCTTAATGTTGCCGGGTACATCAGGCCATATCTCAGCTTCTTTATGTTCCTCAGGATACCTCTTGTTTCTGTAAATAAAGATCTTCTCTTGGCCACTTCCGCAGGGTAATCTCTGAAGATACTGATGTTGTCTCCCTCATATTTGAGATTTTTCTTACGTATTATTATCTTCATCATATCTTCAAAAACATGATCGTAAGCCACCTTCACAATCATCTGTCTTGGGGGAGCATCCCTTCTAGGGGTACGTCTCAATGCCCTGTGTGCTCGGCCCAGCAGAGGTTCTTGGTCCAAGTTCAGAATATCTTTTAGGAGTTTTGCAGCAAATTTTCGAGCGTCTTGATCTCCCTCTCGGCCTTCACTGAATCCAACGATACGCAAATTCTGACGCCTTTGACGTCCCTCCGTCAATGCATTTCTCAGTAATTTTGTGTAATAATTCTGATAAATGCTTGTTCTTGGCAAGACGCTTCTCGGCTGATTCAGTCAATTCTTTTATTACATCATTTTGTTGGTTAAGTGAGGTTTTAATAGGTTCTGACTTGCTATCCAGCAGCAACTCCATCTCACCAAAGTAGTTATAACTTCTTTTTTGAACTCTTCTTTCAAATTTTCATGTAACACCAAAATATAATTTCTTAAAGTCTTTATTTCCTCTTTATATTCTTTTTTCATATCCTTAAGCATTTTTTTTAGCTCATCCATAATAATTTTTTTGAGGTCATCCATCTTTAAAATATCTTCCTGGGAGGCACTCAGGCCCGCGGCTCCAGTGAGGCCTACTTCCTTTTTCACAGGCTTTTTCACTTGGGGGTGGGGGGGGGGGGGGGGGGGGGGGGGGGAGCGGGGAGCGATGCATCGACATTTTCTTAATAATGTCGCGCGCCTTTTTAATGCTACCGGAGCTGTTCACACCCGTTCTCCTCTGGTGAGTAGTTTCAGTTAACCCCTTTTACCCCCGTTTTTCAAACAATTTTTAGCGGAGCTGAATGGCGCGAGTTCTACTCACTCCATAGCGCCACCGGAAGTCCACCTGCTTTCACATGTTTTTCAATTAGTTTTCTGCCGTTTCCAGATCGCCTGCGTGCCCCCGGACTAGTTGCAGTTCCTGGATCCCTTGCGTCCCCGGGACTAGCTGCAATTCCCAGGAGGCCTGGAACTAGCTGCAGTTCCCAAGTCGCCTGCCCCAGGACTGGCTGTAGTGCCCAGGTCGCCTGCCCAGGGACTGGCTGCAGTTCCCAGGTCACCTGCGAGCCCCGGGTCGAGCTGCAGTTCCCAGGTCGCCTGCGAGCCCCGGGACTAGCTGCAGTTCCCACGTTGCCTGCGAGCCCCAGGACTGGCTGTCGCGCCCAAGTCGCCTGTGAGCCCCGGGACTGGCTATAGCCACCTCCACTGGTTGGCGGGTGGGCCGGCAGAAGGTGCTGAGGTGGCAGCCGGTTCCGCTGTCCGGTCTCAGCGGCTGCTCGGAACCACCCGAGCTACTGAGTGAGCTGCTGGCATGATCCCCGACCCCCTTCTTCTCAACACTCCTGCCCTCCCCGCAACTTTACTCCTGGCAGCCCAGCAATGCTGACCCGGGCCAGACTCCCCACACGCTGTGGAAGGAACTCTTTCCCCCCCCCCCCCCCCCCCACCCCCACCCCACTACTGGCGCTGTCCTTTTACAGCCGAACAATTCTTGGCTAACAATCTAACCTTTGGCCTCCAAGATGCAGGTCAATTTTCGGGCCTTATTTTAGGGTATAAAATAGCGTTTTCATTGCCATGAAATACGGTAAAAAGGCAAGGAATATAGAAGGATACGGATCTTGTGCAAACAAATGAAATTAGTATAGATGGCTAATAAGGTCAGCAAGAACGTTGTGGGCCAAAGGAGCAATTTCTGTGCAGTGAAGTTCTATGATCTAAAACACTGTTTGAGATGATGTTAGGTGGATCTTGGCATCATCAAAATGAGGTAGAAAGTCAAAGTATCCTTTATTGTCATTCAGACCTTTCGGTCTGAACGAAATTTTGTTGCCTTGCAGTTATACATATAATAAAAAACTAAACACACAATAAACGCATATTTAACATCCACCACTGTGAGTTCACCAGGCACCTCCTCACTGTGATGGAAGGCAAAAGTCTTTGTCTTCTTCTCTCCTTATTCTCCCTCTGCGCTGACGCGATCCAGGCCTCCGATGTTGTCGTCCACTGGGCCCGCGACCGAGCCTCCGAAGCCGGGACGCCGCCGCCGGAACACTGCCACAGCTCTGAAGTCTGGTCCATCACCGGAACGCTGGAACGCCGCCACAGTTCCGAAGCCGGGCCGCCGCCAGAACGCTGGAGCACTGCCACAGCTCTGAAGCCGGTCCGCCGCCAGAACGCTGGAGCACTGCCACAGCTCTGAAGCCGGTCCGCCGCCAGAACGCTGGAACACTGCCACAGCTCTGAAGCCGGTCCGCCGCCGGAACGCTGGAACACTGCCACAGCTCTGAAGCCGGTCCGCCACCGGAACGCTGGAACACTGCCACAGCTCTGAAGTCTGGTCCATCACCGGAACGCTGGAACGCCTCCGAAGCTCGCCGGCCAGAAGCACTCTGGCGCTCTGAAGCCGGTCCGCCGCCAGAACGCTGGAGCACTGCCACAGCTCTGAAGCCTGGTCCATCACCGGAACGCTGGAACGCCGCCACAGCTCCGAAGCCGGGCCGCCGCCGGAACGCTGGAACACTGCCACAGCTCTGAAGCCGGGTCCGCCGTCTGAACGCTGGAATGCCACCACAGCTCCGAAGCCGGGCCGCCGCTGGAACACTGCCACAGCACTGAAGTCGGGTCCGCCGCGGGAATGCTGGAACACCGCCACAGCTCCGAGGCCGCCAGCTCCGCCATTAGGCCTCAGCACAGACGGAGATGGACGGGTAGATTTTTTAAGACAAGTGTAATAATATTACAAGACCGGAGTGATCGGATGACTTCAGTTATGGGAAATTTGTCAGATTCACATTCTTAAGAGTAGCTTATGGAGTCAGCCTATATACATTATGGTCGAACCATCGTCAGTAAGTACGAGGGCTGGCACGTGACGTCATGGGCCAGTGGGAGTGTCCTGTTACTTAAGGTTATCTCACCTCGAGACATAAGCAGTCAACAGGTAGCTGAGCCCGAGAGAACAACCTCGCTCAGCTACAGCAGCAATGATAATATAGTTAGCGGACCAACCTAACGTGTAACACCTGAATACACTATTGTTTGAACCTGCCTGATGTCTGGCCTTATTCACCACGTTTGGTGCCGCTACATTGGTGACCCCGACTATCCAAATTGAAATTTGGATTTCTCCTGATGCACGCAGACTCAGGAGACCTGATGTCTGCAGCCAACTGCCCAGCCCTGCAGAACTACGCTTCCGCCTACCCGGCTCTACCTTAAGGTATTCCACTACATTTGGGGCTGCCGCTGCTTCCCCACCAGCTGCTGCTCACCGGAGCTGTGAAGCCACGGCTGCCGCCTCTCTTCCGCTCCCGGCAACGGACCTGGCCCCGCATTCAACCCCCACACCACTCCAGGCCCTGTGTGACGGCCGCAGAGCTCTCCCGCATGACCTGCCTGGAGCTGACCACCAGAGCAGAGAGATTGTACCAGCCGCCGCAGCCCCACCAGCTGCTGCAGGAGCTGCGAGCGTAGCAGCCTCCTGCCCACAGCATCACCGATGCACGCCCGACGGCCCCTGGAGCAGAGAGAGTACCTGCCTCTCTCCCGCTCCCGACAACGGACACAGCTCCAGGCCCTGCACTGCACCGGGTCTCACCGCTCCAGGCCCTGCACCAGTTCCGGCCTCACCGCGGCCACGGCTCCGGGCCCTGCACCACACCGGGTCTCACCGTGGACACGGTTTCAGCCCCGGCACCGCAACAGGCCTCACCGAGGCCACGGCTCCACGCCCTGCACCGCACCTGGCCCCGCCGGCCACTGCCCAGAGCCTAGCCATCCGGGGCCCTCTGGCGTCAGGCTATACACAGACCACTTATGGTCGAATCCTCGTCAGTAGATACGAGGGCTGGCATGTGACGTCCTGGGCCAGAGGGAATGTCCTGCTACTTAAGGTTATCTCACCTCAAGACCTAAGCAGTCAACAGGTAGCTGAGCCCGAGAGAACAACCTCACTCAGCTACAGCAGCAATGATAATATAGTTAGCGGACCAACCTAACGTGTAACACCTGAATAAACTATTGTTTGAACCTGCCTGACGTCTGGCCTTATTCTAGCAATGTTACAAAATTTTGAGATTTCAAAAATCAAGTCTGCAATTTATCCCATCAGATAAAGCATAAACAGAAGTTTAATTTGACACCAAATTCACTTTTATATCTTCAGTATTAAAAAAGTTATGGCCATTTTCATACTCAGAAATTAGCATCTTGTTCCCTATTGCTTTTCCATTGACTTAACACAAAAGCTGTGATCAAGGACAGTCAAAAATCCATAACTTTCTTAAAAATTAAGAGAACTGAATGAAATATTCAGTTATTATAGATTGAAGCATTCTGAAACAAATATGAAACAATCTTACTTGGATAACCAGAAATTAAAGCATATAATTAGTTAGATACCTAATTGTAGCTAATTACAAAATTCAATTACTAGATCTAAACATCTATCCATTTCTTAAGAAAAGGTTAACATTTTTAAAAAGTCTAAGTGTCCAAATAACATTCACACAAGAATTCACAATATAACATGATTTTTAAATCTCATTGTCATGAATTTATAGGCCAAATGGAAGGAAGTTAGTGTTTAATTCCCGTGAATTAATGGCCATTTTAATCATCTTGCGAGTGGGATTTTATTGAACGCGATCAATTGGAATGTTGCGGTGAATTTAAACCCCATATCGGCAGGAAAAACACTGCCGGTTCGTATGGGTCCTAAGTCACCTTTTTGCAACGTGAAACTTGGATTAAAGGCATCCTAAGAAGCAAGTTTATATGAAAAAGTAAACGGTGTACCTTGCCTTGTCCCCTACGTGAGATCTGTCCCGTTGTCAGCGTTGACGGCATTAGAAGATGACTTTTTAATTTACTACTGCTATTAAATTATCCAGCACTAATTTTAATAAACTTAATAAAACGGCAGTCGAAGCGATTTTTCTTCAGCAACTAAACAGTCTGTTCAAATTGGATTTGAATAGTCTGAAGAAAAATCGCATTTTAAACCCGCCCCCCTCTCAAAGGCGCCATGTCGCGCACACGGGCAGTGACAGAACTGCAGTGCTGCTAAAGGTAAGTATTGTAACATACCTACTTATTCACCACGTTTGGTGCCGCTACAAGCTGTTATTTTTAAGTAAAAATACTAATGAACACATTGAATAGGGGATTGAGCAAAAACCTTTGAAAATGGAGTAATATATTGAAAAAATAAGATGTTGCTTTGAGAAATTGTTATAAATTCATTTTAAAATGTTGACTTCCTCTTTGTTTTTGTTTTGCTAGTTTTAGCCCCAATTCCATGTTCTTGGCAGTGGGTTCTGCAGAAAACACTGTTGATTTTTATGATCTCACACAAGGGCCTACTTTAAACCGAATAGGCTACTGCAAAGATATCCCTAGTTTTGTTATCCAAATGGACTTCTCAGCTGATAGCAAACACATTCAGGTAAGATGCTTCTTTAATCTGCATAAATATAAGATATATTGGTTTCCTATGTAATGCCCGGGCTGTATCTCCGCAATAATGAGCTGGAAGTGGGAGATTTTGGTCATGAACAAAAATAGAGATGCATGACTGCCAGCGTTGTGCTTGGAATCTGATTGAGGACTTAGCCTACCATTAGCACACCCAGAGCAAAGTGATCTGAATGCTCAAAGTGGAGTGAGCCATCAAGGATGTGTACATTAGCTGCTCGTAACAGTTGGTATTAGACACACTATGGCAACCATTCAGCACCAAGATGCAGGCAGCACAGTGAGATGCAGGCAGCACAGTGAGTCATTAGTGGGGACTGGCTGCAGTTGGACCATGTTTTGACAGATTACCCTGATCCAAGAGTCTGTGCCACCCACCTCCTATCTCCTCCTTTTGTTTGGCTGAGGAGAGCTGTGCAATCAAACAAAGAGTCGCATGGTTGGGGGGAGGAGCGGGGTTTGGGGAAACGGCAACTACCATCACATCCAACAATAGAGTACTATCAGGGATTCGCAGAGATAAGGAGTTCATATCAGGTTCCTGGCACACCCATAGAAGCCCAGACAAATGTATTTTTAAATTATTTGCTTGTTAATTCAGACTCCAGGACCAAGAAACCTGTAACAAATTGATGTTAACTGAGGTCTACGAGTCTATATGTATCTGCGTAAGTAAGATATATATCTTACTGAAGTAAGATCTAACATTCATACAATGCCCATACGATTCTCAGCCCTAAATAATGTAACCAAAATTAACATATTCCTTACAAGCTAAAAGTATTTTCAATACTATCCATCAAAGCAAGAAAAAAAGTGACAGTTACTGTACACTGCAGGACCAATACCTAACTCCTTTTCAGCTGAGCAATAAAAGCTACAAGATGGGGCAGTCTAATGTATCAGATTGGTCTTTTAATGTAGATTAAATAATTGATTGGCACCTACTCCTAGCCCCAATCCTTGACACAATGATAAAACAAATGGTTTCTCCATCAGTACAGCTATAAAATTCTCCTTTTGTTTTTAGGAAAGCCAGAAATTATTGTGACATATTCATATCTTCAATGGTGGTTTAATGGGCTTTATTTGAAGCACCTTAAACCACCATTGAAGATATGAATAAGTCACAATTTTTTTACCCACGTTTTTAAAAAAATCTTTACTGCCTGGTTTTCCCCAATTATATTCATCTGAATGTTCTGTTTTTCTACTTTTTTTCTACTAATGTATTCCTGCAGTTTCTTTCCATTAACACACCAAGGGAGGACTGCTGTCCCTTCATGAATTCAATATAACTTTCGAATCAGAACATAACATATCAATTATCCACTTTAATAGCAGGTCTATCTGCCAACTTCCGCAACATAAAATAATATTTAAGACAGTTCCAGAACCCATTTAACATTATAGAAAATATCAGAGACCTGGATCAGCACTGAGAAAGGTGTGGACTTTGACATGGATGGCTATGAACTGAATTATATAAACAGAAGGAAAAAAAGTGGAGGAGGTGTGGCGATCTATGTGGATAAAAGACTGAAATATAACCATATAACAATTACAGCACGGAAACAGGCCCTCTGGCCCTTTCAGTCCGTGCCGACCATTTGTTTTCCCCTAGTCCCATCCACCTGCAGATCTACCTGCAAATACCAGATCAAAGGAAGGCTACAGATTTTTGGCTTAGTAGAGCAACTACTCGTGGATAAAAACTGTTTTTATGTCTGGCTGTGGCAGCTTTGACAATCCGGAGTCGCCTTCCAGAGGGAAGTGATTCAAAGAGTTTGTGGCCAGGGTGAGAAGGGTCAGAGATGATCTTGCAGAGGAAGACATCAGCAGCCACAAGCGATAGACGTGCTGGTGATAATTGAGCTACGTCGACTCTCAATGTTTCAGGGGACACCCAGGCAGTAATTCTATCTAGAGAGACCGATGGGTTGGTGATCTAGAAGAGAAGTTTCATTCTTCCTCATCCCCACTCAAATCGGGCAGAAGATACAACGGGTTGGTGATCTAGAAGAGAGGTTTCATTCCTCCTCCTCCCCACTCAAATCAGGCAGAAGATACAAAGGCTTTACAGGGCATACCATCCGATTCAGGAACAGTTTTCATCTCTGTGTATGAAGGAACTGCAGACGCTGGTCCAAACCAAAGATAGACACAAAATGCTGGAGCAACTCATATAAGGTGGTGGAGGACATGACAACATCTGTTGATGATTTGTTGGAATGTATTACAGTAGAAATTTGTATGGAAAATACCAAAAATGGTATTCTGAGCTGTATATACAGAGCTCCCGGATCCAGTATTGAAATATTTAAAGATTGGATGGAAAATATGTTTACAAAATCATTACAAAAGATTATGTTGTGGCGGTCCCTGGGGGTTAGGCCACTCCTTGGATCATCCCCCTCACCGATTGAGTGACAGGGGCGTTGGTCTGCCACGGGGTTTCCTGACCACCTCTGGGTGTGTGCTGGCAGTTGGTGTGGTGTGCTCTTGCTGTAGGGATTAAAGGACTACTGTTTAAACCTACCTAGCGTCTGGCCTTTTCCTAACCTCGTCTAGGCCGCTACAATGTTCATCTGTGGGGATTACAATATTGACCTGTTGAATCCAAAAAAGCACAAAATGACAGAAGAATTCATCAATACTATGTACAATATGGGTTTATATCCTAAAATAACCAGACCTAGTACCTCTCATTGTGCCACATTAATAGACAACATATTCACAAACATTATGGAAAACAATACAATAAGCGGACTATTATACAGTGACATCAGTGACCATTTGCCTGTTTTTATTGTTTATCACTGTAGTTATAGGAAACCTAAAAACACCAGTCATTTCAAATACAAAAGGGTGAGAACTGAAGAAAACATAAATGCATTTAAGAATGAATTCCTGAAACAAAATTGGAGGGTAGTATTTGAGGGTGAAGATATCGACAAAACATACAATGGATTTCTAAATATATTTAAATTGCTTTATGATAAAAACTTGTCACGTGAATCAATATAGTGATAGACAAAAACAAACAAATAGTCCATGGATCACTAAGGGTTTAAATAATGTCTGCAAAAAGAAAAACACACTATATAAAATATCGAACTTCAGAAGCGGAAAATAAATATTAAAAATATCAGAATAAATTAACCAATATTATGAGGATATGTAAGAAAGAATACTATAATAAAATATTAGAGAATAATAAAAACAATATGAAAGGTTTTTGGAACGTGCTAAATAGTATTATTAGAAATGGATCAAAAAATACAGGCTACCCTGAGTATTTTATTGAGAAAGACAAGACAATAAATAATATGGATGATGCGGTTAATGGTTTTAACAAATTATTTGTAAATGTGGGACCAGATTTGGCAGAAAAAATTAATGACCCAGAAACAAAAGAAGGGGCGGATACTGATCTTTGGGATAGAAATACTAGTTCTATCTTCCTTAGAGCAGTCGAAGGAAAATAAATCATAGACACTGTAAGAAAATGTAAAAGCAAATCCTCTACTGATTGGAATGATATTGATATGATTATATTAAAAAACATTATAAGAAATTGCAGAACCATTAACTCATATCTATAACTTGTCTTTTCAATCCATTAAATTTCCGAACAAAATGAAAATAGCTAAAGTAATGCCATTATATAAAACTGGGGATTGATACCATTTCACAAATTACGGGCCTGTTTCTTTACTCTCCCGATTCTCCAAGATCCTTGAAAAACGTCTTACAGAAAGAACATTGAAAAACATAAGCTTTTGGTCGACAGTCAATGTGGATTCCGGACAGACAGATCGACATTTATGGCACTAATGGAACTAATCGAGGAAATCACAAATTGCATAGATAATAATAAACTTGCAGTGGGAATATTGATAGACTTAAAAAAAACATGTGATACTGTAAATCACGACATTTTACTCATGAAACTGGATACATATGGCATCAGAGGGATTGGATTGGGTGAGAAACTATTTAAGAAATTGGCAACAATTTGTAAAAATAGATGAACATAAATCAACTTACATGAACATAACTTGTGGAGTACCTCAAGGGCCTGTGTTAGGTCCAAAGCTTTTCATAATATACATTAATGACATATTCAGAGTATCAAATATTGATTATATTTGCCGATGATACGAATATTTTTTGTTCCGGTGACAATTTGAAACAGCTTTTGGAGGTCATCACATCAGAAATTAATAAATTAAAACAGTGGTTTGATGTCAACAAATTGTCTTTAAATTTAAGCAAAACAAAGATTATGCTATTTGGAAAACATAAAACAAACGCTCAAGTACAATTGATAATAGATAACATAACTATAGAAAGAGTATATGAAAATACATTTCTTGGTGTGATCTTAGACCACAAAATCTGCTGGAAACCACATATAAACCACGTCAAAGCAAAACTGGCAAAGTCTATAGCAATATTGGGAAAATCAAGATACATTCCGCACCACAAATCATTACATTCTCTGTATAATACACTCATATTGCCGTATCTGAGTTACTGTGTGGAGATATGGGGTAACGCCTACAAAACCAACCTACAGCCATTATGCACATTACAAAAAAGAACAATACGAATCATCAATAAAGTTAGATATCTTGAACATACCAATTTATTATTCTTAAAGTCACATATACTGAAGTTCACCGATTTGGTTAAATTTAAGACTGCACAAATCATGTACAAAGCAATAAATAATTTACTTCCGGGAAACATACAAAAACTGTTTATGGAAAGACAGGGTGGATATAATTTGAGATGGGAGCGTAATTTTAAAAAAAACTCCATGTCAGAACAACTCTTAAAAGTATGTGCATAGCAATCTGTGGGGTGAATTTGTGGAATGGTTTGGAATAGGAGATAAAACTTAGCACAAACATAATTCTGTTTAAAAAGATGTACAAAAACACTTTTTTTAAAGGAAATTTGGATGAGGTGATTTTGAGTGGGATATTTGTTATACTGATTGTATTGGGAAGGGTGATTATAGGGTGATGGGTTGTATATATGACTAAGAGATACTATATAGTACATGAGGGTTTTTTCTTTTTTTTCTCTTTTTTTATGGCTTTGTAAATATTTGATTAGTGTATAAATGTAAATAATTTGGTGTACATATGGAAATAGGTGTTTATAGCTGCTAAATTTGTATAAGATAATTATAAGCAGTTGAAAAAGGGGTGGGAATTAATAAGTTTCGGCTTCTTCCTGCTCCTTTTCGGACACATACCATTCATTTATTTATAAATATTGTTTATGACACTAAATATTCTTGTTTTGTTTTGGTTTTTTGTATGCTGTTTCATACTTGCTTTTTATTTTTTATTCTGTTTGAAATAAAGAATTAAATATAAATATAAATCTAATAGTACAAAGCCAGAACAATTAAAGTTGTTTTAGTTAGTTGAGCTTCTCTTTGAAACCAGTCTTTTAAAGTGAATATTAGCACAAAGCAGAATTGTTGCTCCTTCAATTTTCATCTATTCAAAAAGTACTTATGATTATAAGCAACTGTTTTCCTCTGTGCAGGTATCCACAGGTGCCTACAAGCGTCAGGTGCATGAAGTTCCATCAGGAAAGCAAGTAATTGACCAAGCAATAATTGAGAAAATCACATGGGCTACATGGACAAGGTTGGTGAAAGTTACTTGGAGAATTTAAATTGAATTTTCAAGGTAACAATTTAATCTTATTCTGGCCTCAACTCTCTCTAATTGTGTAGTCTTTCCCAGCAACATATCTTTACAATTGAAAATTTATTTTATCCACCTTTGACGACATTGCTCCCTTTTTGTTGTCATAAACTCCTTTAGCATTTGATTGTTCAAGACCATCCACTTTACACTTACCAGGCCTAAGCATCTATTATTTTCTTCCCATTTTTCTGCCTTGCCATCTTTTTATTCTCAAAATCTAGTTCTTTTTCCTTATATCTTTATCTTAACATTTTTTTTCTTGGCTCTGTGCAAAGTATAAAAATATTTTCTCAATTGAAGATGCTACGATATTATTAAAAAACTGGAGCCCCAGTTGTTTGTAGTCTTCCAGTAATTCAATGACTAATACTTTATTATCATGGTAGAGGGTGAATTTGATTGCTGCCATTGAACTTGAGAGCCACATGCCCAATATACTTTATACAAGCGAAGGAACAATTGGTGGTAAATGAATGTCTCATTTTGTGATTTATATAAGTTAAAGCTTGTATAAACACGTGCAATACTGGTTGAGTCATATTCTTCATCCACCTTTCCAATGAAGGAAGATTCACCATACAAAAATCTAAATTATGGCAGACAATGTAATTAAAGTAATGAATCTGAGCAGTCTCATGTTTGAGAACTTTTAAAATTATTTTTCTGCTGAAATGTTTTGGGGAAGAATTATTTTTAAATGTTGGGTTTTCAAACACAATTTTTTTCAGAAAATAACGTTAACAAGTATTTAAAGTGGAAATGAAAAAGACGAGAAAATTTGCCCTTTATTCAGATTTAGCAGTCAATGAAGTCTGTAAGGTTTCTGAACAGAAAGTTGGCAAAAAAGTTTGAATATATATTCTAGAATATATTCTTCAATATAGAAGAAAAATGCAGGTGACAACCCTATAATTCATAGCAATAGACGTATTTGGAAACAAATAGTTAAGACCCTATATATGGATAATTTGTCACTTTGTTTGCCAATTATGAATAATCCCTTGTTTAGGCCCTCTGTATTGGACAAGGGGTTTAAACACTGGAATGATTTAGGAATTAAAAGGATAGAACACCTTTACAAGGAAGGAAAATTTCTTTCATTTCAAGAGTTACAGGATATCTATGGATTGCAGTCAAATAACATATTTAGGTATTCGCAAATTAGAAACTATATTAAGTCAAATACGCAAGACTATAAAAATAGAAAACCAGGATTATTAGATGAATTGTGTAATAAACACCCAAATACAGAAAAATTAATAGCGTATATATATAATACTATTTTGGATAAGGAAATCCCAACTTCGGAAATATATCGACAAACATAGGAAAATGAAATAGGTTTATCTATAACGAAGGAAACTTGGGAAGAAATCCTACAATGTATACATCGTTGCTCATTAAATGCTAGACATATATTGATACAATTTAAGGTATTACACAGATTACATTATTCAAAAACGAAATTAAATAGAATTTATTCTAACATTTCTCCTATTTGTGATAAATGTCAGAACTTGGAAGCTAATTTAAAGCATAGTTTTGTAACATGTAAAAACTTAATTATTATTGGACAGAAATCTTTAGAGTTATCTCTGAAGTTCTTAAAATTAAACTAGACCCAGATCCAAAATTAATAATATTAGGAGTTCCGGATTCAAATCTAATATTAACAGTAAACCAAAGAAATTTCTTGGATTACTGTTTGATAATAGGGAAAAAAATTAATATTGAAATTTTGGAAGGGAACATTATCCCCCACAATTAAAATGTGGACAGTGGAAATGTTGGAGACGTTGCATTTGGAAAGAATCAGATTTGTCCTAATGGACAAATACGAACTCATTGAACAGATATGGTCTCCATATACAGAATATTTGAAGGGGTAGCTGTTCTTGGCATCACAACTCAATGGGTACCCGGCAGGATTAGATGAAAATAATTCTCTGTTTTTCTTTTTGATTTGTATACATGTCTCCATTGATATCGCTATTTGAAATTGTGTTATTTACTATTAAGATGTATACTATAATCTCTCTTTTTTTTATATAATACTTTATTTTAATTAAATACATATAACAAGAATATATACATATATATATCTTTTTTTCTCTTCTCTTTTCTATTTCTCTTTCTTTATAATCAAAATTATTATTTAATCACTATTCTTATTGATTAAAATCTATTCTTTTCTTTTTCTACTTTAAAAAAAAATAGAAGTTTATAAGAACTATTCGTAACATTCGTATACCTATTGAAATAAGTTGGTTGTGTATTTGAAAAGTTGTTATACCGTTATGATGGATTTCTTTTAATAAAAATATTATTACAAAAAGAAGAAAAATGCAGGATATTTCATGGATTGAAACATAGCCTTCAGTTGCACAGATCATCTGTCACAGATTCATACAGCGTGGAAACAGGCACTTCGGCTCAACTTGCCCATGCCAACCCTATACACTAGTCCCACCTGTCTGTTTTTGGCCCATAGCTCTCTATACCTTCCTATCCATGTACCTGTCCAAAGGTCATTTAAATATCAATAAAGTATCTGTCACAATTACCTCCTCTGGCAGTTTGTCCAATATACCCACAACCCTCTGTATGGAAAAAGTTGCCCTTCAGATTCTTGTAAAATGTTTCACTACTCACCTTGTGTCCTCTGATTCTTGATTCCCCTACTCTTGGTAAATGACTCTGCACATCGGCCCTATATATTCCCCTAACTATTTTATACGCCTCTATAAGATCACCCTTCATCCTCCCGCGCTCCAAGGAATATAGTCCTAGTCTGTCCTACCCATCCATATAGCTCAGGCCATAAAGTCCTGGCAAAATGCTCATAAATCATCTCCACATTCTTTTCAGCTTAACAATATCTTCTTGATAGCAGGGTGACCAAAACTGAACACAATACTCTAAATGTTGCCTCATCAATGTATTGTACGATGTCCATTCAGGGGAAGGAAAGCCAGAGTATACAGTTAATCTCTCGGAATCTGATACCCACAGTCTTTGGTGCATGACTAACAGATTTTCCCAGTTTTTGGCTATGATTCCTATTAATACATCAATGCACTTTAATTGAGTTTCTTTAGATGGTGTGTTGAAGTTTCTCATGAACTGGGTGTGTTTAAAATTAGACAGAGCCCATTGTGTTTAAACGGAGTCTGGGAAATGCATCCTGATGAATTTAAAAATAATCTAGGACATAAAATCCATTGAGCCAGATGCAAGACATCGTAATTTCCAAACAGTCAAAGTTCTATTGTATAATTGGCAGATGATCCAACATTGTTATTTTATTGACCCGACAACACTTTCATCTATTTTCTTTAAATCAAGCAAATTAAAGGAAAATAGACAGAGGTTAGTAGAGAATGTTGTACAAAGTGAAATATTGGATGAAGAGAGAACATGTCTAGGTAAAATTTAATAAGGGCAATAAAGTAAAAATTCGATGTTACAGTTTTGATTCCTCTAGAAAAAAATGCTGCCTTAGTATATAAGAGAGCACAATTTCAATTATTTTTATTGGCCAGAAATATTGAATAGTGTTGCAGGGAAGTAATTCTTGCCATTGAAATGATTTATATTCATATCTTATCAACTGTCAATCCCACTCTGGTAATATTAATTCATTTTAATACTAGCAATTCAGCAATTTCTTGAAAAATTGAGACACTGAGGATGAGGTGGCATTTTCAAGGAGGCACAAATACTTTTGTAGTTCATAATGATTTGTAGTTGACAGAGCATTTCTCCACCATAAATAAAGGAATCATTTGCAAACTCTGGGCCAGATTGCTGTGTACACAAGCAACTATTCTAGAAACAAAGGATCATCTCCAGTGTCATTCCTGAGGCCCTGCCCTGGAATGGCTGACATCTCTTCAACATCTTGCCTCTGATAGGCCTTTTGACTGTTTTGATCGCTCTGAACAATCGGATTAAATATTTGTGTAAGAATATTTAAAATGAATAACCAAAAATTTAATTAGCCATGTGCAATTTACGCTATTAGAGATTAACTAAAACACAGAGGAAAAAATGAGATGCATAATTTACTTAACTGATTCCCCTTTTTAGAAAAGTTGCCCACCCCATTCAAATGAATGGAGTCATGCTCCTTGTGCAGCCCCTGCATCCAGCTCACGGGCTTGGTATCTCTGCTGCTGCAAATAGTGGTGAATCAGAATTACCAGCAAATGCTGTTTATAATCTGCTCCAGCAGAATATTATTTTGCCAACAAATTCTGGGCTGTAATTTCCCAAGTCTTCAGTAAAATAATTTAGCCTGTATCATATTCTTAATATGTTTCAAACCAATTGTTTTTCCAGCTTCCATACTCAAAATAGGAATATGAACAATGTACATTCAAAATCAGACGATTGTTTATTTGAAAAGTGGTTTCTAAAACCTTATTTGGATGAGTACCAAATACTATCTATTGAAATACTCCTATCACATTAAAACAAAATATGTCCAATGTGATTTTTCACTAACACTCAAATGATGTTGTAAATCAGGAAGATATTTTCATCTTGTCAATCTGACATATAAAATGTTTTGGTTACTGTCCCAACAGCACAGTGATGGACTTATTTTACTGAGTTAATTGCCATTTTCCCAGCAGCCATTATTGTCTGAGACAGAAATGGAAGTAATATCGCATTTGGATATAAGAAAGTAAAAATACACTAAAATTCTGATAGAGCAAAGTAACTTTAAAAAGGAAGAGCAGTCTTACAACCTGGAGATATTTGTGGGATGAAGTGTAGAGATTTCTTGTAGAAATTTAAATTCTGTTAAAATATTTTAAAATCTATTCTATTCCTCTTAAACAGTATTTTAGGAGACGAAGTCCTTGGAATTTGGCCGCGAAATGCTGAGAAAGCAGATGTCAACTGTGCCTGTGTATCTCATGCTGGATTAAACTTAGTGACTGGGGATGACTTCGGTTTGGTGAAACTTTTTGATTTTCCTTGCACTGAAAAATATGTGAGTGTTTTTTTAATAGGTGAAAATATCAGTCTTTTTAAATAGGAATTCCAATAGGAATAGCCAGATTCTTGATTAGAGCACACCAAAAGCCACAAAGGATGGTGGAAGCTATTTAAAGCCTGAAATTCCAGGTGACAAGAACAACGAGCTAGTTGAATGCAATATAACCCACCTCCTTCAGCTCCTTTTTCTCCCTTATGTCGCCAAAATCCATCATGTGGAAAATGCGTGTTGCTTGTGCGACCCAACCAACCTAGTAATTTAGTTTTGTTTAGCGATACAGCTGGAAATCACCAAAAGAGACAGAACACAGGAATGATTGAAATAAGGCGAGAACTATCCCCTCATTCTATTGCATCAAGACTTGTTTGTAATTCAATACTATTTATATTCTACTAAGTAGTATTTATATACTACTTAGCTCCACATTCCTTGATTTAAAACATCGATCATTCTCAGTCTTCAAATTTTATGTTGGCCCAGAATCATGTTTTTTTGAAGGAGGCATTTCCTAATTTCTATTATCCTACTTTGGGGAAATGTTTCCTGGATTTTCCCATGTGAGAAAATATTTTTTGTGGTTATCCTATCCAATCTCCTTATTCAATGGATATCTTTTTTTTAAATATTCCATTGTGACATAGATGGAAACTATTTAGACTATCAAGTCAATGCCAGCTCTGAGTAATCCCAGCAAACCAATTCCTCCATGCCCATTAGTGCTTCCCACCCCCAACACACCCACGTAGGACAGTTTACTGTAGCCAATTAACTGACCAACCAGCATATCTTTGGCACATGTGAAGAAGCCTGTAGACATTGGGAGAACTCCACACAGAGACACACACAATGAGCTGTAGTAATTCAGCATGTCAGCAGCATCTCTGGAGAACATGGATACGTGACATTGACCAACCCAAATGTCACCTATCCATGTTCTCCATAGATGCTGCCTGACCCGCCAAGTTACTCCAGTCTTTTTCTGTAGACCCGCATCTCCAATTCCTTGCTTCCACATATTCCACACACAATATTGGAAATGAGAATCAATGCTGGGTCGCTTGAGCTGTGAGATATGTAGACAAACTGCAGTGCCACTCTGTTGCCACCATCAGATCACCCTCCAATGTCCCAGTCAAGGTGGAACAAGCCAGGTTTGTGTAAGATATATGTGGGATCTATACAAATTCAATCAATTTTCCTCATGTTACAGAGAAACATTGAAAACTACAAATTGAATTCTTAAATTTATTTTCTGATCTTCAACCATTGTTAGTTCAATAAATTTTCACAGCATGTTGTGATAAAATTTCTGGCCACCTTGTTTTGGCTGAACAAACATCCAGGCAAATACACCTTGGAAAGGAATATGTTAGACTAATGGTTGGAAGTCCCAGCCCATTATCCCTAATGGCAGATTGTATTTAAAGCTTAAAATTTTGATTTGAAGTAGTTGGGAATCATGTTCATTCATTAATTATCCTGCAATTTATTTTTCATTAGGCCAAACACAAGCGTTATTTTGGCCATTCTGCACATGTGACAAATGTACGTTTTACTCATGATGACAAATATGTTGTCAGTGCTGGAGGTGATGATTGCAGGTAAGCGCAATAAAATTAAAATAAATATGTCTTCAATTATACTCAGTGGGAGGTGTAAGGGGGTCTTCTATGTTAATAATTTTGCAATAAATTCTAGTTCCAATTTCAATCCTAAATATCACTTTTCTGACTAATTAAAGAGAATACAGAAACTTTGATGGCTGACTGAAGCTGCAAGAGTGGCGGAATTTGCCAACTTTTCCAAAGTGGAAAACCAAATTTTCCATTATGTGAGCAAAAGTCCTGAGCATCTTTCAAACTACATTTTTAATGACACATATAATAAAACAATTTTAAATCTATAAGATAAACTTTTGATCTCAGAAAATGATGACAGCTTTCCCCATGTCAGGAAGTTTCTTCTAACTAAAAGTAGTGAGGTTAGTTAGATTATGATGGATATAATTTTGCAAAGAATGGTGGTAACCCTGAGGACGTAATATTTTCAAGGGTCAAGTATGAAAAAGAGGAAAAGAGTAGAATTTGAAAAACTGTGGAAGTGTGTAAAATCACGTTTTAAGACTTTCCTTAATTACATGAAGTGAAAGAGAGAGAAAAAGTAAACATTAGCCCATTTGTAGCTGAAACAATGAAATTGATAGTGGGAAATAAAGAATTGGGAAAAATGCTGAATTGGTACACTGTTTTATTCTTCGGAGTAGAGGAGGGTTAATAGAAGAGTCAAGAGTGTTTTATTGTCATATGTCCAAGATAAAACAATGAAATTCTTACTTGCAGCAGCACAGCAGAATATGTTAACATAGTACACTGTAAACAATATAATAAACGAGAAAAAAAAAATCCCTAGTTACTGGGGCTAAAAAGGAAGGGGACTGTTAAACTATCACTTGAGAAAATATCATGGGGTCATTGCAAATGTATTGGTAAACTGATAGAATTACAGGCTGAAGAGTCACATGTACCAAACAGGCTGTTTCCCAACGTTTGAAAGAAAGTCATAGCAAAAGGTTGACAGATTGAAGATATATCAAATATATGCCATTAAGAATAACTGAAATCCATTATTAAAGAAAGTGGTAACAGGATGTTTAGAAAATTTAAAGATTTTTTGTATCAACGTGATTTTATGAAAGGATAAATTTAGTAGAACTCCTTGAAGATACAACTACCAGGGTGATCATTGGGAAGATATCAGTGAATGTAGTGTATTTGGATTTCCATAACGTAGTCAGTCCTTCTTCTTCTTCTTCTTCTTCTTCTTCTTCTTGCGCATGGCGTGCTCAGTCTAAAATTGTAGGACAACGTGTTCTATTTGATCTTATTTGACTGTGCAAGCCGGGTTGATTGCATTCGTCGAAACAGGGCAGACCACGTGGAGGTTGCATTCTTCCATCCCACGTAGTCAGTAAGGCTCCTCATAAACGGTTATTGCAGGGCATTGAGAGTAACATTTTTTCCACAGAGGATTGTTTAACTGACAAGGTAAAGATAAATAGATCATTTACAAATTCCAACTAGTGAATGCAACAGGGATCAATATTGGAACCTCAGCAATTTTCAGATCAATTTAAAGATGTAGGTAGGAAATTGCTACATAAAATCAATATTTGCTAATGAAATATGAAGATAAGAATCTGAAAGATTCTGACAGAAATCTACAAAATCGATATAAACCAATTACGTTGGTAAAACTACGGCTGATAGATTGTATTGTGGCGAAATAAGGGGTTTATCCATAATACAAAGACCTAAAAAGCAATATAAATATGTGACTATGGTGTTCAGAAACCTTGGTGGCCTCATACGAGAAACACAGAAAATCACAAGCAATGAGCGTAGCAAATAGGATGTTGGCTTTTTGTGCCCAAAGATAAATTACAATTGTGCAGTGCCAAATCTGACCACATCTGGTGAGTTGCATACAGTTTTGGTCTCCCTGTTTAAGTGGCAGCAAGAAAGATTCATTAGATTGATTTCATGTAAAATGTTGTTATGTTATATGGTAGATTAGACCTATGCTCTCTGGAGTTGTGAACAAATTAGAGGTGATCTTGTATGTTTCAGCAGGGCTTACCAAGTAAATACTGAGAGGAAGATTCCTTGAATGAATGAATCTGGAAGTAGGGACTTTGTACGTGGGATAACCTGCTTAAGACTAAGATAAAGTTCTCCGAAGGTTGTGAATTTTTGGAATTCCCCTCCCCAGAGCTGCGGATGCTGAGTTCAATATTCAATGTTGAGAAAGAATATATTCAATGTTGAGAAAGAATGATTGAGAAAGGAACGGGGTACTGATTGTGGATGATCAGCCATGATCACATTGAATGGCGATGCTGGTTCAAAGGGCCAAATGGCCTACTCCTGCACCTTATTGTCTATAAATGTTCGGATATTTTAAGAGGGTCAGTCTTGAAAGTGGAGATGAGGTCGTTCAGATCAGCCATGATCTTAATGAATGGTAGAATGTTCCAGGAGAGGAGGGCCTCCACTTGCTGATATTTATTTTGCTCTTATGACTATGTCATGTCACAAGCTTTTCTCCAAAAATTATGACCCTAAGGAGCTGATTATATTGAAAATTTCTATTTATGGATATGTTAATCAATTTAATTTAAACTTTGCATTCTATTTACACTGGATTTATTATCCCCCTTTAGCTGCATTAATAGGTATTCGGTAATTTATTTTGTTCACTTTTGTCATGGATTAGTATAAAATTGTTTTAACCATCCTTTATGGTTATAGGTCATATGACGCAGAATGTCTTTCCTCCTTCACTGGTGATGGCAAAGGGTGATATTTTACTATAGAAATTTCAAGTCTGAACTTCAGGCCCATATGTGTCATTAAATTTGGTAATAAGCAAATTACTATGCAAGATACTCTAGTCCTCCAGAGTTTGTCTGATAACAAATTTATTCTTGTTTGTTTGCAGTGTATTTGTTTGGCGATGTCTTTGAAGAAAACAATCCAGGACTATTTAATTCAAAAAAGTGAATCTTAAATGCCTCAATAACAACTTGGCTGCTAGAAAGCAAAAATGCTTAAAAGGTGCATATATTTAAGACATGTGTTTGTGTAAATGATCAACTTGGGTCCACTAAGCATATATTGTGATTTTGAAGCCTGGGATGTGAATATCACTGAAGATGCTGAAAATGAGGACTGCAATAGTCAGTTTTTGACTATGAAACAGTGACAGATTAATTAGTGTAAAGAAAATCACTTAGGCGGTTTCTGAAGTGAACTCTTTAGCGGGTGTTTGTGTATTGGAGCAATTGTGGATCTTGGTGACATCAGCATGTCCCCTGAACCAAACACACAAGTTCATTGTGGAGGTGATAATCATAGATTGATTTTATAACTAGATTCTTGCAGCAAAATGCAATATCAATATCAGAAAAGATGCACTTTTTTTACGTGTACATTTTTATTCAAGATAGAATGTACAAATTGTTTTATCAGTACAGAGGCTTTTGTATGTTTATATATTTCTTAAAGGTGCAAAAGGCTTGCTTCACAAATACAATACGACTGGTTCATCTATTGCGATAAATTGCTGCTGGGTAATTTTACAGTCACTGCATTTCATCTTACAAGTACCTTCACTAGGAGAAAATCGAAAATTAAAATTGTAGACATTGCTAAAGAGTATTAAAGGTGGTCCACAGATTTCTTCACACTATTGAGTCTATATCTCAATTCAGGGAAATTCGACTTAAATGAGATTTAGCATTCTTAAGTAGGGTTGTAGCCAGATCAGTCTGGATTGGCTGAGAAGGCATTCCTGAATCAGAGTCAGATAGCATGAAAGCAGAACTGAACACAATACTCCAGGTGCAACACCACCAATGTCTTGTATAATGAACATAACATCCCAACTTCTAAACTGTATTCCTCGACTGTACACAAAAAGCTCGAGAAACTCAGCGGGTGCAGCAGCATCTAAGGAGCGAAGGAGATAGGCGACGTTTCGGGTCGAGACCCTTCTTCAGATTGAAGAAGGGTCTCGACCCGAAACGTCGCCTATCTCCTTCGCTCCTTAGATGCTACTGCACCCGCTGAGTTTCTCCAGCTTTTTGTGTACCCTCGATTCTCCAGCATCTGCAGTTCCTTCTTTAAAACTGTATTCCTCGACTGATGGCCAACTCAAAAAGCTCCTTCACCACCTTATCTACCTGTGATGCCAATTTCGGGGAACTGTGTACTTGTACTCCCGAGATCTCTCTGCTCTACACTTCCCATGCCAACCGTACACTGTGAAGGACCCTCTGCAATTCGTGATAACCATTTTCAGTCTATACTACATATTTTAATGTTTGCAAACCTACATGCCTTGTACATTCTCATCCAAATAATTGATAAAAATGATAAATGGGCCCAACACTGATCCCTGAGGCTCATCACTAATCACCAGTCTGAAAAACAACTTCCACCAACAATTCTCTGCTTCCTACAATGAGCCAATTCTGTATCCAGTTAGCTAGAGCAGCCTACCATATGGAGGCTTAACAAAGGCCTTACCATGTCGACGCTATCCTGTCAACCTTCAAAAAACTCAATCTGATTCATGAGACACTATTTCTCATGTACGAATCAACCCCGTCTTTCCAAGTGAATGTGTATCTCTTCACTCAGAAGACTTGTCATGCACTTTCCTACCGCGCATGCTTGTCTTACTGATCTATGGTTCCCAGATGTTTCTGTTTGTTTCTTCTTGCTCAGTATAATCCTGAATCCATTTTCCTGTTCGAGGATAATTTCATGTGAAACCTTTACCAGACTGAAGTGGAAGGAGAGAAAGTCACAACCATGCCCTCTTCAATTACATAACTTTGAAACATAGGTTTTGGTCCCTCTGTATCTGCAGGTGATATAAACTTTTGATGACCTTTCAGCTGCAATAAGTGATGGACAGTTAATCAACAACAATTAGATGGAGGGCAAAAGGTGCTAAAAAGAAATGCTGGTAATTGACTCTTCCAGTGATGTGTGAGGAGTGCCTGACAGAGCAGGCAGGTGATTCACAATTTATGAAGTGTTCTGGAGCCTTTCTTTTAAGGCTTTTCTGGTGCATTAAAGGCAATTGTGAATTTTATCTTTGATGACTGCCTTTGCCAAAAGATAGCTCCCAAATGTAGGAGGCGGTCCATGGTCTCCAGGATGTCGCCATGAATCTTTATTGTTATAGGCCCAGATAAGACAGTTCTTAGCAAATGTATGTCTTGCAAATGTTGAGTGAACAGTCCACGAAGGCTTGAAGCTCAAGCCACAAAGTACACACAATTGCAGACCTCATCTGCATACTGTAGATTAACTATTGCAGTTTGGATAAATTTAATTGGAAAATGTTATCCAAATTGGCTGAAAGGTTCCCCGTTAGACATTTTTAGGTCTGCTGTGCATTTGATTTAAGGAACAGCTAAGTGGTAATTGAAAAGAGAGTTTGATCAATTGAAAATAAAGTGTGGATTGTTGTCCTGAAATCAAATGCATCAAAACAATTTAAGTTGACTTTTCTGTGCATTGATAGAATTTTATTCAGTCAAAATATTATGGTTATATACAATTTGGTTCTGTGAAAAGAAATCTAAAGTAAAAATAAGATTGTAAATACATTGCAGATTATTGAAAAGACTGATTTTTATTTAGTCCCAATTTCCCTTTGGAGGAAGACTTTATATTTTGAAGTGCAATGATTTTACATCACTTCAGCAGGTTTCTTATATACATTAATTTATATTTCCAAATCATGTGTCAGCATTGTGCATTAAAGAATGTCTTCGCAATATTGCTGTTGTGTCTGTGAAGCTGCTTTTTCTAATGCTATGCCATTTGTATGTTATTTCTATTTTGATGTATTTCACTGAAAAAAATCACGGCCATCTGACTTGTGAGGTTCTTTGCACAAGTGCCTTTGTATAATTCTACATACAGTTATCCATTGATTTAGTTTTGCAATATAAATATCAACCATACACGGTGCTATTATTTTAAAAACTAGGACAATGTCCAGTTTTAATTTGTGTTTTAAATAATCGGTAATGTACAAAATCAATACCTCTGGTAATAGTTCAATATTCAATTTGACAGGAAACTAAAATTATTGTATTTGACAGGCCAATAAATGTATTAACGGCAAGTTATTAATTGCTTAATAAGAAAATCTAAATAAATGGAAAATATTAACTGCATTAGTGTTGCTAATCAAAGTATTAAGTATACAAGAAAGTACTTTCTAGGCCCGTCTGAAGTTAAAACATAAATGATATAACCCATCAATTTGGTCAATATGAATCTAATTTTCACATTATAGTCAATGTGCATCATTGATAATGTTTTGGCCATAATTTAAGGCCCTTCTATAGAGTCTTTAACTCCTGTTTGGATAGAAAGCAATCTCATATCTTTCAGCATCTTTAGTGGGCTTACACGTTTCAGCTTTACAAGATATTCACCATTCAAGAAGTGTTGCCTTATAAAGTTTGAGTGTGAAAGTGGACTATTCAACTAGATATTTAAATTCAGCAAGCCAAAGTTCACTATGCAGTTTAGCCACTAGCATGGTGGTATGATAGTCATGCTTCATAAGAATCATAATAATAAGAATTTAATGAACTGTGTTTGTATTATTAAGTGTATTTGTGCTTAATCCTCTTGTCTTTCAATATTTGATAATTTTGGGGAATTCTTTGATGTACACAAATAGGTACAACTGTCAAGATATCAACATATTTTATATAGTAGAATATAAAAATAATTATATCCATGGAAATGAAGTACCTAAATGAAAGTTAAAACTAATTTTTTTGATTCATTTTGAAAAGTATAATTCTTACATTTTTCTATTTGATTTTTTTAAATTGCAAATATATATCATTGATAAATTTGTTATACATTGTAAAATAAGGGGTTGTAATATAATGTATAATAAGAAACTGCGTCATGCATGAAATTATTTTTAATTAATAAGAATCATAATTGTTTGGGTTAAATTAAGTAATACGATTCAAATGTCACTAATGTAGCAACTAATTTCACCAGGATGTGGTCAGTTTCTTATACAAAAGTTATTGTTTAACTTTTAATGTTTTGGTATGAATATATCCAAACAACCAATAAAACAAAAATACTTTTACCAAATATAAAATGCAATTAGTTTTAAGAAAATGCAAAATATTTATAGTCAAATTATATTGCTAATAGGAAACATATATATTTATAAATAGACCCATGTCAAATTGAATTGTGCCAAATTTGCAAAAAAGAACTTGAACATATGACACAAAAGCAGGAGTCAGCATATGTCCTCAGAATCTGTCAGTCTTAAGATATTTCAAGTGTTTATTTGTCATATAAACCAGAATAATGTAATTCCTGCTGCAGCTATGTCGACACATTTGTCAACAAGATTGTGATTGAGCTGCCTATACCCTACAACCGTTTATTACTCCATAGACCAGGGGTCGGCAACCTACGGCCCCCGGGCTGAATGCGGCCCGTAACCCGGTCATCCGGCCCGCCCCGAGCAGCGGCCGAGCTCTGGCTGTACCGCTTCCTGCGCAAAGCCGCCGGCACAGCCGCGTACCATCTGTGAACATGTTTACGAAAGAACTGCAGATGCTGGAAAAATCGAAGGTCCGCCATCCGCTCAGACATACGTCCCGGCCCCTATGCAGAATAAGGTTGCCGACCCCTGCCATAAACCAATAATCTCTTTCTCAAACTTGAATAGATTCAATGATTCTGCCACCACACCTCTCTTTCCAAGATTCATAAATCTCAGAGAAAAAACTCTTGCACTGCTTCATCTGAAATATTTACCTCACTTTTATATTTTCAAGGCCAGCAAAACCGTACACAGTACTGCCTTGTACTTTTGTAACAAAACTTGTCTGCTAAGTCAACCATTTGCCATGCTGATTTTGTGGGTTCCTGTAGGCACAGATCTGCCCTTACAGCAGGATTTTGTCGTCTCCCTCCATTCCAATAACATTGTTTAACTGTTCTTTCTACCAACTGAGTTAACCTCAAATTTCTGAAAAAGTGTATTGCCATTCATCTTTATGCTAGTGAAGTCTGCAAAATATCCATGGATTTTCTGTAAATTTAGCTATACCACACACTAACCTGGGTCATTAATAATAGACAGTGAACAACGTGTGAGGCCCCAAATCTAACCCCCGTGGCACTCTGCTAGTTACAGATTGCCAATATAAAAATGAGCCATTTATTGTGACTCTTCTGAGTATTCCAGGGATTTGATAAAAGGTGAAGAAAAATTTGGTAACAAAAGTTTGATAACAGAAACCAATGTGAAGGCTACAGTGCTTGGACTACACAACCAAAGACTTCAGCCAGTCAGAACAAAGTGGGCCCCATTTTTATAAAAAAGTGCTGCATCTGTAGGATCCACAGTGAAGTAAGTAATTTTTCATTTTTTGTACACACATTCAATTGCTATAAAGTATCTAAAGCATGAGAGCTCCTTAAAGCATATACAAGCAATTAAACTAAACAGATCTCTTAAAGGCAGAGATAGACAAAGTTGTCAAGTAAATGGTCGAGAGTAAACATTTTGAATCTATCTTGTGGAAGCCACAATAGTATTAGAAATTGAACAGAACTTACTAACGTTTCTTAACTAATTTATGGGATTAAGGGTTTCCAGATTCCCCGGACTGGATGTCCTACTTTGTAGGGATAAAAATAAGTTGCCTGCAAAAAGGGCGGCACGGCACGGTTGCACTGCTGCCTTACAGTGCTTGCAGCACCGGAGACCCGGGTTCGATCCCGACAACAGGTACTGTCTGTACACTGTAAGGAGTTTGTATGTCCTCCATTCCATCCCACACTCCAAAGATGTACAGGTATGTAGGTAAATTGAAACATTGTAGAGAATAGCATCTTTTCAAGTGGCAGAATGTGTAGTCCAGATAACTGTCGGAGTCAATATGTTTATAGTAGATGCCACTCAATAGTCTGTGTCCTGTGATGGAAACAGAGATTAAGCATCGGGAGAGAGGTATCAGACGGTCTGGCTGAAAAAAAGCAGGCATAGCTGGGCCCCATGCAAGTGCCCATGGCTTCACCTTTAACTTTGAGAAAGCGAGAGGAGTCAAGAGAAGTTGTTGATGGCAAGGACCAATTCCACCAGGCAGAGGACAGTGTTAGAAGCAATAATTGACTTGAGACTAAGGTTTTTGGCATCACTGGTAAGATTTGGAGGGGTGGATGTGGAGAAGATGTTTCCACTAGTGGGAGAGTCGAGGACCAGAGGCACACGCGTACAAAGGATGTACAATCTCATGGATTGTCATGGGGGGAGGTAAAAGAGAAGAAAGCTCAAGTTTGTGTGTGAATGAGGCCTGTGCTAATACATACTTTTTTTCTCCAACATCCTCTATTTACACAGCAAAGTAAACGGCAAAACTCTTGAAAAGTCAAAGGATGTGTGATTACATCTGTCCTCCTCTCACTTAATAAAAAATAACCTTCAAAATCATGATTACATTAGCAAAGCTAATGTAGCTAGATTAACACTAAAACACAAGGCATAGTTTCTTGCTGTCAAAGCAATTTGAGGCTTGTGCTATTACATCTTAGAGAAGCAACCTATGGAACTAATCATTTAAACACGGAGACATGCAAAGTTTATACTATTTTGCCTGTATAGAAAAGAATGTGAACTTTGAAGTGGCAAGAAAGAAATGATATATCAATGTGTGAATAAACTAACCGTGCTAAGAAGTCACGGATAAACAGTGAGCTCTGGGTCAAAGTGCCTAATACCCTGAAAATATAGGTAGAAAAACTCAAAGAATACATCTGTAAGCTTTATTCATTTTTATTCCACACTGCATTCCCCAGACGAACGCCGGAGCCCAATTTACAATACAATGTTCATTGCCTCATCTGTGCATCCGACAATGCTTGAAATTTCCAAGTTACATTTATTTGTAGCATTAAATACAGTCCACAAATAAGCAGCAGTACAGTTAAATTTGCTATTGTTCATATTTTTGCTATAGATGAAATTAATGATTGTACATTAATGTGATTAATGTAATATTCTGCATGTTTCAGCAATGTGGATTCATCTTTAAAATGCAGCCAACTCTGAAACATCAAGCACTGTAGAGCTGATGAAATCAGCTCTGTGAAACACTAACTGGTAATTATTAAAACAGTAAAATCTTAATACAGCGAAGGATTTGTCAGAAAAGCAAGACCTCAATATCACTAAAATGGTACAGTAAATATAATCATCAGGGGTTAGAAATTTGCAACAACCTCACAGCATAGATTCTACAGTGTGCAAACTGGGGGTAGGGTGGAGGGTGGGAATACTCAAAACTCCTACTGCACCATGATTTGTTACACATAAGACACTAACCCTGACAAGTGCAATGTACAGCTTCTCAAATCTTTAATACAAACCAGTGTTTTCTGTACCATATCAGATAAATAAACTGACTTCAAATGTTGTACGTTAGTATTTGAGATATAATAGATCATGACTGCAGTTAAACACTGTTTCAGTTACTACCAAAATGTAAAAGATTTGCAAATTACACTGCAGTTCCAAGGCTATTTTGTTCTTCCCAACCCTCCCTGTGACAATCGAGTGATAGCCCTGCAGACAACATGCCATGAAACGCAGGGCAGGATACTACTCTGTTTTCTTCCTCAGACCAGGAACTTTAGCTCGAATCCTAAAATGAGAAATAAAAGTTATTTGATTCACAATTTTCCTTTATTTATTCATTTTTTTGAAATATATGTTGGCCTGTTATGCAATAGCTGTGGGATTTGCTAATGAAAATAGCAACCATATTACCAAAACACCAAGAAAACTAGCCTTTGCCTAAACAGGTAATGTTCACAGTTGATTTTTGGCATAAATTGCATGCACACCATACAGTATTTTATCTCCCAGATTCACAAATGGGGGAAAAAAATGCCCTATACTAAATTAGTCTATAAATCTAATCTTGGAGCTCCTATGCTTCTGTATTCAATGCATCTTCCAGACAAAACAGTCCACGTGCAATTCCCACCATAAAATGTACTTTGTTCATGCTTTGGTAGTCGGTTAGTTTGGTGTGTTTATGACTGCCAAAGGAAATTATGCATAAAATCAACATTTTTAAAACAGTTGAAAAATCAGATACTGCCCAATTTAACAGTGGTGTATAAAAAATCCTCCATAAGGATACCTTAAATAATAGATACCAAAGACAGCCCAAATGTTCACAAGAACACCATATGGAGTGAGAGTACAACTGATTGGTCCAGCCTACAAGCTCAATTTAGATTGGACACAATTGACAAACTGTTCAAATTATAGGCTGTGTAAACTTGGAAAATAAGATTCTCTGGCTATATATAAATTTAGTATTCATGCTACAATACAAAAGATAAATTATTGTGCACCACAAATAATGCCACTCTTCCTTTGCAAGCTATCAGATAGGAACTTGCTAAATTTGCCATGGCTAGTGGTTTGACATTAAAAAAAACATTAAACTGGAATCCAAAAAAAAGCACAATAAAATGCCTTTCAAGATGCTAAATATTGAGAAAGATACTTAAAAAGACCAATACTTTTGCACCATTATCCACGAGGGACATAACCAGGTGTTTAAACAGCATGCAAACTTTTGTTTGTCAATAATCAGACTATTATAATTTCAGCTATGAAATTATCTTCATGTTCACAAATCTTAAGGCGTTCAAATTCAACTGGTCAATAATGTTGTGAAAGATGAGTACATGGAGAAATTGGAGTCTTAAGGACATTGGTGCTCTATTCACTTTCTGAAAAGCATCTTGGAGAGAGATGGGTAACATCTTGAAATAAGTTACAGGCAAGAAGGAAACAGAACAATACTTAGCCACAGAAACACTCAAAATGGCTGTAAGTAATTACCGTTTCCAAATTCTTGCATACTTACTTGGCGGTGACATCTCTAATCTGTTTGCTTACTATCCCCAAGTAATGATCAATTTGAGCCTAAAAGAAAATAACACTCATATTACAACCATTGAAGAATTGCATTTCTCAAAGTAGCATAATATGGTTCTAGTTAATCTCAAGCTTTATTGCACAAAGATTGCAGGAGGGGATTGGGAGTGCAGCGGTGATGGAAGAATTAACCAGCAAAATTCATTTATTGTAGTCAAGAGCATTTGCCTTGCATGTAAATATGAAATCAAATCACACTGAATTATTGGGGAAATTAAAAAATCTCAAGGGCCTGTCCCACTGCGGGGACCTAATTTGCGAGTTTAGAAGAGTTTGCGCCCGACTCAAACTCACAGCATGGTCGACACGTGGTCCTAGGAGGTCTATGTAACTCTCGTTCATGCTCGAGAGAAGTTCCCGCATACTCGAGGCCTCAGTTTGGTTGAGGAGTATTTCTGAGCATGCTGAAAATTGCCCGCGAGTAAAAATTGGTCAGCATGGAAAAAATATATATTTTTTTTACTCCTAGGTTTAGTCGAAGTTATTCGTAGGTAATCAAAGGTAGTCGTAGATAGCATAGTCGAAGGTGGTCGTCTTCACTTATCCAATTTTCTTGAAGCTAGTCTTCAACATAGTCGAAGGAGGTCGTAGAAGGTGTCCTACTTCGGCGATACAACAAGACCATGACACTTTTTTAAACTCTTCTAAACACGCAAATTAGGTCCCTGCAGTGGGTCAGGCCCTTAATATGGTTCAAATTAATCTCAAGCCTTCATGCACAAAGATTGCAGGAGGGGGTTGGGAGTGCGGCAGTGACAGAATAATTAACCAGCAAAATTCATTTATTGTAGTCAAGAGCATTTGCCTTGCATGTAAATATATGCAATCAAATCAGACTGTATTTTCTGGGAAATTAAAAAAAAGCAAATTAACAACTTCAAGTGTTCCTGAACATTCCAACCCAAGGGAGAGGACAGCACATGGAATATGTAAAAAGTTCTCAAGAACCACTCAATTTTACACAATATGTTTTTAACCAACAAATTCAATATAAAAAATCAATTACATCAAGAATTTATTGTTTGCCACAATTCCAGGATACTACCAAGGATGGCATCCCTTTATCAAAAAGCACAATTCACTCTCTCGAGTTAAAAAAAGATCCACTAGCAACAGCACAATTAACTTTCAGCCAATCACTTAAGACTAAGCATGATTAACTTTCAAGTTCTTCAATTCAAATTGCGCCATTGAGTAAAAATTAAAAAACTCAGATCGGACTGTTAGCTGTAAAACACTAAGCATCAACTTTTGTTTTAACAGTGCATTTATACCACTGACACACAATATTTCCAACTCCTTTGCGCATCATGGAAATGACAGGAAATAATTCATCTCATTCTTATGTTAACAATTCCAGGAACCTTTAAAATAGAACATTATTCTTGTGATATTCTAATATTTCTTATACTGAAGAAAAATATTCCGTATGTGTATTTTACCTGAGGTAAATAAAGAGCAATGGGCAAGATATCTATACAACATGCTGCATAAAAAGCCAAATATCAACATAAAACCATTAAAAGTAATCTTATCCATGTCCAATTTTGATTTCCCCCCCAACCAAATTGAACCCATTAACTGAACATTAAGCAAAATAACTCAATATATTTTTCATTAAACAGCCAAAATCCTAACAGCAATAGTCTGGTGTACATCAAATTTTAATTCTGATAACTCTATCACTATGCCCAAACTCAACATATTAATCAATTCAACTGCCACTGAAGTATAACGCAAGGCTATTGTGGCAGTAATAGGACACAAAGTGCTGTAGAAATTCAGCAGTTCAGAGAACTTCTCTGGTGAATATGGATAGGTAAAGTTCCGGTCGAGAACCTTCTTCAGAGCAATTGTGCGTGTGGGGGGGAGGGGGAAGTAGGCTGGAAGAGGGTAGAAGCAGGACAAAGTGTGGCTGGTAATAAGTGGACCCGGGCGAGACGGGTGATTTGATAGGTAGATGGTTGGGACAAAGGTCAGAGATAAAAGCAGGTGCGAGTCAAGGTTGAAATGACGCAAATTGCGAAGAGCTGTCAGAGATGTGCTGGGTAAATTTGGGTGGCAGGGTGGAAGTTAGTGAAGTAAATGAAATCTTCGAGTTCAGCACAGGTACAGAAGGCAGCCCCAATGCAGTTGATGTAGCGGAGTAACAGTTGGGGGGGGGGGGGGGGGGGAGATAGGGTCATTGTATGCCAGGCATAGGACAGACTGTGTTAGTAGCAACAGTTGAAGGGAGACAAAAATGCTGGAGAAACTCAGTGGGTGAGGCAGCATCTATGGAGCGAAGGAATAGGTTACGTTTCGGGCCGAGACCATTCTTCAGACTCAAAAGTTGAATAGAGACTACTGTTTTTGGCAGTGCTGGGAAAGATGGATGGATGAGCGAGGAGGCATGGACTACTAAGTGGATGTGCAAAGGATGTTTCCACTAGTGGGAGAGTCTAGGACCAGAGGCCTTAGCCTCACAATAAATGGACGTGCCTTTAGAAAGGAGATGAGGAGGAATATGTTTAGTGATAGAGTGTGGTGAATCTGTGGAATTCATTGCTGCAAAAGGCTGTGGAGGCCAAGTCATTGTACATTTTTTTAAGGCAGAGATCGACAAATTCTTCATTAGTACAGATGTCAGGGATTATTTGGAGAAGGCAAGAGAATGGGGTTATGAGGGAAAGATAGACCAGCCATGATTGATTGAACGGCAGAGTCGACTTAATGGGCCAAATTACCAATTCCACTCCTATAACTTATGAATTTATGCGGATGGAAGCAGCAGTCAAATGTTTAAGCACAACATTGCTTTCCTTTAAATCACTGGAACAGGATGAGACCACTTCAAAGTAATATCTTATGCAGTCTTCTTTAAATATACCAGCTTGATCTAGATATTTAGAAACACAGGAGATTGGGGTAGTCAGTCTGAGTGTGGTTAATGCTAGCCCACATGGATTATATGAAGCTTGTTCAGAGACAACTTTCAAAAATGTCTTTGCCATTTAAGTTGTGGTCTTTTGTATTTAAAATAATCAAAATCTGCTATTGACCGTCTGTCAGGAATCATTAAAAAGAATCAACATGGTGGCAGTCATACCAGCAACACAGATTAAATGTAAGACCTCAATCATTGATTGCTGTTCAAAGCCAGATAACGCTCAAAATACGTGATAATCAATTTTCCCCCCAGTCAAGATAACCTCTTTCAAATGCAAATTGTGTTGTTGCTAGCATGCTTCTACGCACCCATTTTGTAAACTTTAATATCCCTTCGGCAGAAGAGCAATTTTAGTCACTTACCTGGTGCCTTTCATAGACAACTGGAATGCTGAAAACTGCTACCAGAGCTGAAGGAAAATCAAATTTAGTTGCTTTAGTATCGAGAAACTTTACAAAGCATTTTAAAAACCTAAAGAATTATTTTATTTTAAACGGCTTTACACATACATGCATGGTAAACCTTTTTCATTAACATAAAGGCAATCAGTTTTTAATCCTCAGGTTTGGCACTGATTTTTGATTTTCAGATAACTAGGTGGAATAGAATTTAGATTCATGTGTATTTGTACAGCTCGTTATGAAGGCATGCTCAAACAACATGAACAAGATCCTTGTGTTTAACAAGGAACTGCAGATGCTGGAAAATCGAAGGTAGACAAAAGTGCTGGAGAAAATCAGCGGGTGCAGCAGCATCTATGGAGCGAAAGAAATAGGCAACGTTTCGGGCCGAATCCCTTTCGGTTTTGGCCCAAAACTTTGCCTATTTCCTTCGCTCCATAGATGCTACTGCACCCGCTGAGTTTCTCCAGCACTTTTGTCTACCATGAACAAGATCCTTTCCTGGAAGTTAAACTGACCAGGGACCACCTAAGAATATAGTCTACTCTTACCTTGTGGAAAACCTCTCATTCCCTGACATGCCCATTTGCTTAATTTCTTCCCATTTTTTAGAGACCATGTTGGACTGTCACCCACACAACTTACTCCCGCATCTAAGTTTATATTACAAGCAGAACGGGTAAAAACAACATGGCCCCTTCATTTAAACTAATCGTTTATCCATAGCAACTTGTTATCTACGATGACAATTTTTTTACTTTAAGCAGTAAATCTTTTAAGTCACATCATATCCAGTCTTATGGAAAGTAATAATCTACTGTATTACATCACAAAAGTATCCGTTTCCATATTTTCTTCCAACCGAAACACATTCAGCCAATCTAAATGTACCCGAGCTCTCGAAATTCTCATCAGTTCCTTTCCCACATACTTATTGTAACCTGTGGAGTAAAAAAATTTGGATTGCCAGAAGGCTTTTGACAAGATACCACATAAAAAGCTGATGGACTAGATAGTAGAATTGTGCAGAGTATTGGTGAGATCCCACCTGCAATACTGTTTTGGTTATTTTATTTAAGAAAGGATGCACCAGGAATTAGCAGCTGTCCAAATTAGATTCACTAGGCTAATTTCTGGGATGAGAAGGCCGTCGTATCACAAATGAAGATTGTCAAATAACAATCAGCTGAATAAATTAGATCTACATCTTTTGGAGCACAGAGAGCAAGAGTGATCTTTTTGAAACATACAAAATCCTCGGGGGCTTAACGGGATGTCGAAATATATCTACCAGTGGGAGAATCTTAAGCAAAGGGACATTGTTACAATACTTATAGTTGGTGATTCAAACTAAGCTGCGCAGGAACTTCTCAGAATCATGCAGCATGGAAATAGGCCAATCCATCCAACTTATCGCTGCCTACCAGGATGCCCTATCGAACCCAGCCCCATTTTATGTTTAGCCCATTAGCCTCTAAACCTTACTATCCATGTATCTATCAGTCCAAATACCTTTTATATGTTGCCACTGTATCCACCTCAACTAAAAGTATTGATAGCTCATTCTATATCCACACCACCTCTGTGTGAAAAAGGTGCACCACAGGTTCCTATTAATTCTTTCCCATCTCACTTTAAACCTATCTCCTCTAGTTCTTCATTCCCTTACAATGCATTCAGAAAGTATTCCGATCCCTTCACTTTTTCCACAATTTGTTATGTTACAGCCTTATTCTTAAATTGATTACATTCATTTTTTTTATCATCAATCTACACATAATACCCCATAATAAAAAAGCGAAAACAGGTGTTTAGAAATTTTTGCAAAGTAATTAAAATGAAATAACTGAAAAATCACATTAACGTAAGTATTTAGACCCTTTACAATGCAATACAATACCATTTATTGTCATTTGAACCTCAAATGAAGTTCAAACAAAATTTGGTTTCTGCAGTCATACAACAAGAAAAGAACCAACACAAATCACAGTGAATCTCCTCCTCACTGTGATGGAAGGCAAAGTCTTGTCTCTCCTCTGCTCTCCATTCTTTTCCCGATGTCAAAGTCCCCGGCGGGCGACGGTAAGTCCCGCGGCCGTTAAAGACTCGCCGGGCGATGTAAGGCCCCGCTCCAGGTCATTTGCAACACCGCAATTCGGGCGGGAGATGTTGCCGTTGCAGGAGCTCCGAAAAGTGTCTCCCACCAGGGACCTGCGAGCTCCCGATGTCACCATCCACCGGACCTGCGGCTGGAGCCTCCGAAGCTCCGAAGTCGGGTCGCAGCAGCGCACCACCACAGCTCTCCACGCTCCGAAGCCGGCCAGCCCCACGATGGTAGGCTCCGCGACTGGAGCCCCCAGGTCGTTCCGGTTGGAGGCCGCTCCATGGTGCTAGGCCCCAACAGCAACGGAGACCCGACAGGGAAAAGGTTGGTCCCCCGTACAGGGAAGATATTTAAGTTTCCCCCACCCCCCACACATACACAGTTAAAAAATTTTTTTTTTAAACCACTACAAACTATACACTCAACGGGACAAAAAAAATTTAAAAACACAAACCGACTGGAGGCCGCTGCAACGTCAGTCGCGCCGCCCACAAGAACTCAGTACTTTGTTGAGGCACCTTTGGCAGCGATTACAGCCTCAAGTTTTCTTGGGTAAGATGCTACAAGCTTTTTTCATTTTTTTATTTGGGTAATTTCTCCCATTCTTCTCTGCAGATCCTCTCAAGCTCTGTCAGGTTGGACTGTCAATGCACAGCTATTTTCAGGTTCCTCCAGAGATGTTTTATCGGGTTCAAGTCCGGGCACTGGCTGGGCCACTCAAGGACATTCACAGACTTGTCACAAAGTCACTCCTGCGGTGCCTTGGCTGTGTGTTTAGGGTCGTTGTCCTGTTGGAAGGTGAACCTCTGCCCCAGTCTGAGGTCCAGAATGCTCTGGAGCAGGTTTTCATCAAGGATCGCTCTGTACTTTGCTGCGTTCATCTTTCCCTCTATCCTGACTAGTTTCCCAGTTCCTGCCAATGAAAATCATCCCCACAGCATGATGCTGCCGCCACCATGCTTCACCATAGGTATGGTATTGGCCAGATGATGAGCAGTGCCTGGTTTCCTCCAGACGTGACGCTTGGCATTCAGGCCAAAGAGTTCAATCTTAGTTTCATCAGACCGGAGAATCTTCTTTCTCATGCCTTTTGGCAAACCCCAAGTGGGTTGTCATGTGTCTTTTACTGAGGAGTGGCTTCCGTCTGGCCACTCTACCATAAAGGCCTAATTAGTGGAGTGCTGCAGATAGTTCTCCCATCTCCACAGAGGAACTCTGGAGCTCTGTCAGAATGTCCATCGGGTTCTTGGTCACCTCCCTGACTAAGGCCCTTCTCTTCCAATTGCTCAGTTTGGCCGGTCGGCCAGCTCTATGAAGACTCCTGGTGGTTCCAAAGTTTTTCCATTAAAGAATGACGGAGGCCATTGTGTACTTCAGGACCTGCAATGCTGCAGAATTTCTTTTATACCCTTCCCCAGATCTGTGCCTCGACACAATCCTGTCTCGAAGGTCTACGGACAATTCCTTCGGCTTCATGGCTTGGTTTTCACTCTGACATGTACTGTCAATTATGGGACTTTATATAGACAGGTGTGTGTTTTTCCAAATCATGTTCAATCAATTTAATTTACCACTGGTGGACTCCAATCAAGTTGTAGGAACATCTCAAGGATAATCAATGGAAACACGATAAACCTCAGCTCAATAGCAAAGGGTCTGAATACTTAAGTAAATGTGATATTTCCATTTTTTTTAAATTACTTTGCAAACATTTCTAAACACCTGTCTTTGCTTCTTCATTTTGGGGTATTGTGTCGATTGATGATAAAAAAAATGAATTTAATCCATTTTAAAATAAGGCTGTAACGTAACAAAATGTGGAAAAAGTGAAGGGGTCTGAATACATTCTGAATGCACTGAATCCACAAAAGACTGTGCATTCACCTAATCTATTCCTCATAGTTTTCTACACTTCTATTAGATTACCTCTCAGTCTCCTGCACTGCAAGGAATAAAGTCCTAGCTTGTCCAATCTCCCTATCGCTCTAGTCCTCGAGTCCTGGCAACAACCGCATAAATCCTTTGCACCCTTTCTGGCTTAATGACACCTTCCCGCAAGCAGGATGGTCAAAACGTACAATATTCCAAGTTCAGCTTCGCCAACGTTTTCTACAACTATAACGTAACATCCCAATTTTTATACTAAATTCATTTACTGATAAAGGGCAGGATGCCAAAAGATTTCAACACCCTATCTACTCACAACATCATTTCCAGGGATTTACTTATTCTTCTAGATTACTCCCCAGGACTCTATAGTTCACTGTGAAGATTTGATATCTCAAATGCAATACCTCACACTAATTTTAATTAAATTCCATTGGCCATTCCTCAGCCAACCCAGCTGATGAAGATCTTGTAATTCTTGATAGCCATCTTCACTGTCCATAATGTTGCTTGAGTGCCCTCCTCAAATTTAACAATCATACCTTGTACATTCTCATCCAAATCATTGATAGAGGACAGACAGCAATGAGCACTGATCCCCGAGGCACACCACTAGTCACAGGCCTCAACTCCAAAGAACAACCTTCCATCACCACTCTCTGCCCCCTACGTTGAAGTTAGTTGTATATAGAGTTAGCTAGCTACCCCTGGTTCCCATGCAATATAACCACCAGAGAAGCTTACCAGTAGAACTTTAACAGCCTTGGTGAAGGCCACATAGACTGCATTGATGGCCGTGCCCCCATCAAGCTTCTTGGTCACTTAAAAATCAAAATCCACGAGACAACTTCCACACAAAACCAAGCTGACTATCCTTATCAGCCACTGTCCATCCAATATGCATGTATAATATATCCCTCAGCAACTTTCCTACCAGAATTATTAGGCTCACTGGTTTATAGTTGCCACGTTTCCCTTTGCAGCCTTTCTAAAGTAGAGACACATTAGCCACCCGCTTGTCTCTCAGCACTGTACCTGCTTCTAACGACGACTCATATCTCAGGACTCCTGTAAATCTCTAGGTTTCCAAAGGTGATTAAGCTCTGCATCCTCCACTGCCCCAGGCAAGTTCCAGGCATCCACACGCGGTGTAAAAACGTAACCTGTACATTTCCTTTAAACTTTTGCGTCTCTCACCTTAAAGCCCTGCCTTCTAACCTTGAGACGTCCAACCTGGGCAAAAGGTTTGGTCTACCCTATCTATGTCTCTCAATACTACATTTCTGTCCCCCTCTCTTCGCATCCAGAATTCCAGAGGAAAAAAATCCAAGTTTGTCCAACCACTCCTTGTAGCCAATACCCCTAAGCCAGACAGTATTCTCGTGAACATCTTCTGCACCATTTCCAAAGCCTCCACCATTTTACTATAATGGGGCCACTGATAGTCCAATGCCCCGACACATGAAAGTAAGCATACCATATGTCTTCTTCACCACTATCTACTTGCGTTGCCACTTTCAGGGAGTTATGGATTGGATCCTCTGTACATCAATGCTAGGGTCCTGCCATTACTTGTATATTTTTCTGTTGCATTCAATCTCCAAAGGCGCAACACCTTGCACTTGCTCAGATTAAAACTTGAATGTCATTTCTCCACCCTTTTCCGTAGCTGATCTACATCCCGCAGTATATTTTGACAGCCTCCCTCACCAATCGCAACACCAGCAATCTTAGTGCCATGTGTAAACTTACTAACTCATCTACGTTTATATCCAAGTCATTTTATATATCACAAACAATTGGGAAAAACATTATACACCCTCCCTAATCAGCTGCAGTTGAAGGAATTTGCTGCTTGTGACCAGGGCTTTGGAGCTCTGGCCCTGCCGGAGCCGGCAGATCCGTTCCCACATCCAATTTCCATGGCCGACTTTGCGGAATCTCCCAGCCTCCAAGACCAAGACCTTGTTGGTCCATCAAAATGGATTATACGGCAAGGCTCTGGAACCAAGGGTGCCGGAAAATCGGTGGTGGATCTGTAGTAACTTTCAGCCACAGGTTTGTCGCAACCAATAAAAACAGTACTATTGTATAAAGTGTAGCTGTGTTGACAACACTCATCTAACTATTTGACAAAATAAGAACTCAATGCTCCAAATAAACTTGAAATCTACCGAGTAAAACTGACTTAGTAGAGCATCCAGACAGGTATCAAGCCTGGTGCACAGCCTCATGCCAAGGTTTTGTAAGGAGGTGTAAAGGTCCTTGGAACTATTCAGATTGGTTGAATGTTTTAACAACAGGCAAATTAAATAATAAATTGTTGCGAGATTCAATGGACTCTGTAGAAAGCTCCAGAAACGCTGGCTGCTCAGCAGTTCTTTGCTTTATGAAACTGACGATTGAACACTTACTCCATTTTCAGATCTCACCCTGTCACAATCACCCCAACCCCACAAGGACAAATTGGAGAAGCAGAATATGACGTTTTCCTCAATATAATAACTTATGGCGATTACTGGGGCTGAAGTGGAAAAAGTGCAGATCACACGCAGGAACAGGAAATCACTGCCAGCGGCTCATATATATCCACATTAACGGTCTAAAAAGCTGCTGTCAATTTAATAATGCAATGATAAATTGGACAGCCACAACATTTAAACCAATGTATCCAGTGTTGTCTTGACAACTACAATAAAAGATTGGAAGGACCTTTTGGAGGTCCTTACAAGACTGTGATTTGGACGTCCTTCCATTTAATAGCAATTATTGAAAGGGCACGTTAAACTAAAATTTGGATTGAAGAAACAGTTCAATGTTGACATTTGGGTCAAGACCCTTCTTCAGACCCAATGAAGGGTCTCAACCCAAATTGTCACCCATTCCGTCTCTCCAGAGATGCTGCCTTTTGTGACTATTTTTGGTGTAAACCAGCATCTGCAGCCCTTTCCGACACATTGTGTAAATGGGTGATTGATGGCCAGCATGGACTCGGTGGGCCTGTTTTCATGCTGTATCTCTCAATTAAAACTAATTGAACATAAATGTAACACATTTCACATATGAACACTGTGATGCAACATTTCACAAAACTTAATGAAATCCACAAATGAAAACACTACCACAAAAATGTTGAGTTTTAAGAAAGAGAAAATGCCAACTTTTCAGCAAATGCATTTTAACCAACTGTACTTTAAAGAAAATATTTGTATTTAGATTTTAAGTGTGAACAATTAAAGTTCATAAAATACATTTAATGAGTGTAATAGAGGAACAGAAATACATTCAGAGAATTGGTAAAGGCTTACCTATTATCAGCAAAGTCAACCCATTAAACAAGGCACCAACATATGTGAGCAGCCACATCAGCACTGAAAACTAAAATAAAATATACTTAAGCATGCAGTTCACAAAGCAACATCAAAACCAAATACACACCTGTCCAATTGTCATTTCAGTCATTTCAGGTAAGTCATCATATATTACTTCTACATTCTAACAGCAGCAAGCATAAAGAATCCAAGGTACACAAAAAGCTGGAGAAACTCAGCGGGTGCAGCAGCATCTAAGGAGCAAAGGAGATAGGCGACGTTTCGGGTCGAGACCCTTCTTCAGACTGAAGAAGGGTCTCGACCCGAAACGTCGCCTATCTCCTTCGCTCCTTAGATGCTGCTGCACCCGCTGAGTTTCTCCAGCTTTTTGTGTACCCTCGATTCTCCAGCATCTGCAGTTCCTTCTTATAAAGAATCCAAGTCCTATTTCACAATGCAGAATGCTAAACTTGAGAAAATGGCATTTTAAATACCTGCCAAAGAAAATCATCGATACAAAATTGAGAAATGAATCATGTTAACCATATCCCCATTTGCCTGTATTGATGGATCTTCAAAGAATTTACAGATTTGCCATGTTGCCTCAGAGGTGTGCCATTATCAGTCCAATTACCCTATTATCTAAACATCAAAGCAGAAAACATTCAGTAAGGTGAATCGAGCAGACATGTGCAGTCGCTCTCCAAAACTACTGTTTGTTCTCCAAAACCACCCATTTGTCTCCAATGTTCAGAAAACCTACAATTTACAAGTGTGTGCACTGCATCTTATAAGTCAGGAACTCACTGAATGTCAGATGCGAACAGGAGCCAACTCAAAAAAATCAAAGCCAAAAAAAAGGCAGGACAAATCAGGGCCAGCAACAGATGACCTCAGGCAAAGAGGATTACTGATAGGCAGATTGTTGGATACATAACTGGGAACCCTGAAGCTAGTTAACAGGCTTTTATTGGAGGAATGGTGGGCAAAGGGGGTTGAGCCAGACCCACTGAGTTACTCAAGCATTTTGTGTCTATCCCAACTTCTATACTCAACAACTTGACTAATGAGGCCAATGTACAGAAAGGCTTCTTGACAACCCTGTCTACTTGTGATACCACTTTCAAAAAAGCATGTATCTGCACTTCTAGATTCCTCTGCTCTGCAACATTTCCCAGGAGCCTGCCACTCACTGTGAAGTTCGTACTCTGGGTTGACTTCCCAAAATGCAACACCTCTCACTTATCTGCATTAAGCTCCAATAACCATTCCTCAGTCCACTTGCTCTAATAGTCAAGACCCTGTGGTAACTTTTGATAACCATCTTCGCTATCTACAATACCACCCAATGTTACTTATTTGAATGTCATCTGCAACCTTGCTAAGCATGCCTTCCATATTCCAATCCAAATCATTGGTGAACCACAATCATCAATAGGCCCAGCACCAATTCCTGAAACATCCCAATATCACAGGCCTTGTGTTTGAAAATCACTTTCCACCGTTACCTTCTGCATCCTTCCACAAAGCCAATTCTATATCCCGTTCGTTAGCTCTTCCTGGATCCCATGCAATCTAACATTCCAGAGCACTACCTTGTGGAATGTTATCAAACGCCTTCCTGATGTCCATATGGACAATATCTATGGCTTTGCCATCAACCACCTTTTTGATTACTACTTCAAAAAATATATATATTTGTAAGATACGATCTCCCAGTTGACAACCATGCATTTAATCGGATGTTATTGTACTTTATCTTGCACTAGACATTATTACCGTTATTCTGTATCTGTACATTGGATGGCTTGATTGTAATCACGTGTAGTCTTTCCGCTGATTGGATAGCACATGCAACAAAAAGGTTTTTCACTGTACCTCGGTAAACATGACAATAAATTAAACTATTCCTAATCAGCTCTTTTCCTTCATCACCCAAACTTCTTTACTCCCAACCTGACTCACCCTTGACTCTCACAGTAATATACATGCCCTGAATTCTTGTCAGCACTTTTAAAAACATCCCATTTTCCAAGCATTCCTTGACCCACAACAACCTGCTCTAATCAACTTGAGCAAATTCCTGTCCAATAGCATCAAAGTTGACCTTGCCCCAGTTCAACATTTTAATCTGTGGCCACCTTGAACTGCTAAGGATTGAGTTGATGGATCAATGAAACTCACATTGTAGTTGTCCACATACACACTGTACAATGTTGGTCAGAAGGCAGATTAACATGAAACAAGATATGAATGTCTATCCAGGAGGCGCAAAAGACTGCAGATACTGGAATCCTGTGCAAAAAACAAACTGCTGGGGATACTCAGACTTTTTCTGTGCTGCATCTCAAAACTAAAAATGCACTGCTCCATAGCAACTGCATTGATGTTGTCATCATCTTTCTTCTCAACAATTCTGAGAGTATGCTACTGAATTGTCTTCCTCAATGGAGTGGCTATCATCACATATACTTTCCTTCATTAATAATGCTAATGTCTCCTTTCATGTTAGGCCTGCTCTTTTGGATCATACAATCTGGAATAATGAACACCCGTTCCTGGTTACCCTCCAAACATGTCTCCATAATAGCAATTAGATCATGTTGCAATCTGCATTGGCAACTCATCTCTCTATATATCTATAGTTTCTCTTCTTGGTCCTGAATGATCAATCCATTTTGAATAATGTGCACCAACTTCTCGCTCATCCTTGTAGAAACTATAAATAAATTCACTCCGTAAAACAAGTTAACTTCATTTTAAAATATATTTTTTTGTATACTCTATCAAGAAAGATTGGAAAAAAATTGGCTTTTAAAATTATAACTCCGATTTACTCTGGAGGTACACTCAATTAAGAATTTGTTAGGGATCCTTTGATTCCATAAATGACAACCTTGAAAGTAATTAAGATCAGTTATTTCAGAATCTTAGCCGCCACTTTATAAAAGTATAACATCAGTATGATAGGACTTTGCACAATTAAACAACGGTTAACATCCATTGGAAGTTAACACCTGACATGCAGTCAACTATTCTCAACTATTTTAAAACATTTTTGCTCCATTCTTCAAATTTGTCCACTTGAACACATTTTAGTTTTGTTAACATTTAAAATTTCTGGATTAAGATGTTAAAAACACTGAAAATTATTCCAAGTCAGAGACTATAATTTAAATGCTATAGTAACTATCGTAACCCATCTCAAGAAAGCCAGGTCTAAAGAATGACTTATTTGCTATGGTCGTATAAACAAATTCTGTCGCAGTTTCCTCACTTATGTACCAATGATCCCAGCCAGCTGACAGCTGGATTTTAATCAGAAACACAAATCAAGGAATCAAAGAAATCTCCAAGGGCTGAAGTTAGAAGTTATACTTCCAAAGAGTGGGGTAGGAGATGAGGGTTTCAATTTACAGGACATTGACACCTAAACTGGGGTTAAAAAGGAGCTGCACCAATGTAACAGACTTCATTTGAATCAAGTTGGCACTAATGTCCTAATAAGTTGAATAACAAAGGTTGCACAGAAGACCTGTTTCTATGTTTCTAAGGCCAGGAGGCAGTATTTTAGCTATGTAGATATAGAAAATTAAAGAGACAGGCCAAGGTGACAATACAGAGCAGTGAAATAGGTAATAACAGGAATATATCAGAATGGGAAACAGCGTACAAACACGAGTATAACTCCATAGGAACAATGAAAAACCTTCAATTTTGTCTGTTTATTTGAACAAACGCACAATTTGGAATTAATGACACATGGAGAAATAAAGAAGAAACGCAATTGCAACAAAATGGCTGCAAATCGCAACATCCCGCAATGGCAAGTCGCACAATTTTAACCTGCCCAATCTCTTCCTATAACTCAGGCCTGGCAATATAAATCTCATAAATCATTTTTACCCTCTTTCCATGGGATTTTAATTGAAATATAGAACGTTTTTCTACGAGTGCAGGCACGGTGACCTATACACATTGTTCAGCTCTTCACTTATAATTGCCCGAGAGAATTTAATGTGAGAATGTTTTATGACAATAAGCGAGTTCGGTATTCCGACTGTGCATGCCCAGATCATAGGTCACTGGAGACAAAACATTCTCGGCAGCAGAACTACTGCGTGTATACAGACATGCGTTTCAACCGCAGTCAGGATCGAATCGGGTCTCTGGCGCTGCAAGCGCTGTTGAATTGCTACTGGAGTTAGCGACACTAGTTCTCCCTTCTTCACTGGTGCATGCACAAATCTCCACAGTGACAATCTAATGAATCACGGTCCGGTCCCCCTTACCTTTGGTGTATGGGTTCCATTCTCACTCGGGCTGCCCTCCCGGATTATACAGGGAAGAACCACACACCGCTCTCCTGCATAACCCCAGGAGGCAGATTTGTGAGCAGAGTCTCACTACCTTCCCCGTCCCCTCCCGGGTGTCTCATCCCTGTCCAGGGGTGGCCGGAGATGTCCAGGGTGACCCTGGACTGATGAGACACCGTCCCGGAGCAGTGACAGCCCCAGGCTTATAGTCAGCATGGAGAAGAAGTGCTAACTCCAGCTCAACTCTGCTCCAACTCCCAAGGAACCCGTTCCCCGACGGGCCGGGAACTGTCAGCTGCACATCACGCCTTATCCAGTGGCTGTTCATTAACCCCCTCGGTGCCGGCGAATGCCAGGCACCAGTCATCAATGGGGATACACACAAAATGCTGCAGTAACTTAGCGGGTCAGGGAACATCTCTGGGGAAGGGCCTTGACCCGAAACATAACCTATTCCTTTTCTCCAAAGCTCATTTCTACAGAGCGACGCCTGCCTGCGGGTAAAAGCGAGGTGGTGGAGAGAGGAATGGGAACAGAGAGATGTGGAGAGAGGAACTCGCTATCGTGGCTTCACTGCAGGTGACACCAAATCTCCGCAAGAACTCCCCGGTACTAAGGCTAGGACAATCACCCCCCCCCCCCCCCCACACCCCTCCGGGACCTGAGGGAGGGACCATGGGACATTGCCCAACTCTGCAACCACTGTGCAAACCCCCGGCACTCCCCACGGAATTTTAAACTAAATACACCTGTGAGCAAAACACAAACACGCACGTCTTTCACCCCTCTTCTCTCTCCCCCACCTCTCACCGTCTATCCGCCGGTCCAGTCTCTCCCCTGTCTGTCACTCGCATATGCCCCCCTTCTCTCACTGTTACATCCCGCTCTCCCGCTACCTGGCACCCCCGTTCGCCTTTTTATTTCTCGAATGAACTTTGACAAATCCCATGAATCCTTGCGTTTTTCAGAATACCGAACTCGCTTATTAAGCTAAGCAACTCTGCAAAATCCATAAACAGAACTGCTCTGGCAGACCCATTGTTTCAGCATGCTCCTGTTCCACTGAAATTGTTTCCACGTACCTCGACTCCATCCTATCTCCCCCCCCCCACCGGGTCCAATTCCTCCTGACCTACATCCCAGACACCTCACGTCGTTCTTCTCTTCAATTATTTTCATTTTCCAGGTCTCCCTCCGTTCCCTCATCTTTACTATGGACATTTAGTCACTCGACACCTCCATCCCCCACCAGGAAGGCCGTTTCTTCCTCAACCACAGAACCAGCTAATTTCCCTCTACCAACATTCTCCAACAACTTCTCCGCTTCCTCCAAATCAAGGGCTTAGCTATGGGCACTCACATGGTCCCCAGCTGTGCCTGCCCTTGTTGGGTACGTAGAACCCCTGCTCCAGACATACACCGGCCCCTATCCCTGAACTCTATCTCCGCTACATTGACAATGGTATCGGGGCTATCTCCTGCACCCATGCAGAACTCATGGACTTCATTAACCTCACTACAAATTTCCACCCTGCACTCAAATTTAGTTGGAGCATCTCCGACATTTCCCCACCCTTTCTTGATTTTACCGTCTCCATCACATGAAGTAGACTTTAAACTGACATCTATTACAAACCACTGACTCTCAAAGCTATCTAAACTACACTTCTTCCCACCCTGCCTCCTGCAAAGACTATCCCCTATTCCCAAATCCTCGGTCTCCATTGCATATGCGCCCAAGATGAGGTGTTCTGTACGAGGAAATCAGAGTTGTCCTCATTCTTTAGAGAACGAGGGGTTCTTCTCTTCTATTATAGATGAGGCCCTCACATGGGTCGTCTTGGTATCCCGCAGCTCCACTCTTGCTCCCCCTCCCCTCAGTCACAACAAGGCGAGCCCCCCTAGTTCTTCCCCTGGTTAAGTTATCCCTCCCCAGGTACCATCCCGCAGGAGATGCAACACCTGTCCCGATACCTCCTCCCTCAACTCTATCCAAGGACTCCGACAGCCATGTACTGCATCCGCTGTTCTAGGCATGGAGTCGTATATCGACGAGACCAAGCACAGACTGGGAGATCGCTTTGTTGAACATCTTTGCTGAGTCTGCCTTAGCCAACTCAATCTCCTGGTTACCAAAAACTCCCCTTCCCATCCTGACCTTTCTGTCCTGAACCTCTACCACTGTCAGAGTGAAGGCAAATGCAAAGTGGAGGAAATGCACCATGTATTTCACTTGGGCAACCTATAACCCAGTGCTGTCCTGCTTCATTTCACTGTATCTACTCGTTATCACCTTTTCCAGAGCCAACAATGGACCATTAAGGGCTCCACCTTCCCTTGATCATTGGTGCTGGCTTGGATTTGTTTTTTTCATACCTTTCATTCATTTGTTCTTTGTACCTTTTCATACCTCTAGTTTCCCTCTGCCCTGATTCTCGGTCTGAAGAAAGGTCAAACCGAAACGTCACCTATTCCTTTTCTCCAGAGATGCTGTCTGACCCGCTGAGTTACCCAAGTATTTTGTGTCCATCTTCAACTCCATCTACTCAGAAGATAAAGCAGCTTATGGCTTCATGAACACATTTAGATATGAATAGCAGCTATCAAGATAGAGATGCTAGGCAATCGGCATCTCCAAGAGGATATTTAGGTTGCTCTGCCTGACATTCAACGATGTTGCTGTTGCAAATCCTCCCACTATTACCATTGTTTCAACTAGGACGAGGGGTGTAGAGAAAGGGTAACATCATTAACCAGAAAATTGAAGAAGCCACAAATATTGTAGCCACAACTGTAGGTCAGAAACTAGGTAACTTCTAGTGAATATGTCTTGAAATCTTTCCATCATCTACCTTTCAGAAGCCAAGGAGAATTCTCCATTTGATAATTGATATTTGGAGATACAAGAAACTGCAAGTGCTGGAAGACTGTGCAAAAATAAAAGTGCTAAGGGAACTCGGTATATTTTGTGGCATTGTAGAGGGAATGGATATGTTCTGGGTCAGTATCCTTCCTCAGAGTCCAATAATACCAATTCAGCTCAAACTCATCTGCAAGAGATAGTATCCCATTCACCAACTTAAGGTGTTTAAGATGAGACCAATCAATTATCTCATCAAAATTTAAATCAGTTGTATCATAACAAGAATTATTTTCTCATTTGCCCAGCACGATTAGTTCAGTTACTTCATGAAACAAGAATTATCTTCTAAACATAACTGAAAGCACTGCCAAGCCAAGTTACACAATGTTACAGTGTTTTCTACTTTTAGACTTTTAACATCTACAGTATTTTGCTTTTGAACTATTATGGGCAATTTGATAACATGGTAAAGTATTTTACCTACAAAATAGTTTACTTGCCTTCAGAGAATCCACCAAGTCTTGAACAAGAAACAGCCGTCTTAATTCAGTAATCACATGGTTAACATGTCCTAGTCCAATATCACTATACTTGTGTACCAATTCATCAGAAACAGCAACATCTTTCTCCAAGCAGGTCCTGATTTAAAAGGGTGAGGTTGTAAGGAAAAGAGAAATTAAATAAACAGATTTTCAACAAATTGTAATTTTATTCCTATTCCAATTTTTAATATTAAAAATCATCTCAACAGATTTAATGCTCAATTTAATTGTGTCAATTGATCATTTTTTCCCCATGTGTTTTCCTTGCAGTATACATTTAAATATTGAATGTTACATTAAAGTATGAATACCTGAAGGAAAACATGAAATGCTTGTTTTAACTATAGTAAATACCTCTGGCATACCTGCCAACTTGTGAGATTGAAAAATCGGAATCCTATTAGTCTGACGTCAGTGAGGGCGGGGCACGTGACGTCAGTAAGGGGCGGGGCAGGTGACTTCAGTAAGGGGCGGGGCAAGTGACGTCAGTAAGGGGCGGGGTATGTGACGTCAGTGAGGGCGGGAAAGTGACCTCAGGGGGGTTACACAAAATGCTGGAGAAACTCAGCGGGTGCAGCAACATCTAAGGAGCGAAGGAGATAGGCGACGTTTCGGGTCGAGACCCTTCTCAGTCTGAAGAAGGGTCTCGACCCGAAACGTCGCCTATCTCCTTCGCTCCTTAGATGCTGCTGCACCCGCTGAGTTTCTCCAGCATTTTGTGTAACCCTCGATTCTCCAGCATCTGCAGTTTCTTCGTCAACTCTCAGTTTGTGAGTGTTGGTGAGGCGGGAACGGGCTGGCCCCGACCCGACCTGACGCGCTCGCGGTCACTCACCGGGCTGACAGTCCCGGCGCCGGCGGCGGCAGCGGCGCTGAGGTGAGGTGACCGGTGAGTGTTGCCCGTCTGGGCCGGACCGGACCATCTCTCCCTGCCCCCTCATCGCCTCTTCCCTGCCCCTGAAGTGATAATGAACGTATTTGGCTTACTACCCCACGGGATGATCGTTGATTTCCCCCTCTCCACCCTCCTCCCCGGTGCCCACCTGACTCGCACCTACTTCTCCCCTGCGCTTCTGAGTCTAGACGCTCCAGCCGTTCCATCCCAATTCCGATTTTTTTTGTCTCAATATTCCGAGAAAAAAAAAATCGGGAAAAAAAACACATAGAAAGTTTCTGTGTGTTTTTTTTTTCCGATTTTTTTTCTCGGAATATTGAGACAAAAAATCGGAATTCGGAATTGGGATGGAAAAATCGGAAGAATTCCGCCCAAATCGGAATGGTTGGCAGGTATGCTCTGGGCATGGAAAAAAAAATGCTATTACAAAGTACTGGGCCATGTACTTATCTTGCAAATATTTAGACACAAATACAATTGTATATCCTGCACATTGAAGATACATTCACAATGTTTCAATAATATCACACGTGCATCTACAATACTCAGTTTTGTTAACACAACGTGCAGGATAATTTAAGTCCATTTAATTACATGAATTTACTTACTTGAAAGGGTGTCCATCATCAGACTTCTGCACTGCTTGCAGAATACCTCTGTAAATCCTGAAACTAATAGTAACTGAAAGTACAGCCAGGCCAAGGTACGCAATTACACTGACAATGCTGAAAATGGTCATAGACAGCAACAAGAAGAGGCTTGCACCAAATACTAGTCCAGTCTTCTTAATATCACGCCAATAGATTAAGTCCACAACTGTTAGAATAAGAGAGAAAATAATTAGCTCGATGCATAAATGCTTCCACATCTTAATATTTGCAAACTTAACACAGCTTAACTGATGCAAAATATCATCCCATCATCAATTTATTAGTTAGGCAAGAAACCAGGATGAAAATAGATGTAATAAACACCTAAATTGCCAAAGCATTGTAGATTGTCGTGGATAGGTGTTTAAGAAACTCACCCACTAACTTTTTGATCTTTTCACCAGTGAACAGCTCTAAATTGCTGTGCCAGCTGGTGGGATCATAGCCGATCTGACTGTAACCTAATTTCCACTTGTACTGTGCTCATCAAGTTTCGCTCTTTGCTCACCAATATCTATAAACTGCTTTCTCAGGTTGGCAGACTATGACAGTGGAGAATGGCAGCGATCTATGCTCAAGCAGCAGTCCACAATGTTAATCAAAGAATTTGCTGAGCAAATATCATATTTACAATTCAGACAGTCTTAGTGGTTTTGTAAATGAGTGAGGAGAGGGAAAAAGGAGGCGTGGGCAGACAGGAACATGGCAGATGAGGCATAGCCCTAGGGTGGGAAATGTAAGAGGGTTTAGGAAATGTTAATGTTCCAAGAGAACTGGATGTCTTCATGCACAAGTTCTTGAAGTCACACATGCAGATTAGGAGGGCGTTGGCTTTTATTGCTGGGGAAATTTAAGTATGGTAATGAAAAGAGCTTGGTGTAATTATAAGGAGGCGTCGTGCAGTCACATCTTTGGTATTTTGTAACGTTTTGTACTCCGTAGTTGAACAAAAAAATGTCCTTGCCGAGGTGGTGGAGGGAAAGAGTGATGTCTTGCAGTGATAATTCACGAGACCCATTATATGACAGAGGAGGGAGACAATGCAGTGGGAAGGAGAAAGTTAGGGGAACTACTCTTGGTCTCGGGCGTTTAGAGGGAAATGATGCTTCAATGCACAATTCAACATTCTTACAGAGCTCTCAGTAAGCTGGCTGTGGGACGATGTTTTCCCCATTTTTGCGGGTGCAGTCTGGTACCAAAGTGAGAAGGCCGTGTGGTGGGGTGGGGGGGGTTTGAAGCATTTGATACCAATTTGGAGAGAGATTATTTTACATTGGAACATCCCATTGATTTAATGCAAAACAAAAATGAATAGATTTCTGAGCATTCAAGGAATCAAAGGATATGGGGCAGATGATCAATCATGAAAATTATGAATGGTAGAACCGGATCCTAGGGGCTATTTCTCAAGCTCCTCGACATACACACATATATGTGTTTTTGAAAGAGGAGGTAGTGGGAGAAGAGTCAAGATAGAAGACAACATAAACATAATTTAGTGGTATATCAGTATTATTAGTACAATTATAAAAAGTGGTTGATCAAAGTTACTGACCAAACAAAATTAAAATATGAAATTTCCATAAATCTAAATCCATTTCATCTTTGCTATTCCTTGCATTTTTTTTAATCCAAATATCATCTATAATGGAAATAGAGAACTTCTATGTTCCATTCAACTTAACTACTACCAATATACAATTTTGTCCATAACAAATACATCCAAACATCAACTCACATATTTGGGGTATTTGCTTTGAAAATTGCAATTTGCAAATTGCAATTGTTCAAGCTGATATTAATTGTGATACAATTACACCAGGCAACAGCATATTTAATCTTAAATGTTAAAAGTCCCTCTGACTGAGATGCAGGTACAATTTCTGCAGAGAAAAGTATAATACATCCTCCAGCCATGTTAATAATAATCACATTTTAAAGAGCCTACTACCACATTGTAGCCCTTCAAAATTGTGTGTGCGACAAAGCCTGGTAGGTAATAGGTTGATATGGACGTGGGAGGTTTTTGATAGGCAGATAGGGAGCAAAGGCCAGAGATAAAAATAAAGGATTTTGTCACTTGTCACTGGTCAGGCTGCATTTGGAGTATTGTGAGCAATTATGGGCATCATATCTGAGGAAGGATGTGCTGGCACTGGAGAGGGTCCAGAGGAGGTTTACAAGAATGAACCCATGAATAAGAGGGTTAACATATCATGAGCGTTTGTCGACACTGGGCTTGTACTCGCTGCAGTTTAGAAGAATGCGGGGGGACCTCATTGAAACATGCTGAATAGTGAAAGGGTTGGTTAGAATGGGTGTGGAGAGGATGTTTCCACTAGTGGGAGTCGAGATCTAGAGGTCATAGAATTAAAGGATGTTCCTTTAAGAGGATGAATATCTTTAGTCAGCGGGTGGCGAATCTGTGGTATTCTTCGCAACAGATGGCTATAGAGGCTGTCAATGGATATTTTTACGGCAGAGATAAGATTCTTGATTAGTACAGTTGTCAGGGGTTATGGGGAGAAGGCAGGAGAATGGGGTTAGTATGGAGAGATAGATCAGTCATGATTGAATGGCGGAGTAGACTTGATGGGCCAAAAATTCAGCTCCTATCAGTTATGACTTCCTTGAAGAGCCGCAAATTGTGAAGCTAGTTGGGGTGGGGGGGGGGGGAAGCGATAGGTGCAAGTCCACGTTGTGCATGGTGGGGGTGAGAGAGTTGTGGGCGAAGAAGGGAGAGAGGAAGGAATTTGTAGTTACCTAAAATTGGTGGATTCAGTGTTCATACTGTTGGGTTGCAAGCCACCCAAGCAGAATATAAGATGTTGTTCCTCCAGTTTGTGCGTGGCCTCACACTGGCAATGGGCAAGGTCCATGAATGAAAGGTTAATCTGGGAATGGGAAGAGGAGTCAAAATGGTTAGCAACCAGGAAGTTCCAGTCGGCCTTGGTGGACCAGGCACAAATGTTTAGTGAAATGGTCACCGAGTTTATACTTGGTCTCGTTGATGTACAGGCCATATTGGGAACATTGGATGCAGTAGAATAGGTTAGAGGAGGTGCACATGAACCTTCATCTCACCTGGAAGGAGGCGGTATAGGGATAGGTGTTACAATTCAGGGACTTACCTGGGGAGGGAGAGGTGAAGCTAATGGTAATGAAATCAACGAGTTCTGCACGAGTGCAGGAAGCAATCCCAATGAAGTTGTCAATGCAGCGGAGAAAGTGTACCTGGTGCAAATGTACTTTTGGAATGAGGACTGTTCGATGCAACCGACATAAAGGTAGGCATGGCTGAGGCCACTGTGAGTGCCCATGGCTAGACTTTTAACTTGGAGAAAGTGAGAGGAGTCAAAGAAGAAGTTGTTGATGGTGAAGATAAGTTCCATCAGGCAGAGTGTAGGTAGAAGAAAGTTGATTGGGTCTCTGTTCTTGGAAGAACCAGAGGTCCATATGATGGTGATGATTGGGGGGGGGGGGGGGGGGGGGGGGTGTAAAGGGACTGGGTGTCCATGGTAGAGATGAGGCAATGAGGGGCCTGGGAACTGAAAGGTATTAAGAGTTGAAGAACGTGCAAGATGTCCTGAATGTATGTTGAAGGGACTGGACGAGGGGGGGGGGGGGGGAAATAGGATGGAATCAAGGTATTTGGTGTTTTGTGGGGCAGGAACAGGTAAAAACAATGGGTCTGTCAAGGCCGCTGGCAATGGCCAAGGCAGTTATTTGAGAAATTTAGGAAGGAGATAGAAGTGGACAGTGTGGAGCTGGTAACAACAAGGTTACAGATTGTGGAAGGGAGATTGCCAGAGATGAGGAAAACCAGTTTAAGAGATCATGGGCTGGTAATTGGCTGTGGGGTCATAGTCAAACTGTAGGTATGAGGTGGTGTCTGAGCTGTCACCTGGCCTCAGCATGGTAGAGGTCGGTCAACTAGATTACAACGGCACCTCCCTCGAGTAAAATATTTTTTCAAGTTCTAAAGGAAAAACCTATTGGTTGGATACACCCAGAAAATTTTACACTGTTATTGCAGTAAGAACGCATTGTATTATTTAAATGTTTCGTTTTATTACAAAAGTAGACTGTGTGTCAACTACATGGACATTATACAGATCTTTGTATAATGTATTCCCAAGTAAAAAAGATACTGAAAATCGCTATCAAACGGTTCTCTTTCTCTGAAATGGCTGGAAGCCAATTTCTCCATAAATTAGAAAGATCTGTTTTTAAAGCTACCCACTCTATATAGATTTGCTATACTTTCATTTCATTCAATACCTATCTCAATGGTATTTCATTCAATACCTACCTCAATTAAACTAATGAAATACAGTGTGTTCAGCCAGTAATTCATGTCCAGGGCTCGAAATTAGTGGTTGCCCGGGTGCCAATGACAACCCAAAGTGCCACCGAGCAACCTAAATTTTGCCAGTCATTTTACCCGGCTTGGCACGGCAGATACTGGTTTATACCGAAGATAGACACAAAAAACCTGGAGTAACTCAGCGGGTCAGGCAGCATCTCTGGAGAAAAGGAATGAGGCGTTTTGTGTCGGCGGCGTTAACAAGCGGGGCAAAGATACTAGATGCACGGTGACGAAGGGTCGGAGCGAATGGCGTGCCCCGCACAGTGGCAGCGGCACCTCCTCCTCCCGCACCCCACCTGCCCTGATAGCGATTGCTGCTTGCCACTCCGCCATATAGGCTTTCAAAACAAATCCTCCCGCATGCCGAGGTTGGGAGGAAGGGGGAGGCTACCTTTCACCGTCTGAGGCACATGCACCACTCGGCCCCGCACCTTCCTGTTGGCTGGCGGAGGAGGAGCCAACATCCCAACTGCCTCCCCCTTTGACGGCGGCACTTGGCGGTAGACATGGACTGCCAAGGCAGCGGGGCGATGATGTCGTCCGTATCCGATGAGCGCTGACCTTCCTTCCTCCCAACCTCCCCTCGGTCTCTCTCTTGTACTCCCCCCTCCACCACCCTTATCCTGAGACTCCTCCTCTCCATCCCGCACTGATCCCATTCCAGCCTCTATTCAGTCCTCACTGACATCCCGTGCTCCCCTCCCATCTAACACCCCCACCCCCCATTCATCCTTGTAGCGATCTTCCCATTTATCCCCATAGCGAACCCACATTCATCCTGTAGCGATCTACCCATTTATCCTGTAGCAATCCTGCCATTCATCCTGTAACGAAACCCCCCCATTCATCCACACTTTACTGACTCCCCCTCCATTCATCCTGTACTGAACCTCTCATTCATCCTGCGCTGATCCCCCTGCCCCATTCAAGAATGGGGGGAATCAGTCTGAAGAAGGGTCTCGACCGTTGCCTCTTTCCTTCGCTCCATAGATGCTGCCTCACCCGCTGAGTTTCTCCAGTATTTTTGTCTACCCCCATTCATCCTGTACTGATTCGCCACTCTGTACTGAACCACCCCATCCTGTACTGACCCCCCCCCCCCACACATCCGTTCCTGCGCAGGATCCCCCCTGTCCATCCCGTACTGATCCCCCCCACCCCCCATTCAAACTCCTTGACAGCCCGTGCTCCCCTCACAATTTTACCTACTCCAACCAACACGCACTACGTCCCCTGCCTCAATCCATCCATTCCGCAACAATTGCCCTTCTCAACCCCCCCCCCCCCCCCACATCTATCCATCCCGCACCGATTCACCCCCCCCACCACCCCCCCACCCCTATTGTGCTGGAAATCTCTTCAAAGCAATCCATGACTATGTTTGATAACGGAATGCAATCAAATATGTTTTAATTTCCAATGTTATTATTTGTTTTAATCCATAAAGATGGATTAATTAAATTGTGAACTCGTGAAACATTAAAAACGCAGTTTTCGATTGTCACTGCTACCGTTGACACGTTATTACAGAATTCATTTTAACGGCAAATCAATGCTCTTAATATGGAGTATCAGTACTGTAGTTATTTAATGAGCAACATTCACAACTATACTTTGGATTTATCCTGGTTTTATTTTTTTGCAGTCAGTCATATACATCACAAATTTGGTCAGGAGATATTTCAGTTGAAATGTTAACGTTAATTCTGAAGTGAGAATGATGGGAACAGCATTTATCAATAATATTTTTTAAATCTAGTGCGTACAAACTGGGTATCTTCATTGCTGTTCACACCACATACATCTAATCTGAATGCCCGGTAATGTGGCGTTTTGACACCTTTCAACATGTTACCAAAAGAACATTTGCTGAGTCCATCTTGCCAGTTAGTGTAATGTTTAACCTGTCAGATGGGTATAGTCGGTTTTAACAGCTATTATCATAAAAGGCCTTTAGAAATTTCCTTGCAACCTGTATATTTTGTTGCGGTTAAATTATGTGGGATGCGAGAGTGTTTCTGTACCAATAGCAATAATGACCCATGCTACGGCAATGTCATGATAATTTTCGGTCCTTCACAGAAAACATGCTTGCATCAATCTGTAGTGTGCATCTATCTGTAGTTAAGCATATATGTTACCATGGTCCAGGTTTTATTGACACAGGTTGATTATACGCTGAATAATCCCACCACATTTTTGTTTGGAAGTGGAAAGAAATAATAGAAATTGCATCAATTGCAATGTGTAAAAAGAGTTGAGATACTGTATTATAATTTTACTGCATGTCATTGTGGTATATATCATGTCTTGATTGGTGAATATGTTTAGTTTCTGACTTTATTTCAAGCAGAAATAATATGTGAATGCTTCATTGAGCATAATTCCGACTGGTAACTAAGCACTTCGTCCGAGCACATTATTACACGCGTCATGCAAGCCGTTTTAAATGACCACCTGAACAATCATTTGGCAACCTAAAAAGCTGCTTCGGTTGACTAGCTGGCAACAGGGGGAAAAAAAAGTTGCGAGAGCCCTGATGTCATGGAGATTGTTATAATATTTGCCTGAGAAATGCTTTAAAATGAGCTGAGATTTTTTTGTAAAGTCAGATTTTCATAAATCAGATAATTTGCAATATGGGGAATCCCTGTACTAGATTCAGTCCCACAAGTCCCATGCCTGATAATGGAACAGCAGATTAAAATATATTCCTAATTTAAACTAATCAAAATGCTGAAGACATTGTGTGTTAATTTAAATACATTATAAATGTCTAATTTTGCTATAATATTGGTTACCAATTGCACAACGTAAAGATAAAATCGTTCACAAAATATGGAATACCAGGGCCATTATACACAATAGTCCTAACAGATAGAACTGCAAAGAGTAAAGCATCGTCATGAAAGACTAAACTGCTCACGATGATCAGATTTTTCTCTAGACAGCAATCGCTTAACATACCAGACATGATTTTAAACTAAATAAGGAGAGCAGCTAGAGGAACTTAGCAGGAAAGGCAGCATCTGGGGAAGGAAATGGATAGACAATGTTTCAGATCAAGACACTTTAGACTGAAATTGTAGAGCAGCACCCGCATTCTATAGTGCCTCCATTTAGTGCTCCACTACGAAGTCTCTTCAGGGTATTTTATGCAGCTTGTTTTAGCATGTGAATATGGATGTCTGACTAGGGCTACACATGATTAAAATCGGCAGTATATACAATTACACAATTGAAATGATGCCCCCAAAATTATGGTATATACTTGCAGCCAGGATATCAAAACATGGTGAGAATTCAAAGGTAGTAGCGTCCCAGTCCTTTCCTTAATGAGTAGGAAGGAACTGCAGATGCGGTTTAAACCGAAGATATTCACACAATGCTGGAGTAAATCAGTGGGACAGGCAGCATCTATGGAGAGAAAGAATTGGTGACGTTTTAGGTCGAGACCCTTCTTCAGAATGAAGAAAGATTTCTTTGCCTGGAGAAGGGTCTCGAACCAAAATGTCAGCCATTCCTTCTCTCCAGAGATGCTGCCTGTTCCACTGAGTTACTCCAGCATTTTGTGCCTTTCCTTAATGAGTTGTGTGAAAATCTGTAAAGACAGGGCTTAGCATTTAACTGCAAGGCTTTACAAAGTCAAATGCCCCATTAAGATAATAAAGGGAAGTCATTATAAAATCTTCAATTTAATTCCTTTCAAACTCAGAAGCAGAGGCCAGTTATAAATCTCGTGCTCAATAAAATCTTTCCTTAGACCTTCCAATCTTGCACACCAGTGCAATTATCACATGATACCATAACTTATTGATTATAGTTTTTGTTTGTTTAATGCCCTATTTACTGCTCAAATAAAAGTCCAATGGTAATCTTTACTCATTATTTCCTCCAAATGCAGTGGCTTAACTGCTGCCTTACAGTGCCGGAGAACCTGGTTAATGCCTGACTTTGGGTGTTGACTGTACCGTTTGCGCATTCTCCCTGTGACCGTTGTTTCCTTCCATATTTCAAAGACATGTGGGTTTCTAGGTTAATTAGCCTCTAAATAGCCCCAAATGTGTAGGGAGTGAAACTAGTGTGAATTGGTGATTGATGGGTGGCATGGACTCGGTGGGTCGATGGGCCCATTTCCACGCCGTATTTTTAAATTCCAGAATATTTTAACTAGAGTTTTCCATTTCTTGCTCCAAATGACTTTCAAGAATTTCAATGGTTATACAAGATCTGCAGTGAGCATTTGAGATATCTCGAGCTGATAAGCACCTTTAAAAAGGCCACCAATTTAGCTAGTTATTAACTGAATTGCATTTATCATCCTCCAAACAAAACTTTAAACATTACTCCCATGAGTTAGAATAGATGTGCTCCGAGGATAATTTTTTTAAATCCTTTAAATGTGCAGATACTCAGGAGTTGATTATATTGTACTATTATGATGGTATTGTTAAATAATTCATTTTTATCACTTTATTGTCAATAATGTAAACGCAATGCAGCACAAATTTTAGTAATACTCGTAAATAAAATCAGTTCAAAAGAGTGCAAATCATGATCCGACGCCATACAAAATACTGCAGGCAATATTTGGTATGCATTTGCTGGCATCTGCTCCACCTAAAAATAGCATCAATACAAGCTGCAACCAGCATGCTGATCTCATCCAATTACCAGCTCTCTTTTAACCAATCTCAAACTTCACTGCCATTTTTAACAAATAAAGCATGCCTAATGCTGTTGTTCCCTGCAATATTAAGCACTACTTTCCATTTACATCAACCATAATACATGTACAATCTGACCTCAACATACCTTCCATCTAAAGCAATGATCTACAATAAAGACAGCCATTTTTAAACACTAACACCAAACTAGGACGACACATCTTGCCAAAACTCAAACCAGAGAAATATGTTAACTCAATCTAAAATTAATTAAAAAGACAAACCCATTTTGGCATCCATCTTGAGGCTGCTCACATGCACGGAGCTCCTGTGCAGCTGCTTACACCAGTTCTACTTCCTGCTAGGTCACTTCGAGGTTAACATATATACGTAGTTGTATGCTGTGTCACTGCACAAATAGCAGCTTCAGTTTATATGCAGTATCCAACTGCGCAACTCTAATCCAATGACAACTGTTCAAAGCTAGCTGAAATCCAACAAGAAAAAACGGTTAATCTATTCATCTTAATCATTTAGAATCTTATTTACAAATCAAATTTTCCCTTTGCCATTTTCAGACTTTAAAACAAAATAAAGACTTGCTAACAACCAGTGTACAATTTATTTCAGCCTCACCATCACAAATTGCAAAAGAACTGGTATTTTTCACAAGAATATAGTTTTATTAAAACAGCTGGCAAGCAGTTGATAAATTAAGTATAATTACCGAACCTTCAGACATTAGAGGTAATTATACTTCAAGCTTATTTCACTCCTTCATTCAAGAAAAAGTTATTCGATTTTCCCTTTTAAATGTCACCTAAATTCCATTCAACCGGGCAACTGAATGTACATACATGAACATTCAAAGGGTTTTTCCTCAGAAGCAAGCTCAACATTTATTAGACTCTTAAGCACCATTATCAAGCTTAAATGTTGCACCTTAAACAGCTTTAAAAACAAAATTAAAATGAATGATAATTACCAAACTGAATTTTGTGTTGAAAAAAAAAGCCAGCTATTCAATTCAAACCAATTCTGTATTGAAAACCAAGACATTTGTGAAAAATCATTGGTGGGAAAAACAGCAAATTAAAAAAAAATCACCGGCAGTCAACTACAAGTTCAACTAAAAAAATCTGAAGTTTTAAAGTTAAAAAATTTGTTCTTCCAGTTTCCGCTACCGCAAACTATCTTATCACAAAAGCAGTTCAAACCACAGCTGCAGTTATCAATCATAAAAATGGAATTGGAGATCTTTAAAATGCACAGCCACTTGGGTTAACTATAACCATGTCTATAATAAGTCTTTACAGCATTAAAACTGAGGTAGTCAATATTCCCTTAAACAGATTTTAAGTGTGAAAATAATTCCCAGCTTCTCTGAAAATATATTCTTTAATTCCAAAAGAAACGCATCACACGTGAATCATTTCAAATCCCAATTCCAATTAAGTCCATATTTGAACAAAATTACGTTTCCCACAAGAACATATTTTCAAAAATAAAAGAAGGTTAAGCAGCCCAACTGGTATTTATGCGCCACACCAGTTGCCACCATTGACTTTTACTAATGCTTATATCCAGACGTTTGAAGTTTCTAGACTTAGTTTACTCAGGGCGGCCCTGTTTCATCTTCTCACCACCAAGTAAAAATAAATGCCCTTGTCTGATTAATATATTGGTATCTCATCATAATTCCATAGTTTTTTAAGATCACTATTAGATCAGATTCCTCATCACTAAAATGCCCAACCCTTTCAAAACCTTTACATTTAGTTTTTGTATGTCCTCAAATGTTCTGCCATTGTTTAGAGCTTCTGTATATTTTTGCAGAAGAGCAGAATTGTGCGTCAAAGTGCACATGGGCAGATTTTAATGAATATATTTTGGTTTCACCATGTATAAATCACAGCAGTGTTTATACATAATCTAACAATGTGCACTTTAACAATAGACAACAGGTGCAGGAGTCGGCCATTTGGCCCTTCGAACCATTCATTGTGATCATGGCTGATCATCCACAATCAGTACCCTGTTCCTGCCTTCTCCCCATATCCCCTGACTCCGCTATCTTCAAAAGCCCTATCTAGCTCTCTCTTGAAAGTATCCAGAGAACCGGCCTCCACCGCCCTACGAGGCAGAGAATAGAAACATGTGATTTTTTTATTACAAATCTCAAATTGTGGAGTACAGAGGCAAATAAATAAATGATGGGTCTTTGTCCCAAACATTATGGAGGGCACTGTACAATGATTAAAAAAATCAGATTGTTCAATTTGACAGAAATAATAGAAAGAACGACCATTTAAAAAAAAAATCAAACTGAAAGTGGTTAGTGTCACTTAAGTTAGCATGCAATTAAGAAGGCAAACTATACAGTGGAACTACAAACCAAAGATCCTATAGCAAGCAAGATCGATAACTCAACGAAAAAAACATAGTACAGTCATGGGCAGATTCATGTGTAATTTTCGGCCCCATTTCCGTAACCACCTTCCGTCTCCGCACCAAAGATCCCATAGCGGATCAAAGATACTAGTGCGGAGACGGAATCTTCGGAAACATCCCCGCAAAAATAAAAGTTATTTGGTAAAAATCTTCTCCTCATTTTCAGAATTATAATTTATTAACACAAACGGTTCCCCTACAACGTTGATTACACTGCGAGTCGGGTTACTGAAATGGTTGAAAAAAAAAGATCCATGTTCCGCTCCATTGTGTACTACATGTCAGCCCATTGCATTTAGGAGTGGTCTATTTTGCTTGCTATATAATCTTTGCTACAAACTAACAGAGCTGCCTTGCTTCAATAACAAAGGGTCATGGCAAAAGAAACTATATATGAAATATCACAAGAGTCATCTCTCTAAGCAAAGTTAATTCCAATAGCAGAAGAGATGCAACGGTTCATCCGATTTATTCATGGGGCATTGGCTCTGTCGTCTGACAGAAGGAAAAGAGGCAGTGCTGATAGAAGACTGGGAGATCAGCTCATTGTTAGGTACAATATTCTTACGGGGCTTGAAGGGATGGTGTTGCCTTGCTGGGATACATCTAGGTCAGACTTAAAAATAAGGATTCGGTCATCAAGGATAAGAATTTTCCTGTGTGCAGTGAATTTTAGGAATTACTAGACTAAGTGGGACCGGTTGGGTCCCAGCTTCACACGGGAGGGCAATATTCCACCTCTCCACCAATTCCAATATTGCTGGCCAGTGGGGGGGGGGGGGGCTTTCTGGAGCTCTAGTATGTGTGTTGTGGGTTAAAGGGACTGGTTTCCAGAGGGCTAGTATGGACATTGTGGGCCAAATGGAATCTTGGGCTGGCAGCTCAGTTACGCTGGCCAGGCAGCTCAGTCACGCTGGCCAGGCAGCATTTTAGAACCAATAGAAACACTTTTTGCAAGCATTTTAAAACCAATAGACACTTTCTGCAACCATTTTACAACCAATAAACATTTTTTGCAAGCATTTTAGAACCAATAGAGACACTTTTTGCTAGCATTTTAGAACCAATGGAGACACTTTTTGCAAGCATTTATAGAACCGCATTAAGGGCACTCACTTCATCTGGTCAAGGAAGGCGGAGGGGGGCTTTGCGCGAGCTGGCCAAAAATGACGGCCGTAGGTGGCGGCATTCTCTCGGAAATCACAGCACAGTGAGCCAAAAGCGGTCAAGATCAGACTTTTAGTAATATAGATGTGCCGAAAAAAGGGGTAATGATTCAGTGGCTGAGCATTTTTTAAATTAGATCCATATTAAGGCAAAAATCTGGAGTTAGTGCAGGAACGGCAAGCTAGGTACAAGAGGTCAAACGGCCTGTTCCTCTTTTTACAGCTTTAAAACTTTACATCTGGGGGATAAAACTTAATTTATTTTGGTGTGCATCTACACTTTACAACCAATACCAACTTTACACCATCAACAGCATACCATAAACTCACATAAGTTTGCTTCTGCACATAAATTCCTTAGTATTTAGTCTTTTTTCCCTAATCACCATATTGATAACTGATTAACTAAAATCTCCCCGTGTATTTTGTTCTTACTCATATCTCCAACCTGAATGCCGATTGCTAGATGCAGGAAGATTGTTCCCGATGTTGGGGAAGTCCAGAACAAGGGGTCACTGTTTAAGGATAAGGATAATTGGAAGTCTTTTAGGACCGAGATGAGAATAACCGTTTTTCACACAGAGAGTGGTGAATCTCTGAAATTCTCTGCCACCGAAGGTAGTTGAGGCCAGTTAATTGGCTATATTTAAGAGGGAGTTAGATGTGGCCCTTGTGGCTAAGGGGATCAGGAGGTATGGAGAGAAGGCAGGTACGGGATACTGAGTTGGATGATCAGCCATGATCATATTGAATGGCGGAGCAGGCTAGAAGGGCCGAATGGCCTACTCCTGCACCTATTTTCTATGTTTCACCCCCATAACTGAGATCTACAATGCCTAAATTACAAGTTTCTTGTTTGTCTTCGCGAACAATCTCTGGCTGATATATTTCCGTTGGATCCCATTATCACACGGGAGCTGGGGATGGGATGGCTTCAGGTGGGGGTGGGGTGGAAGCGTCCTGCAGTTGGGAACAACTTCAGGCGGGGACCGGTGGGAGCATCCTGTAGCTGGGGGAGGGGGACCGCTTCAGGTGGGGGCGGGCTGGAGCATCCTACAGCCGGCGATGGCTTCAAGCGGGGAGTGTCCTCCTGCAGCTGGGGGAGGGGGACGGCTTCAGGCGGGGGCCGGCGGGAGTGTTCAGTAGTCGGGGGACAGGGACAGCTTCAGGCGGAGGCTGGCAGGGAGCATTCTACAGCCAGGGGAGGGGGACGAGGCCTGTCAGGGGCCGTTGGAGCGCTGCAGTTCTGTAGCCGGGGACGGGTTCAGATGGAGGTGCAGAGAGCTAGGAGAAAAGAGGAGGGTTGTGGGGGAGAGGGAGGTATCATGGGGGAGGGGGGCAGGAGCCAGCAAGGGGGACCAAAAGGGAAGGGGCTGGACCTGACAGTGCGATGGGGACTTACAGCGGTCGCTGGACGTTCTTTGCCGGGATCAGAGTGTCCGTTTTCCATTTGGCGACTTCTCTGATTTTGCGCTGGGCTGGGCTGCATCTGGTCCCTCTGAAAATTGTGTCTGGTTGCATATCTCCGCCAGTCATCCAGAGCCTCCCTCAGCTCCAGTAAAGACGCAATGGCGCAGGAAGGGGCGGACCGTCTCGCGGAGTGAAAGGAGAAAAGACCAATCCATGCGGCGCTGACTGGCAGGAGAGGAGATAGATCTACGCAGGCGCGGTTTTTACAATTTTTAAACCTCGCTAACTTTTACATGCGACCACCGATTGTAACGAAACTTGGTGCACCCGCAGCGCAGGAGAACGGTGAGTAAGCTGGGAAAAATCGTAGCGTTATCACGTTCCGTTTTTGTGCAAATAGAAAGACCGTGCAAACCGGAAGATAACATGATCAGAGTTTTAGTTATGTAGTGACACATTCACTTCAATTTTGGTTTTAGGCATCAATGGGCATCTAGCTGCGATGTCTTTTCTTTTCCCTTTACCCACTCTCACCAACGTCACCCTCACAATAATCCACCTCCACCACCATAGAATTTAGATCAGTATATGGCAGTTCCATTGAAAATTAACCCACTTTCAGATGAAGATCTTCATCTTTGATTGGTATTTATTCTTCAAGAATTTAGAGCATCTTGATGGTTATCACATTCTGAAATTCATTTCTAAAAATGATGTTAGAAGCAGCAAAAGGTCTTGTAAGATTATGATGTTTAGGATACATAAGGCTATGAATTCTGGACAGGTTAATTTAAAGAACACAGGTGAAATAAAAATTGAAAAACTACGCAATAAGAGACAAATGAATGAGAATATATTTTGCATAATTTAAAAGCATTTAACGGTTAAGGAAGGTTGGGATTGTTGATCACTCATGGTGTAAATGCCTTCAGAAATCTGAAGATCTGTTCAAAAGAATGCAGAAAGCCAAGTATGATGACTGCTCAATTAAATTTTACACATTCTCTTTCAATGCACACTCCTGCATTGTTCCATATAATATTAGTTAAAATATTATAACTATAATTTTAGAGAAGGCATTGTTTCAAATTAATCCTGCATCTAGGAAAGTTATATTCATGCAATCTAGGAAAATCAACTTAAATTAAAATGTCAATGATGCAAGTAAATGCAAGTAAAAAATCAAAAACTTATAATCAAGCATCGTAAAGGACATGAACATTAGATTCAAAAACAAATCACCCACAAAAGGACAATGATATTTCACACAACCGTGCAATTAAAAGCATGACCAAGAACAAACAGAAAAATGTGAGCACTTTTGCAATTCATGTAAATGTGATGAAACTAACTACAGATGAAGATGCATTTGTGAAGCTGGCAATTAATGCACACATATTGTTACCTGAATTTTTGTCCTGCTTTACTGAAATATCTGCAATAACAGCATCAGCAGAATCTCCCGGTATGCCAGTGTTTCCGGCACCAATTGTCAAGTCAGGCATCAGTAATGCAACAGGAATACTTTTCTTCCTTATGTCATCATCTTCAACAATAAAGGCGATCTCTGGTTCCTGCTGTAGTATACACATTGGTCTGGTTCCTTCCTTCTCTCCTAGCACTTCTGTTAATGCAACACTGGTTTCTAAGATTTTTGAAACAACCTCCTTTGAAGCTTTTGCTACTTCCTCATTCAAGGCAAATGAAGCAACAGGCATCATCTGTCCCTGTGCATCCTCCAATATTTCTGAATGGCCAGTTTTGATATTCATTTCACTAAGATTTTCCCAACCTTCTGGAAATGTATCCTGTGAAAAAGCAACATGCGAAGTAACCGACTGGGAAATATTCAAACAAGTCTCTTCAGCAGAAGTTTGTAGAGGAAGCCCTGTACCCACAGATAAAAGATCCGCACTGAACACTGATGGTGGAACTGTTGTATTAATATCTTCAATCAAAGAATGAATAGATTCAGCACACTTCTCCTTCATGTGTAAACTGGACAGCAATTCTCCAGAAGCTTCCTGAAGGTTTGGCATAATTTCTAACATGGTTTTGTCTGTAACCTTTACTGAGCCGGCCAGATCATCTTGAGTTACATTTTTAATTTGATCTTGGAGTGATGGCATTCTGAGTGAACATTGTTTGTAATCAGTCAACATTTTTTCAAAAGGCTTAATTCCCTCTGTTAAATCACCCAAAGCTCCCATTATAGGTTCAAATTTGCTGCTGATAATTTCATTGCATAATGCCACATCTTGTCTTTTCACTGTTACATATGTGTTAGCTGAGACTTGTTTTGGAGTAAGTGATGTTGGAGCGCAAGTCTCTTCCTCAAACTTACTTAATATTAATTCTTGTTTAATGGAATCATTTATTGATTGATTTGTACTTTGAGATATATTTGACTCTTTGTATCCTGAATGTTTATAGAGATCCTCATCTTTAATTACCGACTCTTTATTTGTACTCAACAGGTAATGTGATAAATTTGATTCTTGAAGAACTGGAATTTGCTCTAGGCTGACTACAGGATCCTCACCAACTCTAGTTTGCACAATCTTCTGATCCTCAAACAAATGCTGCATTTTTGTTACTTCCGGAGTGCTACATGCAGCATCATACATAGAAGCATGCACGGGATGCACTTTACTCTCATTTTGAGCAAGAGACTGTACTTTCACATACCTAGGATCTGTGATAATTTCAACACCACGTGTATCTGTAAGACTTGGTGTCTTTACAGTCTCATCGGATAGACCCTGTACTCCTTCAGATATGCCTATAGTGCACTGTTCTAAGGTAGACAGTAGTGGTTCCAAAGGTTTGAGCACCTCTGGCGTAGTTTGCGTTGTTTCTATTCCAAATAAATCTTCTGATGTTTCAACACCTACAGCCACCTCACACAACTCAATTTGCGAGATTGTTTGTGATTGGTCCAGCACAAAATTTTGAGCAGTTTGTTCCGAGGTCATATCTTCAGCCAAAATATCAGTTTTTATTAACTGATCTGGCACAACTGCTAAACCACATTTTATTTGTGAATTAATTTCAGAAGCAGATGTTGCATCTAATTTAGAAACTAGTTTGTTTCCAGAATCTATTGGAGAGACAGGTTTTGCTTCATCTTCATCCTTTGTGATCACTTCTGACTCAAGGACAGTTGAAGGTAATGGAGACTCTGAGGTTTCTTTCCATTCAGTTTTTCCTCTAGAAGTAGCATCATATGCAGAAATCATTTCATGACTGAAGTGGTCAGATTGTGAAGACATTAACATGTCGGATGATACAAATGCAGCGTAAGAAATGCATGTTTGAGGTTTATCTTCAACTGAAATTTGTGAAAGAGCAATATATGTTTCAGTTGGTGACAGTTTGCCATCTTGTTCCGACTGTTCCAAAAGGGAGTCCACATCTGTATAATCTAGCTTCACATTTCCTTTAGCTATAGTTTTCTTTTCAGTATCATGTAGAATGTCCAAAAAATTGTGATCTTGAAGCACAGCACTCTCTGACATTGCGGGTACATTAGTACTGGATTTATTGGCATCATTGGTAACATCTATCCGATTAGCAGCTGTACGAGAATTCAGCTCATTTCTTTCCTTTATTTCTAAAGGGTTTCCATAACAAAAGTTGAGACCACTGTCTGTCGGTTTTGTTTGCTCTTTGAAATCGAACATGCCATGCATGGATTCATTTTCCTCAACAATTCTGTTTAAAGGTAACGCATCTGCTTTTTTCTCGTATATTAAGTTTAAATGAGGTCCCAACTCATCATCCCTTTTATTCGCCAATTCAATTTTTTCTATGGTTGTGTTCTTATTGTTTATCACAAGTCCTTCCTTATCCATTGTGTCTTGTTCATTCATTGTTTTTTCAAGCAAGGATGATATAGTCCTTTTAAGTTCACTTTCATTTGACTCCACACACTGCTGTTCACTGTACTGAACTGAACATTGATCAACAGAAATTAGTGTGTCTAATTCTGATGCTTTTCTTATTGCTGGCTTCACCTGTGCCTCGTGAGCATGAGTGCGAGCCATTTCTACATTGTCTGCTGCTTGTCTATCCACTGTATTTTCCACAACACCAGAAATTGAAGGTAAAATTGTATTTGCAGGAACTTCAGTTTGCATAACATCATCAGCGTGGACTGCTTGTGCGGACATTGTTATTTCAGTAATAGAATCAGAAGAAAAGGAGGATATAGAGAAGACAGGAACAGGTTCAACATGCACAGCTGCAGCATCCTGTGGGCTCACAGGTTCACCGCTAGATGGCTGATCTTTCAAGTTGATAGAAAAGTCTGTGATTGTGGATGGAAAGGAAATGAAAAGTATTGGTTTTAATTGACTGTTATATATAGATTTTCACAAAAACTTTAACAGCAATTTTCAGTTCTTTAAAAGGACCACTACATCTGACCCAAATGACTGTATTCAATTCACCTTTTGAGTGTTTAAAACTGCATAACAGCTAATAAATTATACCTTCATTTAAATCTGAACTGACTCCTTCCAAACCTCTCGTGACTTAACAGTACTTCAACCGTCAAGTCCCCACACTCACTTGCCTCCTAACCCATTCTGTCCAGCCTGATTATTTTTTGATGTGCTCACCATATTCTTGGGAAATCTGATTTCAAGATTAACAAGATCAGTTGGAAAACTAGTCTGGTCATTAAAGTTTTGCATACTTGAACTTGGCAGAAATTTCTACCCAGTGGACAAATTGGAACATGTTAACTCTGCAAATCATTACCATTGAATTATTAATGAAAAGTGCCAATTTAGCAAATTCAGTGGATGTTTGAGAAATAGGAACGCAGCAGAATCTTTCCCTTGAAATTTCCAAATAAATCTCAAACAATAAGTCAGTGTTTATGATGGCTCTTTTGAAATGTAATGGATTAGTTCTTTATATTACTCCATTTGTTCGATTCAATCTCATTCCTACCAATTAATATTCAATGTTGAAATGGTGTGTTTAAGCGATATGGCATCTCGTATCTCATAAGCTATAATATATGCTTCAGCAGGAAACCATTTTGTAAACAAGCTGATCCTTTGGACCAGAGGGGCACCAACAAAGTCAACTGAGCTTTGGGTAGTACATAGGCCTCCAGTGGCTGCTGTCAAAATGTTTTAAAAAAAATGTTCCAAATTCATTCTTGAACAAGTCTGTAATTCACTTGTCTCCATGAACAGCAAAAATATATATATATTGGGTAGAAATGAGCTGGTGGTTCCACAGGGAACTGCAAATTAACAGTTTGATATCAGGTTTTGGACATCCAATGAAACATACAAGCCCAAGACAAGCTGAGGTTAATTATCAAAGTATTATTTCAGCAGCAGTGCAAAGATGCAAGGTTAGCTACATTCACATCCGTGCCTTCAGATTTACACAAGGGAGAAACAGTACAAACCAAAACCACATAAATATAAATGGATGCGCCCCTAATGGAAAAATAAATACCTTCTCACTTATGACACTAGAGGCCATTATTTGGCTCCATGTCAGCTCCCACAGAATAAACCCTTCAGTCCCATTTCCAAACACTCTTGCCACCACCTACCCTTCTTTCCCCCCCCCCCCCTTCGATTATTTTATTACTTATCCAAACTAAGGTAATTTGAAGTAGCCAATTAACTCACTAACAAGATTTTGAATGTGAGAAGAAACTGGAACGTCCAGGAACTCAGTCATGGGAGAAACTCCAGAGGTTAGGATTAAATCAGGACCCTGGAACTGTGGAGCAATAGGAACAACTGTTATAGAAGGGGCAGCACAATAGTACAGCAGTAGAATTGCTGCCTTACTGTGCCAGACACCCGGGTTCAATTCTGACTATGGGTGCTGTCCGTACAATGTTTGATGTTCTCTGTGACCACGTGGGTTTGTCTCCGGATGCTCCAGTTGCCTCCCACATTCCAAAGACGTGCAGGTTTAATTGGCTTCTGTAAATTGTCCCTAGTGTGTACAATAGATGTAGTGTCTGGGTGATCAATGGTCGGCATGGACCAAAGGGCCTGTTTCTACGCTGTATCTCCAAACTAAACTGCTGTATCACCATGCCGGTCATTACCTGATTAAGTAACTGTATTTTTATTTTGCTTGTTTTTGTATTGGTTTGATTAAATTTAGATCAAATCCACCTGAAGTCATAACTACTGTCAGGCTCAGATCAATTTAGAAACTGCCTTTGAAAGCAACCAGAGGCCCATGTACTGTTCAAAACTCAGTCGACCTTGCAGATGCTCTTCTTGGTCCAGTGGACCAAGAAAATGTAAATACTGGCAGTTGTAAACAATGGGTTGGTTCATCAAAATTCTTTCTAGTTATACAAATCCCAACCAATGGTGCTATTTGGAAAGAGGAATAGAGCCATAGAATCATAGTAATACAACGTATGAACAGGCTCTTCGCCCCAACTTGACCACACCGACCAACATGACTCTTCTACACTAGTGCCACCAGCTTGTTTTTGGCCCATATCCCTCTAGGCCTATCCATGTACCAAAATGTTTCTTAAACTTTGCGATAGTAGCTGCCTCAACTAGAACTTATGGGCATTGGTGTGCAACAGATTAAAAGTAGATTACATGTTTTACATATTAAATCAGATAATGCTAATGTCTAGCAAGAGACCATGTACTCATCTCCCAATTATCAACTGTATCTGTACTGGAAAGTGCTCTGTCTTTCACATCTTTAAAAAATGTCAGCGCTTTCAACACAGGTTATAAGATAAAGACAAAAATGCAATTTGACCAGAACACGCAACATCTCAATCTTCAAAGTCTCCCGAATATGTACTAGGTGGGAATCAGAACTACAATGAGACACTAATAGGTGCAATTGAAATACGGTTCATTATGATTCTTAACAGAGGGCCTCCTATTACTCTTAATTTGACTTTGATATATTCAAAGTAGTATACAATTAATCCTGCACTTACCCACACTTCCCATGTTCCCTTTAATTCTCATACCTTGAACATTTCAGATTACCTCCTTAATTACTAATTAAAATCCTGAAGCTACCAATCATTTATTAAATTCTATATCATCCTTGCTTTGGTGACATGAGGAGAAGTCTCCAGAAAGGATGAAAGGACTGCCCTGTTAACTGACAATACCCACTTCTTACACTGTTGGGAAACAACCATGGAGAACATCAAGGTTCTTCATCCTCAAAGGTATTCAAAAAGCAAAAGGATCAGAGGGAATTGTGCCAACTAGAGAGACCTGCAGCAACTCCTCCTTCTGCAGTCGAGGGACGTGGATGCGAAGGAGGAGCTCAGGGAGGACATCCCTGCAAGCCTCGCTCTTTGCCTTAGAATCCTCCAAGATCAACTTCCGATCCAGAGTCGGCTCCATGGAGTATGATGAGTAGTGCTCACTATTGCTCCAAAAGGTACACGGGGGAGTTCTGCAATCCCCAGCCTTAAGGAACAGGACAGCTCAGTAACATCCGCACACAGACATTAAGGCTCTGTAAATTCTTCTTTGATGGTCTGCACGACAGAGAGGCCACCAGCAGCAGAGCCTCCCAGAACTTCCTGTCCTCATATCATGGAGGTCTTGAAGGTCAGCAAGCTGGAGAATCTGGACAAACCAATGACCCCAGAGGAGCTGACTTCCATCCGTTCCTTTGACGATTAAAACGCCTGGAAATGATGGCTTACCGGCCAAATTGCACTCGGCTCTGTGGGACTGGGTGAGCCCAGAGCAGCTAGAAGTGTATGATGCTTTGCTTCCGTCTGACTCCATGAGGAGAGACATCATTACCCTCATCCACAAGCAGAAGGGGGGTGGGGGGGTGGGGGGGGGGGGAGGATGACATCAGGCATTAGAGACCAATCTCACTGCTAAATATGAACTATAAGATCCTGTCCAAAGGCATTGCCAATCAGATCAAGACCGCTGAGTGTCAGATGATTCACCCAGACAAAACCTACGCTGTACCTGGCAGGAAGATCTCGGGTAGTGTTGCTCTGCCTAGGAACACCATCTCCTATGTGCAAAACAGAGCAGTAAACACCCTCCTGAACCGCTTGGGCCAGAGAAAAGGCCTTCGACAGGATATCGCACACGTACATTATGGACATGGTCTCCAAAATGGGCTTTGGGGAGGGAATCAAGAAATGGATCCAACTGCTCTACACAGATATCTGGTGCAGTCCAGAGCAAGGGGTGGGAAACAGATAGCTTACTCCATCAGGTCTGGAGCCACTCTCCAGTCTTGTGCTGAATAGAACTCTGGCTCTTTGCTCAATCCATCGGGGGGGGGGGGGGGGGGGGGGGAGACATGTGGGGTGGCATCTCCAGTATCTGATCCAATGGGAAAATTCAGATGAAAGGCTCCCTGTGTGTGGACAATGTTGCCGTCTTTTGCTCAGATCCACAGATTGATCAGCATCTGTGACCAGTTTCAGTTGGCATCATGATCCGGCGTCAATTGCAGGGAGAGCGATGCCATGCTCTGCCATGCCCGACCGATCTTCCGTCCCCTTCACCATCAGGTGAAAGCACCCGAAGGTGCTTGGTATCTGGTTCAGAGGGGCCAAGGCATGCAATAATTGGCTGGAACAGATAGCCAAGGTGAAGTTAAATTTGGAACTGTGGAAACAACACTCCCTTACGATAACTGGGAAAAATAGATCATCAAAAATAGATGTTAGCTGCTCTCCAAGCTCCTATACTTGGCACAAGGGTGGCCCATCCCCGGCTCCTCTAGGGATTAAAGTGGAGCGAACCGATGGGTCACGATGCACATGTCTGCACACAACGCGGGCGAAAGAGTACCCAAAATTGCCCACATCCTGATGGTCACCTTCGCCAATGGCTGCATCAGATCAAGCCAAAGCCCATGGCCACCAAGTGTCATTACCTGCTGAAGTCCCCAGCATTGTTAAAGATGGGCCTGGCACCAATGCCATGCAATGTGCCAGTCAGCTGGACATTGCTACACTACCTGCACTTTGTAAAAAAGTTCCTCGAGACCAACACCTTTGCCCACAAGTCCAATCAGGCAGTGGTCAGCATGTAACACATCCTGCAGGCACTGCACAACAATGACTCAATGGATACTGTGGCAGGGGTACTTGAGCAGACTGCCCAGCTTCATTGCCAGAACCAAAACAAGTAAACACAAAAACATAGAAAATAGGTGCAGGAGCAGGACATTTGGCCCTTCGAGCCTGCACCACATTCAATATAATCATGGCTGATCATCCAACTCAGTATCTTGTACTTGCCTTTTCTCCATACCCCCTTTAGCCACAAGGGCCACATCTAGCACCCTCTTAAATATAGCTAATGAACTGGCCTCAACTACCTTCTGTGGCAGAGAATTCCACAGGTTCAACACTCTCTGTGTGAAAAATGTTTTTCTCATCTCGGTCCTAAAAGACATCCCACTTATCCTTAAACTGTTACCCCTTGTTCTGCACTTCCCCAACATCGGGAACAATCTTCCTGCATCTAGCCTGTCCAACCCCTTAAGAATTTTGTAAGTTTCTATAAACTTACAAAATCTTCTAAATTTCTAAATCCTCAATCTTCTAAATTCTAGCGAGTACCAAGATTATAACTAGTCATTTAATGAGTAGCTAAAATACAATTTTAATCCAGATATCTTTGTTGAGATGCCGGAAATAGTTGGTTCAGGAGGGTATAGAACAGAATGGGAAGCAACTCTTTCTAGGTTGGGAATCTCAGAAAAGGAGGCAACTCTTGTGAGGTAAGATTGGGAATATATCATATTCTGATAATGTTTTTGATAACAGACAATAGATTATCAAAAGATGACAATTTCTGCAATCATAACTTTAGCATAAAGATAATCTCAACAGAAGTACTCAGAGAAATTAATAAATATAATGCAATAAATTGAAGCAAAGGTCTCAAGATGACAGAAGAATATGACGGGGAAAGTCTGTGGCTGTGAACTGTCCACTAGCTCATCTTTTGAGCCCTCAGAAAGAGCCCTAAAGTTAGTAGTCAGTATGGGATATGACGACCGAATTGGGGGGGTGGATGCGCAAATAGATAGAACACGACCTGCAGTAGCTACACAGAGAGGCCGTATAAAGAACCGACAGCTCTGGGCTAGGTCAACCCCCTTCATCATCTAATGCTGACAGGACATTTTAAAGTAAGAAAATAAGAAATTACATGTGTAGGAATTAACTGCAGATGTTGGTTTAAATCGAAGATAGACACAAAATGCTAGAGTAACTCTGTGGGACAGGCAGCATCTCTGCAGAGAAGGAATAGGTGACCCTTCAAGACCTGAATCAAGACCCTTCTTGAGACCAAATGCCCTGAGGACAAGACCAGACGTTTCATAAACCAGAGATGTGAAAATTTGTACAGTGGAACTGGAACATGCTGATTCTTTGCATACTATGCTAGAAAATGATCTACTTTGCAATCTTTTCACTCGTGTATGATTATACTCATGTATAGTATGATTTGACTGGATAGCATGCAGAACACGTTTTTCACTGCATCTCAGTATGTGCGACAATAACAAACTAAACTACCCTACTGCATGTACCAAAATAAACTATCCTATACCTACTTTAGCGCATGGAATCAAGAGCTCGTGAATACCAATTTAACATATTGCCACATTCAGACAAAAAAAAAATATTTATTCTGAATACTGACTAAGCAGCAACGCAAAAGCACTAACCTTAGTTTTCTGCTATAATTTTCACATACTTTGTATTTGCTTGTGCATACTAATAGGTACACCAATTTACTAATATCATACATACACCTTACAATGGACAAGCCAAATTGTGACGATATCACCACAGATATTCTTCAATCTTTCCATGCCTATGACGTTACCTTTTTATACTTTAATTTTGTGCTTTGTCTATCCTTCGCTTCCCCAAAACAATTTTGAGCATGGAGGTAGGTCACTTCAATTGGAGCAGCAACACACAGCAGTGCATCCACATATATAGATAATGTACACTGCACGGTCAATTTCTCTCCTTGTTGCGTAAACCCAAGACAGCACTGGAGTCCAGATGCAAGATGATAAGCAACTGAATATTTACTATTTATAGCTATATTACATTTTAAGTGTAGTTAGTTTAAGTATTTTAAGGGTAGTAGTTTGGATAGTGAGATTATATTCTAAAAATAAAAATCAGTAGGGTATGGCTGATGGACATGTATACCAAAAATCTAAAAAATGGATATATGATTTCCTGAACTTCAGGAAACATGGCTGGTGATGATTGTGACCACAATTTAGTAAAATAGCTGCAAGAAAATATTGAAATTTGCCAAAATCTGAAATAGAAAGATACATTATAAAATAAATAAATCCATGTAAAAGATTTTAAAAAAAAATAGGCCAATCTAATACAGAAAAAGTACAAATTGCTGCCAAGTACAGAGCATGACAGATCAATAAATTACCATACCTCTCTCCTTTATTCCACCCCCCCCCCCCCCCCCCCCCAACCAATTCACCATCTGCTGAGAATACCAACAGTACTGCCATCAACAGCTCAAAATAATTTTTCCACTGGTCTTAGGACTGAGAATCATATTAAGTAGTGTCAATGTTATGTCTGAACACAGAACTCAAGTGTTTAATCAAATGTAGCTCAGCAGGTCAGGCAGCAACTCTGAAGAACATGTATAGGTGATGTTTTGGGTCAGGAATCATGGAAGAACTGAAGGGCGCAGAGACCTTCCTGGTGGGGGATGGAAATGTAATAGATGTAAAGGGACTGGATGTCTAGTTGAGGCAATGAGTGCTTAAAAATGGAATGTTATTGAAGGGTTGAAGGACGTGCAAGGTGCCCCATTTGTCGGTTAGAAGAGACTGGACAGGAGGAGAAAGAGCGATGATGGAATTAGGAGACGATTTCTGTAGGACAGGAGCGAGCAGAAACAATAGGTCTGCCACAGCAGTCCTGTTTGTGAATTATTGGAAGGAGATAGAAGAGGTCAGTGCAACGCTGGGGAACTATAAAAGGCAGGAGGCTGTGGAGGGGAGATCGCCAGCGGTGATGAGATCGATAACAGTCTGGGAGATGATGGCCTGGAGTTTGTTGTCTGTGGACAAGAGGTGTCCGAGAGCTAGCACCTGGCCTCAGCAGGGTAGAGGTCAGTCTGCCAGATTACAACGGTTGGTTTGATAACAAAGTTGGGATTGTTACTTTGAGCAGAAGGCTATGCGTTCTGAGGGGGTGAGATTGGAGTGGGTAATAGGCGTGGAGACGTTAAGAAGTCAAGACGGATGATGTTGTGCCAGCAGTTGGAAATAAAATCATTTTCAAAGTCACATTCTAAATGTGCTCAAGATATGAATGATAAAAAGACCAAAAAAGTCAGGAAACCACCAATGAATAAAGTGACTATAATCATGTGGTCAGAATAAGATGCAGTTCAGAATAAAGGAAAGCAAAAGGAACTTGCCTGCAGGCTGTATGACACATTCAGGTGCAACAGAGGGAGAAAAAAAGGGTTCGTCTGAAAAAGAAAAGACAGCAATTCAGCAGGGGAAAGCAATAAAACCATATGATCACAGATGGCCCAAATGTAGAAGATCTAGACTTCAATCTAGACTCATTTGAGTTATTTTCAAAGGGTCCAAGTAATATTTTGTTCTTGTAACAAACTAAGCAAGTTCAGTTAATTAAAAACATAAGACACAAGGAACTGCAGATGCTGACTTAATAGCTCTGTAGACAATTTCCATGCTTGAATTTGCTTGAAAAAGACACTTCTACAAATTATAATTTCTATTTAAATGTTTTAACTCTACAAGATTGTGTTAGAATATGCAAATATACACGACTGTTACATTTCATGCAGAGATATAAAAAAAACATTTACAGCACTTGATTTCTATATGTTTAAACTTCTGCTGGGAGTCCATGCATCATATTCAACTTGACTATAATCCCTCAGTAAATGCAGAGGCGGCGGCAGCAGAAGAAAGTATTCAAGTTCTAGCGGTTCACGTTGTGTATTTCATGACTTTTGTTTCAACATCTTTCCTACAATATTCATCAATTTTAAGAAGGAACTGCAGATGCTGGAAAAATCGAAGGTAGACCCCCGATGCTACACTTGTCGCTTTATCTCCCCCCTTAACTCCATTCAAGGACCCAAGCAGTCTTTCAAGGTGCGGCAGGTGAACATGCAACTCCTCCAAACTCATCTATTGCATCCGCTGCTCTAGATGTCAGTTGCTCTACATCAGTGAGACCAAGCGTAGGCTTGGCGATCACTTCGCCCAACTCCTCCGCTCGGTTCGCAATAACCAACCTGATCTCCCGGTGGCTCAGCAACTCCCCCTCCTATTCCGAATCCGACCGTTCTGTCCGGGGCCTCCTCCAAGGCCAGAGTGACGACCACCGTTAATCGGAGCATCACCTCATATTTCGCTTGGGCAGCTTGCACCCCAGCAGTATGAACACTGACTTCTCTAATTTCAGGTAGTCCTTACTTTCTCAGCTCTCAATCAGCCCTTTGGTTCTTCCTTTCTTTCTTCCTCCCGCCCCGCACCCCCCCCCCCCCCCATCAGTCTGAAGAAGGATTTTGACCCAAAACGGAGCCTATTTCCTTCGCTCCATGGATATGGTGCCTCACCCGCTGAGTTTCTCCAGCATTTTTGTCTACCTTCAGCAATTCCACCTGTTTTCTGGGAAGAAACCACAAATCAGCTTCATCAGTAAGGCCAAAATATGCACGCTTCACACTACAAGGATAATTCAAACCTTGTCATAAAAATCCAAAATCTTCAAAGACACAGATTGGTTCATTCTTTCACTAGGATATTCATTTGATGAGTGACTAGACAATTCTATTCCAATTCCATTAGTGGCTATTCGGGCCTGATCGGAAACTTGGTGTTGTGGCGGCTGCCAAGGGTCGGGCCACTGTCAAACACCTCGGCAAGGGAATGGTTCAGTCCAGAGGCGGCCCTTAACCCGAGGGATTAAAGGCAAGGGTCTGGGTGGCATCTTTCTCTCGTGGACTTCCTTGCTACCTGGAAGGTAGCAATAAAAGGTACCTCCCGAAACACCTGGCTTCTCGCTTTCATTTTGGGACCTATGCCCCACATTGGTGACCCCTGACGCCCCAATGGCATCATGATGCAGAATGGCGCCCAGCCTTCCACCTCAAAGACCGACCCGGCCTTGTCTCTGGACACGGTCTCGGTGAAATTACCTACCTTCTGGACCGCCCGGCCGCACATCTGGTTTCAGCAGGCTGAGGCCCAATTCAACCTGTGGGGCCCTCGGCCAGGACACGATTGGAGAGGTCACAGACTTCCTCGCAGCCCCTCCGGCCACCGAGAAATACCACAGCCTTAAGGAGCTCCTGCTCCAGATTTATGGGCTCAGCAGGATGGAGTGTGCTGCCAGGCTCCTTCATATGGTGGGCCTAGGCGACCGACGACCATCAAGCCTCCTAAAAGAGATGGTCGCGCTTTTGGACGGGCACACACCGTGCCTAATGTTTGAATATACATACTTCCATCTGCTGCCGGCCTACATCCGTCTGCATCTCACGGACGCCTCCTTCGCCGACATCAGGGCCCTCGGTAGGCGCTCCCTGATGACGTCAACGAGCTGGCCGTCGGCAGGAAGCTCTGGGGTGCTGCAGCAAGGCAATGCATCCAACCGCGCACGTTCCCAGAAAATGCCTGGGCCGGCTGCCAATAGTCCCTGCGGCGGACAGCCAGATGCACCGCCTCTTCGACTGGGATCGGCGCTCCAGCACCCGCTTCCTCGTCGATACCGGAGTGTCCTGCCCCCTTCGCTGGCCGACGTTCGTTCCGGTAAGCGGGGGTCCGTCCTTACCACGGCGAATGGCAGCCCCATCCGCACATATGGGGTTTGCATGGTCCCGATTGTGTTCGGCTCCTGCCATTTCTCGTGGCGGTTCACCATTGCTGACGTCTCCCAGCCATTGCTCAGTGCCGACTTCCTCCGGGCGCATTCTCTCCTGGTGGACGTCAGGCGTCAGCGCTTGGTCCACGCCGCCACAATGGAGCCGATCACGCTGCGATTGGATGAGCCGATGGGACGGCCCCTGTCGCCCGTGGATTCCCGCTTCGCTCGGATCTTGGCCGCGTTCCCAGATATCCTGACCCTACAGTTTCGGGCATCGTCCCCAGTCATGGGGTGGTTAATTTCATACAAACTACCGGCCCACCTCTCCACGCACGGGCACGCCAACTGCTGCCAGATAATCTACGTCTGGCACGGCAGGAATTCCACATGATGGATTTGTTGGGGATAGTCCGCCCTTCAAGCAGCCCATGGGCATCCCCACTCCTAAGACAAGCGGGGGCTGGCGACCTTGCGGGGATTATCAGCGGCTGAATGCCGCAACAACCGCAGATCGATACCCTGTACCCCACATCCAGGACTTCACCGCCCATTTGGCCGGGGCTACTATATTCTCCAAAGTGGATCTGGTACGGGATTATAACCAGATCCCGGTCCACCCGAAGGATGTATCCAAGATGGCAATCAACAAGCCGTTCGGCCTGTATAAATTCGTGCGGATGCAGTTTGGCCTCACGAAAGCTGCACAGGCATTCCAACGCTTGATGAACGGGGTGTATCGCGGCCTCGAGTTTGTTTTCGTCTATCTCGACGACATCCTGGTGGCCAACCGCTCGCAGCAGGAGCACTGCGCCCACCTCCGGCAGCGCTGTCTGCGGCTCAGCGAGCATGGCTTGGTTGTCAACCTCGCCAAGTGCCGTTTTGGAGTAACCGAAATCGACTTCCTCAGCCACCGCGTGACTTCGCAAGGCGCGGTTCCCCTGCCAGACAGGGTAGACGCCCTCCGTCGGTTTCCCCGTCCATACACGGTGCGCGGCCTGCAGGAGTTTGTCGGGATGGTGGCATTCTATCATCGTTTTGTGCCATCCGCAGCCCACACCAAGCGGCCGCTGCATCAACTTCTGGCAGGTGGGCAGCATAAGAACGTCGAGTGGACCAACGAGGTGGTGGCAGCATTTGACGGCGCGAAGGAGGCCCTTGCTCGGGCCGTACTGGTGGTGCACCCGCGGTGGACGCCTCGGAGTCGGCGGTTGGTGCCGTGCTGGAGCAACTGACGGACGGAGGTTGGCGGTCCCTGGCCTTCTTCAGCCGGCACCTCAACCGCGCTCAGACTAAATACAGCGCGTTTGATCGCGAGTTCCTGGCTCTGTACCTGGCAGTGCGCCACTTCCGCTACTTCCTGGAGAGCCGTCCGATCACTGCCTACACAGACCACAAGCCGCTCACTTTCGCCCTGGAGAAGGTTGTCCGCACGACAGCAGCAGCAGTTGGCCTACATTTCTGAATACACCACATCCATCCGCTACGTCGAGGGGAAAGAGAACCGGGTGGCCGACGCATTGTCCGCCCCGCCATCAACGCCGTGTTCGAGGTGTCACCCGGAATTGTCTATTCTGCCCTGGCAGAGGCGCATCTCACGGACGGTGAGATGCCAGCCTACCGGACTGCCATCTCCGGCCTTCGCTTCGAGGATGTCCCTCTCGGTCCTGGAGGGGCGATGATCCTGTGCGATGTGTCGTCCGTTCAGCCGCGCGCCATCGTCCCTGACGCCTGACGGTTTTCGATGTCATCCACAGGCTGGCTCACCCATCAATCCGGGCGACGACGGCACTGGTGGCTGCTCAGTTCATGTGGCACAGTCTGCGCAAGCAGGTTGGCCACTGGGCTCGCACCTGCATTCCGTGCCAGACGGCGAAGATCCAGCGCCAGGTCAGGGCGCCCCTCCAGGAGTTCAGCCTACCTCACTGGCGATTCAACCATCTCCACGTGGACATTGTGGGACCCGCTGTCCCGGGGCATCACCCACCTCCTCACAATGGCGGACCGCTTCACGCGGTGGCCGGAGGCCACTCCCTTGGCCGACACGTCAACGCCTACGTGCACTCGTGCGTTGTCCGCGCACTGGATTGCTCGCTTTGGGGTGCCGCCGCACATCTCCTCAGACCGGGGGCCACAGCTCACCTCAGCTGAGGTCGGCCATGGCTCGCTTGCTGGGGGTGCGGCTGCACCACACCACGGCTTATCACCCGCAAGCTAATGGACTGGTGGAGAGGTTCCACCGGCAGCTCAAGGCAGCTCTGAAGGCGCGACTCTCCGGCCCGGACTGGATGGACGAGTTGCCGTGGGTCTTGTGGGCATCCGGACTGCTCCTAAAGAGGACTTGGCCTCATCATCAGCAGAGCACGTTTACGGGTCGCCGCTCACGGTGCGCGGGGAGATCGTGCCGTCGGAGCCGGGGGAGCAGGGAACGACCTCATCCACCCTAAAGCTCCTTCGCAAGCGAGTTAGCAGGCTCGCACCTATCCCAACGTCCCGCCATAGGACATTTCTCCCGCACGTGCCACCAGCCTTCTACGTTTTCCTGCGCCATGATGCCTACCGGACGCCACTCCAGAGGCCGTACGAAGGCCCATTCCGAGTGCTGGAACACGGGCAGACGACCTTTGTACTGGACATGGGGGGGGCCGGCCGGAGGCAGTGTCTATTGACCGGTTGAAGCCAGCACATCTGGACATTGACCAGCCGGTGCTGATTGCCCGACCTCGGCCTCGAGGGTGCCCCCCTTCACGGCTCCTCCGCCTGTCACTCCACCTGTCCCTCAGCCAGCCCCTCGGTCAGCTGACTTCCGCACGCGGTCCGTCCGGGTTGTGCGCCCGCCGGTGCATTTCGCGCCTCAGGTTCTGGGAGGTCCTGTGGTGGCTCCCAAGGGTTGGGCCATCCTAACTGTCAAACCCCTCGGCACGGGAATGGTTCAGTCTAGAGGCGGCCCTTAACCAGAGGGATTAAAGGCTAGGATTTGGGTGCCATCTTTCTCTCGTGGACTCAAAGTTATGATTGTTTAAAAAAAACCTTGAGATCAGCTGATTGGTCCTCTCGCCTGTCAATCACCGCAATGAAGGTAACGCCCCTTCTATAAAACCTCGGATGCCTGGACGTGAGTCAGTCACTCTGCAAGATCGCAAGTGAGAGGCCACGACTGTCATTCTAAGCTGTGAATCAACTGAACTGTGAGTCTGCAATGTACTTGCAATAAATGATTTGTTAGCCCTTAATGACAATGCCACAAGTTGTTTGGCCTGCTGCCCCGCCTCTGCTTGAAAGTGCAATGCTTAATTGGAAATGAAATGAAATGACAATGCCATGAGTTGTTTGGCCTGCTGCCCTGTCTGTGTTTGAAACTGCAATGCTTTATTATGCCCGATTGTGTTTGGAAGGATTTTTTTTTAACATTGTTTTTAGTTGTGTATATGTGGGGGGCAGGGGAAACTTTTAAATCTCTTCCCTGTATGCGTGACCCGACCTTTTCCTTGTCGGGTCTCCATTGTCGTTGGGGCCTAGCACCATGGCACCTCCAACCAGAATGACCAGGGGGCTCCAGTCGCGGAGCCTGCGGACTTACCATCATGGGGCTGGCCTGCTTCGGAACATGGAGAGCTGTGGTGGCGCGCTGCTCTGGCCGCAGATCCAGTGGACGGTGACATCGGGAGCTCGCGGGTCCCTGGTGGGAGGCCGCTTTTCGGAGCTCACGCAACGGCGGCTTCTCCCACACGAGTTGTGGGGTTGAAGATGACCTGGAGCTGGGCCTTGCATCGCCCGGCGCTGCTTTAACGGCCGCGGGATTTGCCATCGCCCGCCGGGGGCTCCAACATTAAGACCTGAAGCGGGCCTTGCATCGCCTGCCGGGGGCTCCAACATTAAGTCCCGGAGCGGGGCCTTCCATCGCCCGGGGCTGCCTTAACGGCCGCAGGACTTGCCATCGCCCGCCAGGGGCTTTAACATCGGGAGAAGAATGGAACACGGTGAGAGACAAGACTTTCATCACAGTGAGAAGGAGATTCACTGTGATGGATGTTTGTATAAATTGTGTTGTTTGTGTGTCTTGGTTCTTTTCTTGTTGTATGACTGCAGAAACCAGATTTCGTTTGAACTTCCTTTGAGGTTCAAATGACACTAAATTGTATTGTATTGTATTGAATAAATGCTTTATTAGCGACTGTGTTTCGAAGGAATAAATATTTTATTAGGTCCGACTGTGTTTAGTCCCGAAGTCACGCTCATTTTGTGACTTCCGCTTAGTGGACAGGTCGCGCTGATTGCGTGCAGAGGCCGTGCTGATGCGGAGGTGCTGCTGACTGCAGAAGCCCCAAAGTGGGGAGGCCGTGCTCAGTCGTGTGATTCAAGGAAGTTAACTGTCATATATATGGTGTGTGTGTGTGAGTATGTGTGAGTGTGTGTGTGTGTGTGTATGTATGTGAGTGAGTGTGCATGTGAGTATGTGTGAGTGTATGTGAGCATGTGCGGTGGAGGGTGCGTGTGCGGTGGAGGGTGCGTGTGCGGTGGAGGGTGCGTGTGCGGTGGAGGGTGCGTGTGTATATTGAAATTGGTGAAGAGTTGGAATATTGCGTTGGGGGATCAGCCCTCCCATGTGAGGCTGGAACCCAACAGGTCCCACTTAAGTCTAGTATGACAATAAATCCTTCTTTGATGTGCAATGAATTTCTAGGACTCCATCAGTAGCCATCTCAGCCTGGCTGCAAAATGACCAAGACTGGCACAGCCAGTTTGGAGGCTGACGTTTTTTGCTCTGCTCAAAACAATTTGCTTTTCACCATTCCCTCTCCCAAAATAATTCCAGGAATTCTAATCCCTCTAACATAACAAGTTCTCCTCTCAAGTAATGGAAAATCAAACATTTTTAGTAAGAGAATAAACTGATCTAACATAAAATGCTGGAAACATTCAGGTCAGGCAGCATCTGCGAAAAGGCAAACAGGTTTTATGATTAAGTAGCAATGTTACAAAATTTTGAGATTTAAAAAATCAAGTCTGCAATTTATCCCATCAGATAAAGCATAAAAAGTTTAATTTGACACCTAATTCACTTTCATATCTTCAGTATTAAAAAGGTTATGGCCATTTTAATACTCTGAAATTAGCATCTGGTTCCCTATTGCTTTTCCATTGACTTCTCAAAAGCTATGATCGAGGACAGTCAAAAGCCCATAACTTTCTTAAAAATTAAGAGAACTGAATGATCAGCTGATCAGTACCATCCTGCGGCCTAAAGAAGCCCTCAGTATCAACATATCCAGCTTTCCAGCCATCTGCAAACTTATTAATTGTATCATTATTTCCCCCTACATTTTTAGTTTTGATTTGTTTTTACAACAGACAAATTATTAAAAGTTGGAATATTTCTGAATACCCGGAATACTATACCATTTAAGTATCAAGTTTTCTTCCTCCTCCATTTGTAGGGCTCATTTGTGACATGCAAAACTAGACTTAGTATCTTTATGATATTGAGATTGTGGGAATCACTCTTCATCTCACAAACATGTGTAGCGTAGTTATTGTATGATATTCTATAACTACAGATCAATATTCTGGTAAGAATAGTGCCTGGTCAAGACACATTCTGTCTGAGACAATTATTCGTGTCTGAATTTACAGTCAACTGCATTGAAGAGGTGCCTCAAGCAGGATGATTAAAACTGCATGATTTAACCATTCACTGCTTAATCTGAGGTACAAAAAATCTGTCTTTATGTAGCAAGATTTAAATTCATACAACATGAATCAAAGGCCATGAATTACCAAGCAGAAGCCCCTGCTCTCCTGAGCCAAGCACCACTCTGACTAACATCACATTAGATTAAATAGGGCATCAAGCAAGGACCAATAAATGCAGTATCACCACCAAGAGCCAGAGCTCTTGATAACCACCATCACCAAACCCTCTTGCACTAACCCATTAAGTGTCAATATTGATTGAAAGGTTAATGAAACTAAAAACATATGCAAGAGTATCCAGTGGCAAATGATTCAAACAACTCCCAAAAGCCTCTCATTTCCACCAGAATAAAGCAGCTTAGTTAAGTTGCACCAAATTCATGTCATAGTCTTACAGCGTGGAAACAGGCCCTTTGGCCCAACTTGCCCACACCAGCCAGCATGTCCCATCTACACTAGTCCCACCTGCCTGTGTTTGGCCCATATCGCTCTAAATCTGTCCAATCCATGTACATATCTAAATGTTTATCAAACGCTGTGATAGTACCTGCCACAACTACCTCCTCCGGCAGCTCGTTCCATACACCTACCACCCTTTGCATGAAAGAAATTACCCCACAGGTTCCTATTAAATTCCCCCCCCCCCCCCCCCAACCTTAAACCTATGTCCTTTGGTTCTCGATTCCTCTATTCTGGGCAAGAGATGGTGCGTCGACCCGATCTATTCCTCTGATGATTTTGTACACCTCTAAGATCAATGCCACCAGTCCAAACAACAAAATAATGTGACAACAGCAGGCAGCATCTGCAAGATGATGCCTGCAAATTTGTTGCCTGTAAATATTCAAATAAAGGGATCCTGTATACAGAAATCAGTGGAACGTGGTTGTCTCTGGCCCTACCACTTCAATATTTATCGCAAACCTAAACTTTAATCATGTAATTGCTTCTTCTAGCCAATTAGTCACATTCTCTAGTTCCCAAATTAACTAATAAATGCAGGATACCAGTGAAACCGTAATACATCTATGGACATAACTTCTGCATGCATTAGTTAGGAGAGTGGGCAAAATAGTGGCAAATGAAATACAACGTACCAAAGTGGGTGGTTGTGTATATTGGTGGTAAAAATAAAGACAAAGACTATTTTTTAAACGGGGAGAGAATTCAGAAATTGGAGGTGCAAGGAGATGCAAAGGGACTTAGGAGTGCTGGCGCAGGATTCTCAAAAGGTTAGTTTGCTGGCTGAGTCAGTAGTAAGGAGAGCAAATAAAATGTTAGCATTCATGTCGAGATGACTAGAATGTAAAAGCAAAGATGCATTGCAGAGGCTTGATAAGGCGCTGGTCAGACCACATTCGAAATATTGCGAGCATGAAGACCGTTTGATGGTCTCTACTCGGTGGAATTTAGAAGGATGAGGGGGGACTCTCATTGAAACCCAGTGAATAATGAAAGGCCTTGATAAGTGGGTGTGGAGGGGATGTATCCAGCAGTGGGAGGATCTAGGACCAGGGGGAAAAGATTCAGAATAAGAGGACCTACATTTAGAATGGAGATGAGAAATGTATTTAGCCAAAGTTTGGTGTATCTGTGGAATTCATTACTACAGAAGATGGTAAAGGCCAGGTCATTGGGTGTTTTTAAAAGTAGAGATCTGATAGGTGCTTCGTGAGTAAGGTCGTAAAAGGTTATGGGGAGAAGGCAGGAGAATAGGGTTGAGAGGGAAAAATAAATCAGCCAGTGGGGAAGCAGACACGATGGACCAAATGGCCTAATTCTGCACACGTCTTATGATTTTACAAGACAGCCGTATTGATGAAATCCGATTTTACCCTTTGATGCTAAATCACCCATTTGCTTCAAATTTTTAATGTTTAATGTTAGAAACCATAGTTTTATTTTAATGTATTTGACAGATTCCACAGGCTCTTGAATATTATTTAATAAAGAATGCAGAATAAGTCAACTTGAAAATAAGCAGCCATCAATGACTCATTTACAGAGAGCTAAACTTGATTCTTCGATTTGCAAAATGAAAGACGTGTGGAACCATGAACGAAGTAGGACAGGAAAGTCAGTATGTTCATCGAATATGACGTATTTGTGAAATGAACCCGAATTTAACTTAAATGGGAGATTGAGCTCGGCGGAATGTCCAGTGTAATTAACTGTCGCCGTATATTCGCCTTCATTTGTATTTTTATTTTGTTCACATCCAGGGCATTTTCATCCGGCACCGAAAAAAATGTAGTGTGGCACTATTTTTTGTGGTCATTTGAGGTCGCTGCTTCCACGCAGTTTTGAAAGTGACAAATGTATCAGGAGGTGAAAAGAACGCATTATTTTCATTTCAGATTTTCAGCATGCGTAGTATGTTCCTTTTGTGCGTTTAGAGACAAGTTTTGCCAAATTAAGAAAAAACGGATGCAACTACAGTGATCAAACAACTCAGCAATTAAGAGACAACTGCTGTCGTACAATCATTTCGGAAGCATGAATTAAAAATTGAAACAACCCCTCTATGACCGTGACTATAACCGGGTAGACAATTCGCAGCTCAAATGGCTGAACGTCCAACTCAACACCGAGATCGAAGTCCCACCCAATACTGCGAATGGCGTACTTGGCCATCGGCTTTGAATGGCCAGAACATTGTCAATCATCTGCTGACAAGACGCGTGCAGATTGGAGGGGTCCATTGTGCAGTCCATGGGAATAGGAATAGGAATAAATCTGCATTAGCCTGAAAATATCTCGTTTCGTCATTTCGTAAGGCGGGTAAATTTCTGTTACCCGCCTTACAATACGAAACGAGTAGGTTGCATCACTCTTTATAAAATGAAACATACTTTACCGTCCACACCTTCCACATCAGAATTATACAAAAGTACAGCTCGATGACCTGCCTTATATTTGAGTAATCCAATTAGTCATACTCCAGCAATTTCCCCAACATTACGCAAATTCGTTCTCATCCATAAATATTATTCGATTCCCTTACAAAGTTCACAATCCACTCCCTACTATATCTTCTCCATCCAGCAGCGAACGCTCCGAGAAGCACTTTTATTTTGCCAAGTATGCAATTTTGCAAATCGACTAATGTTTGGTATCAAGGTCATCAACGTAGAAGTTACCGAATCGTTAGAATTCTCTCCCAAATAGAAACCTAGCGGGGGTCAGTCTCCCAACATTGTCAAGACTGATTGTGTTTGACAGAGGAAATCAAAAAACTTAGTGGTTAGTGTAGCAAGGTGGTTTTAAGTTAAAAAATCAATCCGATTCAACTAAATGACGGGTCACGAACAAGGGGCCGAATGACCTCTATTTGCATTAATTCTTGAATATTTAAAACGCATGTCGTCATTTCAAATGTAATTACAAGATCAGTTGCTCCTAATCCAAGTAGTTTTAGTTGCACCCCTCCCCCACCTGAGTAGTCGGGGGCAAGGTGTGGCCGACCCTTCACACTCACCCATTGATTCTGGGCGCGTCCTGGCCATCTCCGAGGGCGCAGCGGGCACGGAGGTGGAGTCGGGCTCAGGCCGATTCCTGGCGGGCAGAGGCGGGGGCGACTCGTCGCTGCTCCCGCCGAGGCTCTCAGTGGGCTCGAAGGTCCTGGGCGCCGGCACCGGCGGAGGGGCGGTGGGGGGGAAGACGGGCGCATCGCCGGCCCCGGGTTTGAGAGGCAGCGAGTCGTCGGCCTTCTCGACGCCTTCACGAGTAAAGTCTTCCATAATGTCGTCGAGACGGGCGGAGGACGAGACGGAGGGGGACTGAAACTCCTCCGACATGATACTTTTTATTTTAAATATAAAGAGGTTTCTGAGTTATTATTATATTTGTTTAAAAACGCAGCTCTTCACCCTCAGCGGCCGCAGTGTTGTGAGGCGCGTTTGAAAGGTTGACAAGCGCCGCCGGACTGCAGCGGCTGCTATGGAGCGAGCGGCAGATCAGAGCCCGCCTCCTCCTCCCCCCCCCCCCCCCCCCCGGGGCGCGAGCTCCTCACGGCCGCATTCAAAATGGCCGCGCGCCGAATCACAGGGAGCCGGGAGCCGCTCCAACCGCCAGCGCAGTGACACACACACACCCGCTCGACCAATGGACGGAGAGAGCGGCCCACCACCGCAACACCATTGGCTGCCGCTCCTCCAATGACGGTCAATCACTTTGAACGCCAACAGCTGATTGGTCGGATGGACAACCGCTGACTTGCGTGTATAATCCTGCGCCACAATTGGAGGGGATTATTTTCCCGCTGCCTGACGGTGCCGAGCAAAGATGCTAGATCTTTGGTGCCGAGAGGTTGTCAAATCTCCTGTAACCCACTCAGAAGGGCAGATAGGCCTCAGAAAGTCGGAGAGATTTTAAAAGCAAAATTATCGCAACTACTTGAAAACGAGGAAAATCTGCGCATTTACAATGTTTTAATCCATTTAGTTTTGGAGCTCCAGATGTCAGTGCCAAGACCAGCAATTATTGTAGATCCCAGATAAAATCAAAATTCATCGGGACAGGCAGCATCTCATGAGAAAAGGAATAGGTGATGTTTCGGGTTCTTAGTTCTTGATAATTATTCCAATATTCTAAATATTCCACATATAATTTAAACTGGAGCTCCTTCTGTTCTTCATGCCATATTGCTATTGAGAAGGTAGTGGCGCCAGCTTAGAAACCGGCGTTACTGTACTCCCATGTGATAGTGAATAGGTCATTTCAGGATCTGGACCCCGTGTTGAAGGAACATCAAGTGCTGGAGCAATGGGCCAGGCAACATCTACACTCTGGAGTTTAGAAGGATGAGAGGCTATCTCATTGAAACATATAAGACTGTTAAGGACTTGGACACACTAGAGGCAGGGAACATGTTCCCGATGTTGGGGGAGTCCAGAACCAGGGGCCACAGTTTGAGAATAAGGAGTAGGCCATTTAGAACGGAGACGAGAAACACTTTTTCTCACAGAGAGTGGTGAGTGTGGAATTCTCTGCCTCAGAGGGCGGTGGAGGCAGGTTCTCTGGATGCTTTCAAGAGAGCTAGATAGGGCTCTTAAAGATAGCGGAGATAGGGGATTAGGCAGGAACGGGGTACTGATTGTGCATGATCAGCCATGATCACATTGAATGGCAGTGCTGGCTCGAAGGGCCAAATGGCCTACTCCTGCACTTTTTGTCTACAGTTCCAATCCAAAACGTCACAATCCATTTCCCTCCACAATGCCGCCTGACCCGCTGAGATCCAGATTATGTTTTGCTCAAGATTCCAATTCCTAGGAACCTCAATATATTTCCATGTTAGGATGGAAATTAATGTGCAAGTGATGGTGTGCCTAGTGATCAAAATTTAAATTTTAGGAGATGATTTCAGATTAGCATTTTTATGGCTGAAGTAGGGTTACCAACTGTCCCGGATTCGCCGTATTTCGTCCCGACGAAACAACCTAATTACGGCGTTCCGGCAGGCTGACCTGTCGTTACGGAGAAGGGCGGGAACGAAAAAGAATCAAAAAAATAAACGGGAAGGGCGGGGCGGGGGGGAGCGGGAACGAGCGGCGGTTGGACACGTGCAGCGGGAAGGGGGGGAGCGGGAACGAGCGGCGGTTGGACACGTGCAGCGGGAATGAGCGGTGGTTGGACACGTGCAGCGGGAATGAGCGGCGGTTGGACGTGCAGCGGGAAGGGCGGGAACGAGCGGCGGTCGGACACGTGCAGCGGGAAGGGCGGGAGCGGGAACGAGCGACGGTTGGACACGTGCAGCGGGAATGAGCGGCGGTTGGACACGTGCAGCGGGAACGCGGGAACGGGAACGAGCGGCGGTTGGACACGTGCAACCTGGGAACTCACTCACCTGGGAAGATGGAGCTCCACGTTGTAGCAGGCAGGCAGCGACGGGGCAGGGCACCAGTCTCCTCCCTCGGGCCCAGCCCCACCGCGGAAAGGCGTCAGGGAGATCACAGGCAAAGATCGCTGTAGGATCTTTGATCATAGCCACCGGCGGAGGAGGGAGGGAGAGGGACTTCATCGTTGTCCAGGTCGGGTGAACACCAGCGCACCTTTGACACACTTTCCTCGGGAGGGGAAAGAGCCAGCGAGAATGAACGCAGCGATGCAGGACGTTCACTTTCTCAAGTCCGCCTTGCCGTCGGACGCCCCGGTCTCCACCCAGGCCGTCCCGTCCGACCGACAGCTGGACCAGCGCAGCGAGCACCGGCAGGGCAGCCAGCAGAAGAGCATGAGGGTCCAGGAGCAGGTCCTCACCATGTTAAAGAGCAGCAGCAGGGCCAGCGCCTCGTCCTACGGCAGCTCCCTTCATGAAGGTAAGTGGAGCCCAGCTCGGCACCTCCTTCAAACCACTCCAAGAGTCAACAATGTTTTACCTTTGGGGGTACACAAAAGGCTTGGAGAAACTCAGCGGGTGCAGCAGCATCGAAGGAGCCAAGGAGATAGGCGGCGTTTCGGGTCGAGACCCTTCTTCAGACATTTACACAACGCTTTACCTTTGTCACGTACCTTTTAGGGGGGAGATGAGGAGGAATTTATTTAGTCCGAGGGCGGTGAATCTGGGGGAACCATTACCACAGAAGGCTGCGGAGGCCAAGTCAATGGGTATTTTTAAGGTGGAGAGTGACAGATTCTTGCTTGGATGTCAACGGTTATGAGAAGGCAGGAGAATGGGGTCCAGAGGGAAAGATAGATCAGCTACTATTGAATGACGGAATAGACTTGATGGGCTGAATGGCCTCACTGCTCCTATATCTTATGAACTTATGTGTCCTGAAATGGAACAATGAAACTTACTTGCAGCAGTGCAACATATGTAAGCACAGTACTCTGTAAAACAAATACTAAGCAACAAAACATTCATTGTATACACCTATGTACATAGTGTGTGCAGGAAGGAATTGCAGATGCTGGTTTACACTGAAGATAGACACAAAATGCCGGAGTAACTCAGTGGGGCAGGCAGCATCTTGGAGAAAATGAATAGGTGATGCTTTGGGTCGAGACCCCTTTTCAGACTAGAGTGTGAGAAGGAAACTGAAAGTATGAAAAGTATTGTTAGCTGTGCCTGAAGGCTAAAGCATTCAAGATTCATCAAAATATATATAAGTACATCTTTTAAGTGATACTGTGTATACTAAAGGATGTTTATGTGTGTTTAATGAATTTGTATATAGTACTAGTTGAAAAAAGGAAGGTTGGATTCAACGCGCGTTGCAGATTTTGGGTCGTTGCCATGCATATTTCTGGTGCCGCAACATGTTACTGAGAGAAATGCATTTACCCCCATTTGTTACTGACAAATGGGTTGAATGTTACTGTGAACTAAATTTAGGGTTGGCATCTCTATGGCTGAAGTACAATTTTTAATTTAGAGATTATAACATAGAAACCGGTCCACAGAGTCCAAGCTGACCATCAATCACCTGTTCATACTAGTTCTATGTTATCCCACTTTCTCAATTCCTTACACACAATTTACAGAAGAAAATTAACCTACAAACCCACACGTCTATGGTACGTGGGAGGAATCCAGAGGAAAGCCACAAAGAACGTGCAAACTGAATAGACAGCACCCAAAGACAGGATGAAACCCAGGTCTCTCGTGCTGAGGCAGCTGTCTCCTAGCTGCGCCACCGTGCTGCCCTAATGTGAATAGTATTCACTAGTTTTATGACATTGTAGCATTATAGTTACAAAGAAAAAGTCCAATGTCCACAATGAGGTAGGTTGGAAGATTGTGACTATGTCCTGACTTTGAGGAGGACCGCTCAGTAGTCTGATAATAGTGGGGAAGAAGCCGTTACTGAATATGGTGTTACATGCTTTCAAGCTTTTGTATCATCTGTCAGAGGAGAGAGGACAGAAGAGGGAATGACTAGGTGAAAAAAGTAATTTGATTACATTGCCTGAATTCCTAAAGCAACAGGATGTCTAAATGGACTGAGTTTGACGGTGGGGAGGATGGTCTGTGCGATGGACTGGACTACATTAACAATTCTGCTATTTCTTGTAGTCAGGCAGAGCTGTTCCCAAATCAAGCTGTGATCAACCTAATAGTATGCATTCTGTGATACATCTGTAGAGGATAAAAATTATTGGAGACATGCCAAACCTCCTTTGAAGCCACACTCCTACTTCCTCAGGAGACAATGTGGTTGGTTCAAGACAAATTGTTGCCGTTGTTGTTTTAATTATTATCCTTTACTAAGCATCCTACCTTTGTGCCATTAATAAACTTGAATGAGTACTTTTGATCCCAATATCTTGTTCATTATCATGACCACCTATTCTTGTTTAAAAATGATGCTTCTGGTGGCTTCAGTTAATTCAGGGGTATTTATCAGATTCCTGTGTAATTATATACGTTTTTAGTTCATTTTAATTATGGCGTTCCTATACTGGATTCAGAATTGGTGTCCTTGGGGTCCCAGCCTATTACACTTCATTTAACTAACACTAATGGGAAATAATTTTTAAATCTCTGCTATTTCATTATTTTCACAAGATAATCAGTATATACTGGGATCTAGCTAAATAGCAATATTGTAAAAGTTGCAGATTCTGTAATATCAGGCCTCTACGAGAAGAGGAAGTGAGAAGTCGATTAGAAAATGTGGAGTCTGGAAGAAATGGTGTTTGGAGAACGAGCATTTAAATCAGAGAGATTGCAAAGGATATTGCCGATTTGAGTGTATTGAATAGAAAAGTACTGCACACCTTTGGCCCACAATGTATCTACCAAATATGATACCAAACTAGTCTCATCTGCCTGCTCATGATCCATACCTGCTCCATTGCCTGCATACCCATTTGCTTATCTAAAAGCATTTAAAATGCCACTTTACATCTGCCTCCACCACCAACATTTGAGTAAAAATGTTGCTCTGCACACCTCCTTTAAACTTTTCCTCTTCACCTTAAAGCTATGTCTTAGTCTTTGACATTTCCATCCTGGGAGAAAATGTTCTGAACTGTCTACCTTATCTATGCCTCTCATCATTTTATACACTTCCATCATATCTCCCCTCAACCTCAGCATTCCAGAGAAAAGCAATCAAAATCTGTCCAACCTCTCCTTATAGCAAATCCAGACAGTATTCTGGTAAATTTCTTCTGCATCCTCATTGATTTGGTAAATGGCCAGAAAGATGGAGATTGAAAATTAATCCTTTGAAATGTGGGAACTGGAAAACAGGCATTTGGTGCAAATAAATAGATATTCAAGAATAAAAGCCAAACAATTAAGGCGGCTGACAATTAACAGCTCAGAACTGCTTAAAATAAAAATCTTAGCTTTGGAAGAGAGTTGATTTGGGAATGGGGATGTTGAAAGAGCATGAGTTTGAAGCTCAGGAGGAGTAGCACAAACAAATAATAGGAATGAAAGGAAAGAGCCAAGGATAGGATGCATGAGGGAATAATGTAGATTTTGAGATAGGATGGATAAAATGGAAAATAAGAAAGGGATTAAAGGAAAGCTTAAAATGGGGAAAATAGAAAACCCTAGTCAGAGATTATGAAATTCCCTGCCATAGAGGGCAGTGGAGGCCAAGTCACTGGATGGATTTAAGTGAGAGTTAGATAGAGCTCTAGGGGCTAGTGGAGTCAAGGGATATGGGGAAAAGGCAGGCACGGGTTATTGATGGGGACGATCAGCCATGATCACAATGAATGGTGGTGCTGGCTCGAAGGGCTGAATGGCCTCCTGCACCTATTTTCTATGTTTCTATTAGTGGCTCAGGAATGGGAGAAGCAAGAACGGTATAGGCGAACGGATTGAGATTCAAGGAGGTAGCGAGAATGGGGTAAGGCTGGGTGTGGTCTCCAGCATTTCCTAAACCAGAACAACGTGTCTTTTGGTGTTCAGTTCAGACTTGTTACCTTTATAAGGAGGGACATGCAGCCTATTAAAATCAGTTCACCCCTTGTGCCAGCGAGAGAATATCTGGCTCTGGCTTCAGGATGCATATCAACCAGTTGAAGTATATTAGTAGTAACAGGTAAGATTGAGGCATTAACCTTCAACTACTAAATGCAATTGACAGTGAATTCTTGTTTCACAGTTTCGCAATAATGCACTACCTGTCCATTGCAATCAGTGGTAGGAGGTTAATATCTCAATTTTACCTGTAACTAATATTCTTCAAGTTGCTGATATGCACCCTGAAGCCAAAAAATCTCACTGATTGGTTACGAGGAATATTTATAATTTTATCAGGATGCATCACAGCCTGATTTGGAAACAGCTCCATCCAAGACTGTAAGAAATTGGTCCCAGTCATTCCCTCTTCTCCCATCAGGCAAGAAGTACAGCAGCTTGAAAATGCATACCTCCAGATTCAGGAGCATTTTTTTCCAGCTGTTATCAGGCACATGAATAGCCCTTTTATCAGCTTGAGTGCAGTCCTGACCTTCCATCTATCTCATTGGAGACCTTTGAACTACCTTTTATCAAACCTTATATTGCACTAAATGTTGTATCATTTATCTGTGCACTATGGACGGCTTGATTGTATTTGTGTACAATCTTTTCTTTGACATGCAACCAAAAGCTTTTCATTGTACCTTGGTACACATGACAATAAACTAAACCAAACTAAACTGACTCTTATACTCAATGTCCCAACCTATGAAGACAAGCATACCATATGCCTTCTTTACCACTCTACTTGTGTTGCCACTTTCAGGGAGCTATTACTCTGTACATCAATACTATTTGGGATGGGGAATGGCCCAAGGGGATTCCTGTCTTCTGACTACTCCCTTTCCTGTGGTCATCCATCTACTTCCTGCCTGTATCTTAGGGATGATCACCTTACTGTATCTCCTATCCAAAACACCTTCACATTTGGATGATCCCGAGGTCATCAGCTGCAGCTTCAGTTCCTTGACGTGGTTCTTAAGGAGCTGCAGCAGAATGCACTTACTGCAAATGTAGTCATTAGGGGTACTGGAAATCCCCTTGACTTCCAGCATCCTGCAAGGGGAGCATTCCATTTTCCCACTTGCCATCTCAATGACATCCAAACCTACAACGGATTGGGCAGAGAAACAGACAATCGGTTAACATATCCTTACCTCAGACTTTCTCGCCGAAGCCTCTCGAGCCAAAGCCCCAGTTCTGCACTTTGTCTTAACACATCACTTTGTCCTAACGTGGCCAATCCCAACTGACCACTCAGCTGAAACTTTCCTTTATTGTATTGCCTGCTGTCTTTTCTTCAGCTAATCAAATGATTGTTTCTTTAAATGTCCCATCTTTACACAAAAAACAGCTCTCCCGCCAATTTTTCAAACTTAATTTCTCAAAATGGCTGCTTATCCACTCTCTACTCGACTTTAAGTCAAAGATTTTATTTTATTATTTCAATACTTGATGGGAGAATTTGGATGTCAAATAGGACCCGATGTTGGTGCAACTGTGGTGTCAACCAACTGTAATGTGAACCATTAAGATGCATACCTCGCTAATGCTTTCTTGCAAAATGGTTTCTCAGCTGTTGAGAAGTTCTCCTTATGTTCCTGAATGAAGTGAAGTACAGAGATTACTAAAAAACACTGTAAATAGCTCTATGCAGTAAATTGGCTGCATCATTGGTGCTGTCAATAAATGCTTCAAGGCACATCACAAGGATGAAAGAATAGAACACTACTGCCAGTAAAATCATTATAGATACAAAATGCTGCAGTAACTCAGCGGGACAGGCAGCATCTCTGGTGCGAAGGAATTTGTAATGTTTTGGTTTGAGACCCTTCTGTCTGAAGGGTCTTGACCCAAAACATCACCCATCCCTTCTCTCCAGAGATGCTGCCTGCCCTGCCGAGTTACTCCAGCATTTTGTGTCTATCTTCAATTTAAACCTGCATCTGCCATTCCTTCCCACACTACTGCCAGTAAAATCATTGTCTCAGGCTTGAAGAATGATGTCACACTCAAAGCTGTGCAAATAAGCACAGTTGACATCCATGTTAAATTAACACAATGTGTCCACTTTGTTCGGTTCTGTCACTGTGGAATGGTTCATGTTACACTGCAAGGAAAATGCATTACTATTGTACATATTCAATCTTAACCAAAACATTTGTAACAAATTTAACATTTGAAAATATGTTATTGTTATTACTTGAAATAATGTTTTACCCATTTGAATCATTGCAAATCAAAGATGCTCAATAAAATGATAATGTTTCAAGAACATTATGAAATTGACAACATAATTCACAGCAGTACAAGATCACAGTAGTTTCAAGATCCTTTTTATATGCTGCAAAAGCTCCAAGTTTAGAATTTTTTTTTAATCATTCCCTATGCAATGAATAATAAATTGTAGATGTTGGCAGTTTGCCTTTTAACTCAAGACTCCAGCATTTGCAGTCTCTCATGTCGTAGATTATGTTTAAATAATTGCACTGTTGTAATAAAACATGTAAAGTTATTCAAGGATGTTGGGAAATTAATTATATTAATTGTATTTAATTAATTCTATTTGGGCAGTACAACTTGTCCTGGGTTATGATAGAACTTTGCAAGCAGAAAAAGTGGAAGATAGCAACTTGGAAAAAAAAAGGTAACAGTGCAACAGAACTATTTATAGCATTGGCAAATTAGATAATGTATCAGAGACCCAACCGACTGCTGTGTACTGTTTCACAGAGACATGGCTCACCCCCATTCTATGGACATGGCAATCCAGCCAGAAGGTTTTTCCATGCATTGTGTGGACCACAACGAGAAATGAAGAGATGCCACTGTCTGCTTCATGATGATCTAATTATGATGCTCAGATTTGGCAGTGCTGTCCCATTCCTGCTCCCCCAAACAAACATCTGACAGGCAAATGCCAACCATTCTGCATACAGTTCACTGCAGTCATCCTGGCTGCAATCTATATTCGCCTCAGGTAGACTTCAAGCTAGCATCACGATAAGCATAAAATGGCATAACCTGACGCCTTCGTAATTATTATTGGGGATTTCAACCAGGTTAGTTTGAAGAAATATATACCCAACTACCATCAATACATCACCTTCGACAATAGAGGACCGAAATCTCAGTCGCCTCGACGCAGCAATTTGACAGCGGGGTGGTGGAAGATCCCATGGCCAATTTTAAGTCGGGCTGGGCGATGAAAGGCCCCGCAAACGGGCCGATTCAAGCTCCGCTCTATTATCTTTGCTCCACCAGGACGTCTCCCTCCTCCAATCACCACGCTCTATCCTCAGTCCCACCTCCCTACTTCCGCCTCTGACCGACACTGCCCTTCTCCAATCATCATGTCCCGCTCCCATTGCCTGCTGACCGTCATCTCTCATCCAATCGGCGCCCTCAATCATCAATCCCACCCCCATTGTATCATGGAAAGCGGAGATTTTTTAATAGATTTATTTTTCACCGAAGTTCAAAATCCAGATTACAAAAAATGGGTGAGGGAGATTGTCCCCCACCTCTCAAAACATGGAGGGGACGTGGCCATGTGAGATCTAGAGAAGTCCAGCCACAATTTTCTGGGTCCTTGCGAGCATGAAGAAACAATTCCAGGCTAAGCTGGAATCACGGACAGATGATCGACAGCTGTGGCAGGACTTGTATGCTATTGCTCTAGGCGAATCCAGATAACAGAAATGACAACACCTCACTCTGGATGATTACAATACCTTTTAAGCATGCTTTGAAAGGGAGAACAATGACACCTACATGATCCACCATAGCCCCAAACAACCCCCTGATCTCAGTCTCTAATATCAGAACATCCTTCTGAAGGGTGAATCAAGTCAAACTGACTGGTCCAGACTGTGTACCGAGCCATCTGCTAAAGGCCTGTATGGACCAACTTACTAGAGCATTTAAAGATATCTTCAACATCTCAGTTCTGCGGTCTGAGGTTCCCACCTGCTTCAAAATGATACACATCTTACTGGTGACCAAGAACAGCATGTAGACATGACCCGATAACTACTTCTTCTGGAACTTACATCCATTGTAATTAAGTATTTTGTGCAAATGATCTCCTGCCTCAGAAATTACTTGGATCCTGTACTTTGCCTATCACCACAACAGGTCAACAGCAGTTGCTATCCGAATGGCTCTCCACTCTTCTCTGGACCATCTGGATAACAGGAATACATACATCAACTCAGCATTCAACACAATCACCCCCTCCAAACTCGTCACTAAGCTTCAAGATCTGGTCCTCTGCACTTCCCTTGCAAATTGATTCTGACTTCCTCATTGCCAGACCTCAGTGTGGATCAGTAATAACATTTCCTCCTCACTGGCTGTTAGCACAGGTGCACAAGGCCACATGCTCAACCCCCTGCTCCATTCCCTGTACATCAATAACTGTGGCTACACACAGCTCCAATGTCACCTAAAAATACACCAACTGCACTATTGTTCCTGGCTGCATCATGTGCAGCGATGAGTCAGCATACAGAAGAGAGGTAGACCTGGTTTAGTGTTACTGCAACAAAAACCTTATGCTTAACAACCAAGGAAATAATCGTTGAATTCAGAAAGGGGATGATGGGAGTCCACATGCCAGTTTTCATTGATGGTGAAGGTTAGCAACTTCAAATTCCCTGGCTTTAACATCTTGGATAACCAGTCCTTCGCCCAGCTTATAGATGTAATCACGAAGGTGCACCAGTGCCTCTACTTTCTTGGCAGTTCACCCTTTTGTCCATATTAAATCAATGCTTCCAAGGTCCCTGATATTTATTTGTATGCCCTGCCAGTATTAAACAACTTAAAATGTAATGCCTCACAGTACCATCTGCCACTCCTACACCCAACTTTCTGATTTATGTTAAGGATAGAATCAAAAAGCTGGAGTAACTCGGGTCAGGCAGCATTCCTTCTCTCCAGAGATGCTGCCTGTCCCGCTGAATTACTCCAGCATTTTGTGTCTATCTTCGGATTAAACCAGCATCTGCAGTTCCCTGGAGACGAGGCCTGTTCAGAGCTGGTCAGCTAAGGAACAACTCCAGGACTGTCTGGAGTCTGTAGACTGGGCTATGTTCAGGGACTCGGCTACGGATCTGAACAAATACGTCACAGTCATTACAGACGTCATAAAGAAATGTGTGGAGGACTTCATCCCAACAAAAACCTTCCGAGTGTTTCCTAATCAGAAGCCTTGGATGAACTATGAAATCCGCACTCTTCTGAAGACCAGACACCGGACATTCATGACCGAAGATACAGAGGTCTACAAGAAGTCCAGATACGACCTTGGTAAGGCCATCAAAAAGGACAAAAGGGACTTTTGCTCCAAGCTGGAGGATGAGACGGATGTTCGGCAACTGTGGTGGGGCTTGAATGCCATCACTTCCGACAAGGCGAAATCAGGAGGCAGCGTTCTACACACGCTTTGATAAGGAGAATACTGATGTGCCTTCCCGAGCTCCCATTCACCGTGATGATATTTTGGTCACAGTCAGAGGTCGACGTCAGAAAATCCTTCAGAGGGGTGAATCCTCGGAAAGCGCCTGGATCTGATAGTACACCTGGTCATGTTCTAAAAACCTCTGCGGACCAACTGGCTGGAGTTTTTACGGACATTCTCAACCTCTCACTTCTGAGGTCTGAGGTTCCCACCTGCTTTAAAAGGGCATCAATAATACCGGTGCCCAAGAAGAGCAAGGTGACGTGTCTCAATGACTATCGACCAGTGGCACTAACGTCTGTGGTGATGAAGTGCCTTGAGAGGCTGATCATGGCGCAAATCAACTCATACCTCGACAAAAACCTGGACCCACTGCAGTTCGCTTACCGCCACAACAGATCAACGGTGGATGCGATCTCGCTGGCTCTCCACTCCACTCTGGACCACTTGGACAACAAAAACTCATATGTCAGGCTGTTATTCATTGACAACAGCTTGGCATTTAATACAATCATCCCCTCCAAGCTGGTTACCAAGCTCTCAGAACTGGGCTCTGCGCATCCCTCTGTAATTGGATCCTCGACTTCCTCATTCACAGACCACAGTCTGTTTGCATTGGTGGAAATATGTCAGCCTCGATAACAATCAGCATGGGAGCACCTCAAGGCTGCGTGCCCAGCCCCTGCTGTACGCACTCTATACTCATGACTGTGTAGCCGGTCATAGGGCAAACTCCATCATCAAGTTTGCGGATGACACCACTGTTGTGGGACGTATCACTGATGGAGATGAGTATAGAAGTGAGATCGACCGACTGACCAAATGGTGCCAGCACAATAACCTGGCTCTCAACACCAGCAAAACCAAGGAACTGATTGTGGATTTTGGAAGGGGTAGGATGGGGATCCACAGTCCCGTTTATATCAACGGGTCGATGGTCGAAAGGGTCAAGAGCTTCAAATTCCTGGGCGTGCATATTTCCGAAGATTTCTCCTGGTCCCAGAACACCGATGCAATTATAAAGGAAGCACATCAGCACCTCTACTTCCTGAGAAGATTACGGAGAGTCGGTATGTCAAGGAGGACTCTCTCGAACTTCTACAGGTGCACAATAGAGAGCATGCAGACCGGTTGCATCATGGCTTGGTTCGGCAACTTGTGCGCCCAGGAGCGGAAAAGACTGCAAAAAGTTGTAAACACTGCCCAGTCCATCATCGGCTCTAACTTCCCTACCATCGAGAGGATCTACCACAGTCGCTGCCTCAAAACGGCTGGCAGCATCATCAAGGACCCACACCATTCTGGCCACTCATCTCTCCGCTGCTTTCAGGTAGAAGGTACAGGAGCCTGAAATCTGCAACAACCAGGTTCAGGAATAGACTCTTCCCCACAGCCATCAGACCATTAAACTCAACTCAAACAAAATCTGAACTTTAATTAGCCTACTGCACTTTATTTATTTATATATATTACTGATCTGTTCTGTATTATTTATGCCTGCAATATTCTGTTGTGCTGAAAGCAAAGCAAGAATTTCATTGTCCTATCTGGGACACGTGACAATAAACTCTTGAATCTTCCTACACATTTCTGATCTACTGTATGTCCCTCTATAAATGGGACTGGTACAGATAAGTACAATTGTAGGCCAGGATGTGGTGAACCAAAAAGTCTGTTTCTGCATTATACAGCTTTGACTCTAAGTTTGCTAAAATGCTAAAAGGGGTTGGACAGGCTCGATGCAGGAAGATTGTTCCTGATGTTGGTGAAGTCCAGAACAAGGGGTCACAGTTTAAGGATAAGGGGGAAATCTTTTAAAACCGAGATGAGAAAAACTATTTTCGCACAGACAGTGGTGAGTCTCTGGAATTCTCTGCCACAGAAGATAGTTGAGGCCAGTTCATTGGCTATATTTAAGAGGGAGTTAGGTGTGGCCCTTTTGGCTAGAGGGTTCGGGGTATGGAGAGAAGGCAGGTACAGGATACTGAGTTGAATGATCAGCCATGATCATATTGAATGGCGGTGCAGGCTCGAAGGGCTGAATGGCCTACTCCTGCACCCATGTTCTATGATGAAAGTGCAAGCTATCAAAAGTGATTCTTCACACAAAGACTAACATTTGAAATTAATTGCAAGTTATGGCAAAATATTTTAATTAATCTTATTTAATACAGTAATAGGAGCAAATTATGTAATGCATTGGGTGAGCTAAGATGGATTATTTGATCTTGCATGAAAATACATTAAATGCAATTGATTGGAATGAACATGCAATTACATATATGTAGACTTAAATAAAATATATCTGGGGATGAATAGATTCAAAGCTGGAGCACTGTAGTCAATATATTTTTGATGCACTAATATACCCCTTTTGATAGTAAAAGGCTTGGATACAATGCTGACAAGATGATTTGGTATCATGCTTATGTTCTATTTATTGTTAAATGCAATATTCCAAGATGATCATTTTTTTTAATGAATATATATTTTTCCAATTTGACAAATTATTTTTCTCTGGATGGGGATTCTAGCATTTTGAAAAATGTAGACAGTCTGGTATCCTGCACTGCATTACTTCACAACCATCTGGGAATAAAAAACAGCCAATCAGACAATGCCAGACAAAGGTGAGTAAGCATTATTTTGGTTTATTTGTTCATAGGATGTGGGTATTGCTGGCAAGGCCACCCATTTACTGCTCTTCCCTCATTGACCCCTGAACCGAATAGCTTGCTGGGCCATTTTATGGGGCAATCACCATATTGCTTTGTGTTTCACAAAGCTTGGTTACACAATCATTCTAGTGGCGAAATAAAAATGCCAACATCTTGGTATTTTATGAGAAATGTAAAATATTCATTATTGGCATGTTCTGGAATGGTTAATTTAACAGATATACTTTTAATAAATACATTGTAAAGTTAAATTAACTATACCAGAACAAATGAACTAATGAATATTAAACAATTTCAGAAATGTGATCCTTACTAAAAGAATAATGATGGTCTATTCTGATTGTTTCCTGAAATTACATCCGATAAGCAGAGTTGACAACTAGGATACATTAACTAACTTTATCAGGTGTTCAATCATGGCCATGTACCATGACACATGTGCACAGTGCATACCTACGAGTGTGGGGGATTTTATTTTGGCTGCTTTCAATACATTGAAATCATCCATCAACTTGCATTAATCTCAGAAGAACTAATAACCATATAACCATATAACAATTACAGCACGGAAACAGGCCCTCTCGGCCCTTCCAGTCCGTGCCGACCATTTGTTTTCCCCTAGTCCCATCTACCTGCACTCAGACCATACCCCTCCATTCCCTTCACGTCCATATACCTATCCACTTTACTTTTAAATGTTAAAATCGATCCTGCCTCCACCACTTCTGCTGGAAGCTCATTCCACACAGCCACCACCCTCTGAGTAAAGAAGTTCCCCCTCACGTTACCCCTAAACTTCTGTCCCTTAATTCTCATGTCATGCCCTCTTGTTTGAATCTTCCCTACCCTCAATGGGAAAAGCTTATCCACGTCAACTCTGTCTATCCCTTTCATCATTTTAAAGACCTCAATCAAGTCCCCCCTTAACCTTCTGCGCTCCAAAGAATAAAGACCTAACTTGTTCCAACCTTTCTCTGTAACATAGTTGCTGGAAACCCTGGCAACATTCTAGTAAATCTCCTCTGTACTCTCTCTATTTTGTTGACATCCTTCCTATAATTAGGCGACCAAAATTGTACACCATACTCCAGAATTCGTCTTACCAATGCCTTGTACAATTTTAACATTACTTCCCTACTCCTATATTCAATGCTCTGATTTATAAAGGCCAGCACACCAAGGCTTTCTTTACCACCCTACTGACAAGATCTACTGATCTACTGACAAGATCAGCCGTGATTGAATGGCAGTGTGGACTCGATGGGCCGAATGGCCTAATTCTACTCCTATAACTTGTGAACTGGTATGTGCCTGTAACATGCTGCTGGGTAATAGATAAATTGAGATTCATTAGCATTCTTGAGGAACAATTACGGTGCTGCAATCATAAATACAGTGTGAAAATTCTAGTTAAATTTGGATACTGATGAGATCGTTCAATTAGTTTCAGTTCACACTGAATATAAATAGTTTTTGGTGATACAATTTCTTGACAACACAAATTGAACTTCAAGCAGCGCAGTAATGAGACCAAGAAAGGGGGAGAGCCGACTTCATCTTTTATGATTAGAGTGGAACAGCTAACAATAGCTTGTTTTTTTAATTTAATTTTGATTTCCTCTGTTGAAATAAATGGAATCCATTCCCACTCATTCTTTGTGATTTTCCAATAGGCAAAATTTTTTTGGATGTTCTTTATTTTGTTAAAGTAAAGATGAGCAGACTTACAATTGTATGGTCAGCTTTTAATCACAGGATAGTGCCTTTACTCTTTCCTCCTTTATTCAGAGCCCTTACTGCCTGGTACTTATGCAAATGGAAGGAAATCTTTACAAACCAAGAATCAATAGGACCATTCACTAGATCTTTATTAACAGCATTTTTTGTGCAGCAGTCACAAATAATTATTTTATTTGGTGAATATACAAAACTAGACAAATACCATTGTCACTTAATGTCATATGTTCTGATTATAATATTCAAGTCAACTTTTTTAAAAAAATCATAATTAAAAACATGAATTGTGACACATTTGCACTATGATGTAATAAATCAAAACAGAAATTATTTAAAAACTCGTATTTAGATAGTCTGTTTTGATGATCTTTCTCAATGCTATGAAGTAAATTGTTTGGCCATCAACAGGCGATTCAGACAGAACATTTCTTACAAAATATCTTATCCAGAACACGGGTCAAATTGTAATGTTTTTTCTGTGTTGTCAAAGTTATTATTACCTTTAATTTGCTTGCCTTTTTATCCCAGGATGCTGCAGCAGGCATTTCTCTAATCTCAAATCTCACAACTCAGACTGCAATTCATGGATGAATTAAGCTCATCATCATACACCTCTGTGACAGCCAAAGAATATCTTGCTGTTTCAAAGGCTGTCAGCAACCAAGGGTTCTGGAACTTATTTCAGTAGTTGGCTTCCCACGTTTCATGGACGTCATACACGTAGCCACCAAAAAGCAGGTATTATCAGGGAATAGGACACGATTCAATCTGCTCAATGCCCAGCATCCTCCGACTAGTGCAAAGGGATTAATGGAGCACTCTGCATGGTTTCTGAGCAGCAGCTACAATTACTCTGTCATGTCAGCAAAGGTTCTTCCACCATTCCAACCAATCAGGAATGATAAAGAACTACATAATGCCATACTGCATGGAAACAGGCTCTTCGGCCCAACTTGCCCACATCTACTAAGATGCCCGATCTATAATGTATTGCCCATATCCCTCTAAATCTCTCCTTTGATTCTCTCCCTCTAAATCTCTCCTACTTCAGCTCTACCCATATAGCCTCACTAGACAAATCATCATTAATGTCATATCGGACAACTGCCAGGACATTCTCATTATTCAATAAAGCAACATATCCTCTTTTACCTACACCTCTACCTCTCCTGCAACCTGGGACATTAAGGTGCCAGCCCTGTCTCTCCCTTAGCCACATTTTCATAATGGCTAAAATGTCCCAGTCGCATGTGCCTATCCATGCCCCGAGTTCAACAAATGGCTATTAATAAAAGATAGTCAAATGATTATGAAGTACGATATAGGGTTCCTTTACTTGGGTTAGCCCAGATACTTGTGACAATCCATGCTAGTGGTACCCTTATGCATCATGATAATGTGCTGTTAATTATTCATAAACAACCATAGTACATAATGATATTGAGTGATTTATGAGATTGAACTCTTGAAACATTGACAGTAGGCAGGGACAGATTTTGAAGGAGATGTCTTAATATAAATGTGAAACACTTAAATATATAACTATTAACACTACACATACAACCTCTTATTTCAAATGGGTTCTGAAGGAAGATCGATCAAATCTGAAATAAACATAGACTTTTAGAAAAATTAATCTAATTTAAACAAGATTAACAGGAAAAATGGCAAGGCAGCACAGACAAGCGAGTTTGTGCTCAACTAATCTGATATAGCAGATGAAGCTTAAAGCAGGGAAACTCAAGGTGATAAGGCCTACAGTCTCCTGGTTGCTAAACACCAACTCTCCCTCCCACACTGATCTTTCTATCCTGGGCCTCCTCAACTGTCAGAGTGAGGCCCAATGTGAGGTGGAGGAACTGCATCTCATATTTCACTTGGGCAGCATACAACCCAGCAGTATGAATATTCATTTCTCTAACTTCAAATTTCCCTCTCTCTCCATCCCTCCCCCACCCTACTTCTCCAATCAGTTGCATTGTCCTTTTTCATTCATTTTACTGATTGTATGCCTCGTTGTCACCTTCCCCATAGCTAACAATGAACATTTCTACATTTTCTTATTGTCTGCTTTGATCTGTAAGTTTCACACCTTACCCCATCCTATCTCTAGATTCCCTCTCTCCTGAATCTCAGTCTGAAGAAGGGTCTCAACCCAAAAACATCACCATTCCTTCTCTCCGGAGATGCTGCCAGTCCCACTGAGTTACTCCAGCATTTTGTATCTATATTTAGTGAAAACCAGCATCTGCAGTTCCTTCCTACACATAATACTTTTTGGTCAGATGAATGAAGAAAGGCAACATTGAACAAAAGGATACAGTTCTAAGAGGTACAGAAGCAGAGGGTCCTGGGGTACAAAGCACTGAAAGTTTGCACAGCAAGTTGAGAATAAGGTTAATAAGGCATAAACCAGTCTGGACTTTCTCAGTAGAAGCATAGAGTTTAAACCCAGCAAAGTAATGCTGAATCTCAATGAATATTCAAGTTTTGGTTTCCTTATTGGATGGATGTGAAGGCATCAGAAAGGACTAGAGGAAGAGTGTTAAAGAAGGAACTGCAGATGCTGGAAAATCGAGGGTACACAAAAAGCTGGGGAAACTCAGCGGGTGCAGCAGCATCTAAGGAGCGAAGGAGATAGGCAACGTTTCGGGCCGAAACCCTTCTTCAGACTGATGGGAGGTGGAGGGGGGGGGGGGGGGCGGGAAGAGGAAAGGAAAAAGGAGGAGGAACCTGAGGGCTGAGGGAGAGGTGGGAAGGGGAGGAGACAGCAAGGGTTAACAGAATTGAGAACATTCAATGTTCAAGCCAAGAGGATGCAGACTCCCCAAGCGGAATACGAGGTGCTGTTCCTCCAATTTGCGGTGTTGCTCACTCTGGCCGTGGAGGAGGCCCAGGACAGAGAGGTCGGATACGGAATGGGAGGGGGAGTTGAAGTGCTGAGCCACCGGGAAGTCGGGTTGGTTATTGCGGACCGAGCAAGGGTGTTCGGCGAAACGATCGCCAAGCCTCCGCTTGGCCTCACCGATATAGATCAGCTGGCATCTAGAGCAGCGGATGCAGTAGATGAGGTTGGAGGAGGTACAGGTGAACCTCTGTCAGACCAGGAAGGACTGCTTGGGTCCCTGAAAGGAGTGGAGGGGGGAGGTAAAGGGACAAGTGTAGCATCTCTTGCGGTTGCAAGGGAAAGTGCCCGGGGAAGGGGTGAAGCGGGAGGGAAGGGAAGAATTGACAAGGGAGTTGCGGAGGGAGCGGTCTTTGCGGAAGGCAGACAGGGGGGGAGATGGGAAGATGTGGCGAGTGGTGGGGTCACGTTGGAGGTGGCGAAACTGGCGGAGGACTATATGTTGTATGTGCCGGCTGGTGGGGTGAAAGGTGAGGACCAGGGGGACTCTGCCCTTGTTGCGAGTGGGGGAATGGGGAGAGAGGGCAGTGTTGCAGGGTATGGAGGAGACCCTGGTGCGCGCCTCATCTATAGTGGGGGAGGGGAATCCCCGTTCTCTGAACAATTAGGACATTTGTGATGACCTGGTATGGAACACTAGAGAAAGAGTATTGTTTACATTATGTATGATAGGCATCTGCAGTTTCCCCATGTTTACACCTGGAGAAACTCAGCGGGTGCAGCAGCATCTAAGGAGCGAAGGAGATAGGCGACGTTTCGGGTCGAGACCCTTCTTTGTTACAAAACTTACCTTGAGCGGAGTCTGCCACTTCTCATGTGCCCGACTTTGGCGCCTTTCAGAATGGGGCGGGTTTAAAATGCTGTTTTTCTCCAGACAGTTCAAATCGATCCATCTCAGGGGATTTCGTTGCTAAAGAGAAATCGCTTCGCCATTTGTTTTATGAAGGTATTTTTAAACTATGCTAGATCATTTATTAGCTAGAGTAATTTAAAAATCATCTTCTAAAGCCGTGAACGGCAACAACGGGAAGGATTTTACATAGGGGATAAAAAAGGTACACAGTTTATTTTTACATAAAAACGTGGTATTTAGGAAGCCTTTAATCAAAATTTTCATGTTGCGAAAAGGGGACAAAAAATATATACGAACCGGCAGTGTTTTTCCTGCCGACTGTGGGTTAAATTCACCGCAAACCGCAACATTCCAATCCACCACGTTCCACTAAAACCCACTCGCAAGTTGATTTAAATGGCCATTAATTTACGGGAATTAAACGCTAAATTCCTTCCATTTGGCCGATAAATTCATGAGATTTAAAAATCATGTTATATTGTGAATTATTGTGTGAATGTTATTTCGACACTTAGGCAATTAAAAAATGTTTATCTTTTCTTAAGAAATGGATAGATGTTTAGATCTAGTAATTGAATTTTGTAATTAGCTACAATTAGGTAACTAACTAATTATATGCTTTCATTTCAGGTCATCCAAGTAAGATTGTTTCATATTTGTTTCAGAATGCTTCAATCTATAATAACTGAAAATTTCATTGAGTTCTTAATTTTTAAAAAGGTTATGGGCTTTTGACTGTCTTCGATCACAGCTTTTGAGTTAAGTCAATGGAAAGGCAATGGGGAACAAGATGCTATTTTCCAAGTATAAAAATGGCCATAACATTTTTAATATTGAAGATATGAAATTGAATTAGGTGTCAAATTAAACTTCTTTTTATGCTTTATCTGATGGATAAATTACAGACTTGATATTTTAAAATCTCAAAATTTTGTAACATTGCTATTTAAAGATATGGCAAGGACAGGTTACACTGTGGTAAAGAAGAAATTGGATGTTATATGGTAGGGAAAATTGGCAACTCTCGAGAGAAGGGGCCGAGGAGCTGGAATTGGTGAACTGTAGTGATAGAGAGGTCTGGTAGAGAGCCTGCACAGACACAATGGAACAAGTGGCCATCCTCGGTGTTGTAACTCTTCTATGACTTAATAACCCCCATATTCACAAAATAAAACAAAATGTAAACCAAGTTAATTTGTAATAAATATATAAAGTGTGGCATCAGTCATGGCACACACACACATAAGATGAACTCACCCAATGGACTTTATTACCCAAGACAAACAAAAGAGTCCAACACATTCCCCCACAATTTCATCTCTATTCCCCCTCTGGATTCCAGGGTTTATAAGGGGTAGGTCTGTAGGATTAGATTAATTGGTCCAATGATCCTTAATTGGACATGGCTGTGGCTTGTTTGCCTGTGGCTGGAAAAGAAGCAGACCTTAAAGGGGACGTGTTGTCACAAGTGCAACAATTATAATCAGTATTTTGCTGTTGATATGGTGGGGAGGTGATTTACCTTGAAGTAATGGATAGGAGTTTTAGCCTGCTGATTAATTGGGAAGGACACTAGGAAGGTAGCCCGAGTCTGAAGAAGAGTTTTGACCTGAAACATCACCTATTCCTTTTCAAGATGCTGTCTGACCCGCCGAGTTAATCCAGTTTTTTGTGTCTATCATTGGTTTAAAACAGCATCTGCAGTTCCTTCCTTCACATACTGACTTATAATCAATTCCTAATTTTCTCTACCGAATGCCAATTTTGAAAAAATGCCGGTAGAAAAGGTTTTCTATTCATTATCCATTATTCAGTGAAGGATGACTCACATATTCAAATGCTAACCTGCATTTATCAATGTGTAAATTTATCCTGGGTAAGCACCTGCATAGTAGAGCCTGTACTTTTGTTATTATACTGTGCATCACTACTTGGAGATTGCTAAACAGTGAGAAGCTGAATCATGGTTTTGACTTATTTTCTATTCCTCCACCCCAGCACTTCTATTTATATTTCTCCTCTTGCTTTAAATTATCCAGGTCATACAACCTCTCCCCCTTCCCAACTGCTCTGCCGGAGCAGGGGGAAATTGGGAAGGGAGGCAAGGAACAAGCTATGACATAAGGGATGGTTTCTTATCAATTATCATGAAATTATTAATCCTCTGCGCTAGATGATATATCCTGTCACCAAGGCAGTAGGCTCAGGAAACCAGCTGTCTTTGTGGCAAAATAGTACTGAACAATCTCCAAACTGACACCGGGATAATGGGGCATAAATTTAAGGATAAGGGAGAAAGGATCTCTACAGAAAGCAAGAGAGGGCCTAATTTTGTCTGCTTTTTGTTCTTATGTTCTTCTACTGAGTGCAGATTCTCTGAATGTGCATTCAGTTACATCAACGTATTTTCTCCTGAGTGGTTTCAGTTTGAATTCTTCAGAATTTTCAAATAGTTTCAAATAAATTCCTAAATTCTAAGCAACATTGATTAACCAAATACACAGAGTTGCTCTGAATGAAGGAAGACCTTACCATAAAGACCAACAATCACTTGAAATGACTAACCTTGTTGTGTAATGACAGAATTTTCTTGTACATTAGTAGGCTCACACTGTCAATGAGATTATGTCTTGCAATTGCATGCGAACAATAAGCAGTATTTTTTCCTGCAAAGTTCCCACATTATATATCATGTCAAATGTTTGCCTGTTTGCTAAACTCACCTACTATCCTTGGCAGCTTCTTTGTGCCCTCATCATAGCTTGCTTTCTCACCTGACTTTGTATTGTCGGTAAATTTTACCTCATTATATTTCATCATAGATATACTAGCATATCTGGAAACAACATATTGTAGCGGCACCTAGTGGTGGTTTGGGAAGGTCAGAGCCCTCATCATTGGTTGGTTCGATCATGTGACTGAGGGTGGTTCGTTCACGACAGGAGCTATTTCGTGTTAGCTAGTCCGGCATGCGTGTTACCGAGTTTTGTTACCGTTTGTTATTGACAATAAAAATGATTCAACTCAACCTGCTTGGTCTCGCTAAAGTGGTGACCCCGTCGGTCCAAACGTTTTTTCGGATCTTTGACATGAACGCCGCCGAAAACCTCGACGTCCAGCCCGCCCAGCAAAATGCGGTTACCCTGAAACTGCCCGTTTTCTGGACGGTACAGTCTCAAGTGTGGTTCACCCACATTGAGGCTCAATTCGAGCTCTGCCACATCGTCGCGGATGAGACCCGTTATCTCTACGTGGTGGGTAAGCTCAATCAGGAGACTGCCACCTGGTTGCTGCCTTACCTTCAGAATCTGCCCGCTTTCGGCAAGTACGAAGGTCTCAAGGCCACTGCTGCTCTGCACTTTCGGGCTCAGTCGCCTGTTGCACATGGACGGCCTCGGCGATCGCAAGCCGTCTGCGTTGATGAGCGAGATGCTTGCTCTTATGGATGGCTACCAGCCTTGCCTGTTATTCAAGCAGGCCTTCCTGGAGCAGATGCCCGATGACATCCGCCTGCTCCTCGCTGGGTCCGATTTCGCCGACCCCCTGCAGCTCGCCGAACGGGCGGACAAGCTGTGGCTTGCCAAACAGCAGGATGGTGGTTCCATCAGCCGGGTGTCCGCCTCTTCACACCAGCAGCCTCGCAGGGACGTCCAACCCTCCGCTGCCATCGCCGCGCCGCTGTCGACCGCCGGGGATCACAGTAAGCGCCAATGGTGCTATTACTACCAACGCTGGGGTGCAGAGGCCAGTCGATGCTGTGCCCTCTGCTTGTTTTCGGGAAATGCCTCGGCTGATCGACAGTAGAGTAAGTAAGTAAGTCATTTTTATTTATATAGCACTTTTAAATCAAATCACGTTGAAGCCAAAGTGCTTTTACAGAGAAGAAATTAGATTACCATACATCCATATAAAAGAAGAAAAGAAAAAAGACAACACACTATAGAATTTAACATGAACGTCCCCCCACAGTAGAATCAACACTTTCCACTGTGAGAGTCCTCCTCCACTTAGTTCACCCGAGGTTGGGGCCTATTTGAGGCCTCCTCAGTCGCCTCAATGGCGGCCCGTTGTCACGCCAGATGATGGAGTTACGGCGTCGGGAGAACACTCTTCAACGGCATTGGAGTAACTGGAACGGCCGCTTCCTCCCCAGAGACCGCGGGTCCCGAAGTCCCCAGGCTGCGCTGGTCGGAGCTCCGAATCTGGCGATCTCGGCGAGAGATCCCAGACTCCTCGGTATTCCAAGTCAGCGCCACCTGCGGCTGGACGTCCGCAGCCACAACTCCTCGATGTTGGAAGTCGGCACTTCGAAGCTTACCACACGGTGCTTCAGCGCTGCACCGCCGCCAAAGCTGTAGTCCAGGACGGTCCCGGCAGGAAAACACCGCCCCAGTCCCACCGATAGGCCACGAAGAGACGGCGAAGAGGCCATCGTGGTCGGCATGAACCATCGCCTCTACGTCCACAATCGTCATTCCGGACTTCGCTTCCTTATGGACACTGGGGTGTGCTGAGCATCCTCCCTCCATCTGGGCTCGATTCACGTGCCGGTAAGCATGGCCCCACACCTACGGCACTCGGACTATTTCCCTCGTCCTCGACTCCCACCGTTACTTGTGGCCCTTTAAATTTGCGGACATTTCCCAGCCATTGCTGGGCGCCGATTTTTTGCGGGCGTTTTTCCCTCAGGTGGACATTCGGGGTCAGCGTCTTGTTCCTCGCGGCCTGCAGTTTCCTCCGGCCCTCACCTCGGATCTGTGACGGATGTGGGTGGGGCATATGCTCCCATCCTGGCTGAATTCCCAGAGCACTTGACCTCTCGCTTTCACTTGGCCGCCCCTGGTGGTCCATCATATTCTCACTGCCGGCACCCCACTGCATGCAAGGGCACGCAGGCTCCGCTTTTAGCTAAGGCAGAGTTCCAGCAGATGGAGGACATGGGGATTGTGCGGCACTCCAACAGCCTGTGGGCTTCCCCGTTACATATGGTTCCTAAATCATCTGGGGGGTGGAGACCATGTGGGGATTACCGCCGCCTGAACGCTGTCACGACCGTTGATTGCTCCCGAGTCCCGCAAATCCAGGACTTCACGGCCAACTTGGACGGTGCTACCATCTTTTACAAGGTGGATATAGTGCGCGGCTACCACCAGGTTCCCGTTCACCCCGATGATGTGCCCAAGACCGCAATCATCACCCCGTTCGGCCTATTTGAAAGGCTGCGGATGCCGTTCGGGTTTAAGAACGCTGCGCAGGGTTTCCAGCGGTTGATGGACATGGTTGGTCGGGGATTGGACTTTCTTTTTGTGTACCTGGATGACATTCTGGTTGCAAGCCGCTCTCACTGCGCGCACCTACTGGTGCTGTTCCAGCGGCTCCAGGACCACGGGCTGGTTATTAACACCACCAAATGCCAGTTTGGGCTCAGCTCTATTTCCTTCCTGGGACACCATGTCACCTCGCAGGGTGCTGCGCCCTTTCCCGGAAAGGTGGAGGCGATTCGGCAGTTTCCTCGGCCACTCACCATCAAGTGGCTACAGGAGTTCGTCGGCATGATGAACTTCTATCGTTGTTTTGTGCCGGCGGGGGAAAACTTGTGTGGGACGCTGAGACCACGGTCGCTTTCGATGGTGCTAAGGGGGTGCTGGCCAAAGCCACCATGCTGGTGCACCAACGGGCTGCTGCCTCGACCGCTCTCACCATTGATGCCTCGGATACAGCTGTCTGGGGGTGTTCCTGGAGCAATTTATTGATGGACGCTGGCAACCACTTTTCTTTTTCAGCCGGCACCTGCGTCCTCCGGAGCTCCTGGCCCTCTGTTTGGCAGTCCATCATTTCTGTTATTTCCTGGAGGGCAGGCTCTTCACGGTGTTTACAGACCACAAGCCCCTAACGTTCGTGTTTGCGAAGGTGTCCGACCCCTGGTCCGCTTGGCAACAGTGGCACCTGGCGTTTGTCTTGGAATACACCACTGATGTCCAGCACGTGGCAGGCAAAATGAAGCTGGTCGCGGACGCTTTGTCTCGCCCTGCAGTCCATGTCGTGTTGTCCGTGGACCCAGGCATTGACTATTCTGGGCTGGCTGCTGCAGAACGCGAGGGCGATGAGATGGGTGTCTATTGGACTGCTGTGTCGGGGTTGGTGTTGGCCAATGTTCCGTTTGATGCTGAGGGTCTGACGGTCATATGCGATGTTTCCACCGTGCGGCTGTACCCCATCGGCCCTGCAGGTTGGCGGCCGCGCGTGTTCAACGCTGTCCACGGTCTGGCCCACCCTTCTATCCGGGCGACTTCTGCGTTGGTGGCGGACAGGTTCGTCTGGCAGTGGCTTCGCAAACAGGTTGCGGCCTGGGCTTGGGCCTGCATTCCCTGCCAAACGTCCAAGGTCCAGCGGCATATGCGGGCGCCGCCCCAGGATTTCGTGGTTCCCCCTCACAGGTTCGATATGGTGGGTCCACTAACGACATCTCGCGGTGCCACGCACCTGCTCACCATTGCGGATTGCTTCACGAGGTGGACTGAGGCCGTTCTGCTCTCTGACACCTCCGCCGCGTCTTGTGCTCGGGCCCTCGCGGCCCACTGGGTGGCGCGTTTTGGTGTGCCTGCGGACATTTCCATCGACCGTGGTGCCCAGTTTACTCTGCTTTTGTGCTCGGCTATGGCTCGGTTGGACGCAGCTGCAACACACCACCACGTACCACCGTCAGGCCAACGGTTTGGTGGAGCAGTTCCATCGGCATCTGAAGTCGGCGCTGAAGAACCAGCTCACGGGCCCGGATTGGGTAGACGAGTTGCTTTCGGTGTTGCTGGGGATCCGCATGACCCAGAAGGCGGTTTGGACACGTCTTCCACTGAGCTAGTGTACAGTTCCCCGCTGCAGGTGCCTGGAGATTTCCTTCCTGCAGGTTGGGGGCCGCAGAAGCCCACTTTGTTTGTGTTGGTGAACCTGCGGGAGAAAGTGGGCGGCCTGGCTCCTATTCCGACCTCTCGCCATGGGGTTGCTCCTGTCTACGTTCTGCCAGAGCTCAAGGACTGCCTTTTTGTTTTTATTCACAGGGATTCGCACCAGATTCCTCCACAACGGACTTATGAAGGTCCTTTCCGGGTGTTGCGGCCCAGTGTCATGACTTTTCTGTTGGATGTCAGGTGTCGTGAGGAGATCGTTTTGGTGGCCTGCCTCAAGCCCGCCCATCTGGATGTCGATAGCCCGGTGGTGGTGGCTCAACCCTGGCGTAGAGGTCGTACGCTGGCCGTACCCCTTGTACCTGTTGCACCTGTTGTGCCTGTTCCACCTGACTTTACCGCCTGGTAGTCCTGCTCCGTCTGTTCTTAGATTGCACAAGTAAGCCATTCAACCCATCACGTCTATGCTGGCAATCAGATCATTTCCATCATTTCCATCAGTCCCATCACCCTGCTTGTTTTCCCTCTTTCCCTCCAACTTTCCCCAGTTCTCCTGGCACCCATCCACGCTAAGAGGTCGTTTTCAGCAGCGGCCAATTAATCTACTAGCACCTTATTGGGATGTGGGAAGAAACCAGAGTACCCCGAGGAAATATATGTGATCAAGAAGAAAACCGGAAACCTGGATCAAACCAGCAGTGGAATACAGCTTTCTCAGTTCTTGCTTTGTGTTTTATCGCCAACGTCAGGGCGTTCTGGTAACTCTAAACACGGCAAGACAGCTGATTCCTCAGCTGTTGCAGGTGTCGGTTTGTAACAGTAATAAATAAATTAAGTTGACTAATTCTGTTGTTTGATTTATTGAATTGAAAATAAATAGAAATGTAGGTTTTAATTCCCTGCTGTGATTTCTTCAGATGTCACTGTGGAAGAGATGGAGCAGGGTGATGCCTTCAAGGTCCTGTTCAACCTTCACAAAATGTACCCAATGTGCGCAAAAGATGATTGCAGTCATTTAACCATTTACATTGTGGCTAACCTAAGATGCTGATATGTTTCAGTAAATTGAAAGACATTAATCCAATCAAGTACTTTCGACAAAAGTACCAACTTTAGTCTTCCATCGTTACCAAAGTAGTGTTAATCCGGTCATAATACTTTTGACAAATTATGTGGCAGGAAATAATAAAAACAGTTAGGCGACGTTTAGGGTCGAGACCCCTCTCGATCTCCTTCGCTCCTTAGATGCTGCTGCACCTGCTGAGTTTCTCCAGCCTTTTGTGTACCCCCCAATAATAAAAACAGTATTGTTCTCCAGTCTTAGCCATTTACACCGATCTGGAAATTCTATTTGTATTTATCACAGCAAACATTATAGGATACAACCACATTCATCTTTATTTATTATCTGTTCAAATATTCAAAGCTATTTCTCAAAGATGGATTTGTTCTTTTTTTTTATAGCTTCCGTGACCTGTGCATCACCTCTTACATAATTGTGACTATTTTATTGGTACAAAAGCTGAGCCTGGCAACTGTTAATCAAATCCCTAAAGACCATCAAGAAGTTAGTAATTCTAAGACGATCAAACGGAGTATGCACTTACAGTGGCTTGCAAAAGTATTCATACCCCTTGAACTTTTCCACATTTTGTCACGTTACAACCACAAACGTAAATGTATTTTATTGGGATTTTATGTGATAGACCAGCACAAAGTGGTGCATAATTGTGAAGTGGAAGGAAAATGATACATGGTTTCCAAATTTTATTACAAATAAAAAACTGAAAAGTGGCGTGCAAAAGTATTCAGCCCCCCTGAGTCAATACTTTGTAGAACCACCTTTCGCTGCAATTACAGCTGCAATTCTTTTGGGGTATGTCTCTACCAGCTTTGCACATCTAGAGACTGAAATTTTTGCCCATTCTTCTTTGCAAAATAGCTCAAGCTCAGTCAGATTGGATGGAGAGCGTCTGTGAACAGCAATTTTCAAGTCTTGCCAGAGATTCTCAATTGGATTTAGGTCTGGACTTTGACTGGGCCATTCTAACACATGCATATGCTTTGATCTAAACCATTCCATTGTAGCTCTGGCTGTATGTTTAGGGTCATGGTCCTGCTGGAAGGTGAACCTCCGCCCCAGTCTCAAGGCTTTTGCAGACTCTAACAGGTTTTCTTCCAAGATTGCCCTGTATTTGGCTCCATCCATCTTCCCATCAACTCTGACCAGCTTCCCTGTCCCTGCTGAAGAAAAGCATCCCCACAGCATGATGCTGCCACCACCATGTTTCACAGTGGGGACGGTGTGTTCATGGTGATGTGCAGTGTTAGTTTTCCACCACACATAGCGTTTTACATTTATGCCAAAAACTTCAATTTTGGTCTCATCAGACCAGAGCACCTTCCTCCACACGTTTGCTGTGTCCCCCACATGGCTTGTGGCAAACTGCAAACGGGACTTCTTATGGCTTTGTTTCAACAATGGCTTTCTTCTTGCCACTCTTCCATAAAGGCCCGATTTGTGGAGTGCACGACTAATAGTTGTCCTGTGGGCAGAATCTCCCACCTGAGCTGTGGATCTCTGCAGCTCCTCCAGAGTTACCATGGGCCTCTTGGCTGTTTCTCTGATCAATGCTCTCCTTGCTCGGCCTGTCAGTTTAGGTGGACGGCCATGTCTTGGTAGGTTTGCAGTTGTGCCATACTCTTTCCATTTTCGGATGATGGATTGAACAGTGCTCCGTGAGATGTTCAAAGCTTGGGATATTTTTTTATGACCTAACCCTGCTTCAGACTTCTCCACAACTTTATCCCTGACCTGTCTGGTGTGTTCCTTGGGCTTCATGATGCCCAAGGAACATTGTTTGTTCACTAATGTTCTCTAACAAACCTCTGAGGCCTTCACAGAACAGCTGGATTTATACTGAGATTAGATTACACACAAGTGGACTCTATTTACTAATTAGGTGACTTCTGAAGGCATTTGGTTGCACTGGATTTAATTTAGGGGTATCAGAGTAAAGGGGGGTGAATACTTTTGCATGCCACACTTTTCAGTTTTTTATTTGTAAAAAGATTTGAAAACCATGTATCATTTTCCTTCCACTTCACAATTATGCGCCACTTTGTGTTGATCTATCACATAAAATCCTAATAAAATACATTTACGATTGTGGTTGTAATGTGACAAAATGTGGAAAAGTTCAAGGGGTATGAATACTTTTGCAAGCCACTGTATAGCCAGCCATTAATCTCCTCTACCTGAAGAATGTATTGAAACGTTTACTTTTTATTTAGTTTGATTGCTTCATGAAATAAATAATATTGCAAAATATAATGAGAACATTTTACTTGTTACATGGAAAATGAGAAATCAATCAGGATTTTCATACAGAAACACACCTGAATGGTCTCTGCCATTAAATGTGTGTGGATATGACCTGAAATCAGGTTTACAGTGATATTCATTGTTCAGGAGATGTATTTAAAATTATGTTGTGAGGCATTCATTGATGTGCAACATTGTATTTAAAATTTGAAAGAACCTTCAGCGTTATTTGTGGTCATTTCTAGTTTGGGTTTCGTTTCCCCAGATGTTAAAGTTAATAACAGTGGTAGATGTCCTGGACATTACAGGCATTTCTGCATCCCTGAATAAAGGAGATAAGTAGACTGAGATCTCTCATCTATTTGGTGCATCACCAAGACACCCATCATGCAGCTCTCATTCCTTTTAACTCAGTTTCTCCATTAAGTAAAGTATATAGAATCAAAAAGCTACACAGCATGAAAGCAGGCCACTTGGCCCAACTTGTCCATGCCGATCCAATGGAAATATCTTTGGGAAGGAACTGCAGACGCTGGTTTACACTGTAGACAAAAAATGCTGGAGTAACTCAGTGGGACAGACAGCATTGCTGGGTAGAAGGAATGGGTGAGGTTTTGGGTCGAGACTCTTTTTCAGACTGAGAGTCAGGGGAGTGGTCTGTGTCCTCCAGCATTTTGTGTTTATCTTGGGAATATTTTTACTCTGCCATTGCTTTTCTGGTAAGCTCTTCAAATTGCTTAGCCTTCTGAAGAGATACTCCTGTATCTCAACCAGAAAATTTATTTATCAAATACGTCTCTTCCTAAGGGCTTCACTAATGCAGATTTATTTTTAGAATGTTCCAGATATGTTTAATTATGTTGTTGCAACAGTTAAGCTCATGCAAGTGCATGAGGGAAGAGTCAACCATTTCAGCCCAGAAATTCCTCTAAATCATTGATGCTCAGTGAGCCAATGGATATTGTTTGTGTGAACTTACTTGAGCAAGTTCTTCACCCCATAACCTAGACTATTGATTAGGTCTTGAACACCTGGTTGATAGGTAGCTGAGGTGATTGCAGGTTTCAGTTGAAAAGGAAAGTGGAAGATAGTTGAATGCTTTGATTTAGCAGAATGTCTGGGGAAGGGGGCAGGTCAGAAATCATCAGTCAAAGAGCTGCACCCCCTCCCTGGTCGTGCTCTCATTTCACTCCTACCACTGGGAAGAAGATATAGCTGAAAGCCGTGACCTCCAGGTTCAAGAACAGCCTTTTCCGAACAACCATCAGGCTATTCACTGTAACAAAAACACTTTATATGAATGTCTTAGTTGCACTAAGGACTATAGACATTTTGTACCAATATTTTAATTATTTTTGTTTATTATATTATCTATGAGTACTGTGATTGCAGACCTGTTATGCTGCTGCAAGTAAGAATTTCATTGTTCTGTTTTAGGTACATACTAGACTAAGTGGGACCCATTGTGTCCCATGTTCACACGGGAGGGCTGGTCCCCCAATGCAATATTCCACCTCTCCACCAATTCCAATATTGGTGGCCAGTGGGGGGGTTTTCGGGTGCACTGATATGGGTTCTTGGGGTGGCAGCTCAGTCCCTCAAGCCTGTTGTGCTGGCAGCTCACTCACGGCTGGTGGGCTGGCAGTTGACTCATGGCTATTCCTTGAAATTCCATTTCAAGCAGGGTTCAAGGCCACCAAATTCAAATCAATTTTCCTACCATTTCAAGCAGGGTGCAAAGCCACCAAATTCAAGTGCAGTTTCTTACCACTTCGAGCAGGGTGCATGGCCATCAAATTCAAGTGCAGTTTCCTACCACTTCAAGCAGGGTGCAAGGCCACCGAATTCAAGAGCAGTTTCCTACCACTTCATGCAGGGTGCAAGGCCACCGAATACAAATGCAGTTTCCAACCACTTTAAGCAGGGTGCAAAGCCACCAAATTCAAATGCAGCTTCATACCATTTCATGCAGGGTGCAAGGCCACCACATTCAAATGCAGTTTCATACCATTTCAAGCAGGGTGAAACCACCATAAAACCACACAAAACTCACAGTTCAGTAGACATTCGGGGTGGGAGATTGCAACCTTCACGTGGTCCACCGTTTCGACGAATGCAATCAACCTGGCATGCACAAACAGAAGATCAAACAGAACAAGTTGTCTTACAACTTCAGGCTGTGCGAGCCATACGCAAGAGGAAGAAGTAGACATTCAGTGTGTTCAGTTGATTCACATTTCAGACAGAGTCGTGACCTCTCCCTCCCCCATCGTGCAGAGACTGAGCCACACCCACACTTCCAGGTTTATAACCCCTCCCCTCGGAAAAGGTGTGGCCTTCGTGGCGTGATTGACAGGAGAGAGATTCTCAACATTTTTTAAACACTAATAACACTTTTATTTTTCATTGATGGGAAGAGTCCTCTGCACCTGCTGAGCGGAGGGGGACTGAGTAAGATGGCCAAAAATCACAGCCATAAGTGGTAGCGTGTTATCTAAAATCAATATACAGTGCAAACAGGAAGTTACCCAAAGCACCCAAGCCACCATTGGCAGTAGTGCCTTTTAACTTCAACCCAAAGCACCCAAGCCATCATTGGCAGTAGTGCCTTTTAACTTCAACCCAGAGCACCCAAGCCACCATTGGCAGTAATGCCTTTTAACTTCAACCCAAAGCACCCAAGCCACCATTGGCAGTAGTGCCTTTTAACTTCAGCCCAAAGCACCCAAGCCACCATTGGCAGTAGTGCCTTTTAACTTCAGCCCAAAGCACCCAAACCACCATTTGCAGTAGTGCTTTTTAACTTCAAACCAACCATATTTTCATTTTCAAACCACATTAAGGACACTCACAGTTGAGTAGACATGTGTTCAGTGCTATTCAGAGCTCAGAGAGATGTGACTCTCTGGCTTCCTCCATCTTGCAGAGACTGAGTGCGGCACACCACTTCCTGGTTTTATAGTCCCTCTCCCTCCAGCACGGGCAGCAGAGAGAATGGCGATTTTTTAATAAACATTAATATCTCTCTGATTTTGCATGGATGGAAAACATCCTCTGGTCCAGGAAGGCCACCATTTGCAGTAGTGCCTTTTAACTTGAACCCAAAGCACCCATGCCACCATTTTCAGTTGTGCCTTTTAACTTGAACCCAAAGCACCAATGCCACCATTTGCAGTAGTGTCTTTTAACTTCAGCCCAAAGCACTCAAGCCACCATTTGCAGTAGTGCCTTTTAACTTCAACCCAAAGCACCCAGGCCACCATTTGCAGTAGTGCCTTTTAACTTCAACCCAAAGCACCCAACCCACCATTTGGCAGTAGTGTCTTTTTACTTCAACCCAAACCCCCCAAACAAACATTTGCAGGCAGTGCCCTTTTACTTCAAACCAACCATATTTTCATTTTCAAACCACATTAAGGGCACTCACAGTTGAGTAGACATGTGTTCAGTGCTATTCAGAGAGACGTGACTCTCTGGGTTCCTCCATCTTGCAGAGACTGAGTGAGGCACACCACTTCCTGGTTTTATAGTCCCTCCCCCTCCCTCAAGCAGGGGCAGCAGAGAGAATGGCGATTCAATTTTTTAAATTAATATCTCTCTGATTTTTCATCGATGGGAAAAATGCTTTGGTCCAGGAAGGCGGAGGGGGGCTCTGAGCGAGCTGGCCAAAAATGACGGCCGTAGGTGGCGGCGTTCTCTCGGAAATCAAACTACAGTGAGCCAAAAGCAGTCAAGATCAGACTTTTAGTAATATACATGACAATTAAACCCTCTTGAATTTTGACTCTTGAAGTTAAGCTGCTGTAGGGAGAGCTCAGATCAGGCCATGGTGGGGAATGAGTTGGGCTCACAATTAAATCTATTGGTGTGGAACCAAGAGGAGACTTGTCTCCCGTCTATTCATAATTGCCTGCTGAGGAAATATGTTATGACAATTTAAAGTCATCTCTTATCTTGGAAAACACAAATCTTTTGTGGTCCTGTGAAGAAATGTTATCAAGTTAACATGCCATTGTCATTGATAAAGGCTACTTATTGCAATTATCTTTTATTTGTATTGAAAAATGCTTGTTATTTCAAAACCTGGACCAAATCCCAAAAATATTTAAATAATCAACACATTACAATACAATTCAAATACAAGATAATTGCAATAAATGGCCTTTATCAATCAATAGATAACAGCCTAGACGTTCATGTGTATGGTACCTTTACTTTTTCAGAAATAAACATGGTGACGACTAATTCTATATTTTTTCTCATAATTCCAGAAATTCAAATAGATACTTAGTGAATAAGTCACATTGGCATATCTGACATCATATTCTGCTTTACACTTGTGTCTGGCCATGTAATTTGCATGCAATGTTCTTTGCCAGGAAATTAGATCTTATTGTCTCATACTATATCCACCCCATCCCGCTTCTCTGAACTTTCCTGGTTTTGATCAGACTTCTCATTACGGGTCCACTATCCCTACAGCCCCACCTCCTACCACCAATCCTGCCACTGCCTTAGCTCTCTGCCGCTAAGAGATTATTTTGTGAAAGATTATCAGGTTCAGAAAGCAGCGAAGAATGTCTATTTGGATAAATACAAAATCATTGAGGGAGAAAGTTTTCCATAAAATGGATGAAATTATGACAATATCCTTGAAAAGGGTTACATCAAATACTTATAAATCAAAATTTAACTACTACACTTATACAAATTGCATACGGTGATAAAGAGGTAATAATAATTACACATTAATTTTGGAAATGATAATTGACTATACTTATTGGATATCTAGTGATTAATTATTCCCCCCAATCTAATTTGTCTATAAATACTAGCAGTATTTGATTTTACGAAATGCTATCTACATTTATACATTCTTTTGTATTTGCAAAATTTTCCACTGGTGTTTCATTGGATTTTATTAGAATAATTTTTTAAGTTACTTCTGCAGTATCATAAACACATAAAACAGTAAACAAGCTTTTGGTCATTTCCTTGTCGTTCAGATTAGAAAATAATATTTTTTCTTACGGAAGGCGTATTCACAAAAGGATTGAACTCTTTCTTCAAGAAAAGGGAGAGTATATTTGGAAAGCAATACAATGTATAATATTTCTTAGATCATTTCAAATATTCCATACAAGATTTTACTGCAACAACATTTTTCTTTCCTGTACCTATGAACGGACTCTTTTGACTTTCCAGACTTAATTGATTGCTGATTTTGAAGTCAAACTAAATTTAAGCATTTCTGCCAATGATCTACATGCCAACTAGTTCCCAACACATCCCATTGTTTCCCTACAAACTCCTTTATATTCTGTTATTACTTCAGATTGATCTACAGATTGTTCCACCCTCTCAGAGGACGTCAAGAAAGGCTTGGGAGTAGAGATGAGTTTTCAGTCCTGACTTAAAGGAGTCGATGGAGGAGGCAGTTCTGATGTGAAGTGGGATGCTATTCCACAGTCTAGGAGCTGCAACCGCAAAGGCACGGTCGCCCTGAGCTTATGCCTAGACCGCAGGATGTTCAGCAACAGAGGTGGTGTGGTGGGTGAGCAGTCTTTTAATGTAGGTGGGGGCAAGCCCATTGAGGGCTTTGTAGACATAAAGGAGGATCTTGAAAATTATTCAGAACCGCACAGGGAGCCAGTGGAGAGAGGCCAGGATCGGGGTGATGTGGTCCCTTTTTCAGGGTGCACGTCAGGAGTCTCGCTGTGGCGTTTTGGACCAGTTGCAGGCGGGACAGGGAAGATTGGCTGATGCCAGTGTAAAGGGAGTTGCAGTAATCTAGGCGGGAGGAGATAAATGTGTGGATGATCTTTTCGAGGTCATCAAACTGGAGGAATTGGTTTACTTTAGCTATCGTCCGAAGCTGAAAGAAACTAGCTTTTACCACAGCATTGACTGGTTTGTCAAATTTCAGTGCTGAGTCAAATATCATGCCAGGGTTTTTAACGTGAGGTTTGCGTAGTGGGGCAAGGCTTCCAAGGCTGCCTGCTATCATTTTGATTGAGTCCGAGGGGCCGAGAAGGATGACCTCAGACTTACTCTCGTTTGGTTGGAGGAAGTTCTGGGCCATCCAACACTTTATATCCTCGAGGCAGCGGATAAGGTTAAGCAGATTTTATTGGTTTTTGGGCTTTGGTTTTTGGGCTTCAGGGGGAGATAGAGTTGTGTATCATCTACATAGCAATGGAAGGAAATGCCGTGCCTTTCAATGACTTGGCCTAAGGGGAGTATATACAGGGAGGAGAGAATGGGGCCAAGGATGGAACCTTGTGGAACCTCACAGCAGAGGCTAGCTGGGGACGAGAAAGAGTTGCCTATCTTAGTAGAGAAACCCCTACCTTTGAGGTAGGAGATGAACCAGCTCAGGGCAGTGCCATCAATACCAACCCCGTACCGGAGACGGTCAATTAGGATGGTGTGGTCGACAGTATCAAATGCTGCGCTGAGGTCAAGAAGGAGCAGGATTGCACAGTCGCCGGAGTCAACGGTGAGCAGTAGGTCATTATGTACCTTCAACAAGAAAGACTGTGCTGTGGTGGGCCCTGAAACCTGATTGGAACGTTTCCAAGATAGTATTCTGGTGAAGGTAAGGCATAAGTTTACTTAAAATTACCTTTTCAATGGCTTATGAGAGGAAAGGCAGTTTAGAAATGGGTCTGTAGTTGCTTGGCAAGGTGGGGTCGAGGTTAGGTTTTTTTCAGGAGTGGCTGGACCACCGCAAGCTTGAAGCAGGTAGGCACAGTGCCAGTGGCCAGAGAACTGTTGAAGTTGGCGAGGATGCTGGGACCGGATATTGTAATGGCATCCTTTAGAAGGGCAGAGGGGACAGTGTCGAGGGGGCAGGTAGTAGATTTCATGGTGGTGATCAGTTTTAAAAGGGAGGGTAGGGTAACTGGTTGGAAGCAATCTAATTTTGAAGAACAGACCAATGAGACAGCCAGGTCACGGGTGGGAGGGGAAACAAAAAGAAAACATATGTATATGAATACATAGAAGTTAAAATAGCATCCGTTTCAATTAAGCATGGAAAACTGAAGACTGAAGGTTGTGCCATGCTGGCATTTGTAATGAAAACAATATGTGTTGTGTATTTGTGCATGGTTTTTTCCCTGTCAATCCCTCTGAGTAAATAATTTCTTCATGCAGCAAAACGAGGCCAGAGGCAAATTGCTACTTTTCCCCTATAGACAAGTTCAAATACCACTTCTAGATTCTTGAGCGCAACATTTAGGTTGACTTTAATACAGTATAGCATCGTCGGGCATACAGCACAGAAATGGGCCCTTCAGCCCACCAGGTATATGCTGATCTTTTTCCTCTACTACACTCATGCCATTTGCTTACTTTGGGATCAAAATCTTTGATGCCAGGTGAAGTTTCTGTCTCAGTGCCTCTTAAACTCAGTGATTGGATCTCATTCCAACTGGCTGCTTTTTTCAGATATCATCCACTCAATGTGTTCAGTGTGGACAGTGTCAAGTTTCTGAATCACCTTCACCTTCTTCGGCATGTGCAAAATTTCCAATAGCACTGTTACAAAGATGCCTCCAAGGTGATATGATCTGAAAAAGTAAAAAAAAAATAATTCTGATTTAATTCAATGATTTTTCAAAACTATGCTTTGTGCACATGGCTGCCAGACTTTCCATTTTGACCGAACTTCAAAAATGCATCAATGGTTGCAAATCACATATAAATGTAATTTTACTTCGGAGTCACGTGAGTGACTTCATGAAGACCCCACCAACACGCATGCATGACATCGTCGACCGCATGCGAAGCGACAGGCAGGGAGGAGGGTCGCTCCTCCACCGGAATGGACCAGCAGGTGAGGAATGATTAACCTGAGGTCGGGTTTTTCTTACAGGGACTCTGTGGGACAAGGGGCCACCTCGAAAGACTTACTGCGGACTGCGGGAACGTGGGTGGCATCACTACAAACCCGGAAGTTGGGCAAGCCTGTTGACCCGGCAGGGTCCGGGCTCTGAGACACGCCGTTCGCGGGTAGCGACGGCAGAGCGGCAGCCCCGACTCAACAATGCAGCCCGCAGGAACACCGCGGACTGACGGCAAAGCTTTTTTTTTTTTTTTTTTTTAATATTTTTTTTATTGTAGAAACAGTATATACCAAGTACACTCTTATACGACATTGAGATTTATACAATGTGTAAAATTATAACGTATTGATTATTAATTAGTACTATTTATGATAATTGTAGTATTATCCATTATACATTCCGTTATTATTTATTTTATATAATTGGGAGTATATGTAGTATATTCCTAATATAAGTAATACACTTAGATTTCTCAAATCATAGATATTCTTCTAATTACCAAATAGAAATCCCCGCTAATTTAACTACGTAGTACCCAATCTTAAACAACATTTTTTTTAATATTCATAATGTTATCAAAATATTAATAATGTTTGTATTATTATTAATTTTATATTTCATAGTTATTGTATAATTGAAAGTACATAGTTTTATATAATTACAAGTTTAAGACATCTATAATCTTTTTCATACAAACAGAGATAAGTGTGTACATATTAAAAATTTATATAGTATGTTTCTATAATTTTTTCCTTAATTAAAGATAGAGAAATAGAAAAAAGGAATAGAAAATAGAAAAGAAGGTATGAAAAGTTTGATGGAGATTAAAGTATTACTAAGTAATCCAATCTTGGAGATACATTCATGATTTGTTATGTGTATTTCTTCATCCACTCAGATATTCAGGCCTCAGTCAAGTCCCTGCGCCGAACCGTTGTGACCCTGTAGATATTTAATATAGGGAGACCATATCTCCTTGAAGAGATCTAACCTGTCCATGAGGACAAGTCTCAATCTCTCCAAGTGAAGTGTCTCCGTCATTTCTGTATTCCACATTTTAATTGTTGGGGATACAGGGCCTTTCCAAAATTTTTAATATTAATTTTTTCCCAATTATTAAAGAATAGTCGATAAAAGTTCTATGATTCCTTGTAATTATTTGTTCCATTTCCGGTATTCCAAGTATGATTAACTTTGGGTCATAAATCATAGTAATATTAATAACTTTCGAGATTGTTTTGAATATTTCATTCCAATATTGTAAAATCTTCGTACAATTAGTAAATGAGTGTGACAGAGTTGCTTCCATGATTTGACATTTATCACATATAGGTGATAGTTTTGGAAATATATTATGTAGTTTAGATTTAGAATAATGTAATCTATGTAAGATTTTAAACTGTATAAGTGCATGTTTAGCGTTTAAAGAGCAATAATGTATATGTTGTAGGCTTTCTTCCCATATTTCTGGACTTATTATTTGACTTAGTTCATTTTCCCAGCGCTGTCTATGTATTTCCGATGATGGGATATCACTTTCCAACAAAATGTTATAAATGTATGATATCATTTTTTCTGTATTTGGGTGTTTATTCAAGCATTCATCTTAAAATTTCACTCTTTCTATTTCTAAGTTCTTGTGTATTTGCGGAAATATAGTTTCTGATTTGTAAATATCTGAAATATTCATTATTATGAAGCCCGTAAGTTTGTTGTAATTCTTGAAATGAAAGAAATGAATTATCCTTATAGAGATCCCCTATGTTTAGAATTCCTTTATTTTTCCATTGTATAAAAGCTTTATCCATCATTGACGGTTTAAACGTAAAATTATTGGCAATTGTAAGAGCTAGCGGTATAAATTTTAGTTTTAGTGTTTTTCTTTATTTGTTTCCAAATACGTATTCCACTTTCTATTATCAGATTTTCGCTATAAGTTTTCTTAGGTACATTAATATTAGCAAATATTATAGAGCTAATTTCAAATGGAAAACAGTCTTCTCTTTCCATTTTTAACCAATTTGGTTTATTATCTATTTCTCCTAACCAAAAATTCATATTTCTAATATTAACTGCCCAATAATAGAACATAAAATTTGGTAAAGCTAAACCCCCGTTTATTTTAGCTTTACATAAATGTTTTTTATTTATTCTATGATTTTTGTAGTCCCAAATAAAGTTAGTGACTATTGAGTCTACTTTTTTAAAGAAATTTTTAGAAAGATATATCGGGATTGATTGAAATAAATATAATAATTGTGGGAGGAAAATCATTTTTATTGCGTTTATTTTACCTAACATTGAGATAGGTAAGCTTTTCCAATATAAGATATTTTTATTTAATTTATTCAATAATAACGGGAAATTAGATTTAAATAAAGAGTCAAATCTTTTTGTAACAAAAATACCAAGATATTTAATATTTTCATTTGTTATCTTGAAAGGAAATTGTTGTAATATCTGTAAATTATTCATGGTTATTGGCATAAGTTCACTTTTATTCCAATTGATGCTATATCCTGAAATTAAACCAAATTCCGTTATTAGTTTTAACAAATTACAGATACTTATTTCCGGTTTTGTAATATAAAGTAGTATATCGTCCGCATATAACGAGATTTTATTCTTAGTATCTTTAGTATCGTATCCATATATTTCTGGATGTAGTCTTACCCTTTGAGCAAGGGGTTCGATTGCTAACGCAAACAGTAATGGTGATAAAGGACAGCCTTGTCTACAACCTCGAGATAAACTAAACTTAGTTGATAACATATAATTTGTTATTATTCTAGCTGTTGGATTTGCGTATAATAATTTAATCCAAGTAGTAAACTTATCACCAAGCTTAAAGGCTTCCATCACCGAAAATAGATAAGGCCATTCCACCTGGTCAAAAGCTTTTTCTGCATCCAACGAGATGACTACTAAGTCTTTTTTATCACTTCTTTTCGAGTATATAATATTAAATAACCGTCTTAAATTATATGAAGAATATCTTTTAGGTATAAATCCTGTTTGATCAGGATGAATTAATTCATTAACAATTTTGCTTAGTCTTTGTGCAAGAATTTTTGTTAAAATTTTTTGATCGGTATTTAATAAAGCAATTGCTCTATACGATCCTGGATCATCCAAATCTTTATTTATTTTGGGTATAAGTGTTATAATAGATTCGTTCAATGTGTCTGGTAATTTCTCTTGTATATATATCTGTTCATATAATGATTTTAAATATGGGACCATTTGGGCATGAAAAATTTTATAAAATTCCGAGCCTATACCATCTGGTCCTGGAGTTTTACCATTTTTTAAAGATTTAATAGATTCTTGGATTTCTTTTATTGAAATATCGGCATTTAAAAATTCTCTATTTTGTAAATCTAATTCTTTTAAGTTACATACATTTAAAAAGGCATCTATTTCTGTTTTATTTACTGTTGTGTTACCAGTATACAAATTTTTATAATATTGCATAAATCTTTCATTAATATCCTTGGGTTGTATTAATAATTCACCGTTTTGTGATTTAATCCTATGTATAATTTTTTCCGCTTCAATTTTCCTTAATTGTCGAGCCAATAGTTTTTGTGGTTTGTCTCCAAATTCAAACAACAATTGTTTAGTATGTGGTAGTATTTTAAAACTTGATCAGTATATATTTTATTTAATTTATACTTCAATGCTACAATTTTTATTATGTATTATTATATCTGATTTTGTTGCATTCTGTATATCTAATTGTTTGATCTCCCTTTCTAAGTCATGTTGTTCCTTCCGAATCTTCTTATTATGGAATGCTTGTGAAGAAATCATAATTCCTCGAAGATATGCTTTAAATGTTTCCCATAATAAAGAGCGAGATATTTCTGGTTGATCATTTATTTCAAAAAACATCTTAATCTGGGTTATGATGTATTCCTGAGTTGTTTTATTTTTTAAAATTTGTGGATTAAGTTTTCCATTGTCCTAGATTTCCTGTTTTAACCATTTATTTTAATTTTAAATGTTAATGGTGCGTGATCTGAAATTATAATATTATGATATTTGGATTCGTAAGTAAGTGAAATAAGCTTTGCATCTACTAGGAAGTAATCTATTCTTGAATAGGTTTTATGTACTGGCGAGTAGAAGGAATATTCTCGACCAGTAGGATTTTCTGTTCTCCAAACATCTTTAATGTTAGACGTTTGAATGTATGCGTTTAATAAATCACTAGAGTGCGATTTAGTTTTCCTTTGTTTTGAAGATCTATCTAAATAAGGGTCTAATGTACAATTAAAATCTCCTCCAATTATCAAATTGTAGTGTGTTAATTCTGGAATATTATTAAGTACTTTCTTAAAGAATAAAGGACTATCAAAATTTGGACCATAGATGTTAACAAAAATCATTTTTTTTCCCTATTTATTTCTCCTATTACAATAATGTATCTGCCATCTTTATCAGATATAGTAGATATATGCTTAAATAAAGTACCTTTACGAAATAATATTGCTACGCCTCTTGATTTGTGTGTAAAGGAAGAATGGTATATTTTATCTATCCATTTAGCTTTCAGCCTATTTTCAGCGTCTTTCTTTAGGTGAGTTTCTTGGATGTAAATTACATCAGCTTTCATTGCCTTTAAGTGTGTCAATATTTTTCCTCTTTTTATTGGTTCATTGATACCTTTAACATTCCAACTGCAAAAGGTTAATCCCTCGTTCCCCATATTTCTTTTTAAATCCTGCATTTTAGATTTGTGGGAATCTAGAATAGGGTCCAAGGGTCCGCGCAGTAGACTTAACCTTACACCCGAACACCGAGTAGATGAATTTTAGATCTCTCTTATGTGCTTCACGAGTGTATCTCCATTGTTCCAGTATATAGCTCCATTCAAACTGAAAGATATAGTAAACATAAAAACATAATGAGAAGTGAATAAAAAGCTTAGAAAGGTGTATAAAGAATAGAAGAACTACAAATAAAATATTTGTAGTTTGTGAAAGCCAAGTTGTGTTGGCCATTAATCTAAAGGCTTCCGGCATTGATGTTATTAATTTAGCCAGCTCCTAATTTTAAGGAATTATTATTCCATAGTAATATTTTAACGGGAATATAGTATTAAAGAAATGAAAAGAATGATATTAAACATCATAAAAGTATATATATCTAAGGTTAGTTTTAAAAAAAAAATCCAATTATAAAGCCACAGTTAAAGAAATTTTTTTTTTTTTTTAAAAATACAAAAAATAGAAGTCATTATTAAAAAAGGGAGAAATATATTGAGGAAGGGATATCCCCATATGTAACAGGACATAAGATATTAATTATTAGTAGTATTAGTTAGCGATGGTGCAGAGTCTTGGTTAATAACAGTCATAGTAATAATAAAACCGCGTTATAATTTTAGTAGGTGTGTTATTTGTTTATGTTAGTTGTATGTTATGAATAATTGTCAATGTTCGGTGAGCTTCTTCCAATCCGGGAAAACATTTCGTTCCATACGACATTGTCCATTCCTTCTGATTTCTTCTAATTCCATGTTGTCGTATAAAGTTTCATAAAATGTCAAGAGACCGTGCTAGGTCTTTAAAAATAGAAAAAGGCAGTATATTTGCTTGTAGATGGTTTTCAAGTGTCAAACTGCTTTGCAAATTCCATTGCTTCTGTTGGAGTCTTGAAAAAGTGTTCCACGTTGTTATAAGTAACTCTTAAGATGGCGGGGTAATTCAGACCGTATCTCAAGTTTTCTACACCCCTCATAAGGTTTTTGGCTTCGTTAAAACGCTTTTCGTTTTCTGGCAACCTCTGGGGATAGTCTCGATAGATACTGATTCTTTGTCCTTGAAACATCAGATTCTTTGTTCTCGAGGCTCTTCGCATAATGTCCTCGAGGGTGAAATCATATTGTAACTTGACAATGATTTGTCTTGGGGGGCGTTTGTACTGGTCTGTCTTCTGCCGACTCGGTGTGCACGAGCTAAAACAGGCATATCATCCAAAGATAAAACAGCTTGCAGTAATTTAGCAGTGAATTCTCGAGTGTCTTCGTGTTTCTCTAAACCTTCAGGAATCCCTGCAATCCTCAAGTTCTGCCTTCTTTGATAGCCTTCCAGCTGCGTGCATTTATCTGTTACTTTGGATAACAACTCCAGTAGACGTTCTTGTTCTGTTATCAGCTTTGCTGTAGACACAGTACTAGCCTCCGCTATCTTTTCAAGGTTTTTAATGCCGTCAACTTGTTGTTCGACCACTTTTGCAATAGGGTCAATCTTATGTTTAAAGTCTTTTTTTAACATTTTCAAGTTTACCCTCCATCTTGCGTTCCAAGTTATTAATCATATCAATGATTTCATTCTTCAATATTTCTGATTCTTTCTTGAACTTATTATCAATTTGCGTCTTTGTATCTTTTTGAAATTCACACCATTGATTTTTCATCAAGTCCATCTGATTATTAATTTGAGATATTTCTTCCTTTATATCTTCCTGTATTACTTTCATTTCTTTCTTTATATCTTTTCATTTCTGCCTTGAACTCACGTTTTAAATCAGCCATCTGATGAGAAATAAAAATTCTCAAGTCCTCACCTCCTGTGTCTGCTTTCCTGAAACGTCTTCCACGAGCTGGCCCTACTCGAGTCCGAGGCTTTCTCCCAGGCCTTCTCCCGCTCTCGCCCGGGTTTTTTTACCCTCGTTTTTTCGGTAGGGCTCCGTGCCGTCATGATTCGTCGCAGGGCTGATGACGTCAGCCGGTACCGTCGGTGTTGAGGCGGCAGACAGTGAAAGCAGTCGATCGGTAAGTGTTTTTAAATCTGTTTAAATCCCCGTTTTTTGCAGAATTTTTTGCGGAGCTGGCTGGTGCTGTGGCTTACTGCTCCATAGCGCCACCGGAAGTCCGGACTGACGGCAAAGCTACCAGAAGTCGGGCAAGCCCGTTTACACAGCAGTCGATAATCCCGCATGAGCGGATGGGGAGCACTAGCTCCAACGTGACCCACTCCAGCAGGGGTCTGGTCACCGTGGGTCTCCTAGCAGACACACGGCAGTACCATTTACAGGGCTGCCAAATGCTCACCCTCTTCGCAGGGAAGCATAAGGAGTCAGGTCCGGGCTGACTCTGAAGAAGGGGTGTTGGCAGAAGAAACACAACATGCTAGGGGTGCAAGAAGAGGAGCTACTCGGGATGGCAACTTGCGATGCCCTCATAAAAGGGGCCACCATTGTCAACAGGCAGCCAGTTTAAAGTACTCAACAACTTATCTAGCTCCAGGAATCGGTATTTCCCTCAATGTGTCTGCGGCAAATCCTCATACTACTGGCCTCGGGTATTACCAGATTTACCAGGTCAGTAGACGGAAGATATGTCAGAGGGGCAACAAGAAGCTCTGACACTCTCCAGTATGGTCAATTGAGATCAACTACTTCAGGAAGAATGCCATCCGGCCTACACTAAACCCCAAGTTTGTGAGGTTGTGTGGAACCAGCAGTGCACAGCCACCTACTCTGTTTCAGGGACAACCTGCCCAAACAGGCAAAAGACCTCGACAAAGAGACAATAGCCATCGGCATGATTAAGGTGCCGGCCGCTACCAGGTCCTCACATATTTGGCGGCAGCACCCCTATGCATCCACCAACAGGCTGTGTTATCACACTGAAAGAAAAGCTGGTGAAAGCTCGAAGGTATTTTTTCAGGCCATGTCCCAGAACGGCCTTCCTGGAAGATGCGCCAACCCCACACCACAACGTCTCCACCTCTCAGGAACCAATGAAAGAGAAAACCAACACAGCACCACCGGTAACCATGGATCTTTCATACTGCACAGTATTCAGTGATACAAAACTGAATCTGTTGACAAACTCCTCCTTTCCGGTATAACATGCACCTAGCAAAAAGTTTGAGCTTTCACAAAAAAGAGAAAGTGGAAGGTCATGCAGAACTGTTAAATCTATATACAAAAGGAGCAATAGAAGAAACCAAAACATGAGTCTCTTGAGTTTGTATCAAACATCTTCACCTAAAACTAAAAAGATGGCGGATGTCCGCATCATTTGATTTGACACAACTGAATACTTTGTGCAGTGCACCCACTTAAAAATGGAGAACATTTTTGTTATTTCTAAAACAACTAGTTTTCCAAAGGGTGTTTCATGGTGCATCGATCTAAAAGATGCATACTACTCAGAACCAATAGACAAAGATCACCGCAGATATTTAAAATTTATCTGGATGGGAGCTCTGGCAGTATAAAGCGCTGTCTATTGGATTAACATCAGCCCAGACTGTTTTCCAAAAATATTGAAACCAGCTTGGCGTTTCTTCGGAAACAAAAAACATATTATCAAGGCATATCTGGATGACATCTTATTGTGGGGATAACATTGGAATTGGCTAAATTGGCTGTCTCAGCCACCAAGCTCCTATTTCAAAAATCTGGGTTATTATCCATCCAGACAAATCCAAGTTAAATGCCTTCCGGTGACTATGGATTTGGGATTCACGATTGACTCTGTTCACACGTCTGTCACTTTGCCAAAGGACAAAGCAACAGACTTGATAGAGGCATATAACAGCCTTGTTTGCGTCAGTAAACCATCTATTCGGCAAATAGCCAGGGTAATTGGAAAGCTCGTGGCTGCTTTTTTCCCAGCCACAATTTGGACCCTTACATTACCAAAATCTACAAAGGGCCAAAACTACAGTGTTACAAACTGACGCCAGCACTCACGGCTGGGTAACAACCAATACCACCTCCAGCTGCGGTAGTAGATGGAATACACATGAGTTAACCTTACTTCAGGATATCAATCATCATAAGGTGTTGGGAGCATTCACGGACTTTGGGCTTACCTTTCAGACATGCATCATCTGCATGTTTGCCTACAAATTGATAATACCACCACCGTGGTGACATACATTAATCATATGGGTGGAATTAAGTCGATATCTTGTGATGAATTGATCAATACAATCTGGCACTGGTGCACAGAAAGAAACATTTGGATATCAACTCAGGTCATGCAAATTCAATGATAATACTGAATGGCTGTTGGATCACCAGTCATTTACTGACATTATAGCTCAGTATGGAACGCCAGATATTGATTGTTTTGCATCAAGACTTAATCACCAGATACCAACGTATGTTGCATAAGAATCAGACCCTGGGGCAGTAGCGATGGACGCATCTCACTACACTGGGGAGGGGGGAATTGTTTTTCTATGCATTTTTCCCCCCTTTTCTGCCTCATTAGTCGGGTCCTGCGGAAAATTCAACAAGACTCCGCATCAGGTATATGGGAGTACCCGATTGGCCATGGTACCCTGTGGGACTCGACATGGTAAGAGCAATGGATTTCGATCTACAAACACCCGAGTTTGCAGGTACACCTATGACAAGGGAGAGTCATCCGTGCCATGACCGGATGAACCCATTGGGTGCGAAATTTGGGAAAGACCTCTCCTGGAATTGGGCTGTCGGACCGAACCATGAATATCATCGTGGCATCATGCAGAGTCTACCAGGAAACAGTACCTCACGGATATCAAAAAATTGGAGGACAGACACAACTTACAACACAGCCACCATCGCGGTTGTGCTAGAGTTCCTGGTAAGTCTACACTTCGATGAAGGGTTGAGTTATAATGCCATCAATGGCGCAGTGCCCTATCCTCATACCTGGGATAGGAACTAGAACACCATGGAGGAGTATCTCACCCTCTGGTGTCAAAACTCATGAGGGGATTTTAACACAAAATCCCCAGGCCTCAATATACCCAGACCTGGGATATTGGCATTGTCCAGACCTGTCCAGAGATTGAGCACCAGCCACGTCCCTCTCACTAACACGTATAAAATAGTGATGTTGTTGACACTTGTAATGGTGCGGCAGGTCCAGTCTCTCCACAAACTACACTGGACACCATGTAATATCCCAAAATAAGTAACCTTTCACATTTATGAGTTACCTAACTAAACAGGCCTGGGTCAACTGGCCTCAAATTGGAGTTCCTGGCTTATCCCGTAGATAGACACCTATGCATAGTGAACCACCTCCTACATTAACTGGAGGTCACCATTTATCTCAGGGGTACGGACATGGCTCTATTGATAAGTTCAAACATCCTTATCACAGAGTACCGTGCAGACCATATCAAGATGACTCTGGGTAGTGCAGCAGGGGTGGACTGATATTTAAATCTCATTTCACCAGGACTGCAGCTACATCAAGGATGATGGAAGTCCCATGGGCCACGCCCTTGTAACGGCGGATTGTTCTAATGAAACAACTTCCAGCGGTTATAACAAACCTGTGGCCACGCCTGGGATATCTACAGACACCATTTAATGTTCTGTATTATAATTCCCCGAATTTAGGGGTTATTATTATTATTGTTTAATAATACATTGTTTTTCAGCACTGTACAAGTCTGAAATACGTTAACATACTTCCTCCATTGGTTATTATGGCAGTGTGTGAGCATGGACACGTTTTCCAGGGCATGAAATCACAGAGCTTTGAAATCTTCACGAAGTCACTCACGTGACTCTGAAGTAAAATAGTAAGATTAAACGACAACTTACCAGTTTGAAGTTTGATCCTTATTTTATGAGGAGTTACGATGAGCGATTTTGTGCCCTCCGCTCCCAACCCTCTATTATAAGGTCAACTAGTATGTTAGTTCTCTTATCTTACTATCTTCAGTCAACTCTACTATCTGTGATTTCACACCTCTGCTTTGAAGAATGTCGCGCATGCGTGCTGGCGGGGTCTTCACGAAATCCCTCATCATAACTCCTCATAAAATAAGGATCAAACTTCGAACTGGTAAATCCTCATTTAATCTTACTATTAATGTTACTTCTCTTTCTATCTCCCCACTCAACTTTGAGAGGAATCAGTATATTGTGGCGTCACCTGATGGTCAGACCACTTACTGTCAAGCCCTCGTCAGTGGTTACGAGGACAATCACGTGACGTCATGGGTTAAGGGAAGTGTCCTGCTACATCAGCAGAACTTACCTTGAGATCAGGAGTCAACAGGTAGCTGAGCTCGAGTCAACACCCTCGCTCAGCAGTAATGACTCTTATGTTAGAGAGTCCCAAATGAACACGTATGTTAAATGTATCTCACCGAATAAAGTAACTTTTTGATCACAAAGTTTGGACTCGCTGCATTGGTGACCCGCGACGATCCAAATTGGGATTTTGGATTTTTCCTGACGCACGCAGCCGACCACCCACCTCTACAGTGGTGACTTGATGTCTGCAACAGCCCAGCCCTGCTGAACGACGCTGCTGCCAACCCGGCTCTACCGTAATGTATGCCACCGCCGACTGCCTCAATGCGCTCCTGTGACTGGTCTCGGCGTTCGCAGGCCGCCCTGGTCGATGGGTGTAATTCGGGCCTTGTTTGACGGCCGGCAATCTCTGCCGCATGGCCTGCCCGGAGCCTCAGCCAGTTGTGCATCGGTGGTCCCGCAACGGATTCCCAGGCGGCTTCCAGTCTCCGGCGATGGTGGGTGGAGTTCCTACCTGCAGCGGTGGGGCAAGGCCCGTCGATGCTAGCTGCCCAGCATGCATCCGGGAATCTCATCGATTGGCCGCCAGTAAAGGCTGCCTCGGTCAGCTACCAAAATGGCTGCCGCGGCCTATTACCTCATGGTTGCCACGATTGACTGCCAAAATGGCCGCCGCAGCCGTACGGAAGCGACGCTCGACCAGATCTGACTGCCGTCAACAGCGCCACCATCCGGCCGGATAGTGTCTCTGCAGTCTGACCGCTGTCCACAGCGCCACCTCAGGTCGGAGGGTGTCTCTGCAGCCTGACCGCCATCACCAGCACCACTCTAGGTCGGATGGTGTCAGTGCAACCTCCAGTTTTCCAGCCTCCAGCACAGCTTCTCATCGGACATTCCTGAGATCTTGCACCATTCGCACCATAACCATTGAACTTTTAGTTTCCTACCACTTTGGATTTATGTTTGCTCACCGTAATTTATTTTTTCTTTTTACTTTTTCATTGTAATGATCTCGCTATTAGTTTATTGTTATTTCTTTGTTGTGTTTTCTTTGGTTTGCGTTGTTGCCGACATCTCCCAGCCATTGTTGGGTGCTGTATTTCTTGCGACACGATCCCCTGCTGGTCGATGAGACGCGACTGTGTCCCATCCGTCCTGTGGTTTCTTGCATCGTTTGCCTGGCCCCCATGGTCCCTGTCCAACCAGGACCATGCAGTGCACCGATTGCGCCCATGGGCCCGACTCGTGGCCGGGGGCACATGACCGGTTACAGGAGCCGCCCTTGACCACCGGTAGAAGGTGAGCGCGCTCTATCCCTTTTCGCCTGTGGGTTTACGAGTTTTGGCTGCCGCGTTTCATTGGTCTGCTTGTTTTCCTTCCTCCAGGTTCTGGGGGCTCCTGTAGTGTCACCTGATGGTCAGACCACTTACTGTCGAACCTCGTCAGTGGCTACAAGGACTGTCACTTGACGTCATGGGTTAAGGGGAGTGTCCTGCTACATCAGCAGATTTTACCTTGAGATCAGCATTCAACTGAGCTCGAGTTAACACCCTCGCTCAACAGCAGCAGCAATTACTCTTATGTTAAAGAGTCCCAAACGCACATTTAAGTTAACCTTATCTCACCAAATAAAGTAACCGTTTGATCACGAAGTTCGGACTTGCTACAATATTCCATAAATCTGCAGATCAAAATGTATTCTTTTTTATCTACTCCATCATAATTAGTACACGTTGCCTACATTGTCTCCCCCATGCAATCACACAGTCCAATCCCAACCCCACCCTGACTGCGAAAGAAAAAAAAACTGGTTTTAGAATTCATGCAAGCTTCGGAAACACCTTCTAATCCATTCCCTTCTGAGCGATTACAGTTTGTTTATAATGATGAAAGGTAGGTTGGTCTAAAAATACAAAACTAGTAGGAGCTGGAATATTTGAGTCATATGGGAGGGGCATTTCTATGAGGTATAGCTGATCAAGCAAGTTTATATCTACACTTATGTTCCTCCTTTTAACTGGAGTGACGCACATTATTCAATTTTCAAACAGCCTTCACATATGCACAGTAAGGAAAGAGCTTAATTTCAAGTTGTGACAATAGTTTAAACATGAACACAGTTTAACCTAATACAATAGATTTAGCAGCATTTGTGCTACACTACAAGACTACCAACATACAAAGTCTGCCGCAGGCATGGTTCACAATGTGGTGTTCACAGAACAGCAACGAGATGTTCCGCCATTGATTATATTTTATATCTCTGTGTCAGAAGGTAGTGGATTCAAATCAGAGTCTTAGAGCATGGAAACAGGCCCTTTGGCCCAACTCATCGATGGCAAACTAGTTGTTAGTCCCATTTGCCTGTATTTGACCATATACCATTAAACTTCTCTCATCCATGTACTAGTCTAAATGTATTTGAAATGTCTTAACTGTAGTTGCCTCAAACACTTCCTCCCACAGCATGTTCCATATTTCTCTGTAGGTGCATTCCAAAACAAAATGCTTTGAGCATTTAACCAAGGCTGGCATTTCACTGCGGAACTGATGTTATCTCGCAGCACAAGACCTGCTTTCTCAGAGAGTTAATGAAAAAAGAATGTTGCTATTTTGATTGCTTGATTATGCAGTAAAGATCATGTGAGATTATTTATTCTTCAATCAATAAAACAAAATTATATTATCTGCTGATTATCCCATTGATGTTTGTGGATGCTTGCCTTGCACAAATTGACTACCATATTTCCTACATTTCAGCCATGACAGCAGTTCAAAATACTTTTATCTTTGCAAAGTGCATTGAGATCCCTTGAGATTGTGGAAGGCATTATAAAAATGTATATTATTTTTCTTCTTCAATAACTGGGTGGGTTACCCAACATACATTTAAAATTAAAGTGTTTACAATTCAAATTAAGCTCAGATATATCTTGAAACTGCTATAATGGGGTCAAGATACCAGAAATCATTGTTGTACCAGAAATTGTGATATTGAATCTTGGTAAGCTGCAATCTAGCTGATTTTGTGTCACCTTTGGTTTAAAATGATACTCAGCGTGAAGAAAATCGGCAATTTAGGTAGATAGAAATGGAAAAAAGAGTGGCACAGTGATGCAGTTAGTAGAGTTGCCTCCTAACAGCTCCAGTGATGCTGGGTTCAATTATGACATCTGCTGACCTATGGAGTTTGCACATTCTGCGTGATATTTTTCTTTGTGAAGTATGGCTTACAACTTTTGAAATTATGTATATAACCAAGGATCATGATAAATCTACCATGGCTGTCGAAACACCGTTGGAATTCCCCAGCAGTCCAGAATTATTAATCCACCCAGTGTCAGGCATTAGTCACCCGTGCCATGACAGAGTCAATCTCCTGGCTTGCAGATTCTAAAAAGACCTCTACTGGGCCTGGGACTGTCTGAGGATGCCATCAACATGATGACCGCATCCCACCGGGAGTCCACCAGGAGACAATACCTGACCAACATAAGAAAATGGGAACGGTATTGCTCCAAAACAGGATCTACCTACTCAACAGCTACAGCCACCAGTGTTGTGGAGTTCCTGGTTGGATTACATCGGGAAGGACTCAGCTACAACGCCATCAATACAGCCAGGAGTGCGTTGTCAGCTTATTTGGTTTCAGCAGCAGGACAAATCCACTAGTGGTCAAAATCATAAGGGGCATTTTTAACACTAATTCCCCCAGACCAAGGTACACTCAGATCTGGGATGTCAGCATTGTGCTGACGTATCTTGGGGGATGGCCACCACCCAGGTCACTCAAGCTGGAATAATTTACTCTGAAATCAGTCATGCTCATGGCACTAGTGTCAGCTCAAAGGGTACAGTCCCTCCACCTTCTGAGGCTGGACAGCATGACAGAGTCATTGGACTGTTTCACATTCCATATTCAGGGACTGGTCAAACAAACTAGACCAGGTACCACGCCTCCAGTCATGGAGTTCCGGGCATATTCATCTGACCCACGGCTGTGTGCCAAGACCCATCTCGCAAATTACATAGACACAACATACAACTTAAGAGGAGAGAAAAAAAGCCTTATGGATAAGCCACAAGAAGCCTCATGGTCAGGTGACAAGCCAAACCATTTCAAGGTGGCTCAAGCAGATGCTTAAGTCCGCGGGAGTCAATACTAATGTTTACAAATCTCACTCCATCAGGGCTGCATCCACGTCGGCAGCTAGGCGAATGGACGTGCCTATGGACCATATTCTGGCCAGAGCAGGATGGTCCTCGGAAAGAACTTTCCAAAGGTTTTATAATAAGCCGCTGGCGGAACCTGCTACATTTGTAGACAGAATTTTAGAGTCTGCAGATAATTACCAGTCTGCAGATTACCAGTGGGGTGCCTCAGGGATCTGTGTTGGGTCCACTGTTGTTTGTCATGTACATCAATGATCTGGATGATGGGGTGGAAAATTGGATAAGTAAGTATGCAGATGATACTAAGATAGGTGGTGTTGTGGATAATGAAGTAGATTTTCAAAGTCTACAGAGAGATTTGGGCCATTTGGAAAAGTGGGCTGAAAGATGGCAGATGGAATTTAATGCTGATAAGTGTGAAGTGCTACATCTTGGCAGGACAAATCAAAATTGGACGTACATGGTAAATGGTAGGGAATTGAGGAATGCTGTGGAACAGAGGGATCTAGGAATAACTGTGCATAGTTCCCTGAAGGTGGAATCGCATGTAGATAGGGTGGTAAAGAAAGCCTTTGGCGTGCTGGCCTTTATAAATCAGAGCATTGAATATAGGAGTAGGGAAGTAAATGTTAAAATTGTACAAGGCATTGGTAAGACCAATTCTGGAGTATGGTGTACAATTTTGGTCGCCTATTTATAGGAAGGATGTCAACAAAATAGAGAGAGTACAGAGGCGATTTACTAGAATGTTGCCAGGGTTCCAGCAACTATGTTACAGAGAAAGGTTGAACAAGTTAGGTCTTTATTCTTTGGAGCGCAGAAGGTTAAGGGGGGACTTGATTGAGGTCTTTAAAATGATGAAAGGGATAGACAGAGTTGACGTGGATACGTTTTTTCCCATTGAGGGTAGGGAAGATTCAAACAAGAGGGCAATGACATGAGAATTAAGGGACAGAGGTTTCGGGGTAACGTGAGGGGGAACTTCTTTACTCAGAGGGTGGTGGCTGTGTGGAATCAGCTTCCAGCAGAAGTGGTGGAGGCAGGATCGATTTTAACATTTAAGAGTAAAGTGGGTAGGTATATGGACGTGAAGGGAATGGAGGGGTATGGTCTGAGTGCAGGTAGATGGGACTAGGGGAAAACAAATGGTCGGCATGGACTGGAAGGGCCGAGAGGGCCTGTTTCCGTGCTGTAATTGTTATATGGTTATATGGTTATAATATTTAATTTAAGCCCGGGGGAGGTCTCTGTTTTTTGTTGTCATTAATAAACCTTTTTTGTTCACAAACTGGTTATTGTTGATTGTGATAACATACTTCCTCCCTCTAAGGTCTTCAGACAGTGAGTGAAGCATGAGCTGGTACACGGTTCGGAATCACAGAGCTTTGAAGTCTTCACGTAGTCACTCACGTGACTCCGAAATAAAATAGTGAGATTAAATGAGAACTTACCAGTTCGAAGTTTGATCTGTATTTTATGAGGAGTTACGTTGAAGGATTACGTGCCCTCCACTCCCACCCTCTATTATATAGATCAACTGGTAATTAAGTTCTTATTTTTTCTTTACTATATTTATTTCAATTGTTGTGTTTTTTCTGTGAATCCACACCGCTGCTTTGAAGAATGTCGCGCATGCGTGCTGGACAGGGTCTTCACGTAATCCCTCATCGTAACTCCTCATAAAATACAGATCAAACTTCGAACTGGTAAGTTCTCATTTAATCTCACTATTTTATTGCATTATTGCATATTTGCGGTGCAGCAGCAAGATAAAGGGAAGGGAGGCTCACTTCTTTATTGAAATCTTTTCAATGCTTGTCATTCTTTCAGAATGATACAACATTTAGATTAAAAGTGATGTCAAAACAAAGGAGAAACACACTGCTTAGCAACATTAAGCCTTTGCTGGTTATTGATTAGTGCAGCTTCTGAGATATTCCAGTAAAATCACTGAATCATTTCTCCCTCTGCTGACTACACAGAATGGTCACAGTGAAAAATGAATCTTCTTGTTTTGAATGTAAGCCAACATGTGGAAATCACTGCCCAACATGAAAGCTATCCACCAATTAGTAATCAACTACGATATTTCAATAGACTTACATGATCAACTTTGTTATCAGTGTAATGCATTTGACAAATACTAAATTTAATTGGCACCTTTAAGATTACCCATATAGTATAATTCATATTTCTTTGTCACACAAGTAAATTTTAGAGTAGACAGAGCAAAGAATTTGCTAACATTTCAACTATGTGTAATTGTGCAATGAATGTCCAATTTCTAAGGAGACTCTATCCCTAAAAAGATTTCAACCCTACTAGCCATGTTGTTTAAGAAGCTCTGAGCAATGTAGTCATGAAGCATGTGAAACCATTGGCTCATTTTAAAGGGGAAAATTGTCAAGAATTATCATCTTCTGCAGTGATCTCATGCATATGCACGCATTCATCCTACAGATCTAATCTTTTCATTACATTATTGTTCTTTACCTCTGTTAGTTGGGGGCCTCGCTTCTTAAATATTGAACATTAATAAACTTTATGATGAACATTTATAAACTTTATAGCTCCAATAGTCAGTACTAAACTGTGATATGTAGCTAAATCAATATGAATTGTTTCATAAAAGTAAATCTGCTCTTTTCTCATTTTTCCCCAATGATGTCTCGCCAGTGGTCTAAGAACGAAAATGACATTTTTAAAAATCACAAAAGTTTTAACATATAAACAGAAAGTATTGAAGGATGTATTATCACTTCGGAGTCACGTGAGTGACTACGTGAAGAAGAGCCCGCCTCACGCTGGTAACGGCATGACGTCGACGCTGACGGCAGAAGGTGGAGCTGCAGTAAGGAGCACTCCTCGCAGCGGTCGGAACGGCCCGCAGGTAAGTGAAGTTACATCGCGCGGGTTTTAGGTTACGCTGGATGTCCAACAGCGAAACTAAAAGTAAAATTTAGACGCTAACGTGCTGATGAGCACAAGATAAAATTTTAACAAAATGGAGAAATCGGGAAGGAAGGCTTCGCGGGGTGAAAAGAGCCTCCCGGGGTGAAAGTAAATATACGGGAAGCGAAGCTAGAGTGGACCCGGTTCCGATACCGTTGGCCACTGATTTACCCGATATAGAATTTCCAGATTCACCGGAAATTATAACCACGGAGGAAAGTGTTCCTAAGAAATGCAAAAAGAAAACTGTGAGGCCCGTGGATTCTGATGATTCTGATTTTGAAAGACCTCCAGTTAATAAAACTATGTGGCTAAAAATGGAGCATATGGAGAAAGTTCTCCAAACTATTATGAGACAAGGGTCACAGTACCCTCATGAATCCCAGAAAATCCCTGAGGGGTTTCAATATGATGAATATGGCTGTGGGCCAAGTTGGGAATATGATACTCCAGACCCACGATTTGGGCTGGAAGAAGTCTCATGGGATAATATCCCGATGGAATTAGGGCTGCAGAAGGCAGACCCTGCTGAATTTGAAATGGTTTTTGAAAGCACGCCACAAAGTAAAAAGAAAAGGCTTGATCTGCCTGGGATAGCACAAAGTTTTGCTATACCTGAAGGAAGTGGTGAGGATATGGAAGAAAGCCTGGCTGCCAATATAAATTATATGGTATCTCACCAGCTTCATAGTACTGTGATGAATGAATTATCAGAATTATATAAAGCACCAGGCAATTGTGCCTCATTGGAAGTGCCTACGGTGAATCCGATGGTATGGGCATCTATGACTCCAAGTATGAGAGCCCAAGAAATGAAATTTCAAAAGGTGCTAAAATTATTTTCGGCTGCCATCACGGCATTTGGCAGGCAAATGGAGAAACTGGAAATGGACAAGATTCAAAGAGATACTTTGGGTTTAATGTGCAATTCGTTTATGAGATCAATTGCATGAGGAAAATGGCGATTCGGCCCATATTCACCCTAATTTGCAAGCCTGTGTCAAGAAAGTGGGAGTTCAAGCTCCTGGATATTTGTTTGGAGAAAATCTGCCGAAACAACTGAAGCAGTTGGATGAAGAAGCTAAATATTTTAGCACTATTAAGCCTTTTGTCTTTGGACAAAGGAAAGGGTTTTCGGCCCGAAGGAGTTTTGATTTTCGTTATAGAGCAGAAAATTTGTCACGAAGGTATTATCGTGCTACACAGGCCACTGCTATCCCTGCATTCGGGAAAGAGGAGACCATCACGCTCCTATGGAGAGGTATTAAAGACTTCTATCCTTAAAGAAACTGTGGATGAATCTCCAGTTGGAGGGAGATTGCAAAAATTTTATAATGCCCTGGCTTAATATTACTTCTGATCGGTTTATATTACAAGCAGTTTCAGGAGCTATTATTAATTTTAAAGAAGGGGTCAATCCTCCTGTACAGAATAAAACCTGCTTATGCTTATGTGTTTTCTCCAGAAGAAAGAATGGAGATTGATGTGGAAATTGGCAAATTATCCGAAAAAGGGGTAATTGAAAAAACTTATGAACATAAGCATCAATTGTCTCTAAATATTTCGCAGAGATAAGAAAGATGGTGGTTGTAGAATTATTCTAGACCTTACAGATCTAAATAAGTTTGTAGAATACAAACGTTTTAAGATGGAGACATTTAAAACTGCAAAATATTTGATTTCAGCAGGTTCTTATATGGCTAAGATTGATTTAAAAGACGCCTATTATTCTGTACCAATTCATCATCTTTTTCGGAGATACTTAAAGTTTTATTGGCAGGGGCAATTATGGCAGTTCAAAGCTTTACCAAATGGATTAAGTTCAGCTCCTAGACTCTTTACTAAAACTGTTGAAACCAGTTTTTAGCTCAATTAAGAGCACAGAAACACATTGTAATGGCTTATCTGGATGACATTCTGATTGTTAATGATAGTCAAGAGTCAGCTGAGCACTCAATTTCAGTTACTAAAGCTTTGTTTAAAGAGCTTGGATTCTTAATTCATCCAATTAAATCCCAGCTGCAGCCAGTTCAATCAATTTGATTTTCTGGGGTTTGTAATTAACTCAGTAACTATGTTAGTTACGTTGCCAGCAAAGAAGACAAATGATATTTTGCAAATGTGTAATTATCTCATTCACAAACCTTATCCCTCCATCCGAGAAGTGGCAAAAGTCATTGGTACATTAGTGGCAGCTTTTCCGGCAGTGGAGTTGGGCCATTACATTATCAAAATCTCAAAGGGACAAAGTAAGGGCTCTTAAAGATAAGGCAGGTCACTTTGACAGACCTATGCAATTAACACAGGAAGCAGTATTGGAATTGCAATGGTGGGTTGAAAATGTCCCACAAGCTGCTAAAAAGATCATGATTTAAACAGCCTGAAATGGTTTTGCAAACAGATGCTAGTGCTCTCGGATGGGGGGCCACAGATTATCTACCAGTTGTGGAGGTAGATGGAAAACTGAAGAGCAAGTGTTGCTCCAACAGTATGGTATTAACTATTTGGAGTTTATTGGGGCCTTTTATGGGCTTAAAGCATATTTTCTGCTAAACAATGTCTGCATGTATTAATACAATTAGACAATAAAACGGCTGTGGTTTACATTAATCACATGGGGGAGTTAGATCAGTATCATGTGATTGTCTGGTCAATGAGATATGGCAATGGTGTATTGCAATCGGCAGATATGGATTTCAGCAAGCTATATTCCAGGTAAAGACAATGTGGTAGCAGATGGAAAGGTCCAGGATTTTTAAAGATAATACGGAATGGATGCTTAAGCCAGCAATATTTAAGAATATTGTTAAACAATTTGCTTGCCAGAAATTGATTTGTTTGCATCCAGGCTTAATCATCATTGCCTCATTAATGTGTCTTGGGAACATGACCGGACGCAGTTGCAGTAAGATGCATTTTCATTACACTGGGAAAAATGTTCTTTTAATGCTTTTCCACCATTTGCTCTGATTCCAGAGATGTTTGAAGAAAATAGAGCAAGAATTCATCTTCCGGATTGTTGGTAGTGCCAAATTGGCCAACTCAACCTTGGTTCCCATTATGCTAAATATGATTAAAGAACCATATATGCAGATTCCTAACTGGTAGTGATATCTTGACTAACCAGTAACAAATCAAGGTTACCCATTATATGCATATATGAATTTTGTTAATCTGCAGGTTTTGACCAGACCACTACAGGAACTGGGATTGTCGACCAAACTTGACAGTTATTGGTGCATCATGGCGACATAGTACACAGAAACAATATATGACACATATTAAGAAATGGGAAGAATTTTGCACACAGTCAAATATATTCTGATGAATCTGTGAATGTTACTCATGTTTTGGAATTCCTTGCCAATTTGCACTTTGGGGGCAACATTTAAGTTACAGTGCCATTAACACTGCACGTTGTGCTTGTCGTCCTATTTAGGACTTATATTGGTGAGAAGTCATTGGGTCGCATCCATTAATATCACGATTCATGAAAGGAATTTTTCACATGAATCCGCCAAAACCAAGAATTATACAGAGATTTGGGATGTGAGAGCATAGTTCTTGCTCTACTTAGAGAATGGACGCCAATTGAAGGGTTGACATTGGATAGGTTAACATTGAAATTGGTCATGTTAATGGCACTGCGGTCTCAGCCCAAAGAGTGCAAACTTTACAAATGTTGGCGTTTAGACTGTATGCATGTGACTACAGATAATGTTGTATTCTATGTTTACGATCTGATCAAACTAAGTAGACCAGGCAGGATCTTGAACAAAGGTAACCTTTCAAGCTTTTCATGTTGAGCCTGCTTTGTGTGTGGTTAGACATTTGAACCAATATATTAAAATTAAGGACACTTTTCGAGGAAACGAAAAGACATTGGCTGCTTACGCACAAAAAGCCACACACAAAAGCTTTCAGTTCAAACTATCTCAAAATGTTGAAACAGGTGTTGGTTTAGCGGGAGTAGACACTGATTGTCTTCAAATCTCACTCCACCAGGCGGCAGCTACGTCCCGCGGCGAAGGGGCGGGACGTACCTCTCGAGCATATTTTAAAAATCGCAGGGTGGAGTAAAAAGAAACTTTTTCAAAGTTCTACAACAAACCTGTTCACACTATGAACAAGCTTTGGACACGCGGTGTTGGGGAGCACTATAATCACCTGCTTTGTTTGCTATTAATTGCTATAATCATTGTGTAGTCACTGATATCTTTTGTCACTTGTAATCAATTTTCCCTCAAATATAAGGAGGTATTATATGGTCTTTCAACCATTAAAAAATTTAATTGTGAAAAAGATCTAACTTTTGTCTGCTTTCTCATGTATGTGTTTACTTTAGCCGGACTGTCGTACGGATTAATTCTACGACATAAAAAACACAGAAAGCTTTAAAACTCTTCACGTAGTCACTCACGTGACTCCGAAGTAAAATAGTAAGATTAAACGAGAACTCACCTGTTCGAAGTTTGATCGTTATTTTACGAGGAGTTACGATGAGGGATTACGTGCCCTCCACTCCCACCCTCGTAAAATAAATGATCAAATGTGGTTCTAAGTCTTTTTATGAGCCTTACTATGTTACTCAACCCGGCTTTGGTGTTCTGTGTTTTTCATGCCGTTGCTTGAAGTATGCCGTTACCAAGCGTGAGGCGGGCTCTTCTTCACGTAATCCCTCATCGTAAAACTCCTCGTAAAATAACGAATCAAACTTCGAACAGGTGAGTTCTCGTTTAATCTTACTATTATCACTAATTAACTGAATGCTTGCCAAATCTGGGCACACTGGTAAATAAACTCCTACTTAAAAGTCTGCTTCCAAAAATCAGATTGTGTTAAACACTCCTTCTGGAGGTGACCCAATGTTATTATCAGTCTGGCAACTTATAAAATTATTCGGGGTTCTACGCATTTTAAGCTTTAATGCACAGGCAATTTAAATAATGAGGCTTATTTTGATGGAGTCAATACAAATAATGCATTTGAAATCTGAAAGATTTTTGAGTTTATCAACATTTTGATATTTAGTGACTTTCCTTTAGCATCAATATTGGATGAATAACAAGGCAGATTGTGACATGCTTCTATTGTTTGACATAATATAACTGGAATAGTTACATGATCTATTTTTAATATAATTGGCAGTCACTGGAGATCACAGGGAGCTGTATCATACATAAATAAACAACCAACCAAGTTAAGGCTTGCATTCCAAAGAACACCCACTGTCACAATATCTACTTACTGTTTAATTTTATTAAAGGGGTTATGTTTTCTATTTAAGATTCCTATTCAGACTTCTTTTCAGAATTGTGAGCCAGTGATATTTTCAGTAATAAATATAACATCAGGAAACGTGTCTCCAGTGTCTAATTCCCTATTTTGCAAATTTTAATTTACAAAAAACCGCAGTGAGAAATATTAGTCATTGTCATACAGCATGGAAACAAGCTCTTCGCCCCAACTTGCTCACATGACGAACATGTCCTATCTACACCTGTCCCACCTGTCTGCATTTGGCCCTTGTCCCTCTAAACCTGTCCTATCCATGTACTTGTCTAAATGTTTCTTAACATTGCGATAGTACCTGCCTCAACCACCTCCTCCGGCAGCTTATTCCATACACCCACCAACCTTTTGTGTGACTGTGAAAAGTGACACAAAATGCTGGAGTACCTCAGCGGGACAGGCAGCATCTCTGGAGAGGAATTGGTGATGTTTCTGGTTGAGTCTGAAGAAGGGTCTCGACCCGAACGTCACCCATTCCTTCTCTCCAGAGATGCTGCCTGTCCCGCTGAGTTACTCCAGCATTTTGTGTCTATCGTCGGTTTTTAACCAGCATCTACAGTTCCTCCCTACACATTTTGTGTGAAAAGTATTCTTCAGAAACAACAAAATAATTAATCAGTCTGCATAATGTATGTTAATAACTCATGGTTAAAGAAGGAACTGCAGATGCTGGAACAATCAAAGGTAGACAAAAATGCTGGAGAAACTCAGCAGGTGAGGCAGCATCTATGGAGCAAAGGAATGGGTGATGTTTCAGGTCGAGACCCTTCTTCAGACTGATGTGGGGTGGGGGGCGGTGCGGTTTCCTGCTGCAGTAACCTCTTTTCCCATCGTCAACACTTAAATCTATTATTGTCATGTATACTAAGTAGCAGTGAAAATATTTTGTTTGTGTGCTATCCAATCATCACAGATAATACTGTACATGAATACAGCTTTATGACACAGCTTTATATGACATTGATTAGGCCACATTTGAAGTATTGCGTGCGCTTCTGGTTTCCGCATTGCAGGAAGAATGTGGCGGCTTTGGAAAGGATGCAGAGGTTTACCAGAATTATGCCTGGATTAGAGGGTATTAGCTACAGGGAGAAGGTGCTAGAGTAGCTCAGTGGGTCAGGCAGCATCTCAGGAGAACATAGATAGGTGACGTTTTGGGTTGTGACCCTTCTTCAGACAGCGACAAGGAGGGGTTGTTTTCTCTGGAACGCCAGTACTCGCTGGAGTTTAGATGGATGAGGGTGGATCTCATTGAAACGTACCAAATAATGAGAGGCCTAAATAGAGTGGATGTGGAGATTTCCAGTAGTGGGATAGTCTAGAATCAAAGCGCGCAGCTTTGGATAGTTTTCATGTTGGGCAGTGATTTCCACATGTTGGCTTACATTCAAAACAAGAAGATTCATTTTTCACTGTGACTATTCTGTGTAGTCAGCAGAGGGAGAAATGATTCAGTGATTTTACTGGAATATCGCAGAAGCTACTCTAATCAATAACCTGCAAAGGCTTAATGTTGCTAAGCAGTGTGTTTCTCCTTTGTTTTGACATCACTTTTAATCTAAATGTCGTATCATTCTGAAAGAATGAAAAGATTTCAATAAAGAAGTGAGCCTCCCTTCCCTTTATCTTGCTGCTGCACCGCAAATATGCAATAATGCAATAAAATCCCAATTTTCATAACCTAACCCAGCATTAGAGTATAACAGAGGAAATTATAAACATAGTTACAATCATTACATATATACCTCCTTTATATTTTAGGGAAAGATAGTAAGACTAATAAAGTATCTCTAATAATTAAACCACACTGATGTTTATTGGGAATGGGAAGTACCTGAAATGCAGAACAATGCTGGGAATTGACTCTACATTCATTGTCAACTTGTCAGGATTTCAGCCAGTGGTCATTCCACATCTGGGTCCAGGTGTATTTCATCTTGGTAGACCTTGCAGTTTCTATTGCTGGATTTTGGATAAAAAGTGGTTGATTTGCTGAATTTTAAGATAAAAAGTGGTTGATTTATCATGATCTTTGGTCATATACATCATTTCAAAAGTTGTAAGCCATACTTCACAAAGAAAAATATCACGCAGAATGTGCAAACTCCATAGGTCAGCAGATGTCATAATTGAACCCAGCATCACTTGAGCTGTTAGGAGGCAACTCTACTAACTGCATCACTGTGCCACTCTTTTCTCCATTTCTATCTACCTAAATTGTCCTGCTGAGTTACTCCAGCATTTTGTGTCTATCGTCGGTTTAACTAGCATCTGCAGTTCCTCCCTACACATTTTGCGTGAAAAGTATTCTTCAGAAACAACAAAATAATTCATCAGTCTGCAAAATGTATGTTAATAACTCATGGTTAAAGAAGGAACTGCAGATGCTGGAACAATTGAAGGTGGACAAAAATGCTGGAGAAACTCAGCGGGTGAGGCAGCATCTATGGAGCGAAGGAATGGGTGACGTTTCAGGTCGAGACCCTTCTTCAGACTGATGTGGAGTGGGGGGGGGGGTGGGGGGTGCGGTTTCCTGCTGCAGTAACCTCTTTCCCCATCGTCAACACTTAAATCTATTATTGTCATGTATACTAAGTAGCAGTGAAAATATTTTGTTTATGTGCTATCCAATCATCACAGATAATACTGTACATGAATACAGCTTTATGACACAGCTTTATATGACATTGATTAGGCCACATTTGAAGTATTGCGTGCGCTTCTGGTTTCCGCATTGCAGGAAGAATGTGGAGGCTTTGGAAAGGATGCAGAGGTTTACCAGAATTATGCCTGTATTAGAGGGTATTAGCTACAGGGAAAAGGTGCTGGAGTAGCTCAGTGGGTCAGGCAGCAACTCAGGAGAACATAGATAGGTGACGTTTTGGGTTGTGACCCTTCTTCAGACAGCGACAAGGAGGGGTTGTTTTCTCTGGAACGCCAGTACTCGCTGGAGTTTAGATGGATGAGGGTGGATCTCATTGAAACGTACCAAATAATGAAGGCCTAAATAGAGTGGATATGGAGATTTCCAGTAGTGGGATAGTCTAGAATCAAAGCGCGCTGCTTCAAATTAAAAGGACGTTCCTTTAGAATGGAGGAGGAATTTATTCAGCCAGAGGGTGGAGAAATAGTGGAATTTCGTCAATGGTATTTTTAAAGTGGAGATCGATAGGTTCTTGATTAGTAAGGGTGTCAAAGGTTATGGGGGAAAAGGCAGAATGGGGTTGAGAAGGAAAAATAGATCTGCCGTCATAAATTGCATGGTGTAGCCGAATGTTCTAATTCTGCTCCTATATTTTATGAACTATGAACATAATAGTTCCAGAAAATAGTCAATAGGCAATAGGTGCAGGACCATTCAATGTGATCATGGCTGATCATCCCCAATCAGTACCCAGTTCCTGCCTTCTCCCCATATCCCCTGACTCCGCTATCTTTAATAGCGAGCCCTATTTAGCTCTCTCTTGAAAGTATCCAGAGAACCGGCCTCAACTGCCCTCTGTCCAATGTCTTCCACAGATTAGAGGTGAACCAGTCAGAAGTCTGATAACAATAAGGAAGAAGCAGTTCCTGAGTCTGTGATGCACGCTTTCCAAGTTTTGTACCTTTTGCCTGACAGGAGCAGACAGGAAAACTAGGTTCGTTGAAAAATATAACATTCCACTGTATTACATATTTTAAAAATGTTAAGTGTGTTGGATACTAATACAAGTAACATCCAATAGTTTGGAAAGTCTACTTGTCTGGAATGACAAATGTCCGATAGTATTGGTTTATTGATGTTTTACTGAAACCAGCAAGAAAAGTGATGGATGGAGTATTTAGAAGGGAAAAATATATTGGATTGTATTTTACTCTCGGATGCAAACAAATGGTGCAACTTATTCATTTCACGTCCAATTTCCCACTGTTTTGCTCTGCAGTCTCTTGTTATTAGTAATCTATTTTGGCAAAGTGAAGCCTGAATGAAAGTAAATCTACAGATTAGACAAGACACTGTGTCCTACAAAAATGTCAAGTTTTTTGTATTGTACGATTTTCATCGTAATTTCATTAAAAACACTGGAGCATTATTTGCTGTTTGGTTAGCAAGGTTAAGTTATCTCTCTGTAAAGGGGCTCACATCAAGAGCATCGAATGCAGTATACAAGGTTTGAAGTAGTGCACATAAACCTTTGTCTTACCTGGAAGGACTGCTGGGGTCACTGGATAGATGTGAGTGAGGAGGTATAAGAACAGATGTTACATCTCCTGTGGTTACAGGGGAAAGTATCTGTGGAGCGGGTGGTTTGGGTGTGAAGGGAAGAGTTTCAGAGGAAGCAGTCTTTGCAGAAAGTGGAAAGGGTGGGGGCGGGAAGATGTGACTGGTGATAGGATCATGTTGATTGTAACGAATATGCCAGAGAATGATATGTTGAAGGTGGAGGTTAGTGGAGTGAAACTACATCTGGTGCTCCCAATGTGGCCTGCTTTACATTAGCGAGATCAAGCATAGACTAGGTGACCATTTTGCCGAACACTTGCGCTACGTCTGCCAAGTCTTGCTGAATCTCACGGTTGCTTACCTTTTTAAATTCCCTTCCCCATACCAACCTTTCTGTCCCAGGCCTCCTCTGTTGCCAGAAAGAAGTCACATGCAAACAGGATGAACAGCACTGATATACCACTGGGTAGCTTATGACCCAACGGTATGAACATTGAATTTTCCAATTTTAAGTAACAACTCCTCTATCACCTCCCTCTCTCCTGTGCCATCCAGCCGACTCTGTCTGCACCCATTTCTCCTACTACCTTTCACCTTTACAATTCCTTTCCCCTCCTTCATACATATATCTGCCACTCCCGGGTCCCTTATTTTACTTTTCCCTCCCTCTTTCCCCTCCCCTGTGCCCCCTTCCACCTATATCCCTCCCTGTCTTTAATTTCACTCCTCCTCTTCTCTCCTTATCTGCTGGCCTTTTGTATCCTTTTCGCCTCTAGCCAATGTTACATACTCCAGCCATCTGCTAATCAAACACCCCTCGCTTGTATCCATCTACCCCATGCCAATCTTTGTCCCACCTCCACATCTCTTTTCCAGTCAGTCTGAAGAAGGGCTTCAACCAAAAAGGTCTGCTGTCCATTTCCTCCACAAATGCAGTGACCCCTCCTGACCTGTTGAGTTGCTCCAGCATTTTATGCTTTGCTCAAGATTCCAACATCTGCTGTTCCTTCTATCTACATTTTCATCCAAGTCATTTATTTATATCACAAGGCCAGAATCCTGATCCCTATAGAATACCACTAGTCACTGACTTTCAGCCAGAATAACTCTCAGTCGTTCTTGTTCTAGGTAAGCTTATTCTGAATCTAAATTACTAAATCACATGGATCTCAATTATTTTAATCTTCTGAATCAGCCTAGCATGAGGATTGTGGATGACGTCCACTGCCCTACCCTCATCAATCACCTTCAATAAAGTTTGTAAGACATGAAAGCCATGCTGACTGTCCCTAATCAGCCCATTTACTGCCAAATACAACTAAATCTATCCTTAATAATCACTTCCAATAGCTTCCCTATCACCAACGTACGGATCGTTGGCCTATAATTTCCTTAATTATTCCTGTTCCACTTTTTTAATATATAGCATGGACTCAAGCCCATCTGCCCACCAAGTCCACGCTGACCATTGATCACCCATACACACTAGTTCCATATAATCCCACTTTCTCATCCACTCCCTACACTTTCATTGCAATTTTACAGAGGCTAATTAACCTACAGGTCTACATGCATTTGGGATGTAGGAGGATACCAGAACACCCGGAAGAAATTCGCATGGTCACAGGGAGAACGTGCAAACGTCATGTAAACAACATCAGAGGTCAGGATTGAATCCGGGTCTCTGACACGGTGAGGCAGCAGCTCTACTAGCTGCTCCACTGTGCAGCCCTTAACAAAGGAACAACATTGGCTACACTCAAGTCCTCCAGGGCTCAGCCTATGAGTGGGGAGAGTACAAAGATCTGCTTCAAGTCTCCAGCAATCTCCTCCCTTGTCTCTCTCAATAACCTGGGATATAACTCATCATGCCCTGAGAAATTATCCGCAGCTCTCTAGAAACCTACCCCAATCTTGATCTCAAAATAACTTCTGAGGCTTTTAAGGTTTATCTGTATCCCTTTGTTGGCTCCTCGCAACCCTTTCTATACCTTGGTCTAAATACAACCCTGAGCACCTCTGCTTCATCAACAGTCAATTACTACTTCCCTCTAGCTCCCCACCAGAATCCCTAATTCACTCTCACATGCAAGGTCCGGATGTCTCTACCTCTCTCCACCAACCAGCAATTGGAATTCCAATCCTCCCCTCACCAAAACCCCTAACTGCATGCTGCCAATCTTAAAATGAGTTTATTTACTTCCAGCAGAGAAATGATCAAGAATACTAAGTTAACTTTGTGCATTGTCTTGGGCCTCACACATAATGGAATTTTGCCATAGGGATCATTTTGCTGCAAACATGCTGTGGATCACCATTCATTCACTGGTGGTTTTATGCTTCCTTCTAAGTTGGAAAAAAGTCTTTATATCTCTACTTCCCTAACCCCCAACCAGACTGAAGAATCAATAAAAAAAGAATGCAGAGTTGCAGCCAGAGAATATTTACTGGTTGAAACAAATTGAATGGCTTCTTAACTTTTGCTACAATAAGAAAGAAAAAAATAACTGACTGCACATGATTGCATTGTGGTCTTTGATTATAAATTATAATTATAAATTAATCTTGCCATTAGCATGACACAACATTTTAGCTTTACTGCAAAAACTTTACCATTAGAATATCTTCGCACTCCGATAAAAACAGCATCTTGGAAATGAATAGTCTGAATGAGCATTTGATGACCGTGGTTCTGTCTGTCTGTCTGAACGTCTTAATCTTCTATCTATATATCTATATATTCTATCTATAGCTAATATCTATCTATCTATCCATCTATCTATATATAACTAAAACTCTGATCTTGTTATCTTCCGGTTTGGCGGCCTTTCTATTTGCGCAAAAACGGTTTGCAATAGCGCTACAATTTTTCAACAGTTCACGCACCGTTCCCCTGTGCTGTGAGTGCACCATTTCGTTCCGATCGGTTGAATGTCGTAAAAATTAGCAAGGGTTAAAAATCTTAAAAACCACGCGTGCGCAGTTTGATCTTTTCTCCTGCCAGTCAGCGCCGTGTGGATTAGTCTCTTGGGGGACCAGGCCTCCTGCGTGACTAGGACCCACCGGGTCCCATTTAGTCCAGTACATAACTAAAACTCTGATCTTGCGCTCTTCTGGTTTGCTGGGATTTTCTATATGCGCAAAAACAGTATGCGATAGCGCTACGATTTTTCACCAAGTTACTCACCGTTCTCCTGTGCTATGAGTTGCGTTCTGATCGGTGGTATATTGTAAAAATTCTTGTGGTTTCAAAACCTTACCAACGCGCGTGCACAGATTCCTTCAGTCAGGGCCATGCAGTCAGTCAATGCCACGGCTGGGAATGCGATGCCCCTTCCTGCCCCACCGGCAGCGGGCTCTCCTGCCTCACTCACAAACTCCTCTCTCCCCTCCTCACAGTAACTTGTCTATCGTTTAACCCACCACCGGCGGCGGCTGCGACGGGGGGGGGGAGGGGTTCAGTGGGGGTCCAATGGAGGCCTTGGTCCCGTCTCTCTCTCGCTCATCACTCACCCATCTCCCCCGCCCGCCCGCCCTCTGCAGCAATGGAAGTCCTGACTACCCATCCCCTCGGGTCCGTTTTTCTCCGCCGCTGCCGTTGCGATAACTCACCCACACAGCCTTCTTGGAGCCTCTCCTCCAGCTCATCGAAACTCGTGCTGCCCACCGTGACGAACACCGACTTCACCGGTGGCGGCAGCGGGCAGGCAGGCAGGTAGGCGGGTAGGCAGGGCGGAGATGGGCCGAGCGGCAGCAGCAGGCAACGGAGAGGGCGGGGTTGGGCCGAGCGGCAGCAGCGGGCAATTGGACAGGGACGGGGACAAGCCGAGCGGCGGCTGAGCCGGAGTGGGCAGAGGGAGGGAGAGTCGGGTTGGGGGAACGGGTGAGTGGTGGAATATTGCATGGGGGAACGGGTTGCATTGGGAGACCAGGCCACCCGTGTGACAGATACCTAACGGGTCCCACTTGGTCTAGTATTACTTAAAGCAGACCTCGCTATGAGAAAACTGCTTCTGTATCTAGAAACTGGGCTGCTCAAAATGGTTTCTCAGAGATACCTTCTGTACTTCTTTCCACCGCCTTTCCACTTTCCGTCTCTACAATATCTCGCGTTCCACAACTCCACAAGAAATATGCAATTTCCAGACTTTCGATCTACCTTTCATATGAAGTTATGATACGCATAATCTATCTCCTTGATCTTTTATTCACCTGTTCTAATCCCAATAAATCTGGCTCTATGAATAGTTTTCCTTGATAGTCCTGCTGTCATAACCTTGGAATGTTTCATCAGTCAGAGTATTAAGTATAGAAGCAGGGCCTTCATCAGTCAAAGTATTGAATATAGAAGTTGGGTGATAATGTTACCGTTGTACAAGAGATTGGTGCGGCCACATTTAGAGTATCACCCCAGTTTATTTACAGTATTATCCCAAGTTATTGGGAAATGGTGCACAGAAGATTTGCTAGGATGTTGCCAGGACTCAAGGGCTTCAGGTATAGGCAGGGAATGAGCAGGATAGGACTTTATTCCTTGGAGCACAGGAGGACGAGGGATGATGTTATAGAGGTGTACCAAATCAAGAGAGGAATAGACAGGATAAATGCAGTCTTTTCCCCTGAGTCGGGAATCAAGAAGGAGAGGAAATAGGTTGAAGGTGAAGGGAGAAAGATTTAATAGGAAACTAAGGGGCAACTTGTTTACACAAAGGGAATATGGACCAAGCTACCAGAGGAGGTAGTTGAGGGAAGTACTATCACAACGTTTAAGAAATATTTGGACAGGTACATAGATAGGATAGATTTAGAGAGATATGGGCCAAACGCAGGCAGGTGGGATTAATGTAGATGGGGTATGTTGGTCAGTGTGGGCAAATTGGGCTGAAGGACTTGTTTCCACATTGTATGACTATGACTCTAAGACTGCTTTGTAAATTCAAAGGAGTGGATGCTGGAATTTAAAATTGCTCACGATTTTAAAGTCTGTTACACACACATACAGGTCAGTGCACATTCTTGAAATTATTTTGGATGGGGTGGGGAGCAAGTGGCATGTCCCTGCTTGACACTCCTCTACTCCTACATCCACACCCTGCAACATCCTGGAAGTGTAAGTTATTATACATCAAAATAATAACTTGCTGCATTTTTTTTCTTTGCATCAATCAATTTATCTGGTAGACTTCTTGTCAACAACTTGATTTGCAATACATTCTTGCTGCTTGTATTAATATTGCAGCATACAATGAATTAAGCGTTTCTATTCCTTTAAGTTTCTAAAGACACTTCATAATAGAGTTGAGGAAGAGAACAAATGCAATGGTACGCGAGGTATTTCCTCTAGTACACAAATATTGGTTTTCTTTATGATTTGCCATTATATGAAGTAATGAAATATTTTGCAGTTTTTCCATTCAAAAACATGTATGTTGCCTCACCACTGTGAATATATGACCTTGTATTTTATGTATATAAGATGATAATTGGTTTTGAAATAGGTACTATTTTCAATCCTGTCAGAAACAGAATCGGTCTAGTATGCTGAGAACACCTATGGCAGAACCTGTCTCGCCAAATCACAAATAACTTCTCTGCTTCCTAGCTTTTGATAATACTGATGCTACAAAAAAACCCCAGCGTATAATAGTGCAGCATTGCATATATGAGAAAGTGCCCAAGAGATATGATTATTTAAACTTTTTCAAAATTATGTTAATTTCTCATGACATTTAGGCAATTTTAATTTGTTAAATCTGTCTAGGAAAGTTTTCTCAAACAATACGTAGATGGCCTAACTAGAGAGGGAGCAATAGTGGGCTTGCTATTGGGAACATGACAGAAGTGTCAGTGGGGGAGCACTTTGTGGACCAGCAATAATAATTCTATTAGTTTTTAAATAGTAATGGAAAAAGACAGGATTAGTTCACATATTAAATTCCTAAATTGGGGAACAGCTATTTTTGAAGGCATTAGATAGGAACGTGCAATGGTTGATTGAGAGAATTGTTTACAAGTTAAGGGATGTTTGGCAAGTGGGTGAGTTCTGGGATAGTATGTTCCTATTGGAATGAAGGGTAAGTCTGGCAGGACTAGGAAGGCATGCTGGATGCAGTATACTGAGGCACTGGTCAGGGAAAAGGTGTATGTTAGATATAGGGATACACTCTTCAAGGGATCTGCTTGATCTCAGGTGCTTGATCTCACGTTTACTTTATATCTTGGCCACATCTACAACTGATCATTTCGTACACCATTTCTTATGAGATGCATATTTAAATTATATTGGTTTAATAAGTAAAAGAATCTTGAAAAATATTATTATCAGAAAGGATGGATTCTGACTTGTTTTAGGTAATAGATAAAGAGTTGGAGCCTTAGGCTTGTACAGCAAAGAAATGAGCCCGTTTCAGACAACCTCATCCATGCCAACCATAATGCCTAGCTATATACTAAGCCCATTTGCTTTCAATAGGCCCTTATCCCTCTATAGATTTCCTATTTAAGTATCTGCCTAAATGCCATTTAAACAGATTTTGGAAGTAAGTCTTCTAAGTAGGAAAAGTACTGGGAAACCTGGAAGGATATGGATAATTAATCATTATTTCGAGATTATAAGTACATCACAACAATTATTTCAATTTTCACTAATCCAAATTTGTTAGTGGATCCGTTCAGAATGGGAAGCACACCAACAGCACAAGTGAGGAAATAATAAATACGGGCAGTATGTAAGTGAGTCTAGGCTCAATGTCAACAATCATGTATATCTGATGGATTTATTCCATCCACAAACTGTCTATTATCTTTTCCATGAGCTACATATTATAGTCCACAAATGCTTGCTTTGGGTTAGGTTTGTTATTAACATGCGTACAATGAAAAGCTCTGTTTTGCATGCTATCCAAACAGATCAGATGATACTATACATAAAAACAAAAACAAGTCAAACTCACTTACAGTAGGTTGACCTAGGGAGAAGATACAGAGTGCAGACATAAATGTCAGCATTTTAGTGTTCGGAATGGGGTAGATGTGAATCAGACAGTACACTGGCTCATTCAGAAGCCTGATAACAGAAGGGAAGAAACTGTTTCTGAGTCTGTTCATGCAAGCATATAAGTTTAGTTTAATTCAAGGAACCTAGTTACATTCAAGGAACATAGTTTAGCTGGAATTTATGCCTTTGAGGCCTTTGCAGATGATACGAAGATAGATGGAGGGACAGATTGTGTTGCAGAAGGAAGATAGATACAAAAAGCTGGAGTAATACAATCTAATACAATCAACTCGACGTGCACAAACGGAAGATCAAATAGAACAAGTTAGGCTGTGCACGGCACACGAAAGAAGAAGAAGTAGTCTGGCTACCCTTTCTGTTAAAGAAAGTTTCTACTTAACTTTTCTCATTTTTACTTAACTTAACCATGTAGGAGGTGTCTGACATTTTTTACTTGTCTGTTTTTTCCTTCGCTGGCCACAGCTGCCAGATGGCCACTGATGCAATTCCAGTAAAGATGTATATGTTGTCGACATTTGTTCCCTAATGACAACCAGTCATGACTCACCAATTGTCAGTCAGCAGCGGTGTTTTATTTTTGCATGAGCAGTGCCACAGTATGACCAATCCTACTGTAGTTTCCAGTAGGTCTCTGCAAGATAAAGGATCCAATACAGGTGAAGGATTATAATTTAGTTTAATTGTGGTGCAAAATGACTGAAACTTAGTTAATAAACTGAAAACATATTATGCAGCTATCCGATATTATAATAGAGCCTTAAAAAATAAAAGAAATCCATGTACAGAATTTCTCTGATTGTCAATTCCACATACTGTTCAAAGACAAATATGTAATTAACTTGCTGGTACTATTGAATTTATCGATAATTGGAATTCCCAGGACATATATATGCAAGTTTCCATGTAGTCAGGTTGATACTGTACTGAAATGACTTGGCTTGAAAGAAGCAAGTATTCTGCAGTGCAGATCTTCAGAAATTCAGCCTGGTTGTAGTATCATTCCATAACCTTTATTTTATTAATTTCTCTCAGGTGTTCATTGATATCACGAGGAAAGAGTGAACAGCGCAAATAGAAAGGCACCATACTGTGGTGACATTTTGCAAGCAGCACAACAGCAAAGAATCAAATATTGCAGTTCTGAATTTATTCGGATAAAAGAAACAGCAAAATCAGTGCTGTAACTGACACTGCATGACCAAGAACCTAAACCTGGAAAATGATATAAACCTAACGTTTCTTTTTTTAACGATCATTAATATGATGGGTTGCACACATTCCTGCAATATATTTCCAGTCATCATTAATGCAGTCTATGTGCAATCCACTTAACATGTATCAGCATATGAGGCTTTAGCATCTGATGCACAGTTCTACAAAGTTCAATTTAAAATGTTAAATATATTTTGTTAACTCTTTTAATACCACTCTTAATTCTGACAGGAGTCCAGTTGAGCACATAATCTTTCTATAATGTAGAGCTGAGGAAATTTAGAATTGTTGGGAACCCGGTTTTAAAATAAGCAGTTCAATTATTTTTGTTTTGATCACTATCACTAACAGGTGTTAAGATTATTGAAACCCCATTGACATCAATGGAACCAATGTCAGGGGAGCACATTTAGGGCCATATTGTTTGTAACAGTGATCACATTTCAGACATTTAATTGGGAAAAAAATCCCGTATTTTCTGACATTGTGATGTGAGATAAAGCTATAAGTTTAACGATGAATTTTGTCAATTAGTAAACTTTCCATCTTTCATAATTGATTTTTATAAAACAAAGGTGCAAACAATAATTGCTCCGTGACCTGACAGAATTATACAATAAAACATGATTCTGTCAATTTTGCACCATCTTTATCATCATCAGTTGTAAATGTTATTACTGTTCCTCCTTCTTGTGATGTGAGTACACACAAAAATGCCCTTTGCCATATGTTGAAGCTGATAGCGTTGCATGCAATCAGCAATTTTCCTGCCAATCTTCCAGTGTATATACCATCATCATTAAGGATTGCCCGTTTCCAAAACACCTAATAAAGAACATTATAATGAATTTTTACATCATTTAACCACACATTGTTGTCACCATACATTTACCACTGTATTGAATAGGAATAAGAAAAATTCCAATCGTGGATTCAAATTTCCTTGGTGGACATATCCAACCATTCATGGGTAGCCTTTGTGAGATATTTCATCACATATATTAACTTAATTGAATATAACTGTCCCATGTTCCATCTTCATGATAAGTAACCCCTGGATCATGATATTTTATATGTCCTTTTAACTCCCCATACTCAAAGTACCGAATCAAGTTGCACCAACATATTAGAGCAAAATTTCCCCATTTCATTATCCCATCCCCCTAACACTAGAGTATTTGTCCTGCCCAAATATCCAACTCAATGTCTCAGCTGCTCCTAATGGATTCTGACGTCATTTGAATGAGATGGTTTTTGTAGTTGGTTGTGGAAAAGGAAGGAGCAGTGTAGTAGGGAGCAATGTGAGCATGTTTCTCATCCTTAGTCAATGGAAATATTAAAAGATAGAAAGGTCCTCGACCTATCCTGGTTGGAGTGGTTTCATCAAACTGAAGACATGATAATATACATCAACAATTCTCGCAATAATGTACCTCAAACAGATTTTTGGGTTTTATAGTGGAGTGCAGCTCCTGTTGCACACACCCCACCACTAACCTACCCAATTAGCTGGAACCATGTGTGGGTGTATAATGATCAAAGTGAGAATTATGCTGGGCATGTAAAACTGAATGAGTTACGGGTAAATGAACATAGGGGTGCCTTTCAGACCAGTCTTAGGTGGATGGGGCAGAGAGTGCCTTCCATGAAGTACCTAAGGGCACTTTACAATGTTGTTGTGTCTTTACCTTGACCTTGATCATATATCTCCTGCAAAAGGTCGAATCCAGCATCTTTGGGATCAGTTGATATGAGCCACAATACAGCTTGTCCTATTGAGAAGACTGCTGGATTTCCCTTCCATTCACGTGTCAGGCTCCGAAGTAGCTCAGTATTTTGATAGTTGTTCAACAAAAATAAATAATCATCTTGAAGAAAAACAATCCATATATAAAATATTAGAAATGGGTTCATATAAGGCAAACTGGCAGCAAACCAAATTGAAATATATCGTACACTCTACAACAAGTCCCCATCTCCCCCAAACCTCTCCCATATTCGAGTACTCAAGAGCCCGAGAAACAACCACTGCTATCAAATCCGAAAAATTCAATTCTAAATATCTATTAGGTTAGCTCTCCCATTATTCACCACGAACTAACCATCCGATAGCAGCCAACAAGTGGAACCCGATATCAAATTCCTTGCTTAAGAATCCGTATGTGTGCATTGCCCTCACAACCATTTTTTGGTTATTACATAATAAAACTCAAACAGACTTGTAAGACACTATCTCCAAGTAAAATCACCGAAACTGACGAATGAGCTCGACCCGAAACAACGCCCAATCCTCTCTCCCAGAAGAGGCAGCCTCACACAGCAGAGTAACTCCAGCATTAGTGTTAATACCATACTGAATATCACGAATCAGCCCCTTCTAGACCTATTCCTGATGCTTCATCAAAACTTCTTCCATTAATTGGAGTATTGAGGGTCGATTTCCATCCACCGCCAACAGTTTCCACTCATATACCTTTGAAAGGTACAACATTGTAATTAAGCTACGCATCCCATGAAATTTAGATTATGGACTCTATCTATCGGATAAAGAATATTGTGGATTTACATACCATTGACAAAAATGTAAATTGAACAGATGTAAATAAAATTGAATGTAATTCCAATTTAAATTTATTTTTTACTATTTTTGGCAAAAAACCAGGTTGTTAGAATAAGTTTGGGAGTGAACGCCAGAAAACCCGGAAAACTCATCAAAGTGAAGAAAAATAATTTGCCTTTAGCTGCCTCCTTATGAAAAATACGATATTGTAAATTAATCAATACCGGGCAGCAGAGATTAAAGCGTATGGGGCACAGCCAGCTCACTGGTGGAGACAATTCAATTTATAATTGTCTTTTAAAAATGATGTTCAGAATGTTTACAGAACCACAATTCTCCAAGAGCTATATCATAAATATCAGAACATTCCTGATTCTAACCTCTGGGGCTGATTACATCATATTTTATGGAATCAGAGTGCTTATTAATTTAAAGGATTCAACCAGGCATCTTGACTAACCACCTGTTAAAGGAGATTGAATATATTCTTACAAATTAGATTATACTTTTTGATACTTTTCCAAAAATCACTGCTGGTAGTTTAGCACCCCAGTCTAACTTTGTATTTAGAATCACACCAAAACATGGATAATTAAGAAGTACATTTGAAGGACCACAGATACATAGTTCCTTCACTTTAGCCAATAACCAACATTAATTTAGGGAGTTTATCATTATAAAGTAAAAATGGATGTAATACCATATTCTAGTTTCATATTTTTTATCAGAAATTAGCAGAAATAAAGAAATATAGCAATAGGTTTGTATTACTGTGTGCTGCCAATGATAATTTGGAACTTCAGAGCATAGTAATTAGGAAATTCCAGTCAGTAGTTTTTGATTGTATCTATTAATATCAGGCATTAACACTGGTTTTACCAAACCTTATCCATAAAAGGGTAGGGGCAAATGCCAATATTGCATCTGAAATTGAATGAATGTTTAAACCTGAAGCTCTGTTGTCGTGGCTCGGATGTTTAGGCCGAGGGCAAAGTCAAGAGGGCTAGAATTAAAAAATTGAATCCATGACAATTCTCAGGAACATAAGGGCATAGCAAGATACCTTATTTGCCCCATTTCACTGCTCCACCATTAATCAATCAGCAGAGCGATCTTTTACTTACGTGCCACATTTCTCCATATCACATAAACCCTCAATTTCCTACGTCCTAACAAACCTTAAAATCTATTATTCTCCTGTAATGAATTTCCTCATCAACTGACTTGCCCTTGTCCTCCATCCCCACACTCCGTCCAAAGATGTCGCAGGTGTGATGTTAATTGGCTTGATAAAAATGTAAAATTGTCCAAGTTGGTGATACGCAGAGTTCTGCTCTGCCGACTACAACATTCAGAAGGTTCAGAAGAAGGAAACAAACAAGGGCAACTTGCCCTTTTGTTTGGGACCAGCAACATCTGTAGTACAATCATTTCCAAATAATAAACTCAGATTTAGAAAACAAGCATGATTGTGATACATTTGAACATAGAATTAATAATAGTCATGGTGGCACAGCGGTAGAGTTGCTGCCTTACAGCAAAATGCAGCGGCAGAGACCCGGGTTCGATCCCGACTACGGGTACTGTCTGTATGGAGTTTGTACGTTCTCCCTGTGATCTGATTTGGGTTTTCTTCCGGAGATTCTTCAGTTTCCTCCCACACTCCAAAGATGTACAGGTGTGTAGGTTAATTGGCTTGATAAAAATGTAAAATTGTCCAAGTTGGTGATACGCAGAGTTCTGCTCTGCCGACTACAACATTCAGAAGGTTCAGAAGAAGGAAACAAACAAGGGGTAGCTTAGTAAATCTAGAAAAGTTCTATTTGTAGAAAGGAAGCTATATTTCAGAAAAAGCTGGTAAAATGTGGGGTATATTGGCCCCAAAACAGGTACATATCAGGAAATTTGAGGTCTGATTAAATTTCATAATTTAAAAAAATGTTTACAATCTTCCGATAGAGTTCTAAAGTTATCTTCATGTGAAGCTTAGTTCAGTTTGTGAGTGCCCAGTTTGTAAAGATAAGTAACATGAATAGAATTAAATCAATACAAATAGCGTAAATTACGGGTACATGTATAATATTTTTGATGCTATCCTAGACTCGTTACACATATCAACAGAGGATTAATATCTTGAATTTTTTACCAAAGATTATTGAGGTGGGTTCCTTCCTAAATCCCAAACAGTTTGCCTTGTCCTTTTGTTTGGGAACAACTAAGTTTCTGTCAAAGAGTGTTTTCCGTGTATACAGACAGACATGTTTCTGAAAACCTGACTTTATGTTTGGTTGGTAGTGCATCAATTCAAGCTAATGTAATCTATACTGGGCAAGCCTGGAAGAGTGTAAAATCTATCATATCTCTGCAGTCAAACTCCCAATAATTGGTGCTAGGAACATGCTTATTCGCATAATGAAGCTGTCCATAGGCAACTTAATTGAATGTGGTCAGAATATGGTCTGATGAGGTTACAGCTGCTACGACAAATTGAAGGATCAATCTGAAAGCTATAGTTCCCAGACTGCATACAGCTATTAACTTTAAAGAAAACTAGACCAAGTGCAGACCCGTTGGGTCTGTTCCCCCAACACGCATTTGCGGCGGGGGGGTGGGGGGGTGGGCATCATTCGCGTCACACACACTAACCCCAACCCCCAGACACCACACTAAACAACCCCCTTGTTATTAATTATTATATATTACATTTGCTCCTTTACTACCCCCATGACCGCCCTTATCCACTGACGCATAGCCTCCAACTTGCAGGCGCGTCTAGAAAGGGGGGGGGGGGGGTAGATAGAGTGAGGGCAGAGCGAGAATGGGGCGAGACAGAGAGAGGCAGAGACAGAAGGGCAAGAGACAGAGGGAGAGGGGGGTGGAGGGAAGGAGGAGAGGTACGGTGGGGTGAGGGGGGGAGGGTGGGTGAGCGAGAGAATGGGAGGAGAGAGAGGGGGAAAGGGGGGGTGAGAGGGGTGGGAAGGGAAGGGGAAGGGAAGGGGGGAGGGTGGAAGTGGAGGGGGAGGTGGAGGGATGGCGGTAGGGGAGGGAGGGGGTGGAGGGGGGTAGGGGTGGGGGTAGAGGCGGAGGGGGGTAATGGGGTTTAGGGTGAGGGAGGGTGGGAGCGGGCAGGGGGGTTGGAGGAGCAAGGGGAGAGAGAGAGAGGGAGGGGGGAAGGAGATGGGGTGAGGGGGTGAGAGGAGATGAGAGAGAGGGAGAGAGAGATAGGGAGAGAGAGGAGAAGAGAGTAGGGGAGAGAGAGTGGGAAAGAGGAATGAGAGAGAGAGAGAGGGGGGGGAAAGGGGTGGAAGAGAGGGAGAAGAGAGGGAGGAGAGAGGGGGGACGGAGAGAGAGAGAGAGGTGAGAGAGAGAGAGAGAGAGAAAGAGAGAGATAGAGGAGAGCAAAAGAGAGAGGGGAGAGAGGAGAGAGGGAGAGGGAGAGAGAGGAGAGGAGCGGGGCGGCAGCCCGAGGAGGGCATGGAAGGACCTTTTTGAGGACGGTGTGAAAAGCAGCGGGGGGACCAGCCTAAATCGTGGCTTCCGCCAGCGTGACAGAGCCGGGCCGGGCCGGGGGGGGGGGTTACAGGACAGACAATCGGGCCTCCCTGTGCGGAGAGGATGGACGGTCCCCTGTGACGGGTAGAGAGTCAAAGAATCCTATAGCGGTATATAGGTATTCTTGGTAGAGAGGAGAGGGGAGAGATGGAGGAAGGAGAGGGGAGGAGGTGAGAAGAGGAGGGGGGGGTGGTGGGGAGCCGGGCGAATGAGTGGGCTGCCAAATGAGGAGAGAGACAGAAGCGGCTTCTGACTCTCTGGAAACCCACAGCGGGCAGGCGGGCGGAGGATGGGAGGGGCGTGGCTTCACGAGCTGCGCCGGCAGTGAGGAGAAGGTTCAGCGCATGAGGCGCCGATGACCCCGAGATCTGCAGAAAACAAAGATCCTATAGCTGAGCTGTGGAATCTTGTTCTGCAGAACTTTCTCAATCTTTCTGTGCCTTTTGAAAAACGGGGTGATGTGTGGGCGAAAGTACCTCGTGGAAAACTGCGCATGCGTGTTAACAGCAGCTGCATTAATCCACAGCGGAGGAGGGCGGGGCCAGGAGACAGGTAGGCATGGATTGGTGGGAATGTGGGCACTGTGACGTCAGCAGCTGGCAAGCGGCGATTATTTTTGAAAAAGTGAGTTTTGTGAACAACATTATTCAAAATCTGGGGAAATAATTGACCGAATTTAGAGAGGAGTCATGTCAAATCCCTACCGAAATTGTAAAAATCTCCGTGTTTTGATGTCTGGTTTTCGAGGAGATACGTTTCAAAGGCAAAATGACATATACCCACCCACACACACACACACACACACACACACAGTTTTAAAAGTATACTGGATCAAGTGCAGACGCATTGGGTCTGTTCCCCCAACGCGTTTGCATGGGGGGGGGGGGGGTTGGCACGCGACGACACACACACTAACCACTCCCACACGCATACTAACTACCCCCTTTGATATTATATTAATATTATGAATTTGTTCCTTTTACCCCATAACAGTGCTATCCACTGACACATCGCCCCCAACTTGCAGGCACATCTAGAGAGGGAGGGGGGGAGGGTAGAGAGTGAGGTCAGAGAGAGAATGGGGAGAGACCGAGCGAGAGGCAGACAGAAGGGCAAGAGACAGAGGGAGAGTGGGGGTGGAGGAGGAGAGGGAGGTGGGAGTAGGAGTGAGGGAGGGGAGTTGGATGAGGGGGGGGAGGGGAGCTGAGAGATGGGAGGAGAGAAAGAAGGGAGGAGAGAGCGAGGGAAAGGGGTGCATGCAGGGGGAAGGAAAGGGGGGGAGAGTGGTGGGAAGGGAGGGGGAGAGGAGGGGGGCGGAGAGGGGGGAGGTGGGGGAGGTGGATGAAAGGGGGTAGGGGAGGCTGTAGGGGAGTCTGTGGAGGAGGGGAGGGGAAGGGGGTTTAGGGGAGGGAGGGTGGGAGAGAGGGCAGGGGGTTGGCGTAAAAGGAAGGGGGAGAGGTAGGGGGGTAGCGGGGGAACGGCGAGAGATTTAGTGGGATGGAAGGGGAAAGAGAGGGGAGAAAGAGAAGAAAGAGGGAGAGAGGGGGGAGAGAGAGAGGGATAGAGAAAGGGGGAGAGAGAGAGCAGGGAGAGAGTGAGAGATAGAAGGGGATGGAGTAGAGGAGAATTGGTAGAGAGAGATATAGAGAGAGGGGATGGAGAGAGAGAGAGAGAGGAGGGGGGGGAGAGAGAGGAAGGGGCGGGGCGGCAGCCCGAGCGATCTGAGGACGGTGAAAAGCAGCGGGGGGACCAGCCGATCGTGGCTTCTGCAATGGTAAGCACGCCCACTCAGCGTGACAGGAGAGCCGGGCCGGGCGGGGGACAGATGAGCAGGCCTCCTGGAGAGGCGGTTGTCCCCTGTGATGGGTAGAGAGGAGAGGGGAGAGAGGGAGGGAGGAGAGAGGGAGGAGGGAGGGAGTGGGGAGTTGGAGGAGTTAAGAGGGGGGGGGAGGGGAGCCGGGCGAGTGAGTGCAAACTGCGAAATGCGGGAGACAGAAGCGGCTTCTATGACTCTACTGGAAACCCACAGCTGGAAATGAGCGCGCAGGTATTGGGAGGGACGGCAGCTTTCAAAATCACTAGCTGCGCCTCCGACAGTGGGAGAACTCCTTGTTCCAAGCGCTTGTGACCGATCTTCAGAAACAAAGATCCTATAGCTGAGCGCAGCTCTAGGATCTTGGTGCAGAACATTCTCGTTCTTTCTGTGCCTTTTGAAGAACGGGGGAGGGGGGTGGGTGGAGTAACGTACCTCGTGGAAAACTGTGCATGCGCGTTGACAGCAGCTGCATTAATCCACAGAGGCAGGGGGGGGCAGGAGGCAGGTGGGCCTTGATTGGTGGGCATGTGGGCATTGTGATGTCAGCAGCTGGCAAGCGGTGATTTTTTTTTAAAGTGAGTTTTGTGAACAATTTTATTCAATATCTGGGGAAATAATTGAGCAAATTTAAAGAGGAGTGGATTGGAAATCATGTTAAATCCCTACCGAAATATGTAAAAATCTCTGCGTTTTTGCGTCCGGTTTTCGTGGAAATACGTTTCAAAGGCAAAATCACACACACATACACACACGCACACACGCACACACGGACACACCCACACCCACACCCCACACACACACACACACACACCCACACACACACCCACACACACACACACACACACACACACACACACACACACACACACACACACACACACACACACAATTTTAAAAGTATATAGATAGAAGGATTGATAGTATACAACAATACATCAACAAATATATTCTGTTATACGGCTGAAGATTACGAGGTGCTCAGTGGACTTTAATTCACCTTCAAAGCAAGTTACTGAGAAAGGAAAATGTTGCAGTGGTAAACCTTAGAAAAAAACATATTTAGAAACAAGTTATAGAAACATAGAAACATAGAAATTAGGTGCAGGAGCAGGCCATTCGGCCCTTCGAGCCTGCACCGCCATTCAATATGATCATGGCTGATCATCCAACTCAGTATGCAGTATAACCTATCATTTAGGTTCTCTCACAATATTAATTTTAATCAGCAAAATATAATTAATTCACTTGAATTCTTACCCAAGCTGAACCTTTTGGAATCATGAATCGCCACCGAAGCCGCAGGAACCATGAAGCATCGCGCCCCGACATCCGCGTCCCATTTATGAGATAATCACCGCCAAACCCCGCTCGCCACATCGCAATCCCATCCTCCCACGCACCTCGGCCCTGTAGCCCAGTTAACTAACAATCACAGGAAATCCCCAACCCTGCACATGCAGAGAGCAACTTTCTTATGCACACCACATTTATTATAGACAGTCTGAGCCAATGCCATACACGTGTCTAAGTCTTGTAGCTCAGTTTCTCCATAATCGTAAATTGCATCTCCCAGGGCTTCAGAACATGTCAATCTAAAAGACCAAAAGAGAAAGTAGCAAAGTACCAAAAATGTTTTAAATCAAGTAACAAAAAGAAAACACTCAGTCATTTGGATGCAAAATAATCTGTAAATTAGGAATCTTACAAAATGTCATCACCTTCAGAGGTTTACACAAAATAACATGTGGTGCCCATTACACAACCTACCTGATTCTCCGTTCCACTGACTTCATTGGGAAATAAATCCGCTGAAGTATATAAAATGTACAGTTTGTACTGCCGTAATAGTTGGATTTCATAATCAGCATCTTATCTTTGTGAGGATACAAATTATTAAGAGCTCAATACACAAAAGAGCTTTTCAAATTTAGAATGGTGGCAGGCATCCAGCTTTACAAAGATTCCTGGGAATATGTCATTATTCACCTTCCTCCAGTCCGAGAAACAGCCATTTACCTATCTAGCATCGTAGCCTTGCTACTGTATAAATGCCTCTCAATGAAACATGTTTCGATTTTGCTAATAAGCCTGTTATATGGCACCTTATCAATTGTTTGCTGGAAGTCCATGGAAATATTACCCTCAACTCTACTCATTACCTTATCAAACAATTCTATCAAATTATTTAAACACAATTATTTCAACTAAGTATTTATTGAAACATAATTTATTCTTAACACATCCATGTTGACTTGTCTTAATCTTGTCCCAGATCAATATGTTTTAAATGTCTTTCCACCAAATGAGTTCAAACTGACTGCCTGTAGTTGCAAGGTTAATCCGTAGTCCCTTTTATGTACAAGGAAGTAGTATTTGCTATTCTCAAGTCATCTGCCACTACGTCCAAACAGCATTCAAAGATTATGATCCTGTAATTGGGTCATAACGTCATAAGTGATAGGAGTAGAATTAGACCATTCCGCCTATCAAGTCTACTCCGCCATTCAATCATGGCTGATCTATCTCTAACCCCATTTTCCTGCCTTCTCCCCATAACCTCTGACACCTGTACTAATCAAGAATCTATCTATCTCTGCCTTAAAAATATCCACTGACTTGGCCTCCACAGCCTTTTGTGGCAAAGAATTCGACAGATTCACCACCACCTTCTCATCTTCCTAAAAGAACGTCCTTTAATTCTGAGGCTATGACTTCCAGTTCTAGACTCTCCCACTAGTGGAAACATCCTTTCCATATCCAGTCTATCCAAGCCTTTCACTATTCTGTATGTTTCAAAGAGATCCCCCCTCATTCTTCTAAATACCAGCGAAAATGTAATGCTAATACAGGCCCAGTGTCGACAAAAGCTCATCATAGGTTAACCTACTCATTCCTGGGATCATTCTTGTAAACCTCCTCTGGAGCCTCTCCAGTGCCAGCACATCCTTCCTCAGATATGGTGCCCAAAATTGCTCACAATATTCCAAATGCGGCCTTACCAGTGCCTTATAGAGCCTCAGCATTACATCCCTGTATTTGTATTCAAGCCCTCTTGAAATAAAAGCTGGCATTGAGTTTGCTTTATTTACTACTGATTCGACTTGCAGATTAACTTTTTGGGAATCCTGCACCAGCACTCCCAAGTTCCTTTGTACCTGTGATTTCTGGATTCTCTCCCCATTTAGAAAATAGTCTACACCTTTATTCCTACTGTAGGTCAAACAGTAGGAACATAACTCCACACTTTGCTACACTATATTCCATCAGCCACTTCTCTGCCCACTCTCCCAACCTATCACTCTCAATGTCTCCACAATCTCTAAAGCCACCTCTTTCAGAGCCCAATGGTGCAGCCCATCTGGTCCAGTTGACTTATCCACCTTCAGCCCTTTCCGCTTTCCAACCACCTTTTCCTTAATAATAGCCACTCCACTAATTTCCATCCCCTGACTTGAATTTTAGGCACGTTGCTGGTATCTTCCACTGTGAAGACTGATGCAAAAAAGTTATTCAATTCCTCGGCCTTTTCTTTATTCCCCATTATCACTTCTCCAACATCATTCTCCAACGGTCCAATTTCCACTCATGCCTCTATCTTACTCTTTATATAACTGAAAAACTCTTGCTATCCTCTTTTATATTATTGGCTAGCTTACCATCGTATTTCATCTTTTCTCCCTGTATTGCCTTTTTAGTTACCTTCTGTTTTTCTTTATAAACTTCCCAATCCTCTGGTTTCCCACTAATCTTTGCAGTGTTATATGCCTTCTCGTTTAGTTCTATACTGTCCTTGATTTCCCTTGTCAGCCATGGTCACCTCTTCCCCCTAGAATATTTATTTCTCTTCGTCTGAATAGATCCTGCATCTTCCAGATCATTCCCGGAAATTCCTGCCATTGCTGTTGCACCATCACCCCTGCTAGGGTCCCTTTCCAGTCAAGTTTGGTCTGCTCCTCCCTCATGCTTCTGTAGTCCCCTTTGCTCAGATGCCATACTGACACATCCGATTTCACCTTCTCCCTCTCAAATTGCAGATTAAAACGTATCATGTTGTGGTCGCGACCTCGTAATGGTTCCTTTACCTTGAGTTCCCTTATCAAATCCGGTTCATTACATAACACTAAATACAGAATTGCCTTTTCCCTGCTAAGCTCCACTGCATGCTGCTCTGCATGCTGCATGCATACTTCTCTCAAAATCCAAAAAATTAATATTCATAAATTATAGGAGCAGAATTAGACCATTCGTCCCATCAACTCTCCTCCACAATTCAATCATGGGTGATATATCTTTCCCTCTCGACCCCATTCTCCTGCCTTCTCCACATAACCCCTCTGACATTCAGAGATAGAATCATAGAGCTATACAGCATGGGAAGAGGCCCTTTGGCCCAGCCTGTCAATGCCAATTAAATTGGAATAAGGGGTTAGTCCTATTTGCCTGTAATTCGTCCATAGCCCTATAAACCCTTCCTATTCATATATCTGTCCAAATATCTTTTCAGTCATTATTGTATCCAATTCTATAGACCGATGACTTACCCTACTTTAAGCTCGGACAACTTTTTTTTTTGGTTCTGATTTATCTGGACCAGATACACTTTTACCCCATTGATTTAAGTAAGGTCAACATTTATGTTTATTACTATTTTGATTGATCCTAACAATAAATAAAGTATAAGTTTGTTGACTGGTATGACCAAAATAGGAAAATCCTCTGATTAAAGTATAAAATTGTTGATGTTCATGCCTCTTATTTTCCAATCTGGTTCCTAAAGTATGTATGCTTTATTCTTTCCAAATTATTTGCAATCTTTACACGTCAGTCAATGAAAATTCATTGACTACCTATCATTATTTGACTGAGATTTCTGAATGAGAAAATCAGAGTATGAGATTTTAAATGCAGAATTTTCTTCTCTGGTTTCCAGTCAGCTGTATTATACTTAACTTCGTTCTCCATACTATGTTCTATGATGACATTTGTTCTATAATAATCATTTAGTTAAGATTATTACCTCTGTTGCATAACCCAGCGTATGACCAGATCCAATCGGTTGTGCGTCAATGCACATTTCACTCCTTCCAATGACATTTTTGCAATAGGTGGATGTCTGACAGCAGAATATGAGTTAATTACTGCTTCAAAGAAATCCAAGAGAGGAGAAACATACCCTTCATATTCTGCGACAGCTGAGGAAGAAAATGCTAATATGTAATTCTTTACAGCAAAATACTTGAATTACACCTTCAATTATAATACTTTTGCTTTTTAACATTGCAAATGGAATACTGAGAAATATATTTAAAAGAGTCAAATAGTTATATTTTTAGCTCACCTGCATCATTATGAAGAATGAACACAAGCCAAACCATGCCTCACATAAGGGAGAATAAGCACAAATTAAAACAGATGTCTGACTTGCATCACTTTATGATCAGTTCAGCAGGAACTCAGGTAGAGCTCCCTGGAAGACTCTCCCAACTGAGGAATAATACAAGCAATTGGATCTATCTTAGTTCCAATTATTTTATTTGCCATATTGGAACCTCTCTTTATTAAGAGGGAACTTTATTACCACAAGGAATTATACAAACGGGCCATCTCACCAAACTATAAGATAATCAGATGTTGACTGAAAGGAATTAACATTTCTGTGGTGTGTGACCTGGACAGGAATTTGAAGATAGAAGCATCCCCAAATGCCAGTTGCCCTCAGCATTCTTGGTAATAAAGGGTGCCAAAGACTTGATAAGTTGCTGTCGAGCACCTTGCAGATGGTATCCCCTACAGAAGATCCCCCAGAGAAGATAGGCATTTTTGACCTTATATGGAGCTAATATATCTTCAGAAGTAAATGGATGACAATGTCAAGAAGATTATTCCCTCTTTAACTGAAGTAAATCTATCCTGACCGCTTGAGAGATAGATTATCAGCAGTGATGTTACTACCTTGGTGATGGGTATTAAAGTGCATCCATTTCACTACTTCTTCTAAAAGTATTCAACATGCAATACACAGGCCTCTGGATAACAACTGGGTTCTGCTTTTAAAGATATTCATAAATCAATTTTGTCCATAATGTATAGATTGATATTTTGGTTAAGACCCTGTATCAGGAGCAGGAAAGTTGACCAGCAATATATAGCAGAGTGGGTTAGAGGCTGGAAGGTAATAGGTAGAAACAATGGGGATGGGATGATATACAGATGAAACTAAGCGAAGGGGGGGTGGGGGGAAGGTTGGAGTGCAAATGATCAGGGTGGTCATTATAAGGGAGAACAAAGGCTAGGAGGTGACCGTTGACTCCAGATGTTGACAAGATGATGGGCAGATGGAACCAGGTGGGGAGTGGGGGGATGGGAAGATGAAGAAAGAGAAAAAAACTAGATAGACAGGAGAGAACAGGGAAATGGGTTTCTGAAATTGGAAAATTCATCATGCTACCCAACCAGAAATGAGATGTGTGTTCCACTTTGCTCTTTGCCTCTCCATAGCGTATAACCCAATGGTATGAATATTGAACTTTCCAATTTCAGGGAACCCACATCCGATGCTCTCTTCCTACACATACTCATCTATCCATCCAGTTTTTGTCATGCCTCCTATCATCCCCTTACACCCCTATACCGTCCCCCCCACCATCAAACTGGTTCCATCCGTCTATCATCACCTCCAATTTTGCTCCACCTATAACTGACTTGCCTTTGTCCAAACCTGAAGAAAAAAGTGCTGGAGTAACTCAGAGGGCCAGGTAGCATCTCTGGAGAGTATGTATAGGTGGCGTTTCGGGTCTGGTCACTTCCTCAGATTGATTGGGGGAGGGGTGGGGGGAGATGGAAGAGAGGAGGGCCGGACAAAGCCCGACAGGTAACAGGTTGATGCCGGTGAGGAGGGTGTTTTGATAGGGTGAAGGTTGGACAAAGCCAGGCTGCTCTGATTAATCAGTTTCTTGCAAAAATGATTCATGATTAATCACTCATGATTATGATATTTGGAACAACAATCCGGGAAAAAATGAAGCAGGAACATAAGAAAATACTGGAATCTGGGGACCGCTTTTCACTCATTTTAGACGAATGAACCTCAACGAGAAATTAACGCTACAGTGGCTTGGAAAAGTATTCATACCCCTTGAACTTTTCCACATTTTGTCACATTACAACTACAAACGTAAATGTATTTTATTAGGATTTTATATGATAGACCAACACAAAGCGGCACATAATTGTGAAGTGGAAGGAAAATGATACATGGTTTTCAAATCTTTTTACAAATAAAAAACTGAAAAGTGTGGCGTGCAAAAGTATTCAGCCCCCTTTACTCTGATACCCCTAAATAAAATCCAGTGCAACCAATTGCCTTCAGAAGTCACCTAATTAGTAAATAGAGTCCACTTGTGTGTAATCTAATCTCAGTATAAATACAGTTGTTCTGTGAAGGCCTCAGAGGTTTGTTAGAGAACAAACAATGTTCCTTGGGCATCATGAAGCCCAAGGAACACATCAAACAGGTCAGGGATAAAGTTGTGGAGAAGTTTAAAGCAGGGTTAGGTTATAAAAAAATATCCCATGCTTTGAGCATCTCACGGAGCACTGTTCAATCCATCATCCGAAGATGGAAAGAGTATGGCACAACTGCAAACCTACCAAGACATGGCCGTCCACCTAAACTGACAGGCCGGGCAAGGAGAGCATTGATCAGAGAAGCAGCCAAGAGGCCCATGGTAACTCTGCAGAGGTCCACAGCTCAGGTGGGAGATTCTGTTCACAGGACAACTATTAGTCGTGCACTCCACAAATCGGGTATTTATGGAAGAGTGGCAAGACGAAAGCCATAAGAAATCCCGTTTGCAGTTTGCCACAAGCCATGTGGGGGACAGAGCAAACATGTGGAGGAAGGTGCTCTGGTCTGATGAGCCCAAAATTGAAGTTTTTGGCCTAAATGCAAAACACTATGTGTGGTGGAAAACTACCACTGCACATCACCCTGAACACACCATCCCCACTGTGAAACATGGTGATGGCAGCATCATGCTGTGGGGATGCTTTTCTTCAGCAGGGACAGGGAAGCTGGTCAGAGTTGATGGGAAGATGGATGGAGCCAAATACAGGACAATCTTGGAAGAAAACCTGTTAGAGTCTGCAAAAGACTTGAGACTGGGGTGGGTGTTCACCTTCCAGCAGGACAACAACCCTAAACATACAGCCAGAGCTACAATGGAATGGTTTAGATCAAAGCATATTCATGTGTTAGAATGACCCAGTCAAAGTCCAGACCTAAATCCAATTGAGAATCTCTGGGAAGACTTGACAATTGCTGTTCACAGACGCTCTCCATCCAATCCGACTGAGCTTGCGCTATTTTGCAAAGAAGAATGGGCAAAAATATCAGTCTCTAGATGTGCAAAGCTGGTAGAGACATACCCCAAAAGACTTGCAGCTGTAATTGCAGCGAAAGGTGGCTCTACAACGTGTTGACTCAGGGGGGCTGAATACTTTTGCACGCCACACTTTTCAGTTTTTAATTTGTAATAAAATTTGGAAACCATGTATCATTTTCCTTCCACTTCACAATTATGCATCACTTTGTGTTGGTCTATCACATAAAATCCCAATAAAATACATTTACGTTTGTGGTTGTAACGTGACAAAATGTGGAAAAGTTCAAGGGGTATGAATACTTTTGCAAGCCACTGTACATGTCCCGATTTAATGCTGACAAAATATTTAATGTCTTGCTGATCAATTTGGAGTTGCAACCTGGTGATATCGGTAGAAAATGCATGAAGCTCTTCTCGCCCGGATTGGGCAGAGAGGAAAACCAAGCATTTCAGGACTCCTCAGGTACTTGGATGATCCAATGGATTATGAGTGCCTGGAACTCCCGACTTGTGTTCCCACCACAAAAGATCTTGCCAAAATTGCGAGAGATGTTTACATGTGGCAGTTCTCAAACATAGACAATGAATTATTTGATGACAATGATGAAGAAGATAATGATTAAGCTGTGCCCACTGCAAATCAAAATAAATCAGAAGAGCTTGATGCCATTCTCTCCAGAAAGAATAGAAGCCAAAGTCAATGGAGTCATATTCAAACTCACAGAAAATTTTGAAGATATTGAAGTGAGAAATGGCTGCCCCTACATCGAAATGCACAAGAACACCTGAAAAAGTGCACAGAACACTTAGGACTCTTAGCTCAATTGAATCTGAGAGATATTTTAATGCCGCTGGCATTGTTGTTACGAAATTGCGCACATCATTGAGTGATGACACTGTTGATATCTTGTGATTTTTGAGATCTTACCTAATGACAGTGAAATAAAGGTAAATTTGCCTAAAAAAAAAAGAATTTTAATTTGAAAATCTTGCAAATCTGATTTTTGGAAATTAATTAATTAATGATTATGTATTTTTAATTAATCAATTAATCAGAAAACAGCCCCAGTTGCACATTGCGAAACTAGAGGTAGGAATATAGGTGAGAGAGGAGGGGGAGAAATAGGTGTGTGTTCAGGTGGGGCACAGGGAAGGATGGGGGGAGGGGGTGAGAGGGAGAAATACGGCAAAAGGGAGAGAGGGAGGATTGTGTAGTTATCTAAAATTGAAGAATTGAATGTTCAATGTCGGGCTGTATCCCAAAGAGAATACGAGATGTTTTCCCTCAAGGTAATTTATGGCCCCACTGACAATGGACAGAAAGGTCAGTATGGCAATGGGAAGAGGATTACAATGGTTAGCAACCGGGAGATCCAGCAGACCTTAGCGGATCGAGCATAAATGTTTGGCGAAACGGTCACCAAGTCTACACTTGGTCTCGCTGATGTACAGGAGGCCCCATCAGGAACGCAGGATGCGGTAGATAAGGTTAGATGAGGTGAATCTCTGCCTCAACTGGAAAGATTGCGGGGGTCCTTGGATGCAGGTGAGGGAGGAGATTTAGGGACAGGTGTTACATATTCTGCTGTTGCAAAGAAAAGAGCTTTGGTGGGTTTGGTCAGAAAGGATGAGTGAACCAAGGATTTGCAGAGGAAGCAGTCTCTGCGGAAGGCGGAAAGGGGTGGGAGCACGTTGGAGGTGATGAAAACGGCAGAGGTTGCGGAGTCTGGTGGGGTGAAGGTGAGAGCAAGGGAAACTGTATCCTTGTTCCATCAGAGGGGGTAGGGGGGACGCAAGAGCAGTATTACGGAACAGAATATAGACGTGGGTGAGGGATCTCCATCTATGACAGGAGGGGGTGAAACCACATTTACTAATGAAAGAGGACATCTCATAGAAACATAAAAAGTAGGTGCAGGAGTAGGCCATTCGGCCCTTCGAGCCTGCACCGCCATTCAATATGATCATGGCTGATCATCCAACTCAGTATACCGAACCTGCCTTCTCTCCATACCCCCTGATCCCCTTAACCACAAGGGCCACATCTAACTCCCTCTTAAATATAGCCAATGAACTGGCCTCAACTACCTTCTGAGGCAGAGAATTCCAGAGATTCACCACTCACTGTGTGAAAAATGTTTTTCTCATCTTGGTCCTAAAAGACATCCCCTTATCGTTAAACTGTGACCCCTTGTTCTGGAGCAGATGTGGCCAAGGCAGAGAAATTAAGAGTAGGGCATAACGTATTTGCAAGAATGGCAGAGTGGAAGGAAGTGTTGTCCAAATAACTGTGGGAGTTGGAGGTTTGTCGTATACATCAGTCGATAGTCTGTTCCCTGTGATGGAGACAGAGAGAAGAAAGGGGAGAGAGGTATTAGAGATAGTCCATGAATTTGAGGGCAGGGTGGAAGTTATTTGTAAAGTTATTGAAACCAATGAGTTCTGCATGGGTGCTGGAGGCGATGTAGAGTAGAAAGAGATGAAGGATGGTGCCAATGTACAATTCGAATGAGGGCTGTTCTATGTAACTGTCAAAAAGGTAGGCACAGCTGGGGCCCATGTGAGTGCCCATAGCTATACCTTTAACTTGGAGAAGGTGAGAGGTCAAAGGAGAATTTGATGAGGGTGAAGACAAGTTCCGCCTGGTTGGTAGATGGAAATTGATTGGGTCTCTGTTTAAGGAAGAACTGGAGGTCCTTCATGGTGGGAGATGGAGGTATACATCCAGTCCCATTACAGTCCTCCATCCCCTACCAGGAAGGTCACAAGGCACTCCGGTTCTTTCTTGAACACTATATGGCCCCCTCACCTGTATCAACCTATTACCTACCAGGCTTTGCCCTGTCCCTCCTCCATTCCAGCTCTCTTCCCCCCTTACAATCAGTCTGAAGAAGGGTCCCGACCCAAAAGGTCACCCATCCATGTTCTCCAAAGATGCTGTCTGTACCACTAAGTTACTTCAGCATTTTATGTCTATCTTGCGTATAATCCAGCATCTGCAGTTCCTTCCTATCCATTTATTTATTATCCTCACCCCACCTGTTTACATGTATCACCACCCTTCTATATACTGGTCATCTTTTCTGTTGCCACTTGGTCTTCCAGCGTCGACTTGTATCTTTTGTCTCCACAGATGCTGCCTAACCCGCTGAGTTCTTCCAGCCTTCTATGAATATGGCAATGACCAGATAAGATGTTAAGTGATGGATAACATTAGATAGGTTAACCTGTTCTGCACTTTTTTGAAGTGGTGCATTGAGATTATTTATGTCCACTTCAGAAAACGAATGGATTCTTGAAGTACTTAATTTACTTTGTGTTGCACATTTCAGTTTCCAATTTTGAGCTAATGATTGAGTCTCTTCTGACTGAGGTGAGAGTGACACGAACTGAGCCATGATTGACAAGTTTACGAAGGCATAAATCTAGATATTGGACTGCATTTATTTTTGATGTACTAAAATAATATTGTGTTTAGTGCTTATGCCATATTGGAACCCTTCATTGTAATGTTTGTAATTGTAATGTTGTTCAATAATAACCTACAGCATTACCACCAAGAAAGAAGCATTAAAATATGATCTGCATGGTTCCCAACTGGGTCATACTCAATCCCATGGGACCTAGGCAGCAGCAATAGACATGGGAAGAGCTAGAGTGCAGTAAAGAAAGAGAAAGTTCCTAAATTACTTGGAGAAAAAAGTGCTCATCAATGAGAAAATGTTGTGAGGGTCATGAAACTATACTAACACAATTTGAAACGTAGAAACATAGAAAATATGTGCAGGAGGAGGCCATTCGGCCCTTCGAGCCAGCACCGCAAGATTGTCAAGATTTTTTTAATGATCTCCTCCAGTGAGAATCCACACATAATACTACAGAGCACAAAATAAAATTTGTGACTGAGTTATTTTGTATGACCTGCAGATGACTAAAAATACTGCCCTCTCATACAGTCAAAGATGTGTGTGCACATTTTGTATGACCTGCAGACGACTAAATAACGTTGTCCTCCCATAAATATATACGCACACACGCAGGCTACAAAACTCGTGAACTCATTTGTCTTTTGCAGGAGCAGACACATATCCCCCCACATCTCTTCATCATAAGAGGAATCGTACTTGTGCAGTCGAACTCTGCGGTGAGCTGATACTGGGAGGCATAGACAAAAGGGCACGACGCATGTGAATGTCTGTCAACTGAGCCAAGTCTGGTTCAGAAGATTGAAACAATGGCGGAATGGTCGGTGCAGGTAATGGTCGGTCACCTTCATCTATCCACTTCAAGATGATAGCTATGTGTCCACAACATTATTATCTCTCCCTCACAAGGTCACTAAATCACGAAAGCACAGCTTCTCACCTACGCTTCACACCCAGTCATCCCCAGCTGCTCCTCAAACCATTGGCACCAATCTGAAGCCAAGAAAGATTTGTGAGTTGTCAAAGTCATCTAATGTATGTAAATGCAAAATGAAAGAAGAAAATCGGAATGCAGTCACAGAGAGAACACTGCAATAGAGCCTAGGATACTGAAATTCACACATATTTTCAAATGAGAAAGGCATTAAATGTGCAACTTTGGAATGGGAATATTACTATTATTTGATTTTCCTTGGTTAAGAATTCAAATTAGCGACATTAATTAGCGACATTAGCGAAGAGAAAAAGAATTCGTTTAGCGACGTTCAAATGCATTCTCATTTGGCCCATAAAGTTTTTCAGTGTAGAGGTACGGCCGATTGGTATGGCAGCAATTTACATCGCTCAGAACACTATGGTATCTTACCTAGAAATGGTTACTAATTAAATCCATTTTACATCTACATGCACAAGCAATCCGTTGATTGTTGCCAAACTATTATCTAACACTTTTCCCAATAGAAATTGTTGACTTAGCGCGGCACATTTGTTTGTGAAATAATTTGATTTACAGTATGTTAAAGGTGCCATGTCGTTTTGAGCCATGTATGTGACCACCAATGTGAAGTTGATTTCTATTAGTCATAGAATCATACAGCACGAAAACAGGCCCTTTGGCCCAACTTGCCCATGCCGACCAAGATGTCCCATCAATATTAATCCCAACTGTCTGCATTTGGCCCATATCTTTCTAAACGTTTTTATCCACATAACTGCCCAAATGATTACAGAATTATAGGGTTCTTATTCCAATTTCAGTATTCCAATTACAGGCTTCTTCATCCCTATTGGTTTGATCTAATAATACTTAACAAGGTAAACTTTGTGGGATGGACTTGTTTGAATGAAAGACTGAAATATATGAGAAAGTTTGCAAGGAGTAAAGTTGCACATTTACTGTAGTGCCTTTCTCATTTGACAATTGATTTAGTGGATTTCAATATTCAAGTGCTGCATTGTAGTATTATCTGTGGTTGTTTTCTGGTTACTAGAAGGTTGTATTCTTTCTGTTTCATGTTGCCTATTTTATTGGTGCCTCATTTATATTAAGAATTGAAAATAACAGCTAACGGTGGGACCATTAGCCAAAAGTAATTGTTTGTGTGGGAAAGAATTACTTTGCTCTGATCACATTAAATTGTTGTGAACTGAGTGAACGATGATGCTTCTACTGCAGAGATATTCAGTTCTTCTGAACACAAACAATCTCCCAGATGTACTGGAGGGCAGAGGATCTAAGGGGATAGAGAAACTGAAATAAATTTTCATTAGGCGTGAAATAGTATTGGTTAGGCTAATGGGACTGAAGGATGATAAATCCCCTGGGCCTGGTGTCTGCATTCCATGGTCCTCAGGAAGGTGGCTCTAGAAATGGTGGATGCGTTGGTGATCATTTTCCAATGTTTAAAAGATTCAGGATCAGTTCCTGTGGATTGGAGGATAGCTAATGTTATCCCACTTTTCAAGAAAGGAGCAAGAGAGAAAACGGGGAATTACAGACCAGTTAGCCTGACTTTGGTGATGGGAAAAATGCTGGTCAATTATTAAAGAGGTAATAATGGGGCATTTGGATAGCAGTAAAATGATTAGTCCGAGTCAACATGGATTTATGAAAAGGAAATCATGCTTGACTAATCTTCTGGAATTTTTTGAGGATGTGACAAGTAAAATGGATGAAGGGGTGCCAGTGCATCTAGTGTATCTAGACTTTCAGAAAGCCTTTGATAAGGTCCCACACGGGAGACTGGTAACTAAAATTAGAGCACATGGTATTGGGGGTAGGGTGTTGACATGGATAGAAAATTGGTTGGCAGACCGGAAGCAAAGAGTAGGAGTGAACGGGTCCTTTTCAGAATGGCAGGCAGTGGCGAGTGGAGTGCCGCAAAGCTCGGTGTTGGGGCCGCAACTGTTTACCATATATATTAATGATTTGGAAGAGGGAATTAGGAGCAACACTAGCAAGTTTGGGGATGACACAAAGCTGGGTGGCAGTGTGAACTGTGAAGATAATGTTAGGAGGTTGCAGGGTGACCTGGCAAGGTTAAGTGTGTGGGCAGATGCGTGGCAGATGCAGTATAATATAGATAAATGTGAGGTTATCCACTTTGGCGGCAAAAACAAGGGGGCAGATTATTATCTCAATTGGGTTAGGTTAGGTAAGGGGGAGGTGCAGTGAGACCTGGCCATCCTTGTACACTGGTCACTGAAAGTTGGCTTACAGGTACAGCAGGCAGTGAAGAAAGCGAATGGAATGTTGGCCTTCATAACAAGAGGATTTCAGTATAGGAGTAAAGAGGTTCTTCTGCAGTTGTATAGGGTTCTGGTGAGACCACATCTGGAGTATTGTGTACAGTTTTGGTCTCTTAATTTGAGGAAGGACATCCTTGTGATTGAGGCAGTGCAGCGTAGGTTCACGAGATTGATCCATGGGATGGGGAGACTGTCACATGAGGAAAGATTGAAAAGACTATGCTTGTATTCACTGGAGTTTAGAAGGATGAGGGGGATCTTATAGAAACATATAAAATTATAAAAGGACTAGACAAGCTAGATGCAAGAAAAATGTTCCCAATGTTGGATGAGTCCAGAACCAGGGGCCACAGTCTTAGAATAAAGGGGAGGTCATTTAAGACTGAGGTGAGAAAAACCTTTTCACTGAGAGAGTTGTGAATTTATGGAATTCCCTGCCACAGCGGGCAGTGGAGGCCAAGCCACTGGATGGATTTAAGAGAGAGTTAGATAGAGCTCTAGGGGCTAGTGGAGTCAAGGGATGTGGGGAGAAGGCAGGCACGGGTTATTGATAGGGGACGATCAGCCATGATCACAATGAATGGCAGTGCTGGCTCGAAGAGCCCAATGGCCTCCTCCTGCACCTATTTTCTATGTTTCTATGTTTCTTTATTGTATATTTTGAATTGATGAAGTAGTGCTATGATACAGAACTCCATGAGGGATTTCATATTGCGGAATAAGTTTGGACCTCTAGGCTACTGCAGTGACACTTTTTTGGGTTATAGTACTTGTCAATAAGTGTTTGCTGACCCAGAAAGGAGAGCCTTACTATGTTCTACTCCAAATTTATGATTATGTTCATAAACTTCCTCGTGTTTTCACATGCAGAGCCCTTTTTTGTGCTTATTTCGTAGACATGTTCTTTTGCCATCTGAAGTATTTTCTATCTTCTCTGAGCTTTGTCAGCTATTGCAGACCACTGCTGTATCCTGATTTGTTACAGCAAAACCATCGAGCTGCTAAACTAATTATCAGAATGGTTGCCCTGACAATGACAACAGCTTTTCCTGCCTTTCCCAATCACATGACCTGAGGTAGTCCAGCCAAGAAATTCCCAGAGTCTTGAGTCATTATTGCACTCATCCTTTTGCTTATACCTGCATCCTGCACTGACCAAATTTTCCTTGCGCTTTCAGTTATTATTTACACAGCTGTAGGAATTGTTCTGGCTATTTCAAAAATAGTCTCTAAAAAAGCCTAGGCTACATGGATTAATCTACAAGCTCTCTACGTGCCAGTTCAGAACTCACAATGAGATATCAAGTGTCCGTAGACTGCAACCAATTTGTCAACAATGTAGTGGATGTGGTCTTGCATCAGGTCTTTTCCAAAGAGCTCAAATGAGGACTATTATGGCTGGAGAAGGACAGATTAATATGGATATGCTTGGCACAATGAGAATGCCGAGAATGCCATCAACCTTTCACAGCATTTGACATGAAGCATGGTGGCTATTCGTGTCAGTCAGAAAATGGTCTGCATGCATCTAACCACCCTCTTCCAATATGGCACTGGATTTCACTATAAGTAAGGGATTATTATGGCAGCAGTACAATCTCTTTTCCAGCAGAACAGGTTCTCTGTTGCTTTAGCCTAGGAAAGGCGCTGTGTGGGCCTATGTAACAAGAATCTACTGCCCTCTGTCAGGATCTGGATGCCATTGGCTAGGACAGCATTTATTGCCATTTGTGGATGTCTTGGAGAGCTTTGTGAGCTGCCTTTTTGGACTGTGAGACCACTTTTGGAGCATTGAGTTCATTTTTGGTCGCCCTGTTACAGATGTAACGAGCTTTTCTGGAAAGAGTGCAGAGAAGATTTACAAGGATGTTGCTTGGACCTGAAGGTCTGAGCTATAGGGAGAGGCTGAGCAGGCTAGGACTTTATTCCTTGGTGTGCAGAAGGATTTGAGGTAATCTTATAGAGTTGCAACATAGGTGATAGGGAAAAGATTTAATAAGGACCTGAGGGACAGGTCTTTCAGAAAGGGTGGTGAGTATATGGAACGAGCTGCCAGAATAGGTAGTTGTAGGTTGTAGGTAGTGTAGGTTTGCGTGGACAAGTTGGGCCAAAGCGCCTGTTTCCATGCTGTATTACTCTATGACTGTGCAAACTGTCTGACAGCCTCTGTCAGGCAGCAGTGACGAGGAAGTGATCCCGGACTCTCCTGAATCTGGAGATGTGAAAACAAAGTCACCAAAGCTCATCAGTGAGGAGGATTCATGAGTTCCGAGCTACTCAAAGTTTGCAGCAAAGCCACCATGTTGGGAGAGTACAGAGGACACTGAGTCGGGATGAGTGGCGCCATTCTCATAATCAAACCTTTATGAATGCAGAGAGTGGATGTGTGATGGAAAAAGTCTACCAGATTAACAAAGCTGTGCTTACTACAACATTTCAGATTGTGTTTAGAATATAAAAATTAAAGAGAAGAAGTATAACATAGCAAAGATGAGTGGGAAGCCAGAGGATTGGGAAATTTGTAAAGAGCCACAGAAGATAACTAAAAAGGCAATACGGGGAGAAAAGATGAGGTACGAAGGTAAGCTAGCTTTTTTAGGTATGTGCAGAGGAAGGTAAAAGTTTATTTGGGTATGTGAAGAGGAAAAAATTAGTTAAGTCCAAAGTTGGGACTTCCGGTGTCGCCATGTTATCTTAACAGACGATGCACATAGCTCCACTCCCTAAAATTTGTGATTTTTCGCGTTAAAATCGGATCTACAGGTCGGGACCAATTTAAAAGACTTATCAGAGTCTCTGCTCGACTTGCTGATAACATTATCAGTAATAGCTGTGAATTTAACAGAGGCTTAAAGCACGTTAAATGAAAAATTCTTCCCTGGGTAAGAGCACTCAGAGGATAGTTACAAAACTCCTGGGGAAGCCAGACAAAGACTACAGATTTATTTTTGAAGTGGCTTCCGAAGAAAAGGTGCTTTTCGATATGGCTACAAGACTCAAAGCAGACTTAGCCAAGGACAAAGAATTTGAAGAATTTAAAGCTTTCGGTAAGTGAAACTGAAAGAGTGTGGTACGGAGGATGTAAAGGATGGAACACATGTTGGGAGTGATGATGGAAAAGATAGAAAAGCTGACACTAAATATGACTTCTTGTAATCCGAAATGTTATTGAGTCTTGTGAAGGATTCGAATCGATTGGCACTATTAATAAAAGAATGACGATGTGAGAGATGAAAACTATCGGAGAGAATTGATAATGGGTGAAGAAGACACCACGAAGAAGTTTGGCGCGTTGTGCTGGACACTGTATCAACCTGTATGTAACAATGCACAAGATGGAGGATGAGATGGCAAGAATGGTGGAGGAGATGAGAAGAGTGAGATCAGAACAAGACCTTGCTACACGACGGATGGTGACTATCAGCTGGCTAAAGTTCAGACAAATGTTCTGGACCTCGAGGCTCGTTCGAGAGTCATTATCCTAAGATTAGTTGGCGTACCAGAGGGAGCCGAGAGAGATAACACTTGCGAGTTTGTTGCGGGATTAATTAAAGATGGCTCTTAAGCTCCCTAACCTACCACTTACCAAAAAATTGAAGAAGCACACCCGGGTTCCTAGATTGAAACAAAAAAATCTCAGGATGGCTCAGAACGATTACACGACAGATTATTGTGAAATTCCCGGGACATTGCTGACGTGTGGAACGAGGTTATGAGGAATATCAAAATATGGCGTGCCTCTGATGTATGTTGTATCTACTTTTAAATCTTCAGAGATACCCCTAAGGAATTATGCAAAACCCCCCCCCCAAAATTCCCCCAATTCTCCAGCAAAGCAGGCGCTTCCCAAGGATATAAGGGAAGTCAGATATGGTGTTTACTTTCCCAGCTAGAATGCGCATTTCCTACAAAAAACAGCAAAAATCATTCACAAATCCCGAGTGGAGGCGTACAAAATGTGTTCTAACCATCGTGGAAACAGAAGGACTAGCTGGAAAGGTTGGAACATTTTGGACCACACTCTCTCTTTACTATTGCAAACCAGAATGGTGGCACACTGCCCAAAGAAGGAACTTTGTTTTGACGTTTTATCGGCGGGAATGCTAACACAAGGACACACTCTGTTCCAAGAGAAGCTGGAAAAAGATATCAACAAAAGCAGAGCTCAACAAACAGAACTATTATGAGATTGAATGAATAACCTAATGATATAGCATTAACTTCCTTAAACAATATTAATATTGAATATTAAAATAGAAATAGTAATGAATGCTATTCAGAAATGCAGAAGAAATGGGGTTTCCCCCCCCCTTCCAATTAACACTTTAATTTAACCTAATAATTCTTAAGTAGATTTATAACTGGGACGTAAGGGGATGAGGCGAGCTACTGGCTTAGTTCCAGAGCCAGAAATAGGTTAACCCCTTCATCTAATAGTCGATGATCTTTGAGGTTAAAATATACGCTTAACACTCAGTAGACAAAAATTATAGTTATATCCGGAAATACCTAGGAAATGGACATATATTCTGTAAATGGGTACTATACATTTGATTTTTTTTAACTGGTCCCGTTCCAATATGTTCAACCTGCTGCCCTCAGGGAGGCGCTATAGGTGCATCAGCACAAGGACAAATAGACTCAAGAACAGTTTCTTTCCAAAATCCATTATCTCCCTGAACTCACACATGCACTGACTTCACAGCCTAACCCCCGGACCTTCATCTATCCACCTACTGTAATTTGTGCTGTAACTGTAATTCTATTTATCCATTGTCTTTTATAGATATGTACATAGCGTCGCAGAAACTGCGCACCTTATTCCTCCTCCCCCTTTTTATTTTTTACACTGAGTAGGAGCAGCTTTTAATCTCATTGTACATGTGTATAGTGACAATAAAAAGGCATTCATTCATTCGTTATGATTAATTGAGGGAGCGGAGCTATTTGTTTGTTTTATATCGACACGGAAGTCAATAAAATGTTTTTTCCCACCCACAGGTGGGTCACTTGTTACGGTGCCGACAAGCTCGGACACTGTATTCTCACTTGTATTCGGTTTTTTTAATCATTTTCACAATTAATCACATGTGTGTTTTTTTTTATTGAAGGACTATCGCAAAGGGAATCTACTAACTGAGCATTGTAGGGTAAATGATCCCCCTATATCCAAAGACCTGAGGTACGAATGCACCGCAAGACACATAGGTATTAAATCTATGCATCGAAAATGCAAGACGATCACCAAAATAAACCGGGAGGAATCTCATTTTGTAGTTGGAACATTAGGGGTGTTAACGAACGCATTAAAAGGGGTAAGATTCTAGCTCAGCTGAAAGCATACAACACAGATATTGCCTTTTTACAAGAGACGCATCTTAAACTTCAAGACCAAGCTAGATTGAGGGCGAACTGGATAGGACAAACTTTTCACTCGTCATATATGTCGAAATCTAGAGGAACGTCTATTATTATTCGCAAAGGCATTCCATTTAAACCCAAAACAGATAAGGACGGGAGATATTTGATAGTTACCGGGGAGATCCACGCTGCCCCAGTTATCTTGGTAAATATATATGTGCCCAACTTTGACAACCCGCATTTTTTCAATAAAATCTTGAATATAATTGCAGAATATAACTACCAAAATGTCATAATCGGCGGAGACTTTAACTGTGTCTTAGGCACTTAGATAAATCCAATCAAAAACAAAGAGGTATTACTATCCAAAACTAGCGAACTTCTGGCGAGACACATACATAAAAAACACAAACATAACAGATGTCTGGAGGATTGCAAATCCGACCGGCAGGGATTACTCATTCTATTCTATGGTACACAAGACATATTCACGAATAGATTATGTTTTGGTGGATCAAAACTAATACCCCACACTTCTAAAAACCAAAATACCACACAAATACCGATCTCAGATCATCCCCCGATAACTTTTTTTTTTAAATGGAAGGAATGACTAAGAACAAAACCGTTTTGGTGGTACAATCCACAAATTTAAAAGACCCGCAAGGGAGTACATATTTTAAAAGAGCAAATGCACCTTTTCTTCGAAAATAAACGACACGACAGACTATCACCTACATTATTATGGGGAATTCTTTTAAAGTATTTATTCGAGGCGTGATAACTTTCATATCAAGATTTTCAAAATAAGAAAAGATAAGAATGACCAAAGACAACTAGAAGAACAAATTAGACAACTGGACATAGAGAATGCTAAAGACCCCACTACGGATAATACATAATAGAATAATAATACTGAAATTCAAATTAAATAAATTATTATCAGAAAAAATCATAAGATTATTAGAAATTACAAAAGACAGGACAACTTGAAGTTTGGGGGATAAGCCCATAAAACTTTTGGCACGTCAGTTAAAAAAAAAGAGAAAAGGATCACTCACATTTTTAAGAGTAAATCAGACAAAGGGGAATAATTGACCTTGCCGAGTCTGAATAATTAATAAAAAGATTTGCACAATTTACGAGAATCTGTATACATCTAAAAACGATATGGACACCAACAAAGTTACAGTGTTCTTGGATAATTGTACCTTCCTAAAATTAGAGTTGCAGGAAAGGAACAAGAGGAATTGGGAGCACAAATCTCAAATAAGGAGATAGAAGAAACAATAATCTCATTAAAAATGGGAAAAAACACCAGGTCCGACGACGGATTTAGTAACAAATTCTATAAAAGTTTTTATGACATATATTTACCCCCGCCTACAGAAAATGTGATACTTATGGCCTTCAAAGCACAAATACTACCGGTGAACACTAGCAGAATCCACAATCACACTAATAACTAAGAAAGATTAAAGATGTGGAAGAACCTGGATCATACTGAGCTATTGCGTTGCTAAATACAGATCAAAAAATATTAGCGAAATACTAGCTAGAAGACTAAGTAAAATATGCCTATTAAATTTATACATCCGGATCAACGGGGTTTATACCCTAAGAGACAATAATTTAATCATTTGAGACGTCTGTTATATGCATTCACACCAAACTGAAGATCAAAAACTATCAATCATATCGTTGGATGCTAGAAAAGCATTCGATCAGGGGGTCGAATGGATTATATCTGCTCAGGGTATTGCAAGAATTTCAACTGGGAGAGAATTTTATTCTTATGGATTAAAGTACTATATAATATGCAACGGGCACAGAATATTAACGAACAATAATTTATCTACGAAAATTTCATTTGTCAAGGGGAAAAGACAAGGATGTTCATTTATCACCATTGTTATTTAAGCCCCTATATTGAACCCCTAGCGAAAAGAATCAGAACTCATCCAAATATCCATGGATATAAAACAAAATTATTTCCAATATAAAATAGGTTCACTATCGCTGACGACGTACTATTATACATCACAAAACCTCAATATTACTATTCCAAATATTTTAAAATTAATAGAGGACTTCGGATCATTTCAGGATATAGAATAAATTGGAATTAAAGTGAAATCATGTCAATAAAACACCGAAAGACTCTTTACGCATCTTTTTACAGTTTCCTTTCAAAATAGCTACGGAAAAATTATTACTTGGGCATCGAAAATTACTCGAAGATATCAAGATATGTTTGGGATGAAAATTAAAACCCTCTACTAAGAAACTATGTAACGTGATTAAATTTTGGAAAATGCTTCCGATGTCCTATAATAGGCAGAATTAAATGCCATAAAAAATGATTTTTCTACCACAAATTTTATACCAGTTCCAATCTATCCCAATATATTTACCCAAAAAGTTTTTTAAAAAAACTGTACTCAGATATCACAAATTTTATTTGGGATTATAAATCCCACAGAAAACAAAGTGCTCATCTGAATAAACCCCAAAGTAGTAGGGGGATTAGCACTCCCCAACTTTATGTATACTACTGTCTGTAACTATCAGGAAACATGATCCAACTGCTGATATAACTCTCCCCAACATATCGGATTGAGACAATTATGGAGAGAGAGGATTGCTTACTTATAATATTGGAGCAATCCTTCTCTCTCCAATATCGATGAATAATATAAATTTACAACATAATCCAATTATATACAGTACAATCAGAATTTGGAAACAAATAAAACACAATCTAAAATTAATAAATTTATCTCTCTTATCTCCTATCGGTAAAAAACCCTCATTTAAAACTTCAACTATAGATAAAGCATTTATACAATGGGAAAGAGCTGAATTAAATTCTTCGATCGGAGATGTGTATGAATCGGGTGAAAACTATGATCATTTAAACAAAACTAAAACAAATAAAATACAATTTGGGAAACAATCAGTATTTTAAAATATTTCCAAATCTGTGACTATCTGAAAAAGTACGCACAAGATTATCACATTATGTCTCCAGATTTACGGAAAGAGGTAATGAATACAAAGGGCAGAATCAGCAACCTAATATCATATATATATAATATTATTCTAAATGCAGAAAACCAACAACAGATGGTGCCAGGAAGAGACTGAGAAAAATAATAATTAAGTATAAAAAATTCCAAGAAAGGTGGGAAAATATTTATTAAAGTGCATAAATGTTCAATTAATGTAAGACAACTCTTAATACAATTTAAAATCCTACACAGATTATACTATTTGAAAAAACTAAAAATAAGTAAACTTTTTCCAAAACGTCTCACCTATATGTGATAATGTCAATGTCAAGCAGCTAATATAGCCAATCATTTGTTCTTTTGTACAAAAATTCAAATATTTTGGACTGAAATTTTGAAATTTTCACAAAAATATTCTTTAAAATAAAACTGAACCCGGAAGCAAACTGGATATCTTCGGGATATCGGAGATTGCCCCGAATTAAATGTGTTTCAAAAGACTCTACTGGAATATGGCTTAATAACTAAGAAAAAAGCTACTCTTAAAATTCTGGAAAAACTTCTCGGTACCAACAGTTAATATGGTGGATATCAATATGTTCGAAACACTACACTTGGAAGATATGAGACTCCGATAGCAGGAAAATCAGACTGTTTTTAAGTCGCGGTCTGCATTTATAAATCGATTACAAGGAAAAGGTGCACGAATACCTCAAACAAAGTATGTGTCGGGTCTTGGTAAAGGGAGGGAAGAAAAACTGTCGAGTTGGTAGATTCCTTTTGCGAGATGTTATAATAAAGCTCTCTCGCGCGCCCACGCGCGCCGTTTTTTCTTTCTCTATTTTTCCCTTTTTCTTTTTTTCCTCTCCAGGGTCTATCTCTTAATTCCCGTTCCTAACTCTTCAAGGGTTTCCTTTCCTTCTGTCACGCTTTTGCACTTTCACATCTCTTTTTCACTTTTTTACTATCTATGCTGCTATTTTTCTCTCTATTCTCTCTTTTCTAAAGCCTTAAAATAAAAAATAAAAATTAAGGGGTACAATGACTGTAATGCAATACAAGGGATGTACACAGATATAACTGACAATACCGCTAATAAATAAAGATATAAAAAATAAAAATAAGGCTTCCGGTGGCGCTATGGAGCCCTAGAGTATAGCGCCAGCCAGCTCCGCAAAAAAAATTGTAAAAAACGGGGGTTTTAAAAGACTTACCGGCTGCCTGCAACAAACTGCTTGCTGTTTCTTCACCGACTGTGCCGAGTGACGTCATCAGGCGCGCGACGAACTATGTCGGTCTCACGGAGCCCTACCGACAAGGTAAAAGGTCGAACAACCCGGCAGAGACCGGGAGAAGGCCAGTGAAGCCTCGGAGTCGAGTAGGACTCGATCCCTGGAAGATGTGTCCAAAAAACCAGGGACCAAAAATGGAAGGTGAGGAACTGAAATCTTTTATTTTTCTCATCAGATGGTTAGCTTAAAGGAAGAATTAAAGGGAGAAATATAAGATGTAAAGGAAGAAATAAATCATATAAATAGTTTGATGGATACTCAGTGAATCAGATGAAAAATCAACTGAAAGAACTTAAAACAAGAAACGAAGTTAATATTGAAAAAAAGGTTAACGAAATGTCGGATGAATTAAAGGAAGAATTTATTGAAATGTTTAACACCATGAGGAAAAGATGGATACGAAACTGGAAAAGTTTAAAAAAGACATCGATTAATAGGATTAATCCTATTGAAGAAATACAGAAAACAACAGATGGTCTGAAATAAAAAACCTTGAGCAAACAGCTGAGACGAATGCTTTAGACTACAGCGAACCTGTTTACAGAAAACGAACGGTCTGATGAGCATGCTGACAAAACAGCAGAAAAATGTACTGAGCTAGAAGGACATCAGAGAAGGCAAAATCTGAGAATTGTAGGGATTCCTGAGGGGTCTAGAGAATATCGACGGCCCCTCGAGAGTTCACTGCTAAATACTCAAAGAAGTTCTATCTCTGGAAGAAATGCCTTTATTAGCTCGTGTCACAGAGTCAGTAGACGTCAGACCAGACCCAACGCTCCTCCCAGACAAAATGATTATTAAAGGTACAATTTGAATTTGTTCTGGATGAGATTATGCGGAAAGCTTCGAAAACTAAAAACTTGACATTTGAGGTCAAAAGGATTAGTATCTATCGAGACTATCCACCAGAGGTCGCCAGGAAACGAAAAGCATTCAATGAAGCCCAAAAGTCTATGCGTGGAGTAGAAAATCTGAGATACGGTTTGAACTACCCAGCGACTTTAAGAGTTTCTTTTATAAGAATGTGGAATACTTTTTCAAGACCCCAACCGCAGCATTGGAGTTTGCTCAGCAGCTCAAGACTTGAAGAATACCTACAAGCAAGTAATATACTGACTTTTACCATTCTCCAGATATTCAACATGGACTTTTAATATTTACTGAGACTCTTCAAGAGGATATTGACTTGATGGAATAGACAATGTCGAATGGAATGAGAGGAATAAAACGAGATTTGACAACGTCATCTGGATATCTGGACATTGATAATTAGTTTAACATATAACTAACATAAATAATTAAACACCACACATTAAGATTATAATACGGTTTTTATTATTAGTTTTTCCCACCTTTTTTTTTTTATTAATTAGGAATGTCCATATTATTTAATCACTATTACTAATAATTAATAACTAATTTTTCCTTTTTGAACTGAATTAATTGTATGTTATTCTTCTTTTTATATAGCCTTTGTATTTTTTATGTCTAATATTATTTAGATTTTTAAGTTAGCTTTAGATATTGATATTTTTAAAGGAAGAATTTTTTTTATTCTTCTCTTTTTTCTTTCTCTCTCCCCTTCCTGTTTTTTTTATTATCATTCCCCCTCCCCCCCCTTTTTTTTTTAATTTAAAATTATATATATTATACCCCCGTTAAATATTGTTAAGGAATAATAATTCCCTAATTCCCAGGAGCTGGTCGTGTTAATAACATCGATGACGGAAAGTCGTTAGATGTATAGCCATCTTAATATGGCTTGGCACAAACTACATCGATTCTAGATGTAGTTCTTTTTACTTCTAACACCAATACTTCTATTTATTTTTTATCTATCTTTTATACTATAGTAATCTTTGGTTTGATTGGAGTAATTATAATGTACAAGGGAGATATATTCATGAGGGGGCAAAAAAGAGATTTAAAATTACATCCATTTCAGGTTCAGTGTAAGGTTGGGTTTATCGCGCTGATCCTTAGATCCGCAGATCCCATAAATCTAAAAATGCAAGACTTAAAAAGAAATACGGGGAATGAGGGATTAACATTCTGCAGTTGGAATGTAAAGGTATTAATGAACCGATAAAGAGAGGAAAAAGTATTGACATATTTAAAGGCAAGTAAAGCTGATGTAATTTACATTCAAGAGACCCACCTAAAAAAAGAGGCGGAAAAACAGGTTGAAAGCTAAATGGATAGATTAAATATATCATTCTTCTTTTACACATAAATCAAGAGGCGTAGCAATATTATTTCGTAAAGGTACTTTATTTAAACATATATCAACCATAGATGATAAAGATGGTAATATATTATTGTGATAGGAGAAATTAAATACAGAAAAGTGATTCTTGTTAATATATATGGACCCAAATTTCGATAGTCCATTGTTTTTTAAAAAAGTATTTAATAATATTCCGGAATTAACGCAATATAATTTGAATAATTGGTGGAGATTTCAACTGTACATTAGATCCCTACTTAGACAGATCTACAAAACAAAGAAAAAAACAAATCACATTCTAGTGATTTGCTAAATGCATATATGCAAACGACCAATATTAAAAGATGTTTGGAGAACAGAAAATCCTACAGGACGAGAATATTCTTTTTACTCCCCAGTACATAAAACTTACTCAAGAATAGATTATTTTTGGGTGGATGCAAAACTTATTTCACTTACTTATGAAGCTAAATATGATAATATAATAATCTCAGATCATGCTCCAGTGTGACGTTTTAAAATTAAAATTAATAATAAAATAGAAAATTTAAGACAGTGGAAATTTAATCCACAAATTTTAAAAAACAAAGCCACTCAGGAATATATCATAACTCAAAATTAAAAATTTTTTTGAAATAAATGATCAACCAGAGATATCGCATTCCTTATTGTGGGAAACATTTAAGGCATATCTTCGAGGAATAATGATTTCTCACAAGCATTTGACAATAAAAAAAGATTCGGAAAGAACAACAAGATCTAGAAAAGGAGATTAAGGAATTAGATATACAGAATGCAATAAAACCAGATACGATATTACATAATAAAATTGTTATATTGAAATATTAAATTAAATAAAATATATACAGATCAAGTGATTAAAATTTTACCAACATACTAAACAATTACAGTTTGAATTTGGGAATAAGCCCCAAAAAACTGCTGGCTCGACAATTAAGGAAAATTGAAGCGGGAAAAAATTATACATAGGATTAAATCACAAAACGGTGACTTATTAATACAACCTAAAGATATTAATGAAAGATTTATGCAATATATAAAAATTTATACACTGCTAAAAAACAACAGTAAGTAAAATAGAAATAGATGCATTTATAAAAAAATGTAACTTGAAAGGACTGGATTTACAAAATAGAAAATTATTAAATGCTGATATTTCAATAAATGAAATTAAAGAATCTATTAGATCATTAAAAAACGGTAAAACACCGGGACCTGATGGTATAGGTTCGGAATTTTATAAAACATTTCATGAATATATAGTCCCATATCTAAAATCATTATATGAACAGATATATACAGAACAGAAGCTTCCAGATACATTGAACGAATCTATTATAACACTCATACCTAAAATAAATAAAGACTTGGACGAAACCAGGATCATATAGAGCAATAGCTCTATTAAATACAGATCAAAAGATATTAACAACAATTTTAGCAAAAAGATTGAGTTCAGTTGTTAATGAATTAATACATCCGGATCAAACTGGATTTATACCAAAAAGATATTCTTCATATAATCTAAGACGATTGTTTAATATTATATATTCGAAAAGAAGTGATAAAAAAGACTTAGTAGTTATTTCGCTTGATGCAGAAAAGGCTTTTTCACCAAGTGGAATGGCCTTATTTATTTTCGGTGATGGAAGCCTTTAAACTAGGAGAGGAGTTTATTACTTGGATTAAATTATTATATGCAAATCCAATAGCTAGAATAACAACAAATCGAATGTTATCAATTAAATTTAATTTATCACGAGGTTGTAGGCAAGGTTGCCCTTTATCACCTTTATTGTTTGCATTAGCAATAGAACCACTTGCTCAGAGGGTAAGACTACACCCGGAAATATATGGATATGATACCGCAAATACTAAGAATAAAATTTCCTTATATGCAGATGATGTATATATTCTGGTTGAGTGATACTTTATATCACTCAACCAGAAATAAGTATTCGAAATTTGTTAAAACTAATAACGGAAATTTCGGATCATTTTCAGGATACAGTATTAATTGGAATAAAAGTGAACTTATGCCTATAACAATGAATAAGTTACATATATTACAACAATTTCCTTTTAAGATAACAAATGAAAATATTAAATATCTTGGGATTTTTGTTACAAAAAGATTTAATTCTCTATTTAAATCTAATTTCCCCCCATTACTAAATAAATTAAATAAGAATATTTCATATTGGAAAAGTTTACCTATCTCGATGATAGGGAAAATTAATGCAATAAAAATGATTTTTCTCCCACAATTATTATATTTATTTCAATTAATCCCGATATATCTTCCAAAAATTTTTTTTTAAAAAGTAGATTCTTTAATTACGAATTTTATTTGGGATTATAAGACCCATAGAATAAATAAAAAACATTTATGAAATCTAAAATAAATGGAGATTAGCGTTACCAAACTTGATGTTTTATTACTGGGCAGTTAATATTAAAAACATGAATTTTTTTGGTTAGGAGAAATAGACAATAAACCAAATTGGTTAAATATGGAGAAGAAGAGATTGTTCTCCATTAGAAATTAGCTCTATTAATATTTGCTAATATTAATGTAACCTAAGAAAGTTTATAGTGAAAATCCGATAATAGAAAATGGAATCCGCATATGGAAACAAATAAAGAAAGCATTAAAACTAAAATCTATACCAATAAGTCTTAAGATTGTTAATAATTTTATGTTTAAACCTTCAATTTTGGATAAGGCTTTTTTACAATGGAAAAATAAAGGAATTTCTAAGATGGGTGATCTTTATAAGGAAAAACACTTTTCTTTCATTTCAAGAGTTGCAACAAATTTATGGGCTACATAATAAAGAAATTTCAGATATTTACAAATTAGAAACTATGCCTCTGCAAATATATATGAATTTAGAAATAGAAAAATAGAAATTTTTAGATGAATGTTTGAATAAACATCCATAAATATGGAAAAATGATATCATATATATATAATATTTTTATTGGAAAATGATACCCCATCAACAGAAATATACAGAGAGTCTTGGGAAAAGGAATTAGGCCAAATAATAAGACCAGAAATATGGGATGAAAGTTTACAAATATACATTATTGTTCATTTAAACGCTAAACATTCTCTTATACAGTTTAAAATATTACATAGAATTACATTACTCTAAATCTAAATTACATAATATTTTTCCAAAAATATCTCCAATATGTGACAAATGTCAAATTTCAGAAGCAAATTTGACACACTCATTTACTAACTGCATAAAAATTGTAGAATACTGGAAGGAAATATTTAAAAATAATCTCGGACCGTTATCAATATAAATATAACCCCTGACCCAAAGTTAATTATACTTGGAAATAATTGAAAACTGACCAATTAATAACAAACGAATCAAAGAACTTTTATTGATTATGGTTTAATAATTGGGAAAAAATTAATATTAAAATTTTGGAAAGGCCCTGCATTCCCAACAATCAAATGTGGAATATAGAAATGTCGGAGACACTCCATTTGGAGAGATTGAGGCTTGTCCTATGGATAGGTTAGATCTCTTCAGATGGATTTGGTCTCCATATATTAAATATTTACAGGGTCATAATGGTTCGGGCGCGAGAACCTGACTGAGACCTGGATATTTGAGTGGATGAAGAGATACATATAATAAATCATGAATATATCTATAAGGACGGATTAATGACGAATATTTATTCTCCATCAAACCTTTTCTTATTCTTTATTCTATTTCCTAACTTTTCTATTTTTCTTATATCTAAATAAAAAATTAAAAAACAATATAGAAACACACTATCTTAATATTAATACGAATATAAATATTATTTAGATTTATGAGAACATTGTTAGTATTATTAGTTATTTTTTAGTATTTTATATTTTTAATTATATAAAAATTATGTACTTTTAATGGTACAATAATTTTAAATTTAAATTTAGCGATAAGATAAATATTGTTAACATTAGGAAGAAATAATGGAAATTATATAAGTTTTACTAACTTTTTGTATCAATAATATCATAAAAATTTGGTCTTATACCTAAAAAATTAGAGATAAAATGAAAATTACTAATAGTACGAGTATAATGCTAATATTGTGAATGTATTAATAGTATTATGTATCTTAATTATATAAAATATACAACTTTGAAAACTTTTATAATTAAGGATAATACAGTATAAATAATATTATTAGTATGAATCAATTATTAAGACTATGTATTTTTACTATTGAAATATAATGTAACTGGTTGTTATTTTGTTTCTATAATAAATAAATTTAAAAAAAAAAATTTAAAAAAATAAATAAAAATAAAAATAAATAAAATAAAAGTCCAAAGTTGGACCCTTGAAGACTGAAACAGGTGAATTTATTATGGGGAACAAGGAAATGGTGGACGAGTTGAACAGGTACTTTGGATCCATCTTCACTAAGGAAGTAACAAAGGATGTAACTGGGAAAATGAGGATGTAACTGGGAAAATGGACAAGGGAGAGCCAGTAGATGTAGTGTACCTGGACTTTCAGAAAGCATTTGATAAGGTCCCATATAGGAGATTAGTGGGAAAAATTAGAGCACATGGTATTGGGGGTAGGGTACTGACATGGATAGAAAATTGTTTAAGAAGGATGTGCAGATGCTGGAAAAAACGAAAATGGACAAAAAATGCTGGAGAAACTCAGCGGATGAGGTTGCAACTATGGAGAAAAGTAGGCGACATTTTGGGTTGAGATTTATCTTCAGACTGATGTCGTGGGGGGAGGCGGGAAAAAGAAAGGAAGAGGTGGAGACAGTAGGCTATGTGGGGGAGCTGGGAGAGGAGAAGGAGGGAGAAAGCAAAGACTACCTGAAATTAGAGAAGTCAATGTTCATACCGCTGGGGTGTAAATTGCCCAAGCGAAATATGTGTTGTTGTTCCTCCAATTTACGCTGGGCCTCACTCTGGCAATGGAGGAGGCCCAGGACAGAAAGGTCAGATTCAGAATGGGAAGGGGAGCTGAAGTGCTGGGCAACAGGGAGATCAGGTTGGTTAGTACGGACTCACCGGAGGTGTTGTGCGAAGCGGTCGCCTGGTCTACGCTTGGTCTCGCCGATGTAGAGAAGGTGAAACCTATAACAGCGGATGCAGCAGATGAGGTTGGAGGAGGTGCAGTTGAACCTCTGTCTCACCTGGAAAGACTGTTTGGGTCCCTGGATGAGTTGAGGGGGGAGGTAAAGTGACAGGTGTAGCATTTCCTGCGAAAATTGGTTGGCAGACAGGAAACAAAGAGTAGGGATTAACGGGTCCCTTTCAGAATGGCAGGCAGTGATTAGTGGGGAACCACAAGGTTTGGTGTTGGGACCGCAGCTATTTGCAATATACATTAATGATTTAGATGAATGGATTAAAAGTAACATTAGCAAATGTTACTGGGTGGCAGTGTGAACTGTGAGGAGGATACTATGAGGATGCATGGTGACTTGGACAGGTTGGGTGAGTGGGCAGATGCATGGCAGATGCAGTTTAATGTGGATAAATGTGAGGTTATCCACTGGGTGGAAAAACAGGAAGACAGATTATTATCTGTATGGTGTCAAGTTGGGAAAAGAGGAAGTACAACGAGATCTGCGGGTCCTTGTTCATCAGTCACTGAAAGTAAGCATGCAGATATAGCAGGGAGTGAAGAACGCGAATGGCATGTTGGCCTTCATAACAAGAGTAGTTGAGTGTAGGAGGAAGGAGGTCCTTCTGCAGATGTACAGGACACTAGTGAGACCACACCTGGAGTATTGTGTGCAGTTTTGGTCTCCAAATTTGAGGAGGACATTCTTGCTATTGAGGGAGTGCAGCGTAGGTTCACAAGGTTAAATCCCGGGATAGCGGGGCTGTCATATGTTGATAGAATGGAGTGACTGGGCTTGTATATTCTGGAATTTAGAAGGATGAGAGGGGATCTTATTGAAACATATAAGATCATTAAGGGTTTGGACATGCTAGATGCAGGAAATATGATCCCGATGTTGAAGGAGTCCAGAACCAGGGGCCACAGTTTAAGAATAAGGGGTAAGCCATTTCGAACGGAAATGAGGAAAATCTTTTTCACACAGAGGGTTGTGAATCTGTGGAATTCTCTGCCTCAGAAGGCAGTGGAGGCCAATTCTCTGTATGCTTTCAAGACATTGGATAGAGCTCTTAAAGATAGCAGATTCAGGGGATATGGGGAAAAGGCAGGAACGGTGACTGAGTGTGGATGATTAGCCATGATCACATTGAATGGAGGTGCAGGCTCGAAGGGCTAAATGGCCTACTCCTGTATTTATTGTCTATTGTCCATAAGAGTCACACATTCTTTCAGTTCCACTATGCTGTGACCCAATTTGGATCATCCAAGTCAGTTGCAAATAGCTTTACAGCCATATGCTTTTTGCTCCACTGAAAAGGAACAACAGGAAAGACACAGAGTTGTAATAGTAGGCCAAGTAAACGCTTATGGAGAAACATATGAAAGTTTGTGAGATTAAATATTTACGAGAATTAACATGATCATTGTTACTGTATAGGTTTAAGCTTATTTTGTCAAGTTTTTATTCTATTAATAAAGATATTGAGGGAGATTCATTATTTTGCTCCATGACACTGCTTCCATGACATACTGCTAAGGTCATTGATGCATCCTTTGACAGGAAAGAAGAGGCATTACAGGGATTAATATTCGTTCTTGTTACTAAGGAACCCTCTTCAACAATGAATGCACTGTTGGTAGACAGAACAAGTTAACATCATCAATTGTAAGGCTGATGTCAATAGATGTGGTAAAAAAAACTTGATTGAAGTTATTTCTTCAAAGTGAAAATGTCGTGTGACTCAAGAATCCAATTTGCAGGTGGTTAACTATCCAAGCAATTAACAATATTCCAAAGATTTCACAATTTTCTGCAAAACCTCAGTGCTTGATTGATTAAAAATAAATCACAACTGACCTTCGGCTTGCAAAAGATTGAAGAAGGATCCCCACTCAAATTGCCAGCTATCCATGTTCTCCAGATTTGCTGAGTTACTTCAGCACTTTATGTCAGTTTTTGTAAAGCATGCAGCTCCCCGTTTCTACATTCTGAGTTTAAAAGAAGCTTGGGGAACAAAACTTGACTGGTTAAAGGAAGCATGGGCCCTTTGGCCATGGTGAGTTTGAAAAGGAGCAGTGCAAAGGGGCTCCAATGAGTTTGATACGAACAAAACCGTATGCTGGAAGCAAAATCAGTATGCTGGAAGAACTCAGTGAGTCTAATGTTTAATTCTTGACTTTGAAAGACAACAAGGAAAAACATATGTTTAGACTTCAGACTTCCGGTGGCGCTATGCTGGAGTAAGCCACACGGCAGCTACCTCCGTGGAAAAAACGAAAAAAACGGGACCGCTGAAAACTTACCGGCAGCTTGTGTCAAGGGTGGGTGACGTCATCAGACTGCGACGACGGCTGTTTAATGTCGACCCAAAGAACTCCCCCGAAAGTACAGATAAGGAAACCACGTTCCTGCCTTCTCCCCATATCCCCTGACTCAGCTATTTTTAAGAGCCCTATCTAGCTCTCTCTTGAAAGCATCCCAAGAACCTGCCTCCACTGCCCTCTGAGGCAGAGAATTCCACAGACTCACCATTCTCTGTGAGAAAAAGTGTTTCCTCGTCTCCGTTCTAAATGGCTTACTTCTTATTCTTAAACTGTGGCCCCTGGGTCTGGACTCCCCCAACATCGGGAACATGTTTCCTGCCTCTAGTGTGTCCAAGCCCTTAACAATCTTATATGTTTCAAGAATAAATTTCTAAACAGGGTCAGAAGGTAAGATCTAAAAAAAACGGAATGGAGGAGTTCCATAACATTATTTCAGAAGAAATATCTCTCATAAGGGAAGAACTGAAAATTTTTAAATATCAAATTCATTTCGGACTGTCCAAACTAAAATAATGGAAGAATTATCTACCTGGAAGGATGAAATAAGTGGAAAAATAAGTGGAAAAATAAACCGACATATGGAAGAGGTAAACGCTAAATTTAATAAATTGGAATCCAAGCTTAACTCTAAGATGGATCCAGTTATTAATATAGTAAATCAGCATTCTTCAGCTATAACTGAATTAGAGTCAATTGCTCAGACAAGTGCTGTCACTACGAAAAGGGTCCTAATTGAGACCAAGCGTTTATCAGAATTATTGAATAAAATCTATGAAAAATGTATCTATGAAAAATCTATGAAAATCGCCGGCAACAGTAACCTATCATTTGAAGGCGACAATATTCCTATTTCCAGAGACAATCCCGCATAGGTTGTCAAGAGAAGAGCACTTTTCAACGAGACAAGAGGAATTCTCAAGAAGATTTCAAACCTAAGATTTGGACTGTTGTATCCTGCAAAACACCGAGTTACCAACATGCATAAGGAACACTTCTTTACCGATCACAAGAAAGCATTTGAGTTCGCCCAGGACATTGAGAAATCAGCGGAGTGATGAACAACATCTCCACAGGGTTATCACTTGGCAGAGAACAAATGGAACTTTAAGTCGTTATACTTAAATGATAGTTGAGCAGTTATCTTGCTATTAATTTACAACTACTATTATTATTTAGTAGTAAATATTAATAATTATTACTAACTATTATTAATTATTACTAATAAGATATTTTTAGAGTTAGTTACAAATAAGAAATGTAATTAATACCTATTGCAGGTATTTAATTTTATTCTATTTTTAAAAAAAAATTATGTTTTAAAAAAAATAATTGACTAATATTGGACTAATATTTTTTAACTAATATTTTTGACTAATAAAAAATTCCCCATCACTGGATTAAAAACCCATCAGACCTAATTCTCTCTTTTTTCTCCCCTCCCTTTTACAAATTGTTATTATTCAGTTTTTTTTGTCTTTTAAAACACGGAACTAGTACTATATATTTTTTAACAAGGCTACGGAAGTCCTTAGAGTTTTAGCCACGCTTGTGTGGCTATCACTAACTACACTTACTGTAGTTGTAGTTTCGCTATCTTTTTTGCACCCTACTAACCTTTTATCTACCTATCATAGCTTTAATTATATAAATATTAAATTTAATTATAAGATTTTTTTAAGGAGATATGTTCGAGATGAAGATCTATCAAATTGAAAATTCACCGATCCTGTGTTCAGGTGGAATACCAGATTCAAGGTGTTGAACCATTTGCTTCTTTACAGGCCACCCTATCCATAAGATGCAAGATGTTAATATGAAAATTGGGGGTGAAGGAATTACATTTATAGTTGGAATGTCAAGGGGATTAATGAACCAATCAAGAGAGGTAAAGTATTAGCACATTTAAAATCACTCAAAGCTGATATAATATTCCTTCAAGAAACTCATCTTAAAAACGAAGCACAACATAGACTGAAAGCAAAATGGATTGCTAAAACATATTATTCCTCATTCTCCCATATAGACTTATGGGAGAATGAGGAATGATATGTTTTAGCAATTTTAATCTGTAAGGGGTTGCAATTTTAATCCGTAAGGGTGTACTTTTTAAACATGTGTCAACTATTGCGGATATTGATGGTAGATATATTATATTGGTGGGTAAATTATATTCAGAAAAAGTAATCTTCCTTAATGTTTATGGTCCAAATTTTGATAACCCACTGTTTTTTAAGAAAACACTTAATACTATTCCGGAACTTACACAATACAAGTTGATAATTGGTGGAGACTTAAATTACACATTAGACCCTTATTTGGATAGATCATCAAGGCAAAGGAAAATAAAATCCAAGGCAAGTGAATTATTAAATTCATATATTAATACTACCAATATCAAAAATGTCTGGAGAATAGAAAACCCTACTGGACGAGAATATTTATTTTACTCACCAGTACATGAAACTTATTCAAGAATCGACTATTTTTTAGTGGACTCCAAACTTATCGCATATACATACAATTCAAAATATCATAATATTATAATTTCGGATCATGCACCTTTAACATTCATGGTTAAATTAAAAAGTATAGATGAGAAGCAGGTACACTGGAGACTTAATCCTCAAATTCTAAATGATAAAGCGTGCTGCGAATACCTCACAACACAGATTAATATGTTCTTTCAGACGAACGATCTCCCAGAAACCCATGTGGGAAACATTTAAAGCATTTGTACGAGGAGAATTTATCTCCTCCCAAGCCATTGATAATAAAAAGAGCCGAGCTAAACAATATGAACTAGAAATGGAAATAAGGCAACTAGATATTGAAAACGCGATAGCTCCCTCTTTGATAAAACACAACATAATTGCTGCAGTTAACTATGTTAAATCACAAATATTCAGACCAAATTATAAGAATTTATCAACATACTAAACAATTACAATTTCAATTTGGTGATAAACCACAAAAGCTCGTCAACTTCGCAAATTAGATCAGGAAAAACAATTCATAATATTAAATCGGATACGGGAGAAACACTATCGTTGCCCAAGGACATCAATGACAGATTTCTGAAATATTATCAGACACTTTACTCAGCCAAAAAAATAGACTGTACTATGAGAATGGAAACATTCTTAAAGAAATGTAATCTTTCAGGATTAGATCTGAGAGAGAGAATTATTAGGTGCTGAAATTTCAATGAAAGATATTGAAGAGTCCATTAGATCCATGATAAAAAAATGGAAAGGCCGCAGGCCCCAATGGTCTAAATTCTGAATTTTATAACAAATGTAATGATTTGACCTCCCCTTACCTACAGACATTATATAATTATGCTTTCACACAGCAGGTACTGCCAGAAACTTTAAATTAATCAACAATAACACATACCAAAAACTGATAAAGATCTTGAGGACCCTGGCTCATATCCATTTGTACAGGGCTTTGGTGAGACCACACCTGGAGTATTGTGTACAATTTTGGTCTCCTAATCTGACATTCTTGCCATAGAGGGAGTACAGAGAAGGTTCACCAGACTGATTCCTGGGATGGCAGGACTTTCATATGAAAAAAGATTGGATAGACTCGGCTTGTACTCGCTAGAATTTAGAAGATTGAGGGGGAATCTTTTAGAAACTTACAAAATTCTTAAGGGGTTGGACAGGCTAGATGCAGGAAGATTGTTCCCGATGTTGGGGAAGTCCAGAACACGGGGTCACAGTTTAATGATAAGGAGGAAGTCTTTTAGGACCGAGATGAGAAAAACATTTTTCACACAGAGAGTGGTGAATCTGTGGAATTCTCTGCCACAGAAGGTAGTTGAGGCCAGTTCATTGGCTATATTTAAGAAGGAGTTAGATGTGGCCCTTGTGGCTAAAGGGATCAGGGGGTAAGGAGAGAAGGCAGGTACAGGATACTGAGTTGGATGATCAGCCATGATCATATTGAATGGCAGTGCAGGCTTGAAGGGTCGAAGGGCCGAATGGCCTACTCCTGCACCTATTTTCTATGTTTCTATATAGAGGAATAGCTATTTTAAATACCAATCAGAAGATATTAACAAAATTCTTAGCCCACAGATTGTTTAATAATTCATAAATTAATACACCCCGATCAAACCGGTTTTATCCCAAAACGCTATTCATTCTATAATTTGAGACGACTGTTTAATATAATATACTCAAATAGAATAGCTAATGTAGATTTAGCAGTCATATCGTTAGATGCTGAAAAAGCATTTGATCAAGTAGAATGGCCCTATCTCTTTTCTGAGATGGAAACATTTCAATTGGGTGAGAAGTTTTGTACATGGGTTAAAATCCTATATACTAATCCATCAGCTAGAGTATTGACAAATCAAATGTTATCACCCAAATGCAATCTATCTAGAGGTTGTAGACAAGGATGCCCACTATCTCCGTTACTATTGGCCTTGGCATTTGAACCACATGTAGAAAGTATTAGAGCTCATCCAAAAATGTATGGGTACAATACAAAAGAAAGTTAATAAAATTTCTTTATATGCGAATGATGTATTATTATTATTATTATACATCACAAATTCAGAAACTAGTATTCCGAATTTATTAAGTCTTATAACGCAATTTGGCTCATTCTCGGGATATAGAATTAATTGGAATAAATGTGAAATAATGCCAGTAACGGAACTAAACCCATATATATTGCAACAATCTCCTTTTAAAATAGTCTACGAAAGGTTTAAATACCTTGGAATTTATGTGACTAAGAAATATGCGTCCTTAATTAAATCAAACCTTCCTCCCCTACTCAATAAACTACATAAGAATATTCAATATTGAAAAACACTCCCCATTTCAATATTTGGTAGAATTAATGCAATAAAAATGATTTTCCTTCCACAATTACTGTACTTACTACAATCAATACCGGTATATCTTCCAATTTTATTTTTTTAACTTGACTCTATTGTTACAAGGTTTATTTGGGACTATAAGAACCATAGAATACGTAAAGAAACACCTCTTTAAATCGAAGATGAATGGAGGATTACTTTTACCAAATTTTCTATTTTATTTTTGGGCAGTTAATATCAAAAATATGAACTTCTGGTTGGAGGATATCGATCACCAACCAGATTGGTTAAAGATGGAAAAAGAAGACTGCCTATCATTTGAAATTGGCGCGATTTTGTTAACACCTACAAAATTGATTAAAAAAACTTATAGTGGAAACCCGATAATACATAGTGGTATGCGAACCTGGAAACAATTAAAAAAGACTTTAAAATTGGATAACCTATCACTTCTTCTTCCTATCTTAAATAACCCCTCGTTTAAACCGTCCGTGTTAGATAAAGGATTTGCAAAATGGGAAAACTATGGAATTACAAAAGTGGGACACCTTTATCGATTCTTTCATTCCAGGAGCTACAACAGAATTATGGACCATATCAAAATATGTTTTTTAGATACTTGCAACTTAGAGATTATATAAAATCACACACACAAGTGTACAGAACTAAGGACCAGAAATCCTTGATGAATGTTTGAACAAACATCCTAACACAGATAAATTAATATCCTACATTTATAATATCCTGTTAGATACTGAGGTCCCGTCGACGGAACCACACAGATAAGCATGGGAAAATGAAATTGCTCAATCCATAACGAAGGATATATGGTATGAAAGCTTACAACATATACATTACTGTTCGTTAAACGCCAGACACTCTTTAATACAATTTAAAGTATTACATAGATTATATTACTCCAAAAAAAATTAAACAGAATGTTTCCAAATATCTCACCTATCTATGATAAATGTCAATACCTAGAAGCCAATTTAACTCATACCTTGGTAAGTTACATAAAAATTAAAACAATTTGGATGAATATTTTTTAAATTATTTCTAAAGTTGTTGATATTCAATTGGATCCCGAACCAAAATTAATAATATTGGGAATATCAGAACAAAGTATAAAACTTACAACAAGTCAAAATATCTTTTCTTGATTACAGTATAATTACTGGGAAGAAATTAATACTAAGATTTTGGAAAAATCCAACAACCCCCACAATTAAAATGTGGATTACAGAAATGTCTGAGACCTTACATTTGGAAAAAATTAGATTTGTCTTAATTGACAAACCAGAATTACTTGTTAGAATATGGTCTCAATTTATTGATTTTTTAAAGAGGTAAATTGGTTCAACACAGAAGCTGGACTGAAACCTGAGCTCAGGATTGGATGAATAACTACGCCTTAGAATCTACGCACCTATCTCCAAAACTGTTATTGGAAAAATGTTTGTTTTTTTTTGTTTGTTTTTTTCTTTTTTTCATTATGCCTTCCTTTTTATTAGTTTATAGATCTTTCTTTTCAGTTTTATCTCTTAAAAAATTATATAAAAAGAACAGAAACTTCTATGAATGTAATGGATAAACAAACCGTGTTGTTATTAAGTTTTTATGCTTCTAATAAAAATATATTAAAAAAATAAATTAAAAAAAAACATATGTTTAAGAAAGAACTGCAGATGCTGGGAAAATTGAAGGTAGACAAAAATGCTGGAGAAACTCAGCGGGTGAGGCAGCATCTATGGACCGAAGGAATAGGTGATGTTTCGGGACGAGACCCTTCTTCAGTCTGAGGTGCCTCACCCGCTGCCTTTCCCCAGAATTTTTGTCTACCAAGGAAAAACATATAGTCGATGCAAGATTTTTATGATAGAAGCATAACACATAGGAACAAGCAAAAGACAGAACTGACCCTTGAACTTTTCCATGATCTCCATATTGTGAAGGATTCCTCTGGGGCAATTTGCTACATATATAGCAGCTGCCTTATATTGTTTATCATCAAAGAGTTTTGTAAAGCTGAAAGAAAAGTAGGATTTACAAATTAGAAACAAATAAATATTTTCCGTCTGAGCTTTAGAAACACACCTTGTTTAGAATTTATTGCTAAAAATCCTTGTTTCAATAAATTCTGAACTCAATAAGCACATTTTTCACTGCAAAATTATCACTATCATGAACATATAGCATGGAAACAGGTACTTTGATGCAATAGGTCTATGCCAACCAAAATGCCCCATCCAACCTGAGTTTAGCTGGGTTTAATCCATATCTCTTTAAACCTTACCTATCGACGTACCTGTCCAAATTTATTTTAAATGTTGTTATTGTACCCGCCTTAACTACTTTCACTGGCAGTTTGCTCCAAATACCCACCATCCTCTGTGTGAAAAATGTGCCCTTCAAGTTCCTATTAAATCTTTCCCGTCTCATCTTAAATCTATGTTCTCTGGTTCTTGAGTCCCCTACCCTGGAAAAAGGACTGTGCATTCACTTTATCGCCCTCATGATTTTATACACGTCATCCTTCAGTCTCCTGTGCTCCAAGGAATGAAATCCTAACCTGCCCAATCTCTCCACATAGTTCTAACACTCGTGTCTTGGCAACCACCTTGTAAATCTTCTTGGCATCCTTTCTAGGCTAATGGCATCTAATGGCACTAACGTCTGTGGTGATTAACTGCTCTGAGAGGTTGATTATGGCGCATATCAACTACTACCTCGACAAGAACCTCGACCCACTGCAGTTCGCTTACTGCCACAACAGATCAATGGTGGATGCGATATCATTGGCTCTCCACTCCGCTCTGGACCACTTGAACAACGGAAACTCATATGTCAGGCTGTTATTCATTGACCACAGCTCAGCGTTTAACACCATCATCCCCATCATCCCCTCCAAGCTGGTTACCGAGCTCTCAGATCTGGGTCTCTATGCATCCCTCTGCAACTGGATCCTCGACTTCCTCATCCTCAGAGCAGTCTGTCTGTATTGGTGGAAATGTGTCATCCTCGATAACAATCAGCATGGGAGCACCTCAAGGCTGCGTGCTCAGCCCCCTGCTGTACTCACTCTATACTCATGACTGTGTAGCTGGGCACAGTCAGGACTCTCACTTAACTTTTTTTCCCCTGTTGCCAGCCAGGCAACCTAGGCAGCTTTTTAGGTTGCCAAATGACAGTTTAGGTGGTCATTTAAGACTGCACGCATGGCGAATGCGATAATGTGCTCGGACGAAGTGCATAGTTACCAGTCGGAATTATGTTCAATGAACCATTCACATATTATTTCTTCTTCAAATAAAGTCACCAACTAAACATATTCACCAATCAACACATGATATATACAACAATGACATGCAGCAAAGTTATAATACAGTGTCTCAACTCTTTTCACACATTGCAATTCATGCAATTTCTATTATTTCTTTCCACTTCCAAACAAAAATGTGGTGGGATTATTCAGCGTATAATCAACCTGTGTCAATAAAACCTGGACCATGGTAACATATATGCTTAACTACAGATAGATGCACACTACAGATTGATGCAAGCATGTTTCTGTGAAGGGACCGAAAATTATCATGACATTGCCGTAGCATGGGTCATTATTGCTATTGGTACAGAAACACTCTCGCTTCCCACATAATTAACCGCAACAAAATATACAGGTTGCAAGGAAATTTCTAAAGGCCTTTTATGATAATAGCTGTTAAAACCGACTATACCCATCTGACAGGTTAAACATTACACTAACTGGCAAGATGGACGCAGCAAATGTTCTTTTGGTAACATGTTGAAAGGTGTCAAAACGCCACATTACCGGGCATTCAGATTAGATGTATGTGGTGTGAACAGCAATGAATTTCTTATATTATTAAATAAAAATTTGGTTGGATTATTCAGCGTACGATCAACGTGTGTCAATAAATCCTGGACCATGGTAACAAATATGCTTAACCATGCACACTACAGATTGCTGCAAGCATATTTTCTGTGAAGGACTGAAAATTATCATGACATGGCCATAGCATGGTTCGTTATTGCTATTGGTACAGAAACACTCTCCCTTCCCACATAATTTATCCACACAAAATATACAGGTTGCAAGGAAATTTCTAAAGGCATTTTACGATAATAGCTGTTAAAACCGACTATACCCATCTGACACGTTAAACAGTACACTAACTGACAAGAGATGGCCAAAGGACATCACTGCAGCAAATGTTCTTTTGATAATATGTTTAAAGGTGTCAAAATGCCACATTTCCGGACATTCAGATTAGATGTATGTGTTGTGAACTGCAATGAAAACACCCAGTTTGTACGCACCAGGAAGGTATGGGGCCGAGCGGTGCAGGTGCTTCAGACGACGGAAGGGGTCCCCTCCCCTTCCTTCCTGCTCCCGGCCTTGGCGTGCGGGAAGGTTTGTTTTGAAAGCGGTTATCGCCGTTGGCGGAGTGGCAGGCAGCGGGCGATATCAGGGCAGGCAGGGTGCAGGAAGAGGAGGAGGCGGTGGAGCCACTGCCACTGCTGCCGACATTCGCTCCGACCCATCGTCACCCCGCACCTAGTATCTTTGCCCCACACTACAGCTGTTGCTCCTTTTCTCCAGAGATGCTGCCTGACCCGCTGAGTTACTCCAGTTTTTTGTATCTATCTTCGGTATAAACCAATATCTGCAGTGTCAAGCCGGGCAAAAGGACTCGGCATTTAGGTTGCCCGGTGGGACTTTAGGTGGCCATTGGCACCCAGGCAACTGCTAATTTCGAGCCCCGATAGTGCAAACTCCATCATCAAGTTCGCCGACGACACCAAGGGTGTTGGACGAATCACTGATGGTGACGAATCAGAGTATAGAAGATCGACCGATTGACCAAATGGTGCCAGCACCATAACCTGGCTCTCAACACCAGCAAAACCAAGGAACTGACTGGGGACTTTGGAAGGAGTAGGATAGGGACACACAATCCCATTTATATCAATGGGACAATGGTGGAAAGGGTCAAATTCCTGGCGTGCATATTTCCGAAGATTTTTCCTGGTCCCAGCACACTGAAGTAATTATAAAGAAAGCACATCAGCGCCTCTACTTCTTGAGAAGATTACGGAGAGTCGGTATGTCAAAGAGGACTCTCTCGAACTTCTACAGGTGCACAGTAGAGAGCATATTGACTGGTTGCATCGTGGCTTGGTTCAGCAACTAGAGCGTCCAGGAGCGGAAAAGAATGCAGAAAGTTGTGACCACTGCCCAGTCCATCATCGGCTCTGACCTCTCCACCAACGAAGGGATCTATCGCAGTCGCTGCCTCAAAAAAGTTGCCAACATCATCAAGGACCCACACCATCCTGGCAGGTAGAAGGTACAGGAGCCTGAAATCTGGTACATCCAGGTTCAGGAACAGCTTATTCCCCACAGCCATCAGGCTATTAAACTCGCCATCAAACAAACTCTGAACTATAACAGCCTATTATACATTATCTATTTATTTATGTGTGTATATATGGTCTATGCTATATTGACACACTGAACTGTTCTGTATTTATGCTGCCAATACTGTGTTGTGCTACAGCAAGCAAAAATGTAATTGTCCTATCTGGACACATGACAATAAACTCTCTTGACTTGCCTTGACTTATCTTGCCTGTAGCAGGGTGACCAAAACTAAACACAATATTCCAAGAGCTGACACACCAACATCTTGTACAACTATAACAACACTACTCAACTTATGTACTCATTTCCATACTTGATGAAGGCAAATGTGTCAAAAGCATTGTTCACCACTCTATCTATCTATAATAACATTTAAAAGACATTTGGAGAGGTACATAGATAGAAAACATTTCGAAGGATATGGGCCAAATGTGGGCAGGTATGACTAGTGTAGATGGGGCATCTTGGGCAAGTTAGGTTGAATGTTGTTTCTATGCTGTATGGCTATCCATCTCTCTATCTGTGATACCACTTTCATGGAACTATATACTTGTATGCCTGAAGAAGTATCTTGATCCAAAACGTCACCTATTCCTTTTCTCCAGAGATGCTGTCAGAGCCGCTGAGTTACTCTAGCTTTTTGTGTCCATCTACTTGTATTTTTAGATCCCTTTATTCCGCAACACTACCCAGGGCCTTGCCGTTCATTGTGAAGTTGCTGCCCTAGATTGACTTTCCAAAATGCAACATCTCACATTTACCCAAGTTAAATTTCATTAGCTATTCCTTGGCCCACGTCCAGCTGATCAAGATCTCTTTACTACCACAGATGTTACGCTTATTGGTCTATAATTCTTGATAACAATTTTCACCGTCTACAATACCATCTACTTTAGTGTCGTCTGCAAACCTACTAAACACCCTTTGTACATTCTAATCCAAATCATTGATATAGATGTCAAACAGCAATGTGCCCAGCACCAATGTGTTCAAAGTTATAATGAATAATGAAGAAATGGGAGAATTGATAAATAAGCACATAATAAGCATTTTCCCTGGGGAGAAAGAGATTAAAATATCAATGATTAAAGGGAATTAAAAAAACAAATTACACACTTTAGTGCATTCAATATAAAGAAATTGAATTAAAACAAGTAATAGTAAAAGACAATTTCCCATTTACACAAAGACCTGATAGTTTTTGTCAAAGATATTAAAATAGATGAAACTACCATAGTTATATTTTTACCAAGCTCTCACGAATATCAACTGCAAAATTAGTAATTGGTTGAGACGTAGGAGAACGAGAACAGAGAACAAAAAAATCTGTCAAACTTTGACAAACTTAGATGCAGGATGTGATAAGTGCTTCAAGAATCTGTATTGTAATCTCAGGTTATACAGCACAGAAAAAGGCCCTCCATGCCAACCAGGTTTCTTAGTCCCACTTGCCTGTATTTGACCCATATCCCTTTAAACCTTTTTTATTTATAAACATGTCCAAATATATGTTAATCCATTGGGTGGTGCCATCGAGTGTGACGGCCTCGCCAGCAGCTGTCCGTCTTTTCACCCTTTTTGTTATTTTTAGTGTGTCTGAAAGTATGTTTTTAAAGGTTTCTTAGTCTTTTTTATGTGGGGGTGGGGGGGGGGAACTGTTTCCCAGTCACTTACCTGGACGGGGATGCGTCTTTTCTCTAAGCCCCCCCTCCCCCCTGCCCCCTCGTGGCCTACAAACTGGATTGGTGCGGCCTTTCCTGCCGGAAACCGGCCAGAGCTTCGGCAACGGCGCAGCACTGAATTCAATCACAGAGCAGAACGATGCCTTGCCGGGGATCGCCTGTGTTGGAGCTCCGGAGTGTTGGGCCTGCAGATTTGTGGTTTGTGGTTTGTGGAGCTTCTAGCCGCAGGCGGCGCTGACTTTAACATCACAGAGTCCTGGGATCTTTTGCCAAGGGTTGCCAGTGTTGAATCTCCACCCAACTCGGCCTGTGGGCTCGGAAGTTGCGGTCTCCGGTAAGCTGGTCAATTCAGAAGCTCCAAGCGGCTGAGTAAGTTCTTCCGTTCCAACGACGGAGCTCCGATCATCCCGGCGAGAGGGCCTGAACATAGAGAGGCGATTGCAGAGGGCTTAAAGGCCCCGACCACTGGTGAACAAACAGGAAGATAACTGAACTTTATTACCTTCCCTCACAGTGGGAAATGTTGAGTCTGCTGTGTGGGGATGTTCATGTTAAATTCTATCGTGTATTGTGTTCTTTTTATTCGTATGGCTGTATGGTAACTCAAATCACACTGTAACAATTGGTGCATGTGACAATAAATGTAACTTGATCTTGAACTTGAACTTAAATGTTGTAATTGTACCCACCTCTACCACTTTCTCTGGGTAACTCCTCAGGTCATCTTTAAATCTTTCTGTTCTCACCACATGTTTATAGCCTTAGTTATCTCCCTCACCTTGGGAGAGAGACTGTGATAATTAACTTTATTCCAAGCCCCTGATCATTTTATATACTTCTACAAGGTCATCCCTCAACCTCCTATGCTCCAGGGGGAAAGTCCCAGCTTATCCATTCTCTCCTTATAACTCACGGTTTCAAGGTCTCGTCTTCAAGAGAGAGTTAGATTTAGCTCTTAGGGCTAAGGGAATCAAGGGATATGGGGAAAACGGCAGAACGGGGTACTGATTTTGGATGATCAGCTATGATCATATTGAATGGCGGTGCTGGCTCGAAGGGCCGAATGGCCTACTCCTGTACCTATTTTCTATACTTCTATCTATGTCCAGTAACGTTCCCATGAATCTTTTCTGCACCTTACCTAGGTTAATAACATCCTTCCTATAACTAAGTGATGAGAATTGCACACAATTCTCCATGTGCAGTATCAACCATATCTTACACAGCTGTGACGTGCCATCGTAACCCTTATACTCGATGCTCTGACTGATGAAGGTTTGTATGCCAAATGCCTTCTTCACCACCCTGTCCATCTATGATACCACTTTCAAGGAACTACATACTTGTACTACTTGGTTTATCTACACTAAAGCACTCTCCAGGCCCCTGCCATTTACTGTGCATGTCCTGCCCTGGTTAAACATCAAAATAAAATACTTCATACTCATTCATCTGTCATTCCTTTCCCCACTTTACCAATTGACCTAGATTTTGTTGTAATTTTAGATAACCATCTTCAATGCCCACTATATCACTAATTATGGTGTCATCCACAAAATGTAGCAACCATACCAACTACATTCTCATTTAAATTATAAGCACAGATGAGAAACACCAGTGGACTCGGTACGAATCCCAGCGGCATATCACTGGTTACAGGCCTTCCATCTAAAAACATCTCCACTTAAGAAACTATGTAACTTGATTACATTTTGGAAAACGCTTCCGATGTCCTTAATAGGCCGAATAAATGCCATAAAAATGATTTTTCTACCACAAATTTTATACCTGTTCCAATCTATCCCAATATATTTACCCAAAAGGTTTTTTAAAACCTTTTGGGTAAATATCACAAATATTTACAAATTTTCACAATATCACAAATTTTATTTGGGATTATAAATCCCACAGAATACAAAGAGCTCATCTGAATAAACCCAAAGTAGTAGGTGGATTAGCACTCCCCAACTTTATGTATTACTACTGGTCTGTAAATATCAGAAACATGATCCAATTGCTGGATAACTCTCCCCAACAATCGGATTGGACGATTATGGAGAGAGAGGATTGCTCTCCTTATAATATTGGAGCAATCCTTCTCTCTCCAATATCGATGAATAATATAAATTACAACAATAATCCAATTATATAAAGTACAATCAGAATTTGGAAACAAATAAAACACAATCTAAAATTAAGAAATGTATCTCTCTTATCTCCTATTGGTAAAAACCCCTCATTTAAACCTTCAACTATAGATAAAGCATTTATACAATGGGAAAGATGACGTCATCTTCCCGCCATACGCCTGTTCCAGTTTAACTAACGAGGGTTCGATCTCTAACTGGCCTAACCACCAGATGGAGCCACAGCATGGAAATAAAAAGCTTTTCACTGTATCGCGATACACGTGACAATAATAAACACAATTATCCCTTTAACTAAAGACTACTGTTGTGTAATCACAGCACTGTTGCTATGTCTTAGCTTACATGAATCCTTTCACATCTTTACCGTGAAGACAATATTAAAAACACAAACTTTACATTACCCATGTGTCATATCAGTCTTTAATGAATGAAAATGTAAACAATGAAAACATGAATAAGTCAACGGCAGCTACAAATATTAAACTATTCCACTTGATGCTTACCCTCATTGGCTACCCTTTAAGTTCAATTTATGAGACAGCAGCACACAAAGAGAATGACTACTCAGAAGCTCAAGATATACTTTCTTTTCCTGCTTCTAATCACTTCAAAGTTATCTGAATAAACAACCTGGTGACGATTAAAACTAATAGGTACATTTCTGAGATGTGAATACCACTCAGATTTTCTTTAGCTTACCTCTCAACATACTCCAACAGGTATGCAGCTTCATCAATATTGCCAGGATTATCATCATCGAATACCCCAGGCCAAAGTTGATCAACTTCTGCATCAGAGCAAAATGCATTGATTTACTATGGAATACTGTGACATAAGAAATATTATTTTATGTTATTTACCCAGTTAAACTTCAGATGCTGTGATGATGGGTCTGGTAATGTTCCAAGCTATTTCATATTTTATCAATTAAACCATAAAATCTTCCGCTCATCGGATGAAGGGTTTTAGATCCTTCTGACAAATAAGTTGCTGAACCTAACTATGAAAATCATAGTTATCCACTCATATACCTCGTAATTCTGTCAATCAAGTTTATCTGGGTAACTGTTCCAATTGTTCTGATTTATTTGCAAAGTGCATTCAAATGGTGGAATTTCTGTAGTCTGAATGAGTGATGACATGCAGGTCCATGCCTACTCCATTACAAATGGAAGGTTAAACTTTACCTGCATTTGTGTATTTTTTCATCCACATAAACAGATTCTTTAATCGATTATAATATTTTAATTTACCTTTTATTATGCTGACTAATAATGTTGCCAAATATAAAATCATTGTCAAATCAGTGCAAGAGCGAAGTATTGCAAATTGTAATTATTTCTGCACCTAAAAGTATTTCTTGGTATATTTAACATCAGAGTGATTTTCAAACATTCCTGCCCATAAGAGCAAGTTTATTTTAAATAATTCAAAAAAAGAAACTAATGATTTATCAATTTCATTGAAACACAATTATCAGCATCTTAGTAAATTGAAACAGGATCAAAACTGTAATAAAAAATCCAATACACATTGATTGCGACTTTTTAAAAGCAATTTGATAACGAACAAATCATAAGGTAGTTACATAAAATAAGGACAAATGGGGCTGAGGAAGCATATGAACACAGACAGTAGACAGCAAGAAATAACAGATCAATATCAAAGTTTCAGACCATGTACATGCGCCATTCACTCTCGATAAAAAGAGAACACCACAAGTTCAAATTTAATGAACTAAAGGTAGCTGGAAAATGTGGAAGTTGCAAAAGCATATTAAATGTGCTGAGTGAATGGCCAGAATGGCTAAATAGTAGACAAGTGGTGCCATCTGCTGTAAAAAAATGGCCAGACACTGCAATTTGAACAGCCATGCTGTGAAAATTCGGTTCTATTGAATTATACACAGTGAAAATACAACAATTCATTTTTTTTTAAATCACATTCTATACAGCACAGGAGAAGCCTTTACACTGATTTATAACAGTTTTTCCAATGGATCTGGGTGAAATTAGTCATATCACTGCCAAATGTGAGAAATTTAAACTCCAATTACATTGAGTAAAATGTGAATCTTCCTGATTTAAAATTATTTTGATCTAAAGGTGGTTCTGCCCACAAATATGACATTACTCCAAAATGTAATAAAGTGGCTGACAAATTTTGTTCATTTGTTTTGGAAAAGGGTCTTCACGTTGAGCTTTTCTATGTTGAATACACAGGTTACAGTAATGTTTTAGGAATTTTTACATATTATGACATAATTTTACAACAATTAGGAAATGAACCAGAATAGTTTAAATGTAATTTAGAATTCTGTAATGTAGATAATTTCAAGAATCAGAAATCATATTAAAAGTACTTATTTTTTCCTGAGCACATTTTCATTGTAGAAATAAATTATTTAATATAACAATAATTTGTTTAAACTTATTTTTATTATGCTGACCAAAGTTTGTTCTTGGAAGATAGTAAATATGATCACATGAATTAATTTCAAAATAAACTTAAACTAACCTAATTAGCAAAATTTTGAATGCAATTTACACCCAATTTCCTAACTTTGTCCAAAGCAAAAAATACTTTCCATTTATGATACCTATGTAAAATAAATCCTACATTAGATTGAAATAGAACTACAATTTAAAAAAAAACTGTACCTTTCAGAGATCTTGCTTTTGTCAGACTTGGCAAAATGAATTCAGTGAGAGAAACACTTTTATCTGAATACCCCCAAGTAGCAACCGCATCTGCTACTATCTTCAGTTTCGAGTACCTGTAATATTAAATAAAGCATCAGCAATAGAGCTGATCTTATAGCAATTATATGAAAACAATTCAAATCTTGTTGCATACCTGAGTTTTAATTGCTCATTTGTCGTGACTAGTTCTTCCCATTGTTGCATTTTTTTACTGATTTCTTGGGTTATTTTTGTTTTGATCTGGACTGGCACATATTTTGTTTCTTTGTTCACTTTTACGTCCTTGAGCCTACTTTCCAGTTTCCTCAGATGTTTACATAGATCCGCCACATTTACTGATTCGTCAAATGTCAGGCCTATGTACAAATATTTTGTTTTAAATACCATATTCATCTTAAAAACACTCCTACTGCTTCTTGTTCATGAGACATGTCCTGTTTAGAGGATGCAGGGGTATTTTTCTATTATTGGTAGGAGTGGGTCTGACAGGTATCAAGGTCTGTGCTGATACTGTTCATTAAATGCTGTTCATTAAAAGGAACCAAAACTCTGTGATTTTGTTTTTTAAATAACAATCACTGACATTTGGCATAAGAGCATTTCTAAATAAAATATGTACTTTAGAAAGGGGAAAACAGCAATACTTCCCCAATTCAATTTTCACAGAAATTGCACACAACTGGTGCTATGCAAACCTCCAAAATTTGACTTTCTCCTGCTGGATACAACAGGAGTATGGTAGCATTGGAAAACTTCAGGAAAACATTCCTCAAGGGGAACAGTGACCTGGAGGTAGAATTACTCTTGCATATCCCCTAGTAGTCATCTTCAGTCATTTACAAGAATTTGCTGGCATGATGCATCTGCAGCAAGGATTTTTTTAAACCAGGTTATTCAAACAAGGCTAGAGGATTAATATACCTTAAAAAGTTTCAAAAGTCAATGAAAATTAACATCTTAAAATGTCAATGTTACACTTGTCTGATGGAAAGCAAATGATTAAAACACAAAGTAAGGGGTTGAAATGGAGATATCCGTGATGGCTAACACATTTCTTTTGACAAGTTTCAGACCTGGAATGTGTTTAAAATGGGAGGTTTCTTCTTGTGGCAGCAGGAGCACATCTGTTAACTTATCTTTCCGATTACTTGACTCTTTTGCAATTTGCAAGCGTGCTTCTAATCCAGATGTATTTTTATTAATGATTTCAATTCTGTTGAAAGAAGTGTGAATATCATGTCATTTTTTTTGGTTTGCAAATTAAAACTATAAAAACATTTATATACGTACTTATTAAATCACCAAACTAACCAAAAATACTGTGAAAAATAGCAAAATGTGTTTTGCGTAAGGACCAATCTTTTAGCGTGTAGCCAACAGTGAGAGGCAAAGTTAGCCTAATTATTCTCTTATGATCTGAAAGTTTGATAAGTATACCACGGAGGTTTACAAAACTATTTCAAAACTATATTTCCTAAAATGTATCCTAAAGTTCTGTCAAGTTTTGTGTGGCCTTCTCACCATTCATCTTTGATCATGTTCATGAATGTAAACAATCTGATTGGAAAATTGCATATTTATCAAAATTTAACAGATATCCTTGCAGAAAATAATAGAATTCTCATCAACCTCTGTTACCATCCCGACCCTCTCCCTAGCTTCTCTGTATGTACCATCGTATGAAAAAGAAATTAGTACATATTATTCTATTGCGGGAGAAAACCTGTGATAGATGGCAAGTCATTTACAAACTATCTATGAACTAACTTTTAGTGATTCAATAAAAAGGGAAATCAATGAAAAAGGATTACAGAATTACCAAAAAATAGCAGTAAACTTAAGAAATTGCAATTTGGTAAAGGAAGACAAAAGCATTACTAAGGAGAGGGAAAATGTATTAAGATTGAGAATTGAGTATAAGAGTCCCAAAGTCATGACTTGGTCTTTGGTAAAGCTCCATTTAGAGTATTTGTGCAGTTCTGGTCACCCCATTTTGGGAGGTATTGGAAGCTTCTGAGAGGATGCAGATGAGGTTTTCTAGAATGATACATGGATTAGAGAACATTAGCTACAAGAAGAGATTGGATTGACGGATGTTTTCTGTTTTCTCTGGGGAATGCAAGAAATTAAGGGGAGACCTGATAAGTAGGTGCGTTCGGGGACAAGCCCTCACAGGGGAGGGCTTGTCCCCGAACGCAATACGCTACCACTCACCCATAGGTCCCAATATTAACCAGGGGGGGATAGAGAGGGAGGTGGGGGGGGGGGGGGGGGGGGCTAGAGAGGGAGGGAGGGTAGTGAGAGAGGGGAGGTAGATAGGGAGGGGGCAGAGAGAGTGGGGGTAGAGAGGGAGGGGGAGGTGGAAGGGGGTAGAGAGGGAGAGGGAGGGGGGCTGTAGAGCTAATAAAAAACACTCCAAGTAACGATCCAACAGGTTTATTGGCATATAGTAAAGTTACACTGCATGTTGTCACCACTGTGACTACATCCGACTAACCGACTAGTGTCTGAAAGCATTAATAATATATGGTCTTCCGGCGGCGTCAATGGTGGGGTGAGAGACGCTGCTGTTTTGCTCTGCTCCCGAATAGTGTTTTAATGTGCTAAAATACGAGTTGGAAGACGGGGGAGTTCTAATATATACTACCGGAGCTGCTATTTAATTGTGTGTTATCAGAAATTCTGCTGATAACAGAGAATAACGGCAGTTTTAAATGAAAAAAGTGAAACCTCGCCAGAAGCCTGTAAAACCTGCTTCAAGACCTGCTACAAGAGATTACTTGAAAAAACTTGGAAAGACTCCTCAATACCCTCAAGCATCAGCTGGAAGCTCAGAAGAAGAAGCTGACTTTCGAAATCTTTCTACAGAAATTACTTCAATGGAGGAACAAAGAGAACACATGGAAACAATTGAAAAGTCAGTATTAACTTCAGTCCACTGAAGTAATTTACTAAAGTGATACAAGATGGGAATGTCGCGCTGGACAAAAGCCTCTCTGAAGAAATTAAAACAAGGTAATGATACGCTGATGGGGAAAATTGATGACTTAACCAAACGTGTGGTTGAGGTTGAGGAGGATATTAAAACAAAAAAATTAAGCGGGTTGATAAGGACTGTAATAAAAAGCTGGACGCAATGTTTAAAGTCTACTGATGGCGGCTATGGAAAGGAATGAATAATACGATAATAACTGAGATGGCTAAGGAGATAAAGAGACTAAAAAAGGAATAAGAAAGCACTGGGAGGGAACTTGCTAAAATGAAGCATAAATGTATGGACTTGGAAGCGAGATCAAGGAGGCAGAACCTGAGAATAGTTGGAGTAACAGAAGGAAAGGAGAGTGGACAAAAGTTTCAGGAGTTTGCTGCCAACTTACTCAAACAAGTACTTAAGCTGCCTGAAGCCCCGAGAATAGATATGGCTCACCGGGTCCGACGTAAGGCTCAAGCAAGCTCAACTGCCCCCCCCCCCCCCCCCCCCCCCCCCCCCCCCCCCCCCCCCCCCCCCCCCCCCCCCCCCAAGACAGATCATTCTGAAATTCTATGACATTTCAACCCTGGAAGGAATAATGAAAAGATTCCATATGGAGTGAATGTGATGTTTGGAGAAGACAAACTAAGATTCTTCCGTGATTTTCCAGCTGAAGTCATGGAAAAGAGGGACAAGTTTACAAACAAGAGAAGACTACTGAAAGAGGTCTCGGGAGTAAGATATGGGATAGTATATCCCGCGAAATTGAGAATTACTTATAACTATGTTGAACGTGCATTCACGGATCCAGAAGAGGCATTTAAATATGCACAAAATATCACAAAGGAGGTCTACTGATCATTAGGAGTTGGTCTCCTACAATAACACAGAGGAGAAACGACGAAGAAAGAACTGTGTTTCTTTTTTTTTAACATACAAAAAAGACTGCTCTGGTTAAGATGGTGAACTTTCCTCGAGGCGTTGTCTAGACATTTTATCTTTGGAATGTTAATTCAAGGTCGGATTTTATGTTTCATTTCAACAAAGGATTGACAAAGAAGAAAAACTGTGGCGGGGAAAATAACTTGATAATATGGAAAAATATTATCAGTGAACGTATATAGAAATTTATGATTTAAGAAACACACAATTACATACTAACATAAAATATAATTAATAAAATTGTGTAATATTAAAGCATAGCTTAATAATGGCTGATGTTTATTTCATGATGTTAATTACTTACTAAATATAAGAATAACAAGTTAAATATGATTTATAAGTACTAATAACATACTAACAAATTTTATGGATATAGTAGATTTAGACTAAATTGCACGCAAAGAGGGGGGAGGAGACTCAGATACTTGGAAGTTATCCAAGGGTCTGAATCTGGTTAACCCCTTGGAACCTGCTGTTGTCCGATACAAAAGTTTGAGACTTAATTGTAATAGATCTAGACATATCGATAGATATGGATATATAATTAACATAATTACTGTTATATCTAAATATATACTCTGAAACTCTTTTTTATTTTGTTTTTCCTCTTTGAAGATATATTTCTAATCTATCTATTGGAGTGCGTTTTATTTTATATATATATTTTTGAACTTTGTATCGCTCTCTCTTCCAATTAATAATAATTGGTCAAGGGGGCAGAGCGAAACATATATAAACATCTACGGAAGTCAACAAGAATTTTTCTACCACCTGTGGTGGTTTGTTTTTAATTATAATATCTTTATTTTTGGATATTATAATATCACTTTTTTATTTGTTAATTATCTTTTCACGACTTTACACTTTCTGGTCTTTTTCACGTTCTATTCTGAAGGGGAGATGCCAACAAAACTTAACAGGTGGGGATGACCATCCTTCACATAGAGTTATGAGGTTCTTGGTTGCACCATGTGAAGTAACGGTATTAACATGATCCATAATGCAAGACGATAAACAAAAGAAAACTGGAGGAATCACGTTCTTTAGTTGGAATATAAGGGGCGCTAATGAACCAATTAAAAGGGGTAAGATCTTTGCCCAATTAAAAGCTTTAAACAGTGATATCATTTTCTTACAAGAGACTCATCTGAAATATCAAACACAGATAAGATTGAAGGCAAATTGGATTGGGCAAACATACTACTCTTCATTTACTTCTAAATCTAGAGGCACGGCTATTATCATTCGTAAAGGTATACCATTTAAATTAAAGAATACTATAGCAGATAAAGAGGGGAGGTACGTCATAGTCACGGGATAAATTTATCCTACTCCACTTACTTTGATAAATATTTATGCCCCTAATTTTGACAACCTCCAATTCTTTAGTAAAAGTTTGGATACAATTACAGAACTTAACTATCAAAATGTGATAATAGGGGGAGATTTGAATTATGTTTTAAATCCACATCTGGATAAATCAGCAAATCAAAAAAGGATTAACATAAAATCTAAAACTAGTGAACTCCTAAATACATACATGAAAAATACCAATATAACAGATGTATGGAGGATCGCTAACCCAGTAGGTAGGGAATATTCATTTTATTCAATGGTACATAAAACATATTCACGTATTGATTACTTCTTAGTGGACACAAAACTAATTCCATATACATATAATTCTAAATATCATAATAGTATTATTTCTGATCATTCCCCACTAACATTTTCTTTAAAATTAGATGGAATTCCTGACAAAAAATCGTTTTGGAGGTTTAACCCCCAAATCTTAACCAACTCACAAGGATGTACATATTTAAAAGAGCAGATGGGATTCTTTTTTGAGACAAATGATACACCAGATATTTTACCCTCCTTATTGTGGGAAACTTTTAAGGCATTTATTAGAGGAACTATAATATCATATCATGCTTTCCAAAATAAAAAGAATAAAACTGAATAATTGCAGTTTGAACAAGAAATTAGACAATTAGATTTAGAAAATGCCAAAGAACCAACTATAGATAAACATAATAAGATAACAATACTAAAATATAAATTAAATAAAATTTTATCGGATAGAATAATAAGATTATTTCAAACTACAAAACAAGAAAATTTCGAATTTGGTGATAAACCACAAACTCTTAGCACGCCAACTGAAAAAACAGGAAGCAGAAAATACAATTACTAAAATTAAATCAGACAAAGGGGCATTACTAACACTACCTAAAGATATTAATAAAAGATTTGCTCAATTTTATCAAAATTTATATACATCGAAAACCTCTGCAAATAATACTCAAATTACAAATTTCTTAGACAATTGTAATCCTCCAAAAATTAAATATGGTGGAACAAGAGGGATTAGGAGCTCAGATTACACTACAGGAAATAGAAGAAACAATAAATTTGTTGAAGAATGGCAAAACGCCAGGAGCAGATGGCTTTAGTAATGAATTCTATAAAAGATTCTACGAGATAATTTCTCCACGCCTGCAAGATTTATATATATATATATATGCTTTTAAAGAAAATAAACTACCAGAAACACTAACTGAATCAACGATTACACTTATACCAAAAAAGGATTAAAATCTAGAAGACCCTCATATAGAGCTATTGCACTCCTAAATACAGATGCAAAGACCCTAGCGAGAAGATTGAGTAAATATGTTAGCAAATTAATAAACCCGGACCAAACAGGATTTATACCAAAGAGATACTCATTTAACAATTTGAGATGGCTGTCTAATATAATGTAGAAGAACTAGCAATTATTTCATTTGATGCAGAAAAAGCTTTCGATCAAGTAGCCTGGCAATATTTATTCAAAGTATTGCAAAAATTTAACATGGGAGATAACTTTATCTCATGGGTAAAATTATTATATGATAAGCCGACGGCTAGAATACTGACTAATAATATATTATCACCTAAATTCAAATTAGCAAGGGGTAAAAGGCAGGGGTGCGCACTATCGTCCCTGATATATTTGCACTAGTGATAGAGCCTTTAGCAGAAAGAATAAGAAGTCATCCAAATATTCATGGATATAATACCAAACACTCAAATAATAAAATTTCATTATATGCAGACTACATATTACTATATATTACAAATTCGCAAATTAGCATACCAAATATACTAAATTTAATAGAGGAATTTGGTTCGTTTTCAGGATATAGAATAAATTGGAACAAAAGCGAAATTATGACGATAAAACCTCAAGAGCCGACACATTTGTTGAAATTCCCTTTTAGAATTGCAACAGAAATATTTAAGTATTTGGGCAACCAAATCACTAGGAAATATAAATCATTACTCAATGCAAACTATATGCCTTTATTAACTAAATTAAATGGGTTGATTAAATTTTGGAAAACACTGCCGATGTCCTTAATAGGCAGAATAAACGCGATAAAAATGATCTTCTTACCACAAATATTGTACCTATTTCAATCAATACCAATATACTTACCTAAAAAATTATTTAAAAAACTAGATTCTGATATTATAAACTTCATATGGGATTATAAATCACACAGAAAAAAAAAAAAAACACTTGTGTAAATCTAAAGAATCAGGGGGACTGACACTCCCTAACTTATTGGGCAGTGAATATTAAAAATATAATCTATTGGTTGGACAATTCTGCCCAACAGGTAGATTGGATAAGAATGGAGAAAGAGGATTGTTCCCCTTATAATATAGGAGCGATCCTTCTTTCCCCGATGAAACTGAACAATATAATATATAAGAAGAATCCAATTATTAACTGTATAATATGAATTTGGAAACAAATAAAACTAACTTTAAAATTAAGAAAATTATCACTTCTTTCTCCAAAAGCTAATAACCCCTCATTCAAACCATCCATTATTGATAAAGAATATTGGATCATCCATTGGGAAAGAATAGGAATTAAAACGATGGGAGATATGTATGAAATGGGAAAACTTTTATCATTCCAACAATTACAACTAAAATATAATTTGAAAAGTAATCAATATTTCAAATATCTTCAAAGTCAAGATTATTTGAAAAAATATATACAAGGATATCAAACTTTAACCCCAGATTTATTGGAGGAAGGAATGAATAGAAAGGCAGAATCAAGCAATTTAATATCTTACTTATATAATACAATTCTAAATATAGAAACACCAACGACAGAGGCAATTAGAAGGAACTGGGAACAAGAGTTATTGATAAAAATTCCGAACGATAGATAGGAAAAACATTTATAATATGTAAATAAATGTTCAATTAACGTAAGACATAACCTAATTCAATTAAAAATTTTACATAGACTATATTATTCAAAAACTAGACTGAATAAAATATTTTCAAAAGTTTCCCCCATCTGTGACAAATGTCTAACTCAAAATGCCACTATAGCACATTCCTTTGTCTCTTGTACAAAACTGTATAAATTTTGGAATTAAATTTTTTGAATTTTTACAAAACTATTTAACACAAAATTGAACCCCAATACAGAACTGATTATCTTTGGATCAATGGACGAGGGAAGTAAACTAACTATATTCCAAGAAGCTTTTCTTAATTACGGTCTAATAACAGCAAAAAAACATATACTCAAATTTTTGAAAAACGCAACCACGGCAACATTCAAGATGTGGATTTCAAACATGTCTGAAATGCTACATCTTGAAGAAATGAGATTCCTCCTACTAGGCAAAGAGAGAGAGAGGGGAAAGAGAAAAATGGGGGAAAAAGAGGGAGATGGGGGGGGGGGTAAAGAGAAATAGGAGAGAGACAGAGGAGAAAGAGAGACGGGAGAGTGAGCAAATGGGAGAGTGAGGTGGGAGGGAGAAATGGGGGAGAGAGGGGGAGAGAGAGGAGGAGATGGAGGGGTAAGAGAGAGGTGAGGGAGAGAGAGAGAGAGAGGGAGAGAGGGGGGAGAGAGATAGGGAGGGAGTGAGGGGGAGAGAGAGTTAGGGGAAAGAGAGGGGAGAGAGAGGAAAGAGAGAGAGAGGGGAGAGAGGAGAAGGAGAGAGGGGAAGGGGAGAGAGAGGAGACAAGAGAGAGGGGGAGAGTGAGGTGGGAGAGAGAGGGGGAAGAGAGAGAGAGAGAGGGGGGAAGAGAGAGAGAGAGAGGGGGAAGAGAGAGGGGAGGGAGAGGGGGAGGGAGAGAGAGATGGGGAGAGAGGGGAGGGGGAGATAGAGCGATAGAGGCAGGACTGCCAACTCCCATGCACTGAGCGTGGGAATCACGCATTTCGCCCAATTCTCACGCTGATCACAAATTTCTCACGCTCTGTCCTGAGAAATTCTGTGATCAACGAAAATTTCAAAACTCATATCAACTGCATGGGCCATGGGAGTTGGAAGCAGAAGCAGCGACGGGGACAGATGCAGACGGGGAGCGGGGCTAGCGAGTGTTTGCCGGGCTGGCGAGTCGCTCACTGCAGCTCCGGCCACGGAGCAGCCTCAGTGCAAGGCGTCGGAAGCGTTGCGCCGCTGCCGTGAGAGTCTCTGTGCCAAATTCGCCCAGGTGGCCGGCATGGATCAGGCTGCGGCTCGGTGCATCCTGGAGGACAACCAGTGGCTGCTGGAAGTAAGTACCAAGCACTGGGTAGAAATGGTGGAAGATAGTGCACTCAAATGGGGGTGGTTGGAGAAAGCATCCTGCTTGCCTGCTCGATTTTCACTTACTGTAACTGCAGGAAAAATGTTCCCGATGTTGGGGGAGTTCAGAACCAGGGGTCACAGTTTAAGAATAAAGGTGGGGGGCAGTTAGGACTGAGATGAGGACAAACTTTCTTCACACAGAGAGTTGTGAATCTGTGGAATTCTCTGCCACAGAAGGCAGTGCAGGCCAATTCACTGGATGTTTTCAAGAGAGAGTTATCTTTAGCTCACAAAATCAAGGGATATGGGGAAAAAACAGGAAAGAGGTACTGATTCTAGATGAATAGCCATGATCATATTGAATAGCAGTGCTGTCTCGAAGGGCCAATGGCCTATTCCTGCACCTATTTTCTACGTTTCTATGCTTGAGTATATGGCAATAAAACTCGATCACTTGATTTTGAAGCATTCATGCATGGTGGAGGTATAATGTGGTCATAGAGTGATACAGTGTGAAAACAGGCCCTTCAGCGCAACTTGCCCACGTCCCAGCTACGCTACCTGCTTTTGGTCCATACCTCCAAACCTGTCATTCCATGTATCAGTCTAACTGTTTCTTAAATGTTGGGATGGTCCCTGCCACAACTACCTCCTCTGGCAGCTTGTTCCAAACACCCACCACCCTTTGTGTGGATAAAGTTACCCCTTAAAAAGTTACCTCTTAAAAATACTTCATACAAAAAACATTGAAATCGTACTTCTACAATGTACTAAAACATGATTTTAATACATCAAATTTCAAAAAGTTCCTACCCTGGGAGGGGGGGACACCTTTCTTCCACACCCTCTCCCCACTCAGTTGCTCCACTCCTTCACCGGGTACTCCCAAGGCCAGTGATCAGCCTCCCCACTTTCAAAAACGCTCCGCGGCCCCTGGTTCAGATGGAGAACACTGCCAGATGTGAGCAGGGAACTGAGGCCAGTTGTCCATGATGTTTGGATCCCAATGCTCAGCGCTTCATGTTTCGGAGTTGGTTAATGTTATTGATTTGTAATTAGCCTGATGACTTCAGGACAGTTTGTTACGAAAATAAAATAAATGGTATCAGAATACTTATACAGCTGAGTGAGTATAATTTTATGGATGGGAATTGTGTTCAACAAATTGATGACTTCTTGGACAAGGTGACTAGCATGTTAGATAACAAGGAAGCCAATGAATGTCGCTAATTTTGTTATCCATAATTTGGTCTATGAAGTGCCCCATAAAGGATTACTGCATTAGCTAAGCACCTGTGGACTTGAACGTAATAGGTTAAGTCCAGGGGGTCAGATATGGGGCTTTATGTGTGGGCCAGATATATTGTCAGTGCAAAGGGGCAAGGAGCAAGGCCAAGTGTGCATCCAGAGTCAAGGTCTGGAATAGTACTAGGTGTGCAGTCAAAGCTGGGACCAGGGGTGTGTTCAGCACTGGGAGCATAAGCAGGTAAGCAGCTATGATCAGGTTAGAATAGGGGCCCAGGTGTAGGGCTGGACTCAGGGACAAGAATGAGAGAAGGTATGCAACTGGAGTCAGGGCCAGGAGTAGTACCAGGTGTGCAGTGAGACCCAGGTTGGCCAACATGGGCCAAGTGTTTGATTATAATCTGATTTCCATACATGAATACACTAAGATCATTCATGTGCTGCACGTATGGATCAGAGCCTAGGCTCTCCTGTGGAATGTAATTTACTCTAACCTTATTCATAGCTAATCCAATTTAAAGCATATATATTGTATTCAAATGTAAGTTAAAAGACCCGCTACAGTATGCACCATATTACACAATTTCAAGCTGAAAAATGCAATAGTTCCGTACTTACACATGAATACAATATATATGCTTTAAATTGGATTAGCTACGCTCCCTCGGGCTTGGTCTCGCAATTTCTCACTCCCAACTCTCACCCAATGTTGGCAGCCCTGGTGACTGCAAGGTAAAACCCAGACTGGATTATAGATCCGAGTGGTGTGTAACATTTGTGTGTTAGTATTAGGTACAGTAGGTTTATATCTTTCCTCTTAAGAAAATAACATAACTACAAATACATATGTAAGTACAAATCAAGTTTAACTGTCGTATAATAAAATCAGCACTGGAGCAGGTTAAGCATAGTCCCCGTATCTAAAGGTAGGTTTGCAAATGCGACCCGCACTCGTACGGTACAGGCTTGCATCCCCATCCTTCACTGGTGAGAACTGTGAGACCGGGGGCTGATGGAGCACTGGAGATCCGTGAGACAGGTGAGGGGAGACTGGAAGGCGGGAAACCGACTGTGGTGGTGAGAAGGCAGGATACTGAGAGGCCCAGGAGCCGTTGGAGCAAGAGGAGGAGTTTCCGGGCTGTGAGTTATAAAATCGAGCGCGGGGCTTTACTCCACAGAGGCCCAGGAGCTGCTGGAGCAAGAGGAGGAGTTTCAGGGCGGTGAGTTATAAAATTAAGCGCGGGGCTTTGTTTAACAGAAGCCCAGGAACCATTGGAGCAAGAGGAGGAGTACCCAATCTGTAACGTTCCACACTTCAAAGGAAGTGTTCTGGTGGAAGCCGCTGATTGGTGGAAGCGGACTGGAAGAAGCAGCTGATTGGGAGCAACCCCAGGTTTGTATTTCTGCTTTCTGGTTAAGGGTTCAGTGAGCTAAGGGTTCAGTGAGTTAAGGGTTCAGTGAGTTAAGGGTTCAGTGAGCCAAGGGTTCAGTGAGCTAAGGGTTCAGTGAGCTAAGGGTTCCGTGAGCTAAGGGTACAGTGAGCTAAGGGTACAGCGAGCTAAGGGTACAGTGAGCTAAGGGTACAGTGAGTTAAGGGAACAGTGCTTTTTAGTAAAGGTTAGTTTAAAGGATTAAGATTTTTAAAGTGTGAGTGAGTTGATTTAATTTGGGGGCAAGCAATGTCAGTTGAGATAGGCCCCATGGTTTGCTCATCCTGCAACATGTGGGAGATCAGGGATATGGTCGGTGTCCCTGGTGACTACGTTTGCAGGAAGTGGGTCCAGCTGCAGCCCTGGCAGTCCGCATTGAACGATTGGAGCTGCGGTTGGATTCATACTGGAGCATCCAAGATGCTGAGAATGTCGTGAATAGCACGTACAGTGAGTTGGTCACACCGCAGGTAAAAGTTAAGCGGACAGAAAGGGAACGGGTGGCCATTAGCCAGCATAGCAGTAGGCAGGTAGTGCAGGAGTCCCCTGCGGTCATCTCTCTCCTAAACAGATATACAATTTTGGATAGTTGGGGGAGATGGCTCATCAGGGGAAGGCAGCAGCAGCCAAGTTCATGGCACCATGAGTGGCTCTGCGGCACAGGAGGGGAGAAAAAAGAGTGGAAGGGCTATAGTAATAGGGGATTCAATTGTAAGGGGAATAGATAATCGTTTCTGCGGCCACAAACGAGACTCCAGGATGGTATGTTGCTTCCCTGGTGCAAGGGTCAGGGATGTCACTGAACGGCTGCAGAACATTCTGGAGGGGGAGGGTGAACAGCCAGCTGTTGTGGTGCACATTGGCACCAACGATATAGGTAAAAAATGGGATGAGGTCCTACAAGGCGAATTTAGGGAGTTAGGAGATAAACTTAAAAGTAGGACCTCAAATGTAATAATCTCTGGATTACTACCAGTGCCACGTGCTAGTCAGAGTAGAAATAGGAGGATATTGCAGATGAATACATGGCTTGAAAAATGGTGCAAGGGGGAGGAATTCAAATTTCTAGGACATTGGAACCAGTTCTGGGGGAGGTGGGACCAGTACAAACTGGACGGTCTGCACCTGGGCTGGAATGGAACCAATGTCCTTGGGGGAGTGTACACAAAATGCTGGAGCATTCTATGGACCGAACGAGATAAGCAACGTTTTGGGCCGAAACCCTTCTTCAGACTCCTTGGGGGAGTGTTTGCTAGTGCTGTCAGGGAGGATTTAAACTAATGTGGCAGGGGGATGGGAGCATGAGCAGAGAGACAGAGGGGTGTAAAATAAGGGCAGAAGCAATAGGTAGCAAGGTGAAAAGTAAAAGTGGCAGGCAGAAAAAATCCAGGGCAAAAATCAAAAAGGGCCACTTTTCAACATAATTGTATAAGGGGTAAGAGTGTTGTAAAAACAAGCCTGAAGGCTTTGTGTCTCAATGCAAGGTGCATTCGTAATAAGGTGGATGAGTTGAATGTGCAGATAATTATTAATGAATATGATATAGTTGGGATCACGGAGATACGGCTCCAGGGTGACCAAGGGTGGGAGCTGAACATCCAGGGATATTCAATATTCAGGAGGGATAGACAGAAAGAAAAAGGAGGTGGAGTAGCGTTGCTGGTTAGAGAGGAGATTAATGCAATAGAAAGGAAGGACATTAGCTTGGAGGATGTGGAATCGATATGGGTAGAGCTGCGAAACACTAAGGGGCAGAAAACGCTAGTGGGAGTTGTGTACAGGCCACCTAACAGTGGTAGTGGAGTTGGGGATGGCATCAAACAGGAAATTAGAAATGCGTGCAACAAAGGTAAAACAGTTATAATGGGTGACTTCAATCTACATATAGATTGGGTGAATCAAATTTGCAGGGGTGCTGAGGAAGAGGATTTCTTGGAATGTATGCGGGATAGTTTTCTAAACCAACATGTAGAGGAACCAATGAGAGAACAGGCTATTCTAGACTGGGTACTGAGGAATGAGGAAGGGTTAGTTAGCAGTCTTGTTGTGCGTGGCCCCTTGGGCAAGAGTGACCATAATATGGTTGAGTTCTTCATTAGGATGGAGAGTGACATTGTTAATTCAGTAACAAGGATTCTGAACTTAAAGAAAGGTAACTTTGAGGGTATGAGATGTGAATTGGCCAAGATAGACTGGCAAGTGATTCTTAAAGGGTTGACGGTGGATATGCAATGGAAGGCATTTAAAGACTGCATGGATGAACTACAAGAATTGTTCATCCCAGTATGGCAAAATAATAAATCAGGGAAGGTAGTGCATCCGTGGATAACAAGGGAAATCAGGGATAGTATCAAAACAAAAGATGAAGCGTACAAATTATCCAGAAAAAGCAGCCTACCAGAGGACTGGGAGAAATTCAGAGTCCAGCAGAGGAGGACAAAGAGCTTAATTAGGAAAGGGAAAATAGATTATGAAAGAAAACTGGCAGGGAACATAAAAACTGACTGCAAAAGTTTTTATAGATATGTGAAGAGAAAAAGATTAGTTAAAACAAATATAGGTCCCCTGCAGTCAGAAACTGGTGAATTGATCATGGGGAACAAGGTCGTGGCAGAACAATTGAATAACTACTTTGGTTCTGTCTTCACTAAGGAAGACATAAATAATCTGCCGGAAATAGCAGGGGACCAGGGGTCAAATGAGGTGGGGGAACTGAGTGAAATCCAGTTTAGCCGGGAAGTGGTGTTAGGTAAATTGAATGGATTAAAGGCCAATAAATCCCCAGGGCCAGATAGGCTGCATCCCAGAGTACTTAAGGAAGTAGCCCCAGAAATAGTGGATGCATTAGTGATAATTTTTCAAAACTCTTTAGATTCTGGAGTAGTTCCTGAGGATTGGAGGGTAGCTAATGTAACCCCACTTTTTAAAAAGAGAGGGAGAGAGAAAACAGGAAATTACAGACCAGTTAGTCTAACATCGGTAGTGGGAAAAATGCTAGAGTCAGTTATTAAAGATGGCATAGCAGCACACTTGGAAAGTGGTGAAATCATTGGACAAAGTCAGCATGGATTTAAGAAAGGTAAATCATGTCTGACGAATTTTATAGAATATTTCGAGGATGTAACTAGAAGAGTGGATAAGGGAGAGCCAGTGGATGTGTTATATCTGGACTTTCAGAAGGCTTTCGACAAGGTCCCACATAAGAGATTAGTATGCAAACTTAAAGCACACGGTATTGGGAGTTCAGTACTGATGTGGACAGAGAACTGGCTGGCAGACAGGAAGCAAAGAGTAGGAGTAAACGAGTCCTTTTCAGAATGGCAGGCAGTGACTAGTGGGGTACCGCAAGGCTCAATGCTGGGACACCAGCTATTTACAATAGATATTAATGATTTGGATGAATCTCCAAGTTTGCGGATGACACAAAGCTGGGGGGCAGTGTTAGCTGTGAGGAGGATGCTAGGAGGCTTCAAGGTGACTTGGATAGGTTGGGTGAGTGGGCAAATGCATGGCAGATGCAGTATAATGTGAATAAATGTGAGGTTATCCACTTTGGTGGCAAAAACAGGAAAGTAGACTATTATCTGAATGGTGGCCTATTAGAAAAAGGGGAGATGCAACGAGACCTGGGTGTCATGGTACACCAGTCATTGAAAGTAGGCATGCAGGTGCAGCAGGCAGTGAAGAAAGCGAATGGTATGTTAGCATTCCTAGCAAAAGGATTTGAGCATAAGAGCAGGGAGGTTCTACTGCAGTTGTACAGGATCTTGGTAAGGCCACACCTGGAGTATTGCGTACAGTTTTGGTCTCCAAATCTGAGGAAAGACATTCTTGCCATAGAGGGAGTACAGAGAAGGTTCACCAGACTGATTACAGATGGCAGGACTTTCATATGAAGAAAGACTGGATAGACTCGGCTTGTACTCGCTGGAATTTAGAAGATTGAGGGGGGATCTTATAGAGACTTACAAAATTCTTAAGGGGTTGGACAGGCTAGATGCAGGAAGATTGTTCCCGATGTTGGGGAAGTCCAGAACAAGGGGGTCACCGTTTATGGATAAGGGGGAAGTCTTTTAGGATCAAGATGAGAAAATAATTTTTCACACAGAGAGTGATGAATCTGTGGAATTCTCTGCCACAAAGAAGGTAGTTGAGGCCAGTTCATTGGCTATATTTAAGCGGGAGTTAGTTGTGGCCCTTGTGGCTAAAGGGATCAGGGGGTATGGAGAGAAGGCAGGTACAGGATACTGAGTTGGATGATCAGACATGATCATATTGAATGGCGGTGCAGGCTCGAAGGGCCGAATGGCCTCCTCCTGCACCTATTTTCTATGTTTCTATACATGCTGGCCGCAGACTCCACAAACGGATACCGGGCCGAGGAAGAGAGAGTATCAGTCCTGTGGACTGCAGCCGTCAGCTCAGCCACTGCATGGGCTCCAGTCCAGGCCCCGACTTCATCTCTGGGCTCGCCCCAACTTCATCTCTGGGCATGTCCCTGACCCCGGACCCAGGCTCGTCCTTGGTTCCTCCGGCGGCTTCTTTCTCTGCCCCTGTCATGGCCCCATTCCAAGCCCCGGGCTCGGCCCACACTCCGGCTCCAAACTCGGCTCCTGCCCAGGCCCAGTTGCCGGGCTTGACCCGCGGTAGCAGCCACCCCCCCAGGCACCGGGCTACAGCTGGGCGTGGATCCGAGCGAGGCTGTGGGCGGACGTGGACCCCGAGCGAGGCCGCGGGTAGGCGTGGACCCGAGGACTCGAGCGAGGCCACGTGCGGACGTGTGAAACGGGCACCAACCTGAGCCATGGTGCCCACCCACCTCATTGTGATGTCATATCTTTAAAGATTGCAAAGTCGAAATGAAGCATCAAGTAGTGCATCAAGCAGTGAGAATGAAGCATTTGGGGAATGTTCTTGAAATGCGGCCCTCCCCCTGATGTCACTAGAAGCTCTTGAAGTATTCTGTGTGTGAAACAGGCTCCAAGCCGAGCCATTGTGCTCACCCACCTCATTGTGATGTCATCAGTGGAAGCTTGTCGTTTTAAAAGGGAGTTGTTTTATTTAAACTGTAATCAGCAATGAGTCATGAAATAAAGCGTAAAATCTTAAATGAAGCTGCTCATTGCTTGGAAGGGAAAATTGTGTCAGAATATGTAAAAATCCTATTGTTACCGCATAGTGGTTTTGTGAAAATATAAAGACACACACATATACACACAACACAACATCAAACAAGCTCTGAACAATTTTCACACAGAGAGTGGTGAGTCTGTGGAATTCTCTGCCACAGAAGGTAGTTGAGGCCAGTTCATTGGCTATATTTAAGAGGGAGTTAGATGTGACCCTTGTGGCTAAAGGGATCAGGGGGTATGGAGAGAAGGCAGGTACAGGATACTGAGTTGGATGATCAGCCATGATCATATTGAATGGTGGTGCAGACTCGACGGGCCGAATGGCCTACTGCACATATTTTCTATGATTCTATGAATAACAGTCTATTATTATTATTGCACTTTATCTGTTTATCTATTGTGTATATATATGGTCTATGGTATATAGACACACTGAATTTTTATCTCCAGTATTATGTTTACATATTCTGTTGTGCTGCTGCAAGCAAGAATGTCATTGTCCTATCTGGGACAATGACAATCAAACTCTCTTGACTCTTGAACTATGTCCGGAATTTGAGTGTGCTTCAAGTCATGAGAGATATTTGCAGGTTGCTCACAATTAGTCATCGTTGGCATGTTGTCACAAAGTCAGTATTGGGTTCAAATATTTTACATATGCAAACTAACTTCTTGAGACATTTGCAAGATGCGCTAGTCTCTTGTCAAGTGTGGGATCAAGAACTTTGTCAATTGCACACACTGTGATTATGACACCATCATATCTTGGGAACGTATCTCAAATATAAAAGCTTGCTACTCATATACTGCATATATTTGAACCATAGAATCGCTGAAAGAGGTTTGCAGAGATGTATGTGATTTTGATGAATGACCACAACTCATTCCTCCTGTTCTCATCAAAGTTGCTGAAGACTTTACACATGGAAGCTTAGGGCAATCAGTGTTACCTAAAGGGCGTGTCCCACTGCGGCAAACTAATTTGCGAGTTTAGAAGAGTTTGTGCTCGACTCAAACTCGCAGCATGGTTGACACGTGGTCCTAGGAGGTCACTGGAACTCTCCTGCATGCTCGAGGGAAGTTCCCGCATTCCCGCGGGAAAATTAGCATGCTGAAAATTTTTCTGCGAGTAAAAATTGGTCGGAATGGTTCTTTTGAACTCGTAGTGCAGTGGAGTGGGGCCGCTAGGCAGTCGAAGTAGCCGTAGCTGACCAGGCATTTTAATTGGCTCATTGTTCAGTTCAGCCTTCAACATGATAGTCCCCACCAGACTGGTCGAGAAGCTACTGGAATTAGGGCTCAACACCTCCCTGTGTGCCTGGGCCCTGGACTTTCTCACCACCAGGCCCCAGGTAGTCAAGATGGGAGGGAATACATTGAAGTCCCTCACCCTGAGCACAGGATCCCCCCAGGGCTGCGTCCTCAGCCCCCTATTGTACTCCCTGTACACACATGACTGTGTGGCTAGGTTCAGCTCCAACTCGATAATCAAGTTTGCTGATGCAACTGTGGTGGTGGGCCTGATCTCAGACAATGATGAGAAGGCCTACAATGAGAAGGAGGTGGCTGATCTGGCACTCTGGTGTCAGGACAACAGTCTCCTCTTGAACATCAAAAAAACTAAGGAGCTGATCGTGGACTTTAGCAGGGCACATCATCCGAGGACGTACATACCATTGACGATAAATGGGGATACTGTGGATGGGGTGAGCTGTTTTAAATACCTGGGAGTCCACATCTCTGGGGATATGACATGGACATCACACGCTGCAGCACTCGTGAGTGAGGCAAGGCAGTGCCTTTACCACCTCAGGCAATTGAGGAAATTCAGAGTTTCTCCGAGGATCCTCCAGTGCTTCTACTCAGAGGCTGTGGAAAGCATCTTGTCAGGAAATATTACAATCTGGTTTGGGAATTGCTCTGCCCAGGACAAGAAGGCTCTGCAGAGAGTAGTGCGTTCGGCCGAACGCACTATGGGAACTTCACTCGCCCCTCTGCAGGAACTATACATCAGAGGAGATGCAACTCCAGAGCCAATAAGATCATGGGAGAGCCCTTCCACCCCTGCAATGGACTGTTCCAGCTGCTACGGTCTGGCAAACGCCTCCGTTGCCATGCTGTGAGAATGGAGAGGTTGAGAAGGAGTTTCTTCCCAGAGGCCATTAGGACTGTAAACTCCTATCTCACCAGTGACTAACTTTACTGTACCACTCTACTGCATTTTGTTAAATTAGTTTTTTTTTTCCCCTTTTTCCTTCCGCCCACAATATTTAATATGTAAAAGAATATGTAATTCTGTTCCATTCTGTTTGTAGTTCGTTTGGTTGTTTGTTTGTTTGTTTTTTTGCACAAAGTCCGCGAGCATTGCCACTTTTCATTTCACTGCACATCTCGTATGTGTATGTGACGAATAAACTTGACTTGACTTGACTTGATTGGAGTTTTCAGAACCAAGGAAAACCGACCGGTAATGTTAATGCCCGGTAAACTTTATTATACGTTGTCTGGCTTCTTAAAAGTGTCACCATTCTTCCCTCCCCCCCCCTTCTCCCCCATTCTCTCCCCTTCTCTTCCCCTTCTCTCCCCCTCTCCCCGACCCTCCCCCCGCGCTCTCTAAAGGACTTACCGTACATCGTGCCAGCCGTCTTGGAGAACTAGAAAAGGGGAGGGATGGCGAGAGAGGGAAAGCAAGGGTTGCTTGAGGTAAGAAAAGTCAATATTCATACTGCTGGGTTGTAAGCTGCCAAGCAAAATATGAGGTGCAGTTCCTCCAATTTGCACGGGGTTTCACACTTCTGACAGTGGAGGAGGCCCAGCACAGAAAGATCAGTATGGGAATGGGAGGGGGAGTTAAAGTTTAGTCCGCCTAAAGCTACCTAATCACCTGGTTGCTGAACACCTAATGATTGTGACATTCAACTAGATTCCACATTAAACACTTGCAATTGCTAGCCAAGAAGCGCAGTGCAAAGCAATACTACAAAGCTGACTTATTTTTTACATTCACGTTTTAATTGCCATCAGATAATACATTTTCATTTGTAACCAAACAAAAGAAGTCTAGGATGGCCTTCCATCATCGTCCCGTTGATATAAACTGGATTGTGGGTCCCTATCCTGCCCCTTCCAAAGTCCACAATCAGTTTCTTGGTGTTGAGAGCCAGATGGTTGTGCTGGCACCATTTGGTCAATCGGTCGATCTCACATCTATACTCTGACTCATCACCATAAGTGTTTCGTCCCACAACAGTGGTGTCGTCGGCTGTTGATGATGGAGTTCGCACTATGTTGGCTACACAGTTATGAGTATAGAATCAAAGAAAATAGGTGCAGGAGTAGGCCATTCGGCCCTTCGAGCCTGCACCGCCATTCAATATGATCATGGCTGATCATCCAACTCAGTATCCTGTACCTGCCTTCTCTTCATACCCCCTGATCCCTTTAGCCACAAGGGCCACATCTAACTCCCTCTTAAATATAGCCAATGAACTGGCCTCAACTACCTTCTGTGGCAGAGAATTCCACAGACTCACCACTCTCTGTGTGAAAAAAGATCTTCTCATCTCGGTCCTAAAAGACTTCCCCCTTATCCTTAAACTGTGACCCCTTGTTCTGGAGTTCCCCAACATCAGGAACAATCTTCCTGCATCTAGCCTGTCCAACCCCTTAAGAATTTTGTAAGCCTCTATAAGATCCCCCCTCAATCTCCTAAATTCCAGCGAGTACAAGCCAAGTCTATCCAGTCTTTGTTCATATGGAAGTCCTGCCATCCCAGGAATCAGTCTGGTAAACCTTCTCTGTACTCCCTCTATGGCAAGAATGTATTTCCTCAGATTAGGAGACCAAAACTGTACGAAAATACTCCAGGTGTGGCCTCACCAAGACCCTGTACAACTGCAGTAGAACCTCCCTGCTCTTGTACTCAAATCCTTTTGCTATGAATGCCAACATACCATTCGCTTTCTAGCATCCTCCTCACAGCTAACACTGCCCCCCGGCTTCGTGTCATCCGCAAACTTGGAGATGTTGCATTCAATTCCCTCATCCAGATCATTAATATATATTGTAAATAGCTGGGGTCCCAGCAATGAGCCTTGCAGTACCCCACTAGTCACTGCCGGCCATTCTGAAAATGATCCGTTTACTCCTACTCTTTGCTTCCTGTCTGCCAGCCAGTTCTCTATCCACATCAATACTGAACCCCCAATACCGTATGCTATAGAGTGAGTACAGCAGGGGGCTGAGCACGCAGCCTTGAGGTGCTCCCGTGCTGATTGTTATCGAGGATGACACGTTTCCACCAATACGGACAGACTGTGATCTGTGGATGAGGAAGTCGAGGATCCAATTGCAGAGGGATGCACAAAGACCCAGATCCGTGAGCTTGGTAACCAGCTTGGAGGGGATGATGGTATTAAATGCCAAGCTGTAGTCTATGAATAACAGCCTGACATACGAGTTTTTGTTGTCCAAGTGGTCCAGAGCGGAGTGGAGAGCCAGTGAGATCGCTTCCACCGTTGACCTGTTGTGGCGGTAAGCGAACTGCAGAGGGTCAAGGTTCTTGTCAAGGAAGGAGTTGATATGCGCCATAATCAAAGCACTTCATCACCACAGACTTTGTGCCGCAGATACTGCCACTGGTCGATAGTCATTGAGGCTACCTTGTTCTTCTTGGCCTCTGATATTATTGATGCCCTTTTAAAGCAAGTGGGAACTTCAGAAGTGAGAGGTTGAAAATGTCCGTAAAAAACTCCAGCCAGTTAGTCTGTACAGGTTTTGAGAACACGACCGGGTATACCATCAGGTCCAGTCGCTTTCCGAGGGTTTACCCCTCCGAAGGATCCTCTGACGTCGGCCTCTGTGACTGTGACTGAAATACCATCACGGCGAATGTGGGCTCGGGAAGACACATCAGTGTTCTCCCTATCAAAGCGAGCGTAGAACGCATTGAGCTCAGGGAGTGATGCTTCGCTGACATTTGAGCTGCTTCCTTATTTCGCCTTGTAGGAAGTGATGGCATTCAAGCCCCACCACAGTTGCCGAAGTCCCTTTTGGCCTTTTTGATGGCCTTACCAAGGTCGTATCTGGACTTCTTGTAGACCTCTGCATCTCCAGACCTGATGCCTGGGATCTGGTCTTCTGAAGAATGCGGAAAGCATTCAGACTAACCAAGGAAATATTCTCTACGGAGGTAGAGAATATTTCCTCGGTTAGTCTGATTGCTTTCTGTCCAGCCTTCTATCCAGTGAAATGATTAGTCTGTGAACAGCTGGTTGTGATTGCACATAGCAAATTATGGTCACCTTGGTCCTCATAGGGGGTCTTAACTAATGCAAAGCCCTCGCCCTGACATGATATATCTGGTTGCCATAGTTTAGATGAAAGCAAAGTATTAATCAGATCTTCAATGTCTAAAAGTAATCTCCCAACAAAATTATGCAGAATAAATCCTTTGCACCAGCAGGTAAGAAAGCCCCTCTGGCTGCAATATTTACAACTTATATTCCTGGATATTGATTCAATGCTCTTAATCGTGACTGCTTTCACTAGCTAATTCCACAAACACATGTATTGCTATAACTATTTATATTTTGACATTAGTAAATTGCATTGTTTGAGATGTTTGTCGATATTATCAATTCTTTCTTCTACACTTGCCTCTCGGTAGAAAATTCAAAAGCTTGGAAGCACATACCACCAGATTCGAGAACAGCTTCTTCTTAGGGTGCAATCCCAATCTCCCATCCAACATCATTGTGACCCTTGCACTTTTGAATTCTGCATTTTCTCTACAAGTGTAATGCTATTATGCTGTAACACTTTATTCTGCACTCTGGTATTTCTCTCTTTGCCCTGTTGTGGACGACTTGCCTGTATGATTTGACTAGATAGCACACAAACAAAGATTTTTCACTTGACAATAATAACCAAATAGTAATCTTTATATGAAGTCACCACTTTAAATAGCAACTACAATGATAACATTTTATTTGGCTCTTCACCTAATAAAATATCCCAAAACACCCTACAAAGAGATTATTCAGAAACTTTGAGACCAAACTAGTCCAGATGGCCCTAATTCAGGTCAAAGAAGGTTTTTAATGAGGATTATAAAAAAGAAGGAAAAAGAGCACCAATGATTAAAGAGGGGATTCAAGCATTTGGAACCGTGATAGGTGAAAGCTAGGTGGCCAAGTGGCTCAATAAAAAACTATTTTTTGGTTATCCTGAATCACAAAAAGGTACTTTGAAACTTTGTCGTAAACCACAACTAAAGCCTTCCTACTTTTTTTGAAGTTGTGTGACTCTGTTCTTGTAAGCCATGAAGGTCGCCGGCTCAGAAGCCATTGATTTCAATTTTCTCTGTAGAAATAAAGAATCTTTTTGCCCTTTGAGTAAAACATCGATGCTTTCGTCATACTCCCGTTTGATGGCCGTCAGAATATTTTTATATGCTGTGGTATTTTCAATTATCTGAGTAAGGACAAAATAAATGTATGTTTTAAAATTCAATATAATTCACAGCATATGCACATTCTTTTCATTTACCGTAATGGAACTTTTTTTCCATCTTTCTCTGCTCACTTTCAACTTGAATCAACTTGCTGCCTGTAAGGCTATAGGGAGGTTGCACGGCAGTCGGGTCATGACCCATGACCGATACTTTTTCTAAGTTACGCCAACTGGAGTACACGCGATGAACTGCAGGTAAGCACTGACCATTGTTTCCAGCATAGTGGGCCTGTTAAAACCCGCCGAAATGGTCAATTCTTGCGCTGTAAATAATTATGGAAATCGGGATAAGCGTGAGAGACATTTATCCTACTTCAGAATTCCAAACGTGAGGAGAAATGACGGTAGAGAGAAGCGGCAGCTGAAGGGACAACAACAGCTAAAGAGATATGCGAACATTGGCTATTTGCTCACTGCATTTCATCAACAGTAAGGCATTATTTGTGTTTTTTCTTGATTCCTTTGGCATCTAAAAAGTTTCAGAAGTGATAAATTTGGCTGTAAAATTTTAAAATTGCCCATGGTTCTCAAGTGGGTTTGTACATACAAAAAGAAAACGCCTCTGAAGCAAAATTTATCATTAAAAAAAATCGCAAACCATACGTGGGTATTGAATTACATTTTACTCAGAGATAGATGTAAGCCAAGGAATGGCATAATTGTTAGCTGTTAATTGGACATAATCAACCTCAGCAAATTGACAGTATCCTATTGAAAGGGAGTGGGTGTTAAAGCTGTCAGGACATTTTATTATTTGCCAAAATATACATTCAATAGCCTAATGATAGAAAACTTACTTTTCCGCTCGTAAGTCTGGAGATTTTTTTAATGTTAAATTTAGCTTCAGAAGCGTTTTCTTTTTGCATGTAAAAACCCACATCAGATCCCTGGGCGATTAAAAAAATTTACAGCCAGATTTACCACTTCTGAGACTTTTTCGATACCAAAGGAATCAAGAAAAAACACAAATAATGCCTTACTGTTGATGAAATGCAGTGTGCAAACGCGATAATTCCCAATATTTTCAATTTTGATATCTGCACGGCCAATGTTTGCCAAGCACTTAGCTGTTGTTGTCCCTTCAGCTTTCACTTCTCTTTACCTTCATTTCACTTCACTTTTGGAATTCTGAAGTAGGATAGATGTTTCTCACAGTTACCCCGGCTTCCACAATTTTTTACAGCGCAACAATTCACCATTTTGCCGTTTTTTACCAGGTAGGAAAGTACACGTTTCGTGTATTAACAACATATACCGGAAGCTGCGATGTCCTCCAGATGGATTGAGCGGCTCCGTGCGTCAAGCGTTATGACCCGGTGACCTTACGTGCAACCCCCCTATGTGAAGCCAAGTCAATGGATATTTTTTAAGGCAGAGATAGATAGATTCTTGATTAGTAAGGGTGTCAGTGGTTATGGGGAGAAAGCAGGAGAATGGGGTTGAGAGGGAAAGACAGATCCACCATGACTGGATTGCTTAGACTTGATGGGCAGAATGGCCTAATTTGTTCCTATTACTTATGAATATTTATGTTTCTATGCCGTTTCTATGTAGTTTATCCGCGCAATAGTCTCGCTTTCCATTCTAATTCTGCAGAAGTACTCCTAAAAAAATAACAATAATATCTGCCACTCACTCACGGTTACCTTGTCAAATGCATTCTTGTAGATAATGTACCTCTGCCCGTCGACTACCTGGGCTGCACTGCCTAGCTGGTCAGTCTCGGTCTCTATGTACGCCCGAATGTGGCTGAGAAGGTTTCTGTCGACTGCACTGAGAATGGGCAGAACCTCCCGACATTGATCCAGACCCTCGTCCGGCAGCCCTTCGCCCTCCATTTCCAGTCAGACTAAATGTGTCGGAAGGAACTGCAGACGCTGGTTTAACTGAAGATGGACACAAAAAGCTTTCCAGTGGGGACTGAATGTGCGGGAAGGAGCAGCAGATGTTGGTTTAAACCGAATAAGGACACAACAAGCTTTCCAGTCAGGCTGATCTCGGTAGAGATGATCTATCGCTCATCCTGCGGCTTGCCGGAGAGACCCGGCCCGCAGCTCAAAGTCACCGACGTTGTGCGAGAAACAGTTCGTGGTCTCGACAACTAGTTAGTGAGCAGAAGGGTTGACTTTATTCTCCGTGCAGCCGCTGATCCGCCGCCATTTCGCTCTCGCCGGTTGCTAAGGACGCTGCCAGGTCCAGCCGACAATGATGGAAAAAACAACTTCCGATTTAATTCTCCAACGTCAGATGCAGAAATTCATAATTTCAGAAATGACATTTAAGCAAAGTTATGAAGTAAAGGTTTAAATTTCGTTATCATAATTATAGTGGTCGTAGACTCCCAGGATGCAATGCGATTGAGCAGGTTCAGAATAAATCAAAGGGATTTTTTAATCTTTGTTAACATTTTTTTTTAAACACTGGTTTTAATGTTTTCTGAAGGTGGGGGGGGGGCGGTTAATATTGCAGTTTGTAAGTGAAGAGCGCGGTGGGAGGGCGGCGCCTGGCCCCTGCTGGCCGTGGCTGGAAACCCCGTGGCGGGGCTCGAGAGGCCCTCTTTCGCTGATCCGCCGTCGAGGCCGCGGGGTGAGAGCTCGCTCGCTCGCTCGCGCCGGCTAACACACACACGCTTGCACTTCACCCCTCCCTCGCTCGCTCGCTCTCCGGGCAGCGCTTTACGCAACTAATCTCTTCTCCCTTCTTTGCAGCTGAATCGACGCTCATCATGCAGATCTTTGTGAAAACCCTCACGGGGAAGACGATAACCCTCGAGGTGAGTGCAGAGGCCCCGCGTCTGGTCCAACGCCGGCACCAGGCCGCGTGTAGGATTTTATTTAACGATGAAAGCGAAAGGTCGGTGGTAAAATAACCAGAAGGAAAAAGAAAATCCAGTATTCGGCAGGTCAGGCCGCACCTGCAGGAAGAGAAGCTGAGTGTAGGAAGGAAGTGCAGATTCTGGTTTAAACCTGAGATAGACACAAAAAGCTAGAGTATCTCAGCGGGACAGACTGCATCTCTGGAGAGAATTCCTTCTCTCCAGATATGTTTCATGTCTCGCTAAGTTACTCCAGCCTTTTGTGTCTATATTTTCGGACGAGAAGCGGAGTCAGACAGCATTTCCCTAGGTTAACGTGCAGCCCGAGGCCTTGGTTGCCCGTTTGGAGGTTTTCAACGATGTCGATTTTCCAGGCCTGTTTTTTCCCCCCTGACTATTAATAGTATGTTTAAAGTCTGAACACGACTGTCTTTACTCCAGACAGCATTCATTAACCGTTTTGTAAATGTAACGTAATATTTTACCATTTCATTTAATCTCAATGTGATGTGAATTTTTTAATATTTTGCTGTCATTTATATATTTTTATACTCAAATCTATTAAATACTGCATAAATTAGAATATATTTTGGGTCACTGGTTAGTACCTTGAGTAGTCGGGGTGGTTCTGGGTTGGTTAAACGAGAAATTAAGCTTGTAAAGAACATTGTCGTCATCACATTCTTTTCCCAGGGTAAGGGAGTCTAAAACGTGGAGGGTAGAGATTTAAGTTGAGAGGGAAACTTATTTTTCCCAGGGGCATATGATCTGCTAACAGTCATAAAATACATGAAACATGAAATTAAAGTGTGAGTGGAAAAGATTGGGGAGGGGAGTCTGTCAACCCCAAGACAGAAGGGAGAGGAGTTGTACGGTTTGATAACCACGGGTAAGAAGGATCTCGTGTGGCGTTCTGTACTGCATCTTGGTGGAACCAGTTTGTTGCTGAAGGTGCTCCTCAGGTTGACCTGTGGATTTGGATATGGCTACCAAAGGAAGTTGATGGGGGGGGGGTTAACAACAACTAGAAAGTTACTTGAATAGGAAAGGTTTGGAGATTTGGGCAAATCAGACAAATGGGATGAATTCTGGTAGACGGCTTGGTTGGCATAGATGAGTTGAGCTAAAGGGCTGCTTCCATGTTGTATAGCTCTATGGCTATAGTTTTACCAAGTCCTGGGTCCACTTTTGGCACTTTTTTAAATTTCTGATTCTTCTTGTGTCAATCGTGTTATGTTCCAATGAACATTAGGTATTTAATACAACAGTGCTTATGGAAAAGTAATATTGCACCATTAGGATAAATTTGAAAAAAAACGTGTTATATATACAGTAGAAAATTATGATTTTTGTTACAGGTTGAACCCTCGGATACCATTGAAAATGTTAAGGTTAAGATTCAGGACAAGGAAGGTATATAATTTTAATTATCAACTTAATTTTCATTTCCAACCTGTTAGTGTCCAGATCTTTAATTTAGAACACAGCAATGGCCTGTGAAGCATTCGGTTCACCTTCATGTTAACATTTGCTCTGTGTTAATAAGCATAGTTGAAATAATTTTAGATTTAAGACTGGAAGCCACGTAGCATACTGTAGGTTGAAAATTAGTTGGCAAATATAACTTAAATGGCTTTTACAAATGTTTTAAAGATAAGTTTCCTGGAGCAAAATTAAAGTAAATATCACTTAGTAGCTCTACTAGCATCTGTGGAAAGAAGTGGTTAACATTGCAGATCAGACATTTTGTCATGGCTGAGAAATAGGAAATTAATTGATTTTAAGTTGTAATGGTGGGGAGAGGAATATAATTGCACAATGTGAATATCTGTGATGGCATGAGACTAGGGTTGCTGTGGATATGATATGTTGGTTGAATCCAATGGTTCTTCATTATCACGTGTCCTGAAGGACGGTGAAATTCTTTTTGCATACAGTCCAATAAAGTATTACTGTACATAAGCAGAATCCCAGATTAAGTACAAAGTGGATGGAAATTGTCCATTGAGACAATGTCTCATAAAGGCTCATTGTCCTGGCGACGTTGCAGGGTCGGCCTGGCCAAGTAAAGTTGTAGGCGTCTGTGCGCTCGATCTACTGGAGTGACACCAGATCCTGCAGAACCTCCAACCATTGCCTCTGGTCAGATCCTCACGTTGGCGAGTGAACTATTGTCCCACTCCTCACCCAGCTACCGTTCAGCCTTAATGCTGCGGTAAATGGTGGTAGTTAAGGGTTGATAATTAAAAAAACAAACATGGAGTCGCAAAAAGCTGAGGTGCTCAGATGGTGGTGCTTGTGGAGATAGGAAGGACTGATGTCTCGATGGTTTGTCTTGCAACAGAAATTCTGACATAAAATAAGTTATTGGAACATGAAATTAAGACTGCACACACTGGAAAGGAGTTCCTCAATTTGTAGAATTCAGTTTTTAATCTTGAAATTTGCAATGGGTCCAGATAGGGAAAAGGGTATTATTGCTTGCACTGGGTCTCGTTTTAGTGCAGGAGGTTACAGGCCATATGGAAAGGAGAATATAAGTGGCAAGCAACAAGAAGTTCAGAGTTGCCCCTTTGGTCTGAACAATGGTGCTCTGCAAAGTGGTCACCGGGAGGAAATCGTATTGTGGACACTGACGGAAATGCAAGTGAATCATTGCTTTACCAGGAAGATCTATTTTGGGGCTCTAGATGTTGGGAAGGAAAGAGGTGAAAGGACGTATTCCATTTCCTGTGGCTGCATGGAAGAAGACCACAGAGCCTCAAAAAGAACAGTTATTTTGGGAATGGGTGGCAGCTGTGGTGAGGAATCTGGTGTTATTAGCAAATAAAAAATTCTGATATGCCGCCTTACGTTACTACTTTGGGTTTGGATTGTGTTTGAGCAAACCAGAATATTTTATTGACCAAGATGGGAGGTGCAGTGGTAGACTTGCTGCCAGAAACCATGGGTGTTGACTTTATGGAGTTTGTACATGTGTGTGTTATCTTTGGGTGCTCCGGTTCCCTCGTGCGGGTTAGTCGTGTAATTGGCGTGTAAATTGTCCCTAATGCGCAGGATAGAACTAGTGTATTGGTCGGTGAAGACTGAAGGGCCAGTTTCCACGCTGTATAACTAAAGATAACAATGCTAGATTTGTTGGTGTGGATTATTTTCTTGAAACTACATTGCTCTTTAATTTGAGAGCAAATAATTTGAATATCAGTATTTAAGTGGTATTATACAAGCATCTCATTCCAATGAATGCATGCCTGATGAAACAGCTTCTGGAATATTTTGCACTGGTATAGTCTTCGCTAATATGGAAGGAATGTACTTGTAATGGGAGTTGGACAAAGGTTTGCTCAATTGATAACTTCAGATTAAAAAGTCAAGCAGTCTTCTCTCCTGACTTTCAAAAGATGCAGTGACCTCAAGAAAGGGAAAAGGGAACACTATCTCAAATAAGAATCTGTCCATTGAGGACAGAGGCAAGACATTTCTTCACCTAGGGATAGTGAATCTTTAGAGTTCCAACCTAAGCAGGCTGTGGAACCACAGGAGTTAAGCATGTTAAAGACAAGTCCAATGATTTTGCTATGTAGGTGGTGAACAGCAAGTGCAGGAAAGTGGTAAAACTACTGCCATGACCCTGTTCAGGTGTGAATGGCTTTCTCCATTGAATTTGATGGAGTGTAATGTTCTTTTTTTTTTTAAATGCAGGTATTCCCCCTGATCAGCAGCGACTGATCTTTGCAGGAAAACAATTGGAAGATGGCCGTACTCTTTCTGATTATAACATCCAGAAGGTATATTGACTTTACTTGTGCTTGACTATATAGGTTCACCACCGATTTTTTTTTTCAGGCATCTCCTTTAATCCAGACAAAATTACGAGAGCGTACTAAAAATCCCTCCTGTGATGGAAAATCAGTTGTGGACCTGTATCTAATGAATTAACATTCCTGCAGTAATGCCTTGTGTAACAAACTAAATGCAACACTTCACAAAAGTAACTGCTGTTTAACAGGAATCGACTCTACACCTTGTATTGAGACTTCGTGGTGGTGCCAAGAAGAGGAAGAAGAAGTCATACACTACCCCAAAGAAGAATCAACATAAGAGGAAGAAGGTTAAACTGGCTGTCCTTAAATATTACAAGGTAACATTTTGGATGGCCAAGATACCATTTTACCATAAGTGTAAATTGTCACTCCAGGACCTTCAAAGCCCCCCACCCCCTTTTCTCAGCTGTTTCCTTTACGTTGACCACTCTTTTAGAAAGAGCCTGTTGCAATGCAAAATATGGTGCTGGGAAATGCTATGGATGTGGATTGGCTTCCCGAAAAATTTACATGATTTCTGTATCAAAAAACTTCCATTGCTATGCACCAGCATGTCTCCTCTGACCGTCTCGGTTTAGATCACGACTATGCTAAAACAAGGCATTTGGCTTCTTCCAACAAAGGATCACACTCTTAAGCGGGTAATCTTGTTGGATTTTGAAAAGCCATCATGCACCCTATGTATGGTTAGGACCATGCTGCTATTTGGGTAAATATTACTGTATATTAGATCTTTGTGTTTTGGCAAACATCCTCTTAATGTGCTGTAGACAATTCAATTTGGTGTCAAGCATGCTGTACAATTTTCTGGCTGCTTAGTCATTGTTAAAAAAGGAAGTTTGCCCAATAATCCATTTGTTGAAATTTAAACTATTGCTTCAATTTCTAGGTGGACGAGTATGGGAAAATCTATCGTCTACGCCGTGAATGTCCCTCAGAGGAGTGTGGTGCTGGTGTGTTCATGGCTAGTCACTTCAACAGGCAGTATTGTGGAAAGTGTTGCCTGACATACTGCTTCAACAAGGCTGAAGATGCATAATTATATACATTTTAATAAACTATGATGGAAAACAAATTAAGCAGAATTGTTTACTACCACTCAAATGTTACCGCTTTCTTTAGTTCATAGAGGATCTTGACACTAAACGTACATTTTTTTCTGGTACAAGCTGGAGATAATTTTTAAAGATGAAAGGGGGGGGAGGGGGAGAAGAAATATAACACTGAAGCAATTGGGAGAGAAATCTTTACTACAATGCCAGGACTTGAGGGTCTTGCGTATAGGGAGAGGTTGGGCAGGCTAGGACTTTATTTTTTTGGAGTGAACATAGTGGTGTAAAAAATCATGATCAGATGAAGGGTGAGGTGTATGAAATCTTGAGGGGAATTGATAGGGTCAATGTACGGAGTCGCACCCAGAGTAGGGTCATAGATTTACGGCGAGGGGAATGATTCAGCCTGAGGGCCACTTCCTCCACACAGGGTGGTGGATATATGGAATGAGCTGAGGTAGTTACTATAATAAAAGAATTGAAAAGAAAGATAGGTTTTGAGGTATATAGGCCAAATTGGCGCTTGTGGGATTAGTATAGATGGGGCCTGTATGGGCAATTGTGCTGAATGTTCCTGGAATTGTGAACAAGAATTGTTCGTGCTTGGGGATCCACAAACCCTCTGAAATTGCTTAATAGGAAGTGCCCATAAAGACAACTAAAAGGAGCCTGCACAAATTACATCTGAATATATTTAAATGCAATGTTAGCAAAAAAGGCATTATTAAAGATGACAGAACCAATCAATAGAATTCTTGACATTAAGACATAATGGACTGAAAAATCAGAAAAAGGTTGAAAACCTGTAAAGCAAAATGAATTGTAAAAATCCCTTTGAGTCACTTGCTATAAATATTTTTCAAGGAACTCAAATTGTGGCATTTGGTCATACAAACCAAGATTACATTCAATCTGAAAACATTACCAGTGAAATCATTAAGGCTATTGCAATATATTTAAAGCAAAAAAAGATGGAGTAATTTAGTGGACCTGGCAACATGTAGAGCAAAGGGATAGTTTGTCAACTTGCTTTCACAGAAGTAGCTTAACCTGCTAAGTATTTCCAGCAGTTGTTTTTTGATCCAGATTCCAAAATCGTCAGGCTCTTCTGGCTCCATGATCTATTTAGATTTTGGCAAAATAATATACACCATCAGGTGCAGATAATAAACCGTTTATGTGCAAAACAAATGTTGATTGGTCAGAACGAGGTAATTAAGCTAGGTCGTTTTGTGAATCGGCATTTTTACTCTTGCACATATGAGACAATGCCGAATTTAAAACAATTAATTCCAAGTTGTCTCATCAATATTTGTGCCGATCTGCAGGCATTTCTAAACAATATCAATCTCTGAGGAAGAACTTGTCTCAGCCTTCTACCACTATGCTTCTGCATTAACATTTACACCTTGCAGCATTTTCATCTGGCACTGATTGAGTGGCAGTTCAATCAGCACATCCTTGAAAGCCCTGAAACAAATTAAATATTTGTAGCTAGGTTGCAATATGAAAGCATGTTAATAGTTAATAGTGCAGGAGTCCCCTGCGGTCATCTCCCTCCTAAACAGGTATACCATTTTGGATACTGTTGAGGGAGATGGCTCATCAGGGGAATGCAGCAGCAGCCAGGTTCATGGCACCATGGGTGGCTCTGCAGCACATGAGGGGGGAAAAAAGAGGGGAAGGGCAATAGTAATAGGGGATTCAATTGTCAGGGGAATAGATAGGCGTTTCTGCGGCCGCAAAACGAGACTCCAGGATGGTATGTTGCCTCCCTGGTGCAAAGGTCAGGGATGTCACTGAACGGCTGCAGAACATTCTGGAGGGGGAGGGTGAACAGCCAGTTGTCGTGGTGCATGTTGGCACCAACGATATAGGTAAAAAAAGGGATGAGGTCCTACAAGGTGAATTTAGGGAGCTAGGAGATAAACTTAAAAGTAGGACCTCAAAGGTAGTAATCTCCGGATTACTACCAGTACCACGGGCCAGTCAGAGTAGAAATAGGAGGATAATGCAAATGAATACGTGGCTTGAAAAGTGGTGCAAGGGGGAGGGATTCAAATTTTTAGGGCACTGGGACCAGTTCTGGGGGAGGTGGGACCGGTACAAACAGGACGGTTTGCACTTGGAATGGAATGGAACCAATGTTCTTGGGGAGTGTTTGCTAGTGCTGTCGGGGAGGATTTAAACTAATGTGGCAGGGGATGGGTACAAGAGCAGAGAGGCAGGAGGTGTAAAATGAGGGTAGAAGCATTAGGTAGCAAGGTGAAAGGTAAAAGTGGCAGGCAGACAAAACCAGGGCAAAAAATCAAAAGGGCCACTTTTCAGCAAAATTGTATAAGGGGTAAATGCGTTGTAAAGACAAGCCTGAAGGCTTTGTGTCTCAATGCAAGGAGTATTCGTAATAAGGTGGACGAGTTGAACGTGCAGATAGATATTAATGATTATGATATAGTTGGGATCACGGAGACATGGCTCCAGGGTGACGTAGGCTGGGAGCTGAACATCCAGGGATATTCAATATTCAGAAGGGATAGAGAGAAAGGAAAAGGAGGTGGGGTAGCGTTGCTGGTTAGAGAGGAGATTAAAGCAATGGAAAGGAAGGACATTAGCTTGGAGGATGTGGAATCGGTATGGGTAGAGCTACAAAACACTAAGGGGCAGAAAACGCTGGTGGTTGTTGTGTACAGGCCACCTAACAGTAGCAGAGAAGTTGGGGATGGTATCAAACAGGAAATTAGAAATGCGTGCGACAAAGGCAAAACAGTTATAATGGGTGACTTCAATCTACATATAGATTGGGTTAATCAAATTGGCAGGGGTGCTGAGGAAGAGGATTTTTGGAATGTATGCGGGATAGTTATCTAAATCAACATGTAGAGGAACCAACGAGAGAGCAGGCTAATTTTAGACTGGGTTTTTTTTGAGTAATGAGGAAGGGGTAATTAGCCGTCTTGTTGTAACGTGCCCCCTTGGGCAAGAGTGACCATAATTATGGTTGAGTTCTTCATTAGGATGGAGAGTTGACATTGTTAATTCAGAAACAATGGTCCTGAACTTAAAGAAAGGTAACTTTGAGGGTATGAGACGTGGGAATTGGCCAAGATTGGCTGGCAATTAATTCTAAAAGGGTTGACCGTGGATATACAATGGAAGACATTTAAAGATTGCATGGATGAACTACAAAAATTGTTCATCCCAGTTTGGCAAAAGAATAAATCGGGGAAGGTAGTGCATCCGTGGATAACAAGGGAAATCAGGGATAGTATCAAAGCAAAGGATGATGCGTACAAAGTAGCCAGAAAAAGCAGCATACCAGAGGACTGGGAGAAATTCAGAGACCAGCAGAGGAGGACAAAGGGCTTAATTAGGAAAGGAAAAATAGATTATGAAAGAAAACTGGCAGGGAACATAAAAACTGACTGCAAAAGTTTTTATAGATATGTGAAGAGAAAGAGGTTAGTTAAAACAAATGTAGGTCCCTTGCAGTCAGAAAACAGGTGAGTTGATCATGGGGAACAAGGATATGGCGGACCAATTGAATAACTACTTTGGTTCCGTCTTCACTAAGGAAGACATAAATAATCTGCCTGAAATAGCAGGGACTGTGGGTCAAAGGAGGAATTGAGTGAAATCCAGGTCAGTCGGGAAGTGGTGTTGGGTAAAATTGAATAGATTAAAGGCCGATAAATCCCCAGGGCCAGATAGGCTGCATCCCAGAGTACTTAAGGAAGTAGCTCAGGAAATAGTGGATGCATTAGTGATAATCTTTCAAAACTCTTTAGATTCTGGAGTAGTTCCTGAGGATTGGCGGGTAGCAAATGTAACCCCTCTTTTTAAGAAGGGAGGGAGAGAGAAAACGGGGAATTACAGACCAGTTAGTCTAACATCGGTAGTGGGGAAACTGCTAAGAGTCAGTTATTAAAGATGGGATAGCAGCACATTTGGAAAGTGGTGAAATCATTGGACAAAGTCAGCATGGATTTACAAAAGGTAAATCATGTCTGACGAATCTTGTGGAATTTTTCGAGGATGTAACTAGTAGCGTGGATAAGGGAGAACCAGTGGATGTGGTATATCTGGACTTCCAGAAGGCTTTCGACAAGGTCCCACATAAGAGATTAGTATACAAACTTAAAGCATACGGTATTAGGGGTTCAGTATTGATGTGGATAGAGAACTGGCTGGCAAACAGGAAGCAAAGAGTAGGAGTAAACGGGTCCTTTTCACAATGGCAGGCAGTAACTAGTGGGGTACCGCAGGGCTCAGTGCTGGGACCCCAGCTATTTACAATATATATTAATGATCTGGATGAGGGAATTGAAGGCAATATCTCCAAGTTTTGCGGATGACACTAAGCTGGGGGGCAGTGTTCGCTGTGAGGAGGATGCTAGGAGACTGCAAGGTGACTTGGATAGGCTGGGTGAGTGGGCAAATGTTTGGCAGATGCAGTATAATGTGGATAAATGTGAGGTTATCCACTTTGGTGGCAAAAACAGGAAAGCAGAATATTATTTAAATGGTGGCCGATTAGGAAAAGGGGAGATGCAGCGAGACCTGGGTGTCATGGTACACCAGTCATTGAAAGTAGGCATGCAGGTGCAGCAGGCAGTGAAAAAAGCGAATGGTATGTTAGCTTTCATAGCAAAAGGATTTGAGTACAGGAGCAGGGAGGTTCTACTTCAGTTGTACAGGGTCTTGGTGAGACCACACCTGGAGTATTGCGTGCAGTTTTTGGTCTCCAAATCTGAGGAAGGACATTATTGCCATAGAGGGAGTGCAGAGAAGGTTCACCAGACTGATTCCTGGGATGTCAGGACTGTCTTATGAAGAAAGACTGGATAGACTTGGTTTATACTCTCTGGAATTTAGGAGATTAAGAGGGGATCTTATAGAAACTTACAAAATTCTTAAGGGGTTGGACAGGCTAGATGCAGGAAGATTGTTCCCGATGTTGGGGAAGTCCAGGACAAGGGGTCACAGCTTAAGGATAAGGGGAAATCCTTTAAGACCGAGATGAGAAAGACTTTCTTCACACAGAGAGTGGTGAGTCTCTGGAACTCTCTGCCACAGAGGGTAGTTGAGGCCAGTTCATTGGCTATATTTAAGAGTGAGTTGGATGTGGCCCTTGTGGCTAAGGGGATCAGAGGGTATGGAGAGAAGGCAGGTACGGGATACTGAGTTGGATGATCAGCCATGATCATATTGAATGGCGGTGCAGGCTCGAAGGGCTGAATGGCCTACTCCTGCACCTAATTTCTATGTTTCTATGTTAATAAAAGCTTTAAAACAAAAATGCTGCAACTTGAAGCAAAGATAATGAATTAAACACTAGAATGCATGAGATTTTGACATTCAAGGAAGTGGAAATGAACAAATGTAAGAGAAAAAAAAAATGCAATTGTACAATTTTATACAATATCTACAATTTTGTTCAAGCAAACGATATTGATATTAGATTGTCATGTTTACATGAGATGCACTGAAAAGTAATAATATGCATATCATTTTAAATGTGAGTAATAGCTGGAGAATTTGCTTAAATTTCTTTGGGCTGGTATGATAGTGGCTGAGCCTCTGCAAAAAAAACTATAAAAAGCTATGGTACACAAGGCTGGAGAAACTCAGCGGGTGCAGCAGCATCTAAGGAGCGAAGGAGATAGGCGACGTTTCGGGTCGAGACCCTTCTTCAGACTGGTCAGGGATCAGGGAAACGAGAGATATAGATGGTGAAGTGGAGAGATAAAGAACAATGAATGAAAGATATGCAAAAAAGTATCGATGATAAAGGGAACAAGCCATTGTAAGCTGTTTGTAGTGTGAAAATTAGGAGCTAGTGCGACTAGGGGAGGGAGATAGAGAGAGAGAGAGGGAATGCCAGGGCCCGAGGGCTGAAGGAGAGGTGGAAAGGGGAGGAGACAGCAAGGGTTAACAGAATTGAGAAAATTCAATGTTCAAGCCCAGAGGATGCAGACTCCCCAAGCGGAATATGAGGTGCTGTTCCTCCAACTTGCGGTGTTGCTCACTCTGGCCGTGGAGGAGGCGCAGGACCGTATAAAAAGCTACATGGTCAGTGTGCTGATATCAGAACATTGGCTTTTAGTATTTTGGTAATGTAATTTTCTTATTGAATGGAGAAGAGCAAGCAAGATACCCTAAATGTCCTGCTACTGCAAATATTTATTATAGACTTACAAATGAAATTATGAAGAAGCAAAAATTGCAAAGAAAATAGAAAATGCTAAAAACACTCAAAGTCCAGCAGTAACGGGGAGAAAAAGTTAACATTTCAAGTTGATGACCTTACATCAGAGGTGAGACAAATCAAGTTTTAAGATGCAGAGAAACTGGGAGAGAACATTATGTGAAAGGCAAGAGACTAAAAGACAAATAGTGAAACTGTGAGGTTGTACTATGGTTCGAAAAGGTCACTGTGGAGGAGGTGCAACTGCAGGATGATCATCTGAAATTACACAGGAACATGAATTAGCAGAAGGCCACTTCGCCCTTTGATACGACCCTATTAAATATCCCCACTGATTTGTTTGTAACCTTAATCCTATATTTTCATCTGCTCTCATAACCTTTCACCACTTGGTTATCAATAACCTAACTAAAATATTCAAACACTGGTTCTGCCACTCTTTGATTAAGAGTGTTGCAAATGTTCATGACCCTCTTAGACAGAAAAAAAAAAAATCAGAAGATTATTGAATTCTGGAATAACAATGTCTGAAATACTAAATACTCAGAATTGTTGACATATTACAATCAGAGTGCAAAAGAAATAAGAAGTGACAAGGGACTTGATTGTGAATTAAAAGCTGTTCACAAAGAATTCCTTAATCTGGTCTCCCAGCTTTGAAATTACCGCATCATAAGTAGCAAATCCAGTAAATTAAATTGAAAGTAGTTCAAAAGAATTACTCAGAACAACAAAAAGTAACGGAAAAATTATAAGAAGGTAAAAGGGCTTCTATAGTATTTCTTACCATTGAATTAGGGAAGGGAACAGGGTATTAGCGGAGGTGGCATCATCCCTTCAGAATTTTAAAAGAGACTTGTGCAGCGGAGATATCAGAAATTGCCAAGAATGATGCCTTGACTATGGAAACTGATGGAATAAAACAGGGGAGTCCCGTCCCAATTTTGAGAATGGACAGGACAACAAAAATGGTCAAGGAACCTGGAAACATTGAAGGGTGGTATAGTTTAAAAAAGGAAAATATATTTGAAGGAATGTTCCTCATCCCCTCTCTTCCCGGTCATCCCTTTTTATTTACACCTACTCCAGCCAGATCACTGATGATCATTGTCCATAGTCAACCAGAACTCTCATCTCCGCATTTAGTCTCCTTTGGTCTCTCCCCTACCACATTCGCTTTATTCATTTGCAACGTCAAATGTTTAATTTCCAAGTTTTTCTAGTTCTGCTGAAAGGTCATCAAAATAAAATGCCAAATACGTTTCTACACAGATGTTGCTTGACCTGCGAATTTCTCGTATTACCATTGAAGCCGTCTTGAAAGGTGGCAATATTAGCATAGATAGATACCACAAAAACAGAAACTGAGTGAAAGGAATGGTGTCCTTTTTGGAAGCAGTATAGGAAGGGAGGAAGTATAGCTGAGGTAACTGGAAAGTATGTGGGCATATGGTGAATGTCCATTCCAGTCTTTGCTCCCCCCACCCACAATGTGGTGTTAAACAGGTCACAGGGAAGAGTTGGCACTAGATCATATAAAGATGCGGGCAAGGTGGAATGTGACGAGGTTTCAAATTCAGGGCAAGAGCAGGTGGTAGAACTATATAATACAAAAAAGGTGAAGGAAGTGAATGAAATAGGACAAAAGTAGAGAATATTTAAAGTATATCCTGATGAGACATGACAACATTTTCTGCTTTGATCCTATTTCAGTCTCTTCCTTCACTCATTCCATACTTGGTCCCACATGAGTTTGTATTGGACCATATTTCATTTGGAAACAGATGGAGTCAAATGTAAAGTTTTCAACAGGAACATATATTCCCCTTGGTGGAGGAGAGCTGCCATAGAAGACAATTAGTTGAGGCTCTATTCATGAGACTGTCCTCTTGGAGGTTCTGACGGATTGAATGTATATGGTGAAACTGGGAACTTAAACTAGAAAAAGGCATCAAAAGTGTAATCAATGTAGATGGGAACAGATTGAATAAGGTTAGAGATGTCTTACAAAATGTCAAGATAAGGGGAATAAATGCAGTGGAATGAAACAGTCTGAAAATGGAAGTCAACTGGGTTAGTCCAATGCATTATAAGGCGGAGGCAGAAGCTGCGTTCAGGAGGCAAAGAGACTGGAAACTGTGGACACAAAGTCAAAGACAATCTGGAAAACTGACCCGATATTGGATGATGGTTCATTGTCTGGTGAGAGGGAGGAAGTAGCAGAGAACTGGTATTTTACTTCTGCAAGGTAGGTCAGTTTGCCAAAACAAAAGCTCAATGGCAATACTGAGGTTGATTAGGATGAACAAAGTGTTGCAATTTCAGAGGCAGACAGATTAGACCAAGAAGTCAAATAAAGAAATTAGATGTTAGCATAATGCCAGCAATGTCTCCAAGGAGAGTAAGAGGAAGGGTTCCAGGCTGGATGAGGAATTCTTAAAAAGAGAGAGCCAAAGAACCAAAGGCAGACAGAAGAGCTCAACCTCAGTATTGATCTTGTTGGGTCTGCTGTGCAAAAACACTTGGGCGAAGAAGTTAACGTGGCTGGAAAATCCTTGGACAAAAGTGAAAATGTAAATACAGCACAGTACTAATGCACAATTAAAACATGATTAAAATATTCCCTTTGTTATTTAATGACATCATCTCAATATGGGCAGAACTTAGTTTTCCACAATCCATCCATATTGTGCAAATGCCACCACACCAAAGGTTTCACATTAACTAGCCACTGATTTTTAGAATCAAAACATTAAAAAAATACAATTTGTACAGTAATAATTTCCCATGAGGCGTTTAACAGAATGTTCATAAAATCACTAAATACACTGAAATAAATTGGAAATTTACATTTTTTTGGAACTTAGAGGAAGATTCATTTTAATCTATTTTCCCTTTTTCACTTTCAAATTAGGGGACCAGTGGAACAATAGTAAAGGAGAACATGCAAGTAATCTCTCTTCCTGTTTGGTGTTGTAATCAATGCCCTTCCGTGGTCAAAATCATTGGATCCCCTTAGTTAAAATGTTGAGAATGGATTCCCTGCATTCAATAACTAATGGAGACTTAACTCACACATGAAAGTCTTTGATAATGGCCATGAGCCAAATCTACTTAAAAACTGCTGATGTTAACAAGAGCAAAGTTCCAATCATAAATTAATGAGACTATGCAATATACTATGAACATTATCAGATACATTACCAAATTATCAGTCTACATTTACCATTTTAACTGATAAATAGCATCCTTTTCCTCAAAGAAATAAAACATACAATTAAAAAATACACAATACTTACGTTATTTTAAACTGGGGCTTGAAACCTTCTGGGTCATTGACCAATTTTGCTATATTCTTTTCCAGACTTATTTTGGAGATATTGCTATGCTTAAAAGATCTTCTGCGTTGTTCCATTATTGCTGCACAATAAATTAACTCCTTACCTAATGACACTTAAGTGACACTTCCATGAGAAGTGATGAAACATACTAAAACAGTCTTTTTAGCAGTCTTCATTAGCAGCAGTTCAAGTACAACAAAAACATATCTTGCCTGTTTTATCCATTTTACTGGACAGAATTTATAATGATAGTGCAATTTAATTATATTCAATAATTAATAGGCTGCTTGCATTTCGTTTTAAAATCCTGGATCCCAAGAGATACTTTGTTTAACTTCCTTTTCTTCATAACAAATAATTTCATCACCAAGTTTTATATCAATATCATTATCCAAGCTGAGGCCACATTCCATGCCCGTCTTCACGACTGGGACATCATCCTTCAGATGTTTGAGCGAAGTAAGGAAACCTGAATAGGGTAGAGAATTTTGTTTGTTTTACTTGGCTTTACTCCACTGGTTACAAACACTTACCCTGCACAGGCATTTTAAAGTGCACACTTTTGATGATATATTAGATTATTTTGTTTAACCTATAGATCTCCCACCACTGCAGCAATAACCTTTGTAGGTCAACACAACTGACAGGCAATTTGCTCTCTGCCATGAGAAATCATTTGGAAAAGGCTATTGTAAAGGGGAATGGACAAACGGCACAATTTACAGCTATCACACAAATGGATATTTTGCAAGTCATTTAAATGCTCAATTCTAAACCACTCTTGGAAATTTGTTCTATGCCAGCAATTTGTCATGCAATGGTATTACAAAATGACAAAGCATGCACAATAAACAGAATTGTAAAATAGAAAAAACATACCTCTCCACAAAATATGCCCCTCGCGGATGAGCATAAATTTCATCTTCCGCTGCAACTGGCCCTTGTGAACTCTACAACCCGCTACAGGAACCTCCTTTTTCCCTACTGTCACATGGAAAATTGCCAACACCGATGCCTCTCCTGAAACCAAAATAGATTAGGTCAAATATATATATATATTTATTTATATATATATATATATATATATATATATATATATATATATATATATAAAAATAATAGAAACTGTATCTAGCAATGTTCAAATACAAGATATAAAACATACCTATTGTGTTTTCCTCAAGAACTTGGGGTAATTTGGCAATCAGCTCATCCTTAAGGTCATCAATCAGCTGGTAGATAACATTATACAATTTGATTTTTATTCCTTTCTTGGTGGCCATTTGCTGTATCACTTTGTTAGCATTTACATTAAAGCCATATACCAAACCTACAAATTCAATAAAATGGCATTAATTTTCTCGCCAAACTCTGCATACTGTTCATGGTTAATTATACAATCTTTTGAACTGTAGCTTCCACTCTACCTTTATTAATAAAGTCCTTGAACATATCTTATCCATTTCTCCTTTCTCTCAACACCTCTCTGCCAGGACAGAACAAGGAACAAACGTGGAATGTTTTCTCTGGAGCAAAGGTCGAGAGGAGACTTGATCAGTGTTTCCACTTTGAAGGAAATTACCCGAAATTCGGGTTGTCTTCGGCTAATTTTAGGGAAATTAAATAATTTCAGGAAATTTCCGCATCCGGCCCGCGGGATGATTTGGGGGGAAAAAATATTTACGACCATCCGCGCCTGCATAGTTGGGGGAGGCCAGTGACACGGTAGGGTCGCAAAATGATGCCGTCTCCCCACGGGTGCGCAGTGGGCCCGGGCGGGATCAGATTATCACCATTTTCACTACATACAATCATACATTGCCTCGACACCTCATGCCTAGTCTGGGTGAGTGGTGGAATATTGCGTTGGGGGAGGCGGAGTCTGTTTGTTTTTCATCAGGGGTGTCAAACTACCCCTGCATAAGGGGTCCAATCCAGCCCAAGGGATGATTTGTGGAAAAAAACGGAGTGCCCGCCTCTCCGGGCCCAGGCTGCGGTGTCTGCCAGCCCGGACCATCGCCTCCACCCGCGGCGTCGGAGCATCGCAGCCGGTCAGCCTGGCGTCCAGGGAGCAGTTCCGCTGCCAGCGGTCTGGGGAGACCGCTCTCCCGTCGCCGGGCAGACTGACTCTGAACCCAGTCCTGGCAGCGGCCGTGACCTGAAACCCGGAGCCCCAGCCTCTCCCGCCGCAGGCCCTTCAATGCTGTGAGGGAGGGGGAGGTGAGAAGAGGGGATAGAAATAGGGAGAGAGGGGGAGGAGGAGGGCGAGAGAGAGAGGGGGGGGAGAGAGAGGGGGGGGAGAGAGAGGGGGGGAGAGAGGGGGGGAGAGAGGGGAGGGAGAGAGGGGGGGGGAGAGAGGGGGGGGAGAGAGAGGGGGGGAGAGAGGGGGGGGGAGAGAGAGGGGAGGGAGAGAGGGGGGGGAGGGGGGAAATGGGGGGAGGAGGGAAGGGGGGGGAGGAGGGAAGGGGGGAGGGGGAAGGGGGGGAATGGGGGAGGGTCGTCACAACCCAGTGGTTTAGTTTGAGGCTAATCAGAGGCTGTATGGTAACTCACATTTCACTGTACCTTAATTGGTGCAAGCGACAAATAAATAATTTGATTGATTGTTGTATTGAGTTCTTTGTGACACTGTATTCCAGGCATACACTGCACTGAACACACAATAGGCATACCATGTAGGCAAGGCTACATCATATATGTGCACAGTGCATAATGCCTTGCATAACACTGTACATGTGAGTAACAGAAGCAGGCAGATACTGTGTTGTTACATAGATCTGTTTTGCCTTGTTCTTCTTGGTGTTGTTAACGTGTGCCCGCAAAAGTAAAACAACAACAAATAGCCCGCAGGAAGCATTTTTGAAAATTTCAGGAAATTGCATAAAATTCCAGTAAATTTGGGATTTTATTTCAGGAAAATAAATGTTGAGTTGTGGAATCACTGGAGTTGATAGAAGTTTATAAAATTATGAGGGGCATAAATAGGATAGTCAGATCCTTTTCCCAATGTTGGAAACATCAATGACTAGAGGGCATACCTATCAGGTCAGTGGAGGAAAGTTTAAAGGAAATGTGCAGGGCGAGTATTTTGAGAGTGGCAGGTGCTGGGGTAGTGGTGGAGAAACCACATACGGTGGTGGCGTTTAAAAGGCTTTTGGATAGGCACATGAATTTGCAGGAAGCAGGCATGAACCTGCACCTTACACCTCACCAGCCTCTGCATTCAAGAGTTAAGAATGTCTTATTGTCATATGTCCCAGACAGAACAATAACTTGCACTAGCATAACAGAATACACATGCACCACGCACACAAAAATAGATACTTTAGGAAAAGACAAACCAAAAGCCCCCAAATCTACGTAGTTCAGAGCTTATTTGGAGGTTGTAGTGTTTAATAGTAAGATTAAACGAGAACTTACCAAGTTTGAAGTTTGATCTGTATTTTACGAGGAGTCGCGGTGAGGGATTTCGTGAAGAACCCGCCAGCACACTTGCGCAGCATCCTTCAAAGCAGCGGTGTGGAATCACAGAACCAACCATGACTGAAAATAGTAAGATGAAAAACCGTTAGAACTACCTGTTTGACCTGATGATAGAGGGTGGGAGCGGTGGGCACGAAATCCCTCACCGCGACTCCTCGTAAAATACAGATCAAACTTCAAACATTGGTAAGTTCTCGTTTAATCTTACTATTTTTACTTCGGAGTCACGTGAGTGACTTCGTGAAGATTTCAAAGCTCTGTGATTTCACGCCCTGAACAACGTCCATGCTTATCACACTGCCGCCATTCTGATGGAGTAAGACTGTTAATGGAGTTCAGTTGACAGCGGCTGAAAAATCAACACAATTTATTAATCAACTAAACAACAACCCCTAATTCGGGGCCAGACATTTACTGAGCGGTACCCAGGATAGCTTCTGCGAATGTCGCAGGAACGGCCAGAGACTTGTTATAGAACCGTTGAAAGGTTTTTCCCCCACTGGCCCAGCCCGCAGTGGCGAAAATGTGGTCCATGGCACCTTCATGGCTCTCGCTGCAGCCCTGGTGGAATAAGACTTAAAAAAACGTTAGTAGCAACTCCTGTTTTAATAACTCTTTAGCAAAGAATTTTAATTGACCAGGGTTGGCCACCATGGTGTCCAGTCGCAGTTTTTGTAACATCTGGGCTCGTTGGGGCTGTCGCCAGTGCCATGAGCATCACCACCTTAAGGGTGAGCTGTTTCAAATGGTAGCTCATCTATTGGAACCCAGCTCCTCAGTAGGGTCAGCATGATCCCCACATCCCACGTTACTGTATATCTGGGTCGTGGAGGGATTGGTATTGAATACTCCCCTCATTAGTTTAGACACCAGGTGGTGGGAGCTGATACTTATATCCAGGTATGAATACAGCGTACTCCTGTCGCTGTTGATGGCACTGTAGCTGAGGCCTGCATCAAAATGGAGGCCTGCTAGAAACTCCAACATATTCAGTATTGTTGCCGAGTTGGAGGACTTGTTGTTCGGGCACAGAAACCTCCCACTTTCTGATTTGAGTGAGGTATTGTTTGCGGGTGGATTCCCGACACGATGCTGCAATAAGGTTCATGGCTCTTGACGAGATGCCTGCCCGGTTGAGCGGTCTTTTCAGAAACCTGCAAGCCAACAAGATTAATGACCATGGCAAGGATGACTGACCCCCTGTAATGGAGTGAGTAACCAATTTGGGATGTTTCCCCAATCGCCATCCATGGTTGTTGTACATTTCTACAACCATCGGGTACCATGGTTATGTAGGCCAGTCGGGAATGATCAATATGTCAGTTGCAGAGTCTAGTTTAATTTTCTGCAATACCCGACTGGTGAGGCAGCATGGGGGAAACGCGTAGCAACCCATTTCCCCCCAATGGATAAAAATGCATCCAATGCTATTACCCCAGGGTCTGGTTCCCACAACACATACGTTGGTATTCGATGGTTCAGCCTGGACGCAAATAGGTCAATATCTGGTGTCCCCAATTTGAGCTATAATATCTCCAAAATCTGGGGGTTCAACATCCACTCAATGTTGTCATTGAAGACACGTGACCTGGTGTCCGCCACTGAATTAAGCTTCCCAGGCAAATAGGTCGCAGTAATCCAAATATTTCTTTCAATGTACCAGTGCCAAAATTGTATTAGCCAATTCATTGCAAACTAGCGACCTAATACTACCCATATGATTGATGTAAACCATTATTGTAGCATTATCTATTCGAAAGCGGACATGTAATCCCATGAATTAGTACAGAAGCCCGCAGTCCATGAAATACCCCCAGCATTACTATATAGTTTATCCCATGTGACTCCAGGAAATGTAGACTCATGAGAGTTCCATCTGCCACCACAACTGGACATCGTACCAGTTGCTCCCCAGCCTGGTGCACTTGCGTCAGTTAGTAGCACAACATCAGGGTTGCTCCATATAATAGGTCAATGACATTCTTTAATATTATCTACCCACCATTATAGCTTGTTTCTAGCTTTCGGTGGTAACCAAAGTGGCCGATCAAAGCAGCCAGCATTTGTTTTTTAAAAGCTGTGATTTGTGACCTTTGTGAATTTCGGTAGTTGTAGCGGGTCCGAATCGTACAGCTGGGAATGTAGTTACCAATTTAGAGTTACCAATACCAATAACTTTTGCTGTTCGCCACATGGTCGATACCCTGGCGCAAGCAAGATTGTGGCACTCTTCTGATATAGCAGTAGCTTTATTAGTGGGGATGATAAACTTCATTAAATTAGTGTCTGTGAACACCAAATCCATAACCCGTAGCGGGTGCAGTTTTTGATTTGTCTGGATGGATTACACTCCCAGGTTCTCAAGCAGAGCCTTGGTTGCAGCCACTCCTTGAATTGCCAATTGGAGGGTCTGCCCCATTATAAGGATTTCATCCAACATGCCATCACTATAATCTTGTTGTCGGAGAAAGCCAATACAGGTAAATACCAACATAGGTAAACAGCCTAAGCTGTGATGGTTCCATTAGGCAATGCACCCTTCCAGACAACTTCAGAATTCCCTGTGAGCCTCAGCGATGGGCACCGTATAGCATGCTTCTTTCAAAACTGATACATGCCATAAAGTACCCTGAGTAAAGCTTCCACCTAGCTGTTCCAAAAGCATCCATTTTGACATGGGTACATTGTACAAAAGTGTTCAACTCAGCTAAATCGATTATAACCCGACATTCCTCTTATTTTTATGCTGGTGAACATATTAGGCTCAACTCAATATGTCCATGCTTGGTTATGCCAATTACCACTTTTCCCTGCTCGCCATATAATTTCAGCATGCCCTGCCTCCACCTCTTTTCGGGATAGAGTAAATTCCTACGAGGCGAATGCTGGGTATGGGAATCTATACCTCCCACGAATTATATATACCCTTGAACACTTTGTAAAATAAACTCATCTGTGGTTACAGTTTTCCCCATATGTCCAAGGCCGCCCGCAATCGCCCACCTATTCGTACAGGAGGGATACTACGGCGTGAGAGGAGCCAGACCGCCTTACCTCCATAGTGAACGGCGGTTCCATACATACGGTGCTTCGGGTGGACGTTATGGAGGTTGACGGCCGGCGGCCGCATTTCCCATGCAGGCCGCTGTTGGCCTTGCCCTAAATGGTCGTTGTATTTATTGAGATGGAGGTAGGTAGAATCTTTGTGCCCTATCCGGCAACCTTGGTTCACAGGTTGTATTAGGCTGTTGCCGGTGATATGGGTGAACTCTGGCCGATGGAGTTTCATGAGGCCCACTGTTTTGGCCTCCTTTGTCCAGTCCCTTCACCTGTTTGTACAGGTCTCCAAGCAAACTGATGCGGCGGTGGAGCGGTAATGGTCGGCACAACCCCGCGAATTTGGGGTTTAGTGTGGGCTATATGGAGCTCTTACGCAGGCAATATATCTCATACTGGGCGTTGCATAGGAGTGCTAGCGCATCATGCTATTTACTGGACACATTATCCCCGATCAGGGTTTTCCAGAACGCCGTTATGCCCGTGGAGAACCTTTCTCCAAGGTATTATTGAGAATCTGACTCCAGAGTTGGTGCATACGTAGGCAATCAATGGTGCCCGCCAATTCGTGGTGCAGGGTTCACCTGTCTGGGTAGAAACGGCAAACTTCACTCACCACATCCAGCATCCTCCTCATGCTCTGGTTCAGTGGTCACTGGCTGTCCCTGGTCGTCGTCAAACTCAGCAGCTGGGCAATCATTAATGCTTCTGGCTGGAGACGATGAGGAGCTGAGCGGAGTCCTTGCACGGCTAGTGGATGCCGTTCTTCTCGTTCTTGGTCCCGATGGAGATGTTGGACATTTAAGAGCTCCAACCGCTCAATGCGACCGTCCCCTGCTATATGCAGCGGACAAGCCGACTTCCCCAGGCCCTGCGAATTCACTGGGGCTTCCACCATCGGACCTCACCCCCTTAGGGTCTATGGTCCAATGGCAGATCGTCGTGACCTACAGCCCAAGTAGGGTCATACGACTCCCGCACGGACTCTCCGCTAGTCTGTCTTCTCCCAGACTGTGGCGGCCCACCTGGCAGATAAGAAGGCAGGTGAGTTGACTCGGCGCCGGCCCCGGAACCTGGCTCCCCGGAGTCCGTGCAAGCTTACCTCCACACTTACACCATTACTTGGCGTGGAGGCGCATGGTCGGCCGCTCGCAGCGCTGAGCTGACCGACCGCTTCCTGCTGCCACCTCCGCCCTTGACCGCAGCCTGACGGGGGTGTGTTGTCGGCGGTTATCTGCTCCAGCAGGCCTACACGACGCAGCAGTGTTATGCCCGGGCTGCACGATGGCAGATATCCCTGGCTGCGGTACGCAATGCACTTTGCAGGGCTCCCCTGTCGTGCGGCTGTCCCCCGGCCCAGCCCCCTCGGGTCTACTGGAGCTCGGGGAGAGGGTTGCCTGTAAAAAGAAAAACAAGACCCCTTGCCACGTACCTGTATCCCCACCTTATTCTCTTGGGGGACGGGGGCTCGGAGTCTGGACCTGTTGCTTGCAGCTCCATAGTGGTAACCCATTCGGGTGAGTCGGCCCCTGTATTAGCGGGAGCGCCCGACTCTGCATTCTTGCCCCCACCGTTGCGGTAAAGCTGCCGGCGTTCCGTGCAGCTCCGGGGACAAGGGCCGTCGGCTGGCCGCAGCTCAGCTCCGCGCCCGACTTCCTCATTCCTGCCCCCACCGTTGCGTTAAAGCTGCGGCGTTCCGTGCAGCTCCGGGGACAAGGGCCGTCGGCTGGCCGCAGCTCAGCTCCGCGCCCGACTTCCTCATTCCTGCCCCCACCGTTGCGATAAAGCTGCCGGGCGTTCCGTGCAGCTCCGGGGACAAGGGCCGTCGGCTGGCCGCAGCACAACTCAGCTCCCCGACAGCGTCGTCCTGCGGCCCTTGTCCATGCTGTAAAGGAAGGTAATACTTACCTTACCTGAAGGAGGCCGGTGGGGAGAGCGCACTCCCCCCCCCCAGCTGCCGCTGCAGATGCGCGCGACGATATATGCTGCGCAAGCGTGCTGGCGGGTTCTTCACGAAGTCACTCACGTGACTCCAAAGTAAAATAGCCTGATGGCTGTAGGGAAGGAGCTTTTCCTGAACCTTTTCAGGCTCCTATATCTTCTTCCGACGGCAGGAGTGAAATGAGTGTGTGGCCAGTGTGGTGTGGGTCGCTGATGATGCTGGCTAACATTTCGACGCAGCACCTCTTGTAAATCAACAGATCATTCCCCTTCACTTCAACCACGTTCAAACAGATTCCACTTTCCACCCCTTTCATCATTTTGCAGGGATCATTCCCTTGCAAGTTCCTGGTCCACACTTCTCATCAAGCACCTACTTCTTATGGCACTATCTTTAGCAACTCAAGACGATGCAACAATCTTTTCACCTCTTCCTTTCTCACCATCCAGGGTAAAACAGTCTTTCCGGATGAAGCATCAATTCATTAACAGCTTGTCAATCTAGTGTACTGCATTTAGTGAACACAACTGAATTTTTTTTTGTTTGTAGATTTGCATTACAGACCTCCCCAACATTTGATTGTCAAAATTCATAATATTTCCCCTCAAAATTCATATTTTTAAATGAAAATTCATAATATGTCGCGGCGCCCTATTCGGGGTCCCATGTCACAAATTCTAAATTGTGAAGAAGTATTTTAAATGCCAAAATGTGAAAAAGGTACATGTATGCTGAAACATTTATAATTCTTTGTTAAACTTTGATAAACTTGGCACTAGACTCACCTTAATTTCTCTCACTTGGGGTTGTTGCCGGCGGCTATGCGCCTGCGCACTGGTGCAGATCAGCGGCTGCCGGCGGGCGGGTGCGGCACATGCGCACTTGGCCAGGTTGCCGGCGGGTCTGCGCCTGCGCACTGGGTGGGGGTGGGGGTGGGGGGGGAAGGCCCGGTGATGGGGCTGCCGCAAGCGGCCGGCTGCCGGCAAGAAAGTGCCGCTGATCGCGCGGGCCGGCGCCGCCCGGGCTCTGGGCCGGGCGTGGCGTGGCTCGAAATGGCGCCAGGCCCGGCAACCCTCCCCCACTGCGCACGCGCGGCCACTGGGGCCCGGCAACCCTCCCCCACTGCGCACGCGCGTCCACTGGGGCCCGGCAACCCTCACCCACTGCGCACAGCGCGGCCACTGGGGCCCGGCAACCCTCCCCACACTGCGCACGGTAGCGCGGCCACTAGGGCCCGGCAAAGTGCCGCTGATCGCGCGGGCCGGCAAACCGGGGACACATGGCGCCGGCGTTCACCACGGGAGGAAGAATTTAGGCGGGATAATTAGGGGTATAAAATGGGATGGCGGGAAGGGAACCTAAAAAGCGGGAATATCCGCCAAAAGCGGGATAGTTGGGAGGTCTGGCATTATCTTATGTGAACGTCAATGTGCCTGGAACATTTTTCTTGTAAAGAATGTGATTATGATCTTTTCCGTGTTAAATCGAAACATTATGAGAATTCAATTTGCACTTCCCACCAATTAGTAACGAATGGTATCTCTACAACAACACCGTTTAATTGAGGCCTCCCTGAGCAGGTTTCAATCCAGTACAGGGAACCCAACTTTGATGGCTTCTGTTTAATCGCTTACCAGAACTTCTTCAGGGTGCCCTTACCAAGTCCATGTCCCTTGAACTAACCCGCCTACACCAATATACAAACCCTTCAAGACTTGATACATGACCACCACAAGCCCTCATCCTCAACTGGTCCAGACCTGAATCTATAAGGCCTCCCTTAATTGTTTAACCTACATTCCTTCTCTCTTATGAAATCCAGTCCTGCTTCACAACAGTGTGGCATGCAAAAAGTGTGCAAAACCTATTCAATTCCATCAAGCACTTTGAACAAGGAGTTACTAATTTAACAGATTCAATGGATGAGGTAAAACTGGTTCAGATACTGGTACTTTGAAATAACCCAAGGAAAGATTAAAAATCAAGTACATTAATTCATTAAGATTAAAATTAAAATCTTACCTGAAAATGTCTCGGCTGAGACTATATCATTTTCACTAATATCTCCAACACCAAAATGGATTACTTGCAGGTTACACTGCTCATTAACATCATAACTATCCAAAATGTTTAGAATGGCTTCTACTGAGCCATCAACGTCACCTACAGGGAACAAAATATTTTAATCACTGTTTCAGTTTACATTACCAAATTGGCATGTAATCTACATCCAGAATAAGCGTGAGGATAATCAACTTAACAGATAGGTTAGATACTAGCTCCATCTGATCCCAAGTGAAATGATAATTTGAAACAACTCAGCAGAAAAGCCTGCAATTTAATATTTGAGTCCACTACCAGGAAAGCTGAAAACATTAGACAAAATACCAGCGAATTATACTATTGCTATTGTTTTCTTTTTTTGTGGGATATGGGTGTCACTTGCTCTCTATCTGTCCATAAATGAAAGAGTACTGATGAGCTGCGCTTTTTGAACTTGTGCAGCCTATCTCTGGTTCAGCCAGAAAAGCTGAGTGATGTAGATCGGAAAGAACCAGATACATTCTCTAGTGCCCATTTGTTGAGTTCCACTGAAATCACAATAGGGATGCATTAAAGAGATATGGATAAGAAGCAATAAATTGGGCATTCTCCCAGGCAATAGAAATGAGGATGTTTGTCAGACACAGTGGATATTGCTCAAAAAACAACAGCACCAGAACTGTCCACCAATCTTAAGAATTATTCAAATAAAATAGACATTCAGCTAAGTTATTAGGTGACAATCAAGGGGGGCCTTCAATGAAATAGCTAAGAAAATTGTCCAAAATGATTTAAAAATAAACAACGCTCTCTGAATCATATATTCAAACTGAAATGTTATAAATGTACAGAATACTAATCACTTTCTTACAAAACCAAAATTGGTGACTACATAAGAACTGCAATAGAGGTTTAAGTACAAGGTATACAGGATATATCAGGATGACAATGTGACTTTCTTTCCATTACCTTTGATTATTATTGGAAGTGTAAACTTGTCCATTTCTCTCTTTTCTTTCGGCCTGTTTGCCATTAGATGTTTATTTGCCCTGTACATTGCAGATTTTCTCTGTCTCCAATTCAAGCTATCATAGCTCTCCCGTTCTTTCTTGTATGCCTCAAGGTGTTCCTTCTGTTTGGTTTCAATCACCTCAAGGTCTTGCTTGATTTTTTCTTGCGCTTCAACATAGCTTCTCCAATCTAGAACTTCTCTGGCTCTTTGCTGTGCAACCAACCCAGAAAATTAGAAGAGATCAAACTTATTAAGTTGTCATAATAAGTGACATCAAATAATAACAACTACTCTGAAGAGTCGTAGTATTATGAGGGTCAACATATTGGAAGATCCTCGTCCCTCCCTCCCTTTGTTCTGATTCTAATTTTGACGCTGGTCAAAAACAACTCTTGAAATGCTAATATATGTAAGTAAGAGCTGGATTAGGCCATTAGGCTTGTCTAATCTTCTAGCTTTGTAGCATTTTCATACACTATCTCCATATCCATTAACTCCCATGAACATCCATCAATCTGTTTTGAATTAACATAATAACTCAAGCTTCCATAACTATCTGTATAACTATCTGTAGTAGAGAATTACACTAATTGTGAAGAAAGTTCTCATCTCAGTCCTAAATGGCTAATCCCTTATTCTCAAAGTGTACCCATGGTCCTAGACTGCTCCCCGCATCTAGCCTGTCAAGCTTGCAAAGAATTTTGTGACTTTTGACGAGAGTTCCTCTCTTTCTTTTGACATATCGTAAACCTGCCATCATTGCACCCAGTCTAGTGACTCTTTGATTAACCCATTCAAAGGAATTTTAAAGATTAGTTTAGTTTAGAGATACAGTGCAGAAGCAGGCCCTTAGGCCCATCGAGCCGCACCGACCAGGGATCACCATACACTAGCAGTATCCCACACACTATTTCCAATTTTTACTGAAGCCAAATTAACCTACAAACCTGAACCTCTCTGGAATGTGTGGGAGGAAATTTGAGCACCTGGGGAAAACCCACATGGTTACGGGGAGAACATATGAACTCCATACAGACAGTACCCGTAGTCAGGATTGCACCCGGATCTCTAGCACTGTAAGGGAACAATTCTACCGCTGCGCCATCTAATTTGTGACGATATTCATAATGATTTGACTAATTGCACACAAGCTCTCACATTTTGGCATTTTCATTCGTCTACATTCTTGTAAAAAGTGAGGACTCATGTGGTTGATGCGCATTGAACCAAAGAGCTGCGGAAGATGCATGCTTTCAATGTAACCATGGGTGCATGATGGTAACCATAACCGAGAAATAAAGCATTCAAATTTCTTACCTCCGATTCCACTTCAAGTATTTCATCTCCTGCAGATGGAAGTTCTTTCCAACCCACTATCTCAACTGGAGTACTCGGTCCAGCAGCATTCATTGTCTTGTTATTTTCATCAAACATTAATCGTACCTTAGCCCAGCTCTTTCCTGCAACCAGGACACAACCTTTCCTCAATGTCCCACGCTGGATAATAGCTGTGGTAACTGGCCTATTAAACAAATAAATAATTAGTCCAGTTTAATACATGTTCAATAATTTTAAAACAACATAGAATTTCAACTTAGAGACTTCCAGATGCCCTAAAATGCTTTGTAGAAAATTAAGCATTTTTTGATGTATAGTTACCATTGCAATCCAAGAACCATGGAAGATAATTTGCATATCTCAACATTTCACACATAATATAATAGCCATACAATCTGCTTGCAGTTCCATTAAGTGAGAAATAAATGTTAGTTGTAAAACCAGCAAGAAATCTGCTCTTTCTTTAAAATAATGACATGGGTACTTTACAGTACACTGTAAATGTACTGGGACTCGGTCTAATGCCTCATGTAAAACAATATTTTTCCAATAATGTAACATTCCCTCAAGCGTACGTGCAGATAGTTGCCCTTAAGTGATATACATAATTCTAATCGAAGATTTTAACATTGATAACCTGGTCTAAGTTTCGCTGCCAGCAATATTTTCTTCTTGCCAGTATTATTTTGCCAATTATCCTTTCACGTTCTCGTCTAAAGATGTTAAGTTGAAGATGTATTTCCATGATGCCACTTATCCTTCAATCCTTTGCTCAAATAGTCATAACATGGCAACCTGGGGACCGCCAGGATAAAGGCAGTTTAATTCCTTCTCTCATTCCTCATAACATAAATCCATATTAAACAGATCTCCGGATTATGATCAAAGAGGCTTTGTCTAATTTTTATATTCTCTAACCTAGAGGTGCCAGTGACAATTTAAAAACTTCACCCTACACCTGGAAAGAATCAGATTTGCCTTAATGGACAAACAAGAACTCTTTGTTAGAATATGGTCTTCTTTCATCGCTTACTTAAAAGGGTAGATTGGTTCAACAGGGGAACCTAACTGAAACTTGTACTCAGGATCAGATGAAAAGTTATACTTTATATTCCTTGATCTTATCTCCAATGATGTATTAATGGTAAATTATTCCATTCCTTATGATTTTCTTTTGATTTTTTTTTCTCTCTTTTTTTTTATTACTTAATCTATTAAAAAAAACGATTAGAGGCAGAATGATTCAATTGATAATATTAATAATGTATGATTGATGTACACAAAATATCTCTACCATAATATGTGTTTGCCAATTTATTGTTTACCTCTAATAAAAAATATTTTAAAAAAACAAAAAAAAACTTCAGCGAGTTTGGATTTTCAAGATTGTGATCTAAACCAGCGTTTTTATTATACAAACACATTTTGCTCCAATTTTCAAACAATGCTGCAAGATATCCTATAGCAATTGTGCATTCCATCTGATTGTGCATTCAACCTAAGCAGGTTTAATTTGTTCTACAATTGACAGTCGTTATTACCAACACTTATTTCTGATCTGGAAGTCCCAGGTAGATGTTTAAATATTCCAATGCCTACCAAACACACAAATTAAGCTATGTTAATTAAACATATAGGAAGGAACTTCAGATGCTGGTTTAAACTGAAGATAGACACAAAAAGCTAAAGTAACTCAACATCTCTGGAGAGAAGGAATGAGTAACATTTCAGGTCGAGACCCTTCTTCAGACCCGAAACATCACCCATTTCTTCTCTCCAGAGATGCTGCCTGTCCCGCTGAGTTACTCCAGGTTTTTGTGTCTACCTTTGTTAATTAAATTACCAGCCACAGCTTAGATAGTTTTATTAGATTTATTTATCATTTTTAAACTCTTCCCCATTGGCAAGATATCTAAAATTAAACGGCATTGGTTCAGCATAAGGGCACAGTGGCAGAGCTGCTGCCTTACAGTGTCGGAGACCTGAGTTCGATCCCGATTACACGTGCGGTCTGTAGGGAGTTTGTATGTTCTCCATGTGTCCGCATGGGATTTCTCCAGGTTCGCTGGTTTCCTCCCACATTCCCACAGGTTTGTCGGTTAAATAACCTGTAAATTGTCCCTAGTGCGAGTGATCGCTGGTCGGTGCGGACCTGGTGGGCTGAAGGGCCTATTTCCACGCTATATCTCAAAAGTTTAGGGTCGGAGATTTAGAGGAGATCTGTCAAATATTTATTTCACTCAGTAGGTGATTGGAGTGGTTAACTTTAATAACAAACTCTAATGTCTATAGTTCAAAGGCTCTATTTTTCAAAATGTATTACAATGTATCAATACTATATTACAGCCAACATTTCTGAATCTCCTTAAAATTACATTCCTACATATGAAATTCAAAATTTCAACAGTAATAATATACTTACCCTTTCCCTTTATCATTTCGACATTCAATTATAATAGCCTCAACAGGTCCTGTGCAATCTGCCTTCAACTCCAGCACTTCAGACAGAGCAACAGTAGCCTCTGCTAACGCCACCAAATTGTCTCCCTAAAAATAATTCAGTACATTAAAATAACATTCAGCCTTGTTACATTTCCAAACCATAGATAAGTCTGGAAAAACCAACTTTACCCTTCAAAGGGAGACGGGCAATCATCAGGAGTAACCACAAGGGCAGGGCAAGCACTTTTTAATGACAACCACTCCCCACTCGCAATAATCACTAAGCTTGCAAAGGTAATGCACATTTAGGACAGGCACAGTCGTGCAGCAGTAGAGCTGCTGCCTCACAGCGGCAGAGATTCAGGTTCAATCCTGACTATGGGTTCTCCCTGTGCCTATATTCTTCCTTCTGCGTGTTTTCCAATTTCATCCCACATTCCAATGCAGGTTTATAGGTTAATTGCATTCTGTAAATTGCCCCTAGTGCATACGATGGGAAAGTGGGATAACATATAACTAGCATACAGGTGAGTACTGGTCAGCATGGACCCGGTGGGCCAAATGGCCTGTTTCCACCTACATCTCTAAACACGTATACAAAGTGTATGTTGAATTACTCAATCATCAGTCAAAATTATCAGTTGCACATAAATAATGTTATTCTAAAATTGGGAATATGTAACCAGTGGCTAAACATTGAACTAAATATGGCTTAACTTGAAAGTGGTAACATGTCGGGAATGAGATGTTTATTCAGTATTTGGGAATTGCTGCTGAGCCAGTTATGCTGGTAAGAGGATAAATTGTATTCAACCAGGAGTTTTAAAGGCAGATTCAATGGAGAGTGCACTGAATTTATCAGACACTTTGTTTATTTTAACTGTTTAGCACCAGTAAATGGAATGAATGTATTCAAAAAGTAGGCATGGTAAAGTTATAACATGCAGCCAGAGAAATTGAAATATGCTGTTAAAAGTTACCTTAATGGCTGATATATTTATAGATTGAACATCACCACCATATTCCTCACAAATCACATCATAGGCTAACAATTCCTTCTTTACATTTTCAGGATCTGCCTCTGGTTTGTCACACTTATTTATTGCCAGTATTATTGGAACTAGAATAAAAACAATCAACATAAAATATGAATTAACGGCACAGTAAGATATTCTGTACTGAATATGCAGTAACAAGACATGAACAAAATGTTCTCATTATCAGCAATTTCAGCTCTGCATGATGATGGCTCTTATTACTTCCCCGTTTCCAAGCCATTCCATCATAACCTATGATTTATTTATATTCCATCAGTGTTTCAGTAGCACTCGGCTGCTGTCCCCACAGGGGCAGTCCTGTTTGTCAATCATGGAAAGGAGGTAAAAGATGGCTTTGCAGGTTTGGGAGACAATGAGTCTAGAGGCTGCAGTTAACACTTCCAGAGCTGAGGTCTGGAAACTAATGGTTTGATAAATAGTGTTGGGTTAATGATCCAGGAGGTGAGAGGAGAAAAAGGACCAACACTTACATTATGCCTCTTATGTCCCTTTCAGGATGATTCCAAGTGCTTTCAGCCATCAAAGTACTCATGAAGCATTGTTGTATTGTAAGGCAAAAATACAGCTGCCAATTTAATATAATAATGAGATTATGGCCAGACACCCCCATGTGCTTGCTGAGTGAGATACAAATACTGGCCAGGACACCAGGGATAACTCTCTCTCATTGCTCCCCCTCTGTGAATCCAATAAAGGATCACAACCCAAAATATCACTTATCCATGTACTCCAGAGATGTTGCCTGATCTGCTGTTACTCCAGCACTTCATGTTCTTCACACGATTCCAGCATCTACAGTTCCTTGTGTCACTAGGGATAACATCCTTGCTCTGCACCAAAGTGGCATGAGATTGTATTTTAAATCCACCTGGGATTCTTCAGTTTCATTTTTTGTCTGAATCTATGTTAAACAGTACAACAATGAATCAGTACTTGATTCTTCTGTCCACTGAATGGACTAGAAAGAACCCGTTGTAAATAGAATAGCCTAAAAGAAATGCCAACTCAATTAGACATTGGTGTCAGTGATTTACAAATGACAAATGAAAAATAGCCAAGTCACTGAAACATACAAATCTTACATAAATAATTATAACTTTTTAAATGTACCATTAGATTTTTTAGCATGTTGAATTGATTCTACAGTTTGTTTCATGACTCCATCATCTGCAGCAACAACCAAGATCACAACGTCTGTCACATTAGCACCACGGGCTCTCATGGCTGAAAAAGCAGCATGACCAGGGGTATCCAAGAAGGTTATCTTTTCACCAGATGATAAGTGAACTGTGTAAACAAGCAAAATGTTTTAATCACCACAGAAGAAAAAGCATAAATTTGATAAATTCAGTAAAATCAAAAGTAACAGAACTGAAAAGATGTTTATTATGAGAAAGTCCCATAAACATTCACATTATGTGTAAAATAAGCCCAACATCTTCTATTCCTATGATATAAGTATTTTGACATGCTTTATTATTTGATACCTTCTAGAGGTATAACAATCAATACGAAATTTGATAACATTTGATTAAAATCATCAGTCTGGCCAAACATTCTAAAGAGCATTTTGAAGTGATATTCCTTTTTTTTTAAAAGGGTTAAAGAAAATTTTTACATGATGTATGATTTCTTTAAAAGTCCATGGTTTTGAAACCGACTCCAGCTGGAGGCTCAAATTGTAGAAAATAAACTAAATTATTCAGCACTTTTTTGGTCAAAAGAATTTTACTTTTTATGATTCAGCCTTACTGGGACCACATGGAATTTATTTGTATCCACAGGAATAATTCCAAAGAAAAGAAGGGGATATTAAGGCAAATGATGTAGCTTTTAATGAACTAAATCCAATAAGTTAAAAGATTAGGGAAAGAATTCCAGGGACCAAAACCTATCTGTAGCTGCAGTGAAAAAACTGAGATCAGAGAAACAATCTGAGGTTAGCACAGATGGCTGAGTAAGGGAGAAGTAGGGTCATGGGATAATTTGAAATTAAGATTGTAAATGTTAATACTGAGCGTTTGGCAAGAGCATATTTACAAGTAACCGATCATTCTAAAGCAGAAGTGCAAGGGTCATAACAGTTTATCCGTTGGTAAAGTTCACAAGCTTTGCATGGAGCGATATGAATGCAATGGAAATAGGGAGGAGATGCAGTGGGAAAGATCATCACCCAATAGGTCCCCTGACTGGGAACGTCAGCAAGAGAATGGGTACATTGGGTTTGCTGGTCATAAGAAAATAATGACAGACCTTGATGGTCTTTGGATCCCAGGAGAGGCTTACCCAAGGGCCGGCACAGCAGTAATGTTGCTGCCTTACAGCGCTTAGACCTGGGTTTGATCCTGGCTACGGGTGCTTGTCTGTATGGAGTTTGTACATTCTCCACGTGACTGCGTGACTTTTCTCCGAGATCTTCGGTTTCCTCCCACATTCCAAAGGTATACCTTTGGCATTCCAAAGGTTTGTAGGTTAATTCGCTTGGCATAAATGTTGGGGTGGAAGATTGCAACCTTCACGTGGTCCGCCCTGTTTCGACTAATGCAATCAACTCGATGTGCACAAACGGAAGATCAAATAGAACAAGTTGTCCAACAACTTTAGGCTGTGCACGCCACACGAAAGAAGAAGTATAGATGTAAATTGTTTCCAGTGTGTTGGATAGTGTTAGTGTGCGGGGATCGCTCATTTTCGGTACAGACTCGGAGGGCTGAAGGGCGTGTTTCCGCGCTGTATCTCTAAAGTAAAAAGATAGTCAAATCTGGGATGAGAGAGAAGTCAAGGACTTAAGACTTTTGCCTTCCACCACAGTGAGGAGGTGCCTGGTGAACTCATTGTGGTGGATGTTGGATATGTGTTGATTGTGTGTTTTGTTTTTATTATATGTATGACTGTATGGTAACAATTTCGTTCAGACCGTAAGGTCTGAATGACAATAAAGGAATCTAATCTAATAATCTAATCTAATCTGTCATGGAAGAATTAACGCATAGGGTGACGATATGGAAGTGCAGATAATCTAAGTGGGAAGAAATGAAAAGAAGCATCATAGAATAGCAAGCACGGGTACGGGCTCTTCAGCCCGCAATGTCTGTGCCGGACATGATGCTAAAATTAACCCTTAACTGCCTGCGCATAAACATATTCCTCCATTCCCTGCATATGCATCTGAAAGTCTCTTAAAGACCACTATTGTTTTTGTCTCCCCCACCACCCTGGCCACTCGCCACTCTCTGTGCAGAAAGATTTGCCTTGCATATTTTTTTAACTTTGCCCCTTTCACCTTAGAGCTATGGCCTCTAGTATTTGACATTTCTAGCATGGGTAAAAGGATCAGACTATCTATTCTATCAATGCCTCTCATAATTGTATATACTTCTATCAGATCTCCCATCAATCTCCAGGACACCAGAGAAAACAATCCAAGTCTGTCCAACCTCTGCCTGTAGCTAATACCCCCTACTCCAGGCATAATTCTCGTAAATCTCCTCACCATCCTCTCCGGTCTCCACATCCTGCCAAGCAATGGGGCAGCCAGAACAACATGCAATACTCCAAATCATGACAAGGGAAAACATTCAGAAAGTGTGAAGAGAAGGTGGGAAAAAAGTGCAGATAGTAGAATGAGAGATAACGGGCTTTCCAAACAGTGCATTACACCATTCATTCTGTACCAATGATATCATGAACAGAATTAATTATTAAAGATAATGAATTCCATTCGTAGGAAGCTGATTCCGCCAGCCTGATTCCACAATTGGTGAACAGACAGAACAATGGAATTTTAGAGCAAAGATTTGCAAGTATCTTCTCCAGCAAAATAATTGGGGGTCAGAGTGGGTGCGGGGAGAATCATATAATATGTATAATCGTACAACAGCAAAATAAGCAATTCCAAGGATTTGAATGAATTAATAAGTTTATTGGCCAAGTATTCACATACAAGGAATTTGCCTTGGTGCTCCGCCCGCAAGTAACAACATGACATACAGTGACAGTTAAGGGCCTGTCCCACTGTACGAGGTAATTTAAGAGTTCTCCCGAGTTTTATCCTGATTCGAGCTCGGAGAATGTCATACGAGTAAAAAGTAACCATTTTTTTCATCACGAGTATTTTTTCACTCGTAGACATTTTTCACAGTGTTGAAAAAACGTCACGAATTTACCGGATTTCCGAGTACCTACCGTTACTCGTACGTGCCGCTACGGGACATTCACGAACTCCTACAGGCCCGCTACGGACATTCTCCGAGTTCGAATCAGGGCAAAACTCGGGAGAACTCTTGAATTACCTCGTACAGTGGGACAGGCCCTTTAGGAATGACACATAAAACATTAAACATTAATAATAAAATATTATTGATTAAACATGTGAATTAAATAAAATACCAGTGCAAAAGGTGTCTACAGATTTTTGGTTATGGAAAAAAAGCTGTGGCAGCTTTGACAGTCCGGAGTCGTTTTCCAGAGGAAAGTGATTCAAAGAGTTTGTGGCCAGGGTGAGAGGTGTCAGAAATGATATTACCCGCTCACTTCCTGGCCCTTGCAGTGTACAGTTCGTCAATGCAAGGAATGTTGCACCTTCTCAGCTGATCGGACGATTCGCTACAGCATCCGAATGTCGTGCTTGGTGGCTGAGCCAAACCAGAGCATGATGGAGAGGGTGAGGACAGACTCTACGATGGCCGTATAGAATTGGACCATCATTGCCTGTGGCAGATTGTGCTTCCTCAGCTGCCGCAGGAAGACCATCCTCTGTTGTGCCTTTTTGACCGTGGAGTGGATGGTGGCCTCCCATTTAAGGTCCTTGGAGATAGTTCCCAGAAACTTAAAATACTCCACAGATGTAATTGTGGTGTTGTTGATGTTGAGTAGGGTGAGGGGAGGGGGAGCTCTCCTAAAGTCCACAATCAATTCCACTGTCTTAAGAGCATTGAGCTCCAGGTTGTTGTGATGGCACCAGGATACCAGTTGTGACACTTCCTGTCTGCAGGCAGATTCCTCCCCATCCTGGATAAGTCCAATCAGGGTTGTGTCATCCACAAACTTGAGAAGCTTGACAAAGGAGTGTGGAGGTGCAGTCATTGGTGTAGCGAGAGTAGAGGAGAGGGGAGGGGAGAGGGCAGGGGAGAGGGGAGGGGAGAGGGAAGGGGGGAGGGGGGAGGGGAGGAGGGAGGGGGGGAGGAGAGAGGGGAGGGGAGAGGGGAGTGGGGGGTGGGGGGGGAGTGGGGAGGGGGGGAGAGGGGAAGGGGGGAGAGGGGAGGGGGCGAGAGGGGAGGGGGCGAGAGGGGAGGGGGCGAGAGGGGAGGGGGCGAGAGGGGAGGGGCGAGAGGGGAGAGGGGAGAGGGGAGAGTGGGAAGGGGAGGGGGAAGGGGAGGGGGAAGGGGAGAGGAGAGGGGAGGTGCTCCTATGCTGAGGGTTTGCGGTTCCGAGATATGCTTTCCCAGCCTCAAATGCTTGATTACATCTTCCCCCCCCCCCCCCCAAAAAAAACGAAGAATCTGTAGATGATATGTGTAGACACCTTTAATTGATAGTAACGATGTCCATGCTAACCACTCCCCCACCAGTTAGTATAATTGTAACCCACACGCCCCTAGCTCTCTCTCTAGTGTTCGTGACAGACCACGTACAGCCAGGGCTATGTATAATGTATGCTTAATAAAGTACTGACGACTTTAAGGTGTCTGTGTACCTCCTCTAAATGGTGTCAGAAGTGCTTCTTTCTGCGTCTCCAGTCTATCGCGTTTTATTTTCTTAGTCCCAGTACCCCCTCCCTGTGCCGTGATAGCTTCTGCCTGTCGTAAACCTGACATGCCTCGCTACTTCCGGGATAGGGTCTCCGCGTGCCCTACCTGTAACAGCCTCGCTCCACAGCAACAGCGGCAGCCGCTCCTGCAGCAGCCAGCTGCTGACCTGCCATGGTCTGCGCTAGCAACCGACATCTTCGAGTGGCACGGAAAGCACTTCCTGGTGCTTGTCGACTCTTACTCCAGCTGGTTTGAAGTTGACCAGCTCCACTCCCTCTCTTCCTCCGCGGTCATCGAGAAATTGCGCCGCCACTTTGCCACCTTCGGGTCTCCGGCCAGCCTGCAGTCGGACAACGGCAGCCAGTTCACCAGTGCCGAGTTCCGCGCTTTTGCTGAATGATGGAACTTTCGTCATTACACCAGCAGCCCGGAATACCCACAGAGCAATGGACTGGCCGAGCGCGCGGTCCGCAGTGCTAAAGGATTGTTGGAGCGTTGTCGCCTATCCCGCTCCGACATCTACCTGGCCCTGCTGAACCTCCGCAACATCTCCCGCGACCATGCCCTGGGCTCCCCGGCTCAGCGACTCATGTCCCGAGTCACGAGGCCACGGTCCCGGTGTCTCAGCAGTCCCTGTCCCCCTCCGTCTTTAAACCTGCCTTGGTCCGGGAACGCATTGCCAAAAAACACAGTATCCAGAAGCGTTCCCACGACAGGTCCTGCCGTGTCCTCCGCCCTCTTCTCCCCGGCCAGGTCGTCCGTATGTGATCCTCTTCTGGCTGTTCCAGGCTGGCCGTGGTATTCGGCTCTGCCGGTTCCCCTCGCTCCTACCTTGTCAACCACGACGGACGGGTGTACCGCCGGTCCCGCCAGCATCTCCGGCTCGTGAACGAGCCTCTCCCTCCCCCGGCAGCTCCGTATGCCCCCCCGCTGCCACTGTCGCGGCCCTGTGCTTTGCCCGTTCCTCTGGGGCCGACCTCCCCTCGTCCTCCTCCGGAACGCCTCCCGGCTGCGGTCCAGCTTTCTCCGGCTTCCTCGCCCTTCTCTTCGCCGCCCCCCCCCCCCCCCGATGCCTTCGTCGCCAAGGGGTTCTCCTGTCCGTAGCCCCCACCATGCCCCAGCGTCCCCGCTTGTTCCCGTCGGGGAAGGAGGTGATGGCGAGGTGCGGACCCGGTCTGGTCGCCTGGTCAGGCCGCCGGTCCGTTACGGCGATTACGTGTGATCCTGTATCCCTGTGCTTTACTGTTTGCACTCACCCTGGCGCATGAGACGTGGTCGCCCTGTCACTCACTGTTTGTTTTGGTAGAGGAAGGATGTAGATGATATGTGTGTACACCTTTAATTGATAGTAACGATGTCCATGCTAACCACTCCCCCACCAGTTAGTATAATTGTAACCCACACGCCCCTAGCTCTCTCTCTAGTGTTCGTGACAGACCACGTACAGCCAGGGCTATGTACCTCCTCTAAAGAATCTAGGTACAATATTTGTTGATGCCACAACTAAATAAAAATGATTTACCACCATATTCTATTCACAAATGAAGAACAATGTAGCAAAACATACCAAGGAATGCTCCGATGTGCTGAGTGATACCTCCTGCCTCCATTGCAGCAACCTGGGTTTTTCTAAGGCTGTCAAGTAAAGATGTTTTTCCATGGTCTACGTGGCCCATGATAGTAACTACGGGCGACCTTGAAACTAATAGTGCTGGATCTGCAGGTGGCCTGAAACCCGAAAGGACACGTTAAATAACTCTCGGATGATGGTTAACTCTTGTATTTTATTGTTAAATCAATTCTTCAATAATTAAGAATCTATTATAAAAATGTCCAAGCCGAAAAGCATGAAAATAATACATAAAATTTGGAAAGAAAATGGTGACAAAGTAGATTCTGAAACTTAGATTGCCATTCAGTGTTTTTTTAATGAAAAGAATTAAAGGAAGTTAGTATATAGTAATCTCTAATTGTCCTCTAGGTAATGACATGCCACTTCATTAAACCATTGGATTCCTTCAGAATTTCGATAGGGGTTTTGTGAATTAGATGCAGTGACATTGCAAAGATGAATAAATCCCACATGACAATCCATTTTGTCTCTTCCCAAGGTCTCACTTTTACCAAAGCCAGTCTTCAGTCCTTGTGAAACGGCTGTATACATGGGATCTATCAAAAATGATGGGCCACAACAAATTCCAGTCTTGTGCTGCAGACCTGGGCATGCTTCTGAACCAAGCTGCTCCAGTTTAAATACAATCCTGGTAACTATTCAAGATGGAATGTGATTAGGAAAGGAACATACACCTGGTGGCATTCCCTGTTGCCTTTGTCCATCTTGATGGTAGATTAGGGAGCGGATGTCAAAGTAATGTTGGCCAGTAACTGTAATGCATTTTAGTTTTAAAGAGAATGTGGAAACAGGCCCTTCAGCCCACCAAGTCCGTGCTGTTCATCGATCACACTTTCATACTTTTCTACACGATCCCACTTTTGCATCCTACACACTAGGAGCAATTTACAAAATCTACAAACCGGATGTCTTTGGAATGTGGGAGGAAACTGGAGAAAACCACGCTGTCGCAGGGAGAATGTGTAAACTCAGCACAGGCAGCATTCGTGGTCAGGATCGAACCCAGGTCTCTGGCGCTGTGAGGCAGCAGCTCCACCACTGTGCCTTGTCGATGTTAGACATGGTATCCAATGAATGATGGGATTGTCAGTTAAGCAGGCTACTTTATTCTGAAGGTTATGAGCTTTGTGGTTGTTATCGGAACTACACTCATAAGCTGCACTTATTTGCACAAAAGGGAACTGCGGTGAGCTTGCATCTTACTGTTTTTCACAGTCTGCAAAAAAACTAAGCATTTGAACGCACAACAAAGGCAGATGAAATGTTCTTTAAAAAAATATTTTTCCAAAAGTCACCAAAAGAACACAACTCCTCAATTATTATAATAATGTAAAATAAAGAATGAACCTACCTCTTCACAGCATCTTTATTTTCTTTCACTTTTTCTTCTGTAAGTTTTGCCCATCTAAACTTCATTCCAGATTTTTTAATTATATCTTTTATCCATTTTTCATCTAAGACAAAGTCATCATCTAATGCATCCGTATCCATGCTTGTATGCAGCAGAGCTTCATATACATGATCTAGATTCAGGCAGAGAAAGTCATGCAAGGATATATATTTTTTGCTTTCAATCAATAAAGCATTGAATTGAATTCAATGAGCTACAGTGCCCTCCATAATGTTTGGGACAAAGACCCATAATTTATTTATTCGCCTGGGTACTCTACAATTTGAGATTTGTAATAGAAATATTCACATGTGGCTAAAGAGCACATTGTCAGATTTTAATTAAGGCCATTTTTATACATTTTGGTCTCACCATGTAGAAATTTCAGCAGTGTTTTTGTACATAGTCCCTCCATTTCAGGGCACCATGATGTTTAGGACACAGCGACGTCATGTAAATGAAAGTGGTCATGTTTAGTATTTTGTTGCATATCCTTTGCATGCAATGAATGCTTGAAGTCTGCGATTCATGGACACCACAGTTGCTGGGTGTCTTCTCTGATGATGCTTTACCGGGCCTGTATTGCAGCGAGCTTTAGCTTATGCTTGTTTTGGGGGCTAGTCTCCTTCTGTTTTCTCTTCAGCATATAAAAGGCATGCTCAATTGGGTTCAGATCGGGAGATTAACTTGGCCAATCAAAATTGATCATTGTTTAGCTTTGAAAAACTCCTTTGTTGCTTTAGCGGTATGCTTGGAATCATTGTCTTGCTGTAGAATGAACCGCCTGCCAATTAGTTTTGAGGAATTTGTTTTCACTTGAGCAGATAGGATGTGTCTATACACTTCAGAATTCATTATGCTACTACCATCAGCAGTTGTATCATCAATTAAGATAATTGAGCCAGTACCTTCAGGAGCCATACTTGCCCAAGCCATAACACCCCCACCACCGTGTTTCACAGATGAGGTGGTCTGCTTTGGATCTTGGGCAGTTCCTTCTCTCCTCCATACTTTACTCTTGCCATCACTTTGATATAAGTTCATCTTCATCTGGCCACAAGACCTTGTTCCAGAACTGTGGTTGCTCTTTTAAGTACTTCTTGGCAAACTGTAACCCGGCAATCCTATGTTTGCGGCTAACCAGTGGTTTGCATCTTGCAGTGTAGTCTCTGTATTTCTGTTCATTAAGTCTTCTGCGGACAGTGGTCATTGATAAATCCACATCTGATTCCTGATGAGTGTTTCTGATCTGTCGGACAGGTGTTTGGGGGGGGGGGGTTCTTTATTATAGAGAGAATTCTTCCATCATCAGCTGTGGAAGTCTTCCTTGGCCTGCAGTCCCTTTGTGATTAATAAGCTCAGCAGTGCTCTCTTTCTTCTTAATGATGTTCCAAAGAGTTGATTTTGGTAAGCCCAACGTTTGGCTGATGTCTCTAACAGTTTTATTCTTGTTTCTCAGTTCTATAATGGCTTCTGACTTTCATTGGCACAACTTTGGTCCTCGTGTTGATAAATAGCAATAAAAGTTACCAAAGGTGATGGAAAGACGAGAGGAAAGACTAGGTGTTGAGAGCTCTCTTTTACCTGCATTAAGGAATTAAACACACCTGAGCAATTACAAATGCCTGTGAAGCCATGTGTCCCAAACATTATGATGCCCTGAAATGGGGGGACTATGTATAAACAGCTGTAATTTCTACATGGTGAAACCAAAATGTATAAAAATGGCGTTTAATAAAATCTGACAATGCACTTTAACCACATGTGATTTGTATTTTATTACAAATCTTAAATTGTGGAGTACAGAGGCAAATAAATAAAAGATGGGTCTTTGTCCCAACCATTATGGAGGGCACTGTACATCAACAAATCCACAGTATTCCTATTGTACCTGTGGAGAACTATTGGATATTTCCTTGATGCTTTGAATTGTTTGGTATGCAAAAAAAAAAGTGATGAACATTCTGGTAAGTGGAATGAACAATCTTGCACACTGAACTAGATTCTGTTAAAATATGAATGAACTATATTAGATACATGCAGTTGTAAATTTTAATAAAGTATGCTTTGGGTGAAGAAAGAAACTGCATGCATACGCCTCATGGATGAAAGATGTGCATACGGATGGAACTGCATGCATGAACATCAACGATGGAAGGATTCAGAATGCAAGTGCAAAAGACTGAATGCTTGGAACCATCTTCAACCAGAAGTCACACATGAAAATTCACCTTGTCTCTTTCCAAGATCCATCATTACCAAAGCCGATCTTCATTCCATGTAACATTAAGAAACTATTATGCACAAAGGGTCTACCAAATCTGATAGTTCACAACAAACCATTATTGTGCTGAAGACGTGAGCTATAAAATTAGCCATATCTCTAAATCAGTTTGCAACAGTTTACAACTTCAGTAACTACCCAAGCAAAAAATTCTGCAGAGATGTCTTCTAAAAGCAAAACAAATCCAATTGCTAATTACCATTCTTCCACTTACCAGACTTCTCTCAATCAGCCAAGTGCTTAAATGTGTTGTTCATATTAACAATACATTTTCATGCCAATAACCTGTTCAAACAATTCTTTGCTCTCCAACTTGAATCATTCAGCTCCAGAATTCTTTAGAACATTGATCCAAATAAGATAAAGAGCCAATGAGCCAAAGCAAGATTTGACCAAGTATGGCATCGGGTAGCCAAAACATGGTTGATTATCAAAACTGGAGAAAAGGTAACAAAGGAGGAAGTGGTGATTTTCAGAAACGAATTCTCAGTCCCAGGACAATGCTGGGGTTCTTCCAAGCAATGTTCTAGTCTAACAATCTTAAACTGCTTCAACACATTCCCAATATCAGCTCAGAATTGGGAACATGTGTTTATTACCTAGCATTCATATCTGTTTGTAATGCAACCTAAAGAACACAGTTTGAACAAAACTGAGGACTGGATTAAGTAGCTAGTAATATTTGTATTACAAATACTGGACAGCGGCCATTTATCACAATAAAACCTAATAACACATTAAATAATGGTGAATAACTCATCACCAAAAAACTGTGGGGTCACCACTGATTGGAAACCAAATGGAACCTGGCTAACATATATTAATGACTGTCAATGCAAGTCAAAGCTGATGACCCATCTTCGAATACCCAAGATCTTTCAACCATATGCAAGATACAAATCATGTATGAAGGATTACTCTCAATCTAATGAGCCCTGAACCAACACTATTCAAGCTTGAAGCCATTCAGGGTACCACTTGACTGGCACCCCATTCTACACCAATTCAAACATTCAATTCCCCCTACCGTCCCTTTGGTCATTAGCTGCAAGTGGGCACAACGTTACATTGCAAGGCATTTCAACATCAAGATAAAGAGCTAATGAACCAAAGCACGATCAGCCGTGATCACAATGAATGGCGGTGCTGGCTCGAAGGGCCGAATGGCCTCCTCCTGCACCTATTTTCTATGTAACAGCGATTCACGTTCACTTCTTCTGGTGAGGACATAAGTGGCAGAAACTTGGAAACAGTATACCTTGGAGCTTTACTTTCAAGTTACACATCTTTCTGACTTGAAAATATATATTTTCATCGTCATGCGTGAAAAATGCTGAAACTACCTACCTAGAGCAGTCAGTGAGTACACTCATTGAACAGACGACAGCAGACTATTACTGTTTCCTATTGTCAGAACCAATGAGTAATAAATGCAGCCATCCCAGTAACACCCACAATCCAAAATTCTTAAGGGGTTGGACAGGCTAGATGCAGGAAGATTGTCCCCAATGTTGGGGAAGTCCAGAACAAGGGGTCACAGTTTAAGGATAAGGGGGAAGTTTTTTGGGACCGAGATGAGAAAAAAAAAATTCACACAGAGAGTGGTGAATCTGTGGAATTCTCTGCCACAGAAGGTAGTTGAGGCCACTTCATTGGCTATATTTAAGAGGGAGTTAGATGTGGCCCTTGTAGCTAAAGGGATCAGGGGGTATGGAGAGAAGGCAGGTACAGGATACTGAGTTGGATGCTCAGCCATGATCATATTGAATGGCGGTGCAGGCTCGAAGGGCCGAATGGCCTACTCCTGCACCTATTTTCTATGTTGCTATGAACTTCATAAAAATCAAAAAAGAGCACAATTCAACAAAGTCACTGCTCCAAAACATTTGCCAATCATGTTATCACGTGTTTTGATTAATATCAAATTAATTTGCTTTGTAGACTTGCCTGTATCTTTATCCATAGCTTCCGCTAGTTCAGAAACGGTCATTCTTTGCTTTATCTCCACTTCTTTCTTTATCTGCTTCTGTTTCACAGCAGCAGTCTTATATATTCCTTTCTTAAATGAGAAAAGGGAATTTACAAAATAATGAACTTGTAAAAGGTAACTACTGGACATCTTCAAATGTATAACAAACCTTTTAGCATGCTGGTTTCTTATCTCCTTGATATAACTAGATTTGCACAATTAGTGTTTCATATGCATTTTTATAATAATCTATAAACTGTTTAACAGATACACTTGTATCAATCAATATGCATATGTGCAGCGGTATACACCGTCATTATTATCTTTGGGAATTTAGCACATAGACTTCCCACAGATTTCAAAAAAAGACGTCTTTCTTTTGCACCTAATACACCCCCAAATAAACATCAATATTTCTAATATTAATTAGAAAGGATATGGTCTAATAAATCACTTCAATTTAATCTACTGATACTAATAAGCAGTGATTGATTTTGAAATCTCAAGATGCAATTGTGTAAACACCATTTTTTTTCTATTCCAACAGCACACAGAGGAAATGGTCTGGAAATTGGTCACCTTATTTATGCAGAAAATGATTGTTTCCTCAAAGTTTACAGATATATTTTATTTTAAAAAAATTTAAATGGGACCAACCTCGTGAGCACCAGATATCAAATCAGCAGATAATGAGTGTAATTTATTTTCAAAAACATTTCATAAGTGTGGTGTAAAATTTATTTTTGACTGAAGTAAAAAACTTGCAATTACAAATTCTAATTCTCTCCTACATACTGGAAAGTACAACACTGTTTAAGTTGAATGAACAAGGTCACAAGGAATTAGTGTGATAACAATTTTTTAAATGGAAGCAGAGGGGTGGAAGATTGCAACCTTCACATGGTCCGCCCTGTTTCGACTAATGCAATCAACTCGACGTGCACAAACGGAAGATCAAATAGAACAAGTTGTCCTACTACTTTAGGCTGTGCACGCCACACGAAAGAAGATTGGAAGCAGAAGCTTTATTATTTCATTAACCCATTTCAGAAAATGCAGGTGAGTACAGATGTCCACAAATGTCCTTATATGGTTAGATATCAATTTCCTGAATGGTGACAAGTCAGAGTGGAAGACACTACAGGATCAAAAACTGTAACAGAACACTGTACCCTTTTGGTGCTGAAAACCCTGATGAATAACAGGCTGAATTTGTCAATATTCCTGGGTAACCATCTTCGCTGCAGCATCAGTAGATATGGACGAGGCCTCAGGTCAAGAGCATTTCTCCATTTCAGAATATGGATTTCTTGGTTACGTGTTTTCCACATTGCAGGTTTCAGTCCAAACAATATTCTTCTCATCATCGCCATCAACTGAGAGCAACATAATTCATGAATTATTTTTAAGATTTTCAGCGTTAGTAAAATCTTTAAAAGATGGATTGCATTGAAGGCATGTGCTTTGGGATGTCAGAAATGGCATAAAAACATGTATATAATCAAACTTAATTAAAATATTGTTTTTAATAGTTAAGCTAATTACATTTTTAGCATTAAAACAAAGGCCAGTTCTGACAAAGGGTTGCAGAGTAGAGATATTGATTGTTTCTCTTTCCACAGATGCTACCCGACTTGATAGGTCTTTCCAACATTTTGTGCTTTTGTACAGGAGGATCCACAACTGATTACTGATTGAAATATTGGGGGATAAAAAAAGTTCTAAATTGCAGTGAACAGAAAGGAAAGTTTGTGACAGAGTGGAAACGAGGAGGGATTGAATTATACAAATAATGGTGTTCTTGTTGTCAAAGGATGATAAAAGCTTATGTTTTAACAAAAGGTATGTTGGCGGGGTGGGGGGGCAGATGAATGGAGGCTCAGAAAAGATTATTAAATTTTAAATTACTTGAAAAGGAGAAAGAAAAAAATCTAAATGCATGACATATAAAAGGGTTAAGAGGGACAAATTATCAAAACATGTTGAATTTTGTGTTAAGTTTTAAACTATTTAATGTACCAAATCAGAAGTTTTAATGTACCAAATCAGAAGATACTTGCCTCGAGTGTGTTGGAATTGTGTAGCTGGTTGAAACACTGACTGGTCAGAGTCGCAGAGGAATGCAGAATTAAAAGCTACAAGAATGTCGAATTAAAATAATTAAGAGTCTGAAGAAGGGTCTCGACCCAAAACATCACCCATTCCTTCTCTCCATAGATGCTGCCTCACCCGCTGTGTTCCTCCAGCATTTTTTGTCTGCCTTTAAAAGCTATAGTGGTAGTTCAGTGGCAAAGATACCACTATAGTAATCTAGAACTTAATCCAGAAATCCACATTTAATTTCTGGCACTGTAGAATTTGAATTAAGTTGATAATCTAGAATTTTGAAAATTAATTTATCTTAGTTATTATGACCACCAAACTATCAGATCGTTGTTGTAAAAAAGTCTGAAGAAAGGAACAAAGTGAAATGTCACCTATCCATTCTCTCCACAGATGCTGCCTGACCTGCTAAATTTCTCCAGCACACATTAAGTTCCTCCAGCACCTTGTGTTTCCCTTCTTGTAGAAAACAATCAGGTTCATTAATATCCTTCAGGGAAGAAAAATTGCCATGTTTATCTTTCATCTGGACCACAGAATGCCTTTTAAAATGTATCTGAAATTGCCTAACAAAGCATCCAGTTGTACATGTACAGCTATGTTCTAAGGGAGAAGAAATAAAAAATGATGGCCACCTAACATTAACCTAGGCGCTGAATTCAGACATGGCAAAGTCAGTGCAGGGCCAGTTCACCATGGAATGTCTTCCTCACAATTCAGGTAAGAGGGTAAAGATTGGCACATGAGCAGCAACATTTTCCACACAGAGGGTGGTAGGTATATAGAACTAACTGCCAAAGGCAGGTGCAATAACATCATTTAAAAGACATTTGGACAGATACATGGATAGAAGGGTTAAGAGGGACAAATTCTTCAAACACAGATTACCTTAAATGGGGCATCTTGGCCAGCATGAATGAGTTGGGCCAAATGCCCTGTTTTGTGCTATAGGACCCTGTGGCTATTTATTAAAGGACTATTGTCTTATTAGGCAGAGCTATCCCCCAGGCTAGTTAGATTTTGTCCAACACGGAAAAACATACCTTTCAGTCAATATGCAAGACCCTCATTAGAATCTCTGTGTTATAATTTCTCACTAGTAGAATAAACTCATCATGGAGCCGACAGAGGCAGGATAGTGAAGCCCTAGAGCCCTCAACATTGATTCAAAACCCCATGGAGTCTCATAGCACCAAGCCAAACATGGGCAAGAAACCTCTTCCCGATTACCATTTACTGATCTCACTCATTATTAATCTATACTTCTTCATGTTAATCAATACTTGGAAGAATCACTGAGGAATGTACTCAGGGTGGGGATTTCAACATTCACCAGTAAAAGTAATTTTGTAGCACAACTGCTGACAAGAGCTGGCCAAGCTCTTAAATACAGCTGCCAGTCCGGTCTGTACAGGTAGTACAAATCTACTTGAACACATCTACTTGATCTCCCCATTTATACCCATGACTTTGGTAGAACACTGGTAGAAGTGACCATCGTAGTCTTTGCGCAGACAAAATCCCATCTTCATACCATCATAATAAACAGAAAAGTGCTGCAAATACTAAGCAGGTCTGGCAGCATTTACGGAGAGGAAGTTTCTAAAGTTAAAGTTTCTAATTAAAGCACCTTCGTCAGAACTGAGAGAGGAAAAACTAGTTTTGGTTTGCTGAGTGGTTAGAGGAGTGATATAGGTAAAAACAAAGGGAATATCTCAGATACGGTGAGACTGTTGATGTCGCCAGCTAGTTGATAAATCTGTCAATTTCCCTCCACAGATGCTGCCCGACCCGCTGAATTCCTCCAGCACTTTGTGTTTTGCCGAAGGTTCCAGAATCTGCAGTCTTTTGTGCCTCTGGTTGATAAATCTATCGGATGTGGTTTCTGAGTTTGGTGATGTGCGCTGGGAACGGGGAAAGGTACAACAAGCTCGGGAAATTGAGAGAAAACTCTTTCAAAGCGGAATGCACAATAATCACAACGAATAACAATACTTCTTGAAGTTCCGGATGTTATTGACAATTATTAAAAGGACGAGCGGTCCGCTGACAGACTAGCAGAGAGTAGGCTGACCTCTGTTTGCGCTGAAGCTGCTGCAGCTGATCGGCCTCACGCCATGGGGGCCGCCATTGCATCTCCCACAATGCACAAGGACAGCGCGTCATCGGGGGATGCGTCACTGCTGCTGCGGCCGCCATCTTAGTAAAGGTGACGCGGGAGAGAAGAGGGCAGCCGACATCTTGTGCTGAAACGCACACCTGGTCCCCCTCCCCTCCCCTCAGTGTGTGGGAAGGAACTGCAGCTGCTGGCTTACACCGAAGATAAGACACAAAATGCTGGAGTGACTCAGCGGGACTTGCAGCATCTCTGGAGAGAAGGAATAGGTATAGCAATGTTACAACATTTTGAGATTTAAAAAATCAAGTCTGCAATTTATCCCATCAGATAAAGCATAAAAATAAGTTTAATTTGACACCTAATTCACTTTCATATCTTAAGTAATAAAAAAAGGTTATGGCCAGTTTCAAACTCGGAAATTAGCATCTTGTTCCGTATTGCTTTTCCATTGACTTAACACAAAAGCTGTGATCGAGGACAGTCAAAAACCCATAACTTTCTTAAAAATTAAGAGAACTGTAATACATTTTCAGTTATTATAGATTGAAGCATTCTGAAACAAATATGAAACAATCTTACTTGGATGACCTGAAATTAAAGCATATAATTAGTTACCTAATTGTAGCTAATTACAAAATTCAATTACTAGATCTAAACATCTATCCATTTCTTAAGAAAAGATGAACATATTTTAATAGCCTAAGTGTCCAAATGACATTCACACAAGAATTCACAATGATTTTTAAATCTCATTGTCATTAATTTATAGGCCAATGGAAGGAATTTAATGTTTAATTCCCGTAAATTAATGGCCATTTAAATCATCTTGCGAGTGGGATTTTGTGGAACTCAATCGATTGGAACGTTGCGGTTTGCAGTGAATTTAAACCCCATATCAGCAGGAAAAACACTGCCAGTTCGTATGGGGCCTAAATCACCTTTTCGCAATGTAAAATTTGGATTAAAGTAATCCTAAGAAGCAAGTTTATATGTAAAATAAACGGCTTGCCTTTATTTGTCCTGTACGGCAGATCCGTCCCGCTGTTGGCGTTGACGGCGTTAGAAGTCAATTTTTATTTTACTCCAGCAATTAAATTGTCCAGCGCTGTTTTTAAAAAACTTCAGAGAATGGATGTCGGAGCGATTTTTCTGCAGCAGCTGAACAGGCTGAGAAAGATCGACTCCAACAGGCAAGAGAAAACAACATTTTAATCCCGCCCCCCTCTCAAAGGCGCCAAAGTCACGCTCACTCTGACACAGGTCCAGTGGAATTCAGTTTTGGCCACTCAGTTCACCTGGACCTACCTGATCTCCCGCTTGCCAAACACTAATTTCCCTTCACAATTGTAAAGAAGCCAATTAACTTACAAACCTGGACATCTTTGGAGTGCGTTTGGAAACTGGAGCACCCGGCGAAAACCCACGTGGTCATACGGAGAATGTACAAACTCCGTACAGACAGCACCTGTAGTCAGGATCGATCCAGGGTTTCTGGCGCTGTAAGGCAGCGACTCTACCACTGTGCCGCCCCAATACTGTAAAAATACTATTTCAGTGATACCTCATTGTCACGTATGCTTTGTTTTGCATACAACCCGGTATAATCATATAATCACCTGGGCAGTACACAAGTGTCGCCATGTTTTGGTTCCGACAAAGTTACAAAAGTTCACCAAACAGTCCTATATACTGCCTATTGCTGCACGTGGCAGCAGCTCCCTCACCCATCTTCTTCCCCTCCCCCACGGGTCCCCCTTTGTTCTTGGCAGCCCCCCCCCCCCCCTTGCCGGGTCCCCCATCGTCCTCAGCGACCCTTCCTCAATCTCCAACGGCCCTCCTCACTCTCTGGCGACCTACCATTTATGCATAGTAATTTCTGATCTGATTGGATACCATGCAAAACAAAGCTTTTCACTGTACCTCAGTACATGTTTACAATAATAGTTCTAAACCTAGTCCCATTTGCATGCATTTGTCCCATATCCCTGTAAGCTTTTTCTATCCATGTACCTGTCCGAATGTCTTTTAAACATTGTAATTGTACTCACCTCTACCACTTCCTCCAGCAGCTTGTTCCACAAACCCATCATCCTCTGGGTGAAAACAAAAATCCCTTTCACCTTAAAATTGTGCACTCTAGTTTTAAATTTCCTTGCCCTGGAAAAAAAGACCATTCTTCTTATCCATATGTTCCTCGTGACTTTATATACTTCAAAAAGATCACCTCTCAACATCCTACACTCCAGGGGAAAAAAGCTCCAACATATGTCCTCTCTCCTTATAACTCAAGCTCTCCAGACCCCATGACATCCATGTGAATCTTTTCTGCACCCCTTCCAGCTTAAGGACATCCTGCCAATAGATGTCCTTAACAACCAAAACAATGCTCCATGTGCAATCTCAACAAAGTTTTTTCAGCTGTAACATGATATCACAACTCTTGTATTCAGTGCCCTGACTGATGAAGGAAAATATGCCAAAAGTCTACTTCATCACCCTGTCTACCTTTCTTCCCCACTTTCAGAGTTAAATTCCATCTGCCATTTCTTGGCTCACCTTCCCAGTTGATCTGGATCCTGTTGTCATTTTAAATAAACTTCTTCAGTGTCTCTCTATCACCAAATGTTGTATCAGCCGTAAACGTAATAACCATGCAACTACAGTGCCCTCCATAATGTTTGGGACAAAGACCCTTTATTTAATTATTTGAGCCTGTACTCCACAATTTGAGATTTGGAATAGAAAAAAAAAATCACATGTGGTTAAAGTGCACATTGTCAGATTTTAATAAAGGCCATTTTTATACATTTTGGTTTCACCATGTAGAAATAACAGCAGTGTTTATACATGGTCCCCCCATTTCAGGGCACTATAATGTTTGGGACACAGCAACGTCATGCAAATGAAAGTAGTCATGTTTAGTGTTTTGTTGCATCTCCTTTGCATGCAATGACTGCTTGAAGTCTGCAATTCATGGACATCACCTGTTGCTGGGTGTCTGCTCTGCCAGGCCTGTATTGCAGCTATCTTTATCTTTTGCTTGTTTTGGGGGCTTGTCTCCTTCAGTTTTCTCTTCAGCATATAAATGGCATGCTCAATTGGGTTCAGATTGGGTGATTAAGTTGGCCAATCAAGAATTGATCATTTTTTACCTTTGAAAAGCTCCTTTGTTGCTTTAGCAGTATGTTTGGGATCATTGTCTTGCTGTAAAATGAACTGTTGGCCAATGTATTTTTAGGCATTTCAGGGCTTTCGCTTAACTTTTTTTCCCTGTTGCCAGCCGGGCAACCTTGACAGTTTTTTAGGTTGCCAAATGACAGTTTAGGTGGTCATTGAAGACAGTTTGCATGACGCATGCGATAATGTGCTTGAACGAAGTGCGTAGTTCCCAGTCGGAATTATGCTCAATGAAGCATTCACATATTATGTTCAAGAAGGAACTGCAGATGCTGGAAAATCAAAGGTAGACAAAAGTGCTGGAGAAACTCAGCGGGTGCAGCAGCATCTATGGAGCGAAGGAAATAGGCAACGTTTCAGGCCGAAACCCATCAGTCTGAAGACAGGGTAAATGGAGTGGGTCAGTACGGGATGAATGGGAAGGAACAGTGCGGTTTGAATTGCAGGGGAAGTGCAGGATGGATGGGAAGGGGGGGTCAGTACAGGATGAATTGGGGGACCAGTGTAGGATGGATGGGGGGAAGAATCAATGCGAGGTTGGTAGGATGATGAATAGATTGGAGGGGGGGGGGGGGTAGATGGGGAGCTGAGCACAGGGGATGTCAGTGAGGACTGAATAGAGGAGGGAATGGGGATCAGTGCCGGATGGAGAGGAGGGGTCCCGGGATAAGAGGGTGGAGGGGGGTGTACAGAGAGAGAAAGAGGGGGGGGGAAAGGGGCAGCGGAGATGGGGAGGAAGGAAGGTCAGCGCTCCATGGACAACATTGTCCCGCTGCCTTGGCCGTCCCTGTCCAACACCAAAGTGCCGCCGCCGCCTCCCCGTCGCTGCCTCCCCGTCACCTCCTCCACTCCTCCGCCAGCCAACAGGAAGGTGCGGGGCCGAGCGGTGCAGCTCAAAGATCCTATAGCTATAGGATATTTGGTGCGGCTGCTTCAGACGGCAGAAGGAGACCGCCCTCTCCCTCGCTCCCTCCCTCCCTCCTCCCGCCTCGGCGTGCGAGAGGGGTTGTTTTGAAAGCGGTTATCGCCGTTAGCGTATTTGCAAGCAGTGGCCGTTATCAGGGCGATAGCAGCCGCTGATGGCAAATCCGCAAAAGGCACTTTCAAAACAACCCCTCTCGCACGCCGAGGCTGGGAGGAGGGAGGGAGAGGGAGGCCTCCTTCTGCCGGGCGGGGTGCGGGAGGAGGAGGCGGTGGAGCCGCTTCACGGCCGCTGTTCGGAGCCCGTCATTTGCACTGACCCTTTGTCACCCTGCATCTAGTATCTTTGCCCTGCAATCAAAGATTCTGGAGGAATACAGCCGCCGCCGACATGAAACGTCAGTTCCTATTCGCCAGAGATGCTGCCTGACCCGCGGAGTTACTCCAGTTCTTATGCGTCTACTGGTATAAACCAGTATTTGGGTGCCAAGCCGGGCAAAATGAGTCGGCATTTAGGTTGCCCGGCGGCACTTTCTGTGGTCAATGGCACCCGGGCAACCTAAATGCCGACTCATCAGTAGTTCTATCATCGATGTAGATAAGTGAGCCAGTACCTTCAGCAGCCATACATGCCCAGGCCATAACACCCCCACCACTGTGTTTCACAGATGAGATGTTATGCTTTGGATCTTGGGCAGTTCCTTCTCTCCTCCATACTTTGCTCTTGCCATCACTCTGATATGTTAATCTTAGTCTCATCTATCCACAAGACCTTTTTTCCAGATCTGTGGTTGCTCTTTTAAGTACTTCTTGGCAAACTGTAACCTGGCCATCCTATTTTTGTGGCTAACCAGTGGTTTGCATATTGCAGTGTAACCTCTGTGTTTCTGTTCGTGGAGTTTTCTGCGGACGATGGTATTTGACAAATCCACACCTGACTCCTGAGAGTATTTCTGATCTGTTGAACAAGTGTTTGGGGATTTTTCTTTATTATAGAGAGAATTCTTCTGTCATCAGCTGTAGAGTTCTTCCTTGGCCTGCCAGTCCCTTTGTGATTAGTAAGCTCACCAGTGCTCTCTTTCTTTCTTAATGATGTTCCAAACAGTTGATTTTAGTAAGTCTAAGGTTTGGTTGATGTCTGTAACAGTTTTATTCTTCTTTCTCAGTCATAATGGCTTCTTTGACTTTCATTGGCACAACCTTGGTCCTCATGTTGATAAACAGCAATAAAAGTTTCCAAAGGTGATAGAAAGACGGGGACAGACTAGTGCTGAGAGCTAGTACCTGCATTAAGGAGGCAATTAAACACACCTGAGAAATTACAAATGTCTGTGAAGCCATGTGTCCAAACCATTATGGTGCCCTGAAATGGGGGGACTATGTATAAACACTGCTGTAATTTCTACATGGCGAAACCAAAATGTATAAAAATGGCCTTTATTAAAATCTGACAATGAGCACTTTAACCACGTGATTTTTTTCTATTACAAATCTCAAATTGTGGAGTACAGTGGCAAATAAATAAATGATGGGTCTTTGTCTGAAACATTATGGACGGCACTGTATATTCTCAACCAACTCATTAATTATATGACAAACAACAATGGACTGAGCACTGCTCCCTGCAGCCTCCAATCTGAATAATAACCCTCTGACTCATACCATCAAGCTAATTTTGTATCTAGTGTCTAGCCCCAATGTTATCCACCTTCTGAACCAGACTAACTTTTGGAACAATGTCAAAGGTGTTGCCAAGGTCCATATAGAGAATGTCTACCACTCTGCCCTTGGCAATCCTCTTGGTTACTTCTCAAAACAAAATTCTAATTTGTGAGACGTGATTTCTCGTCACACAAAGCTATGCTGACTATCCCTAATCAGTCCTGACCTTTCCATTTGGAGGCAGATCCTGTCTCAGATTCCACTCCAATAACCTTCCAAACACAAACACAAATGTTGGGCACACCAGCCTAAAGTCTTTTGGCTTGTACATGCAGTTTTTCTTACCCACCAGTCTTCTGGTACCTCGCTCGTAGCTAACAATGATACAAATATGTACAGTATCTCTGCCAATACCCCAGAAATGTATTCCCTGGCCTCTTACTATGTCTCGATGAATTTATCCCCTTTTATGCACTTTAAAACCATCAGCACCAACTCTTTAGTAACATGGATATGTTTCAAGACTATCACTATTCTCTAGTGAACGTCCTAGCTTCCAAGATCTTCTCCAATGTAAATACAGTAGAGAAATATTAATTTATAAATTCACCCATCTCCCGTGACTCTACATGGTTACTCCAACTTTTTGTGTCTATCCTGTGACTCTACACACAAGTAATCGCTTTGATCCTTCAGGGGATCTATTCTCCCTGGTTTCCCTATTGATCTTAATATATAACCTTTTATAAATCTCATTTTTCTTACGCCAAAAATCATGTCCTGTTTATCCCTCTTGATTTCTCATTAAGTATCCCACATCCCTTATACTCAAAGAATTTGCTTGATCCCAGCTGCCAATACCTAACATAGAAACATAGAAAATAGGTGCAGGAGTAGGTCATTCGGCCGTTCGAGCCTGCACCGCCATTCAATATGATCATGGCTGATCATCCAACTCAGTATCCTGTACCTGCCTTCTCTCCATACCCCCTGATCCCTTTAGCCACAAGGGCCACATCTAGCTCCCTCTTAAATATAGCCAATGAAGTGGCCTCAACTACCTTCTGTGGCAGAGAATTCCAGAGATTCACCACTCTCTGTGTGAAAACTGATTTCTCATCTATGCCTCCTCTTATGCCTCCTTTTTCCTGACAAGGTCCTCCCTAAGAATTCCTTCTGTTCTGTTTATCTGCAACATAAAACACCCTTGTTTTCTCACTTTCATAATTCTGACGAAAGTCTGACCTAAAAATGTCAACTCTGTTTCTCTTCGCAATGATGCTGCACAACTTGTCTTTTGCAGCTACTGTTTTTGTTTTGGATTCCCAGCACTTCTTTTATTCAAATGGTCTGAGGCCAGTGGGAATTCCCTTTGTATTCTAAAATTAAAATAGTTGACTTTTCGTAACTGACCCTCAGTTGCTTGTTTTATTACCATTCAAATAAATTAAACAAATTGAATCAAGCTACTAATGCGTCAGCATTACTGATGGGCGAGAAATTTGCCTCAGCTGCACGCCATCGCATAACATCTGAGTTGAAGGAAGAATGCTACATTTTAACTTTAACATTGTTAGGTTGGGTAAGAAAAATAACCCCAGCCATCCAGTAATTTTTCTGAAAATTCACGGGCTAAGTTGGATCTAATACAATTAATCTCATAGTCGACTTGCAGAGTAATTTATTCATTGGGCTTATTAAAAACGTTTAACATATTATCACTTCCTATCCTAGGCTGTATCAATTTGTTCCAGAACCAAATGGACAAAACATTCATTTTTATCAACAACTAAAGGTTACAAGGCAGGACGAAAACATAAGAAAATAATCACAATGACAATATATGAATACATTGTTCTAGCTTAATGCTGGGGGGCAACCCTGCCCGTTCACCCACATGCTGCAACCCACACTTTTTATCAACTTTATTCTTAGTAACTATGTGGCAAATCCTAATATAACAGAAGGGTCGCATTTTAGAATCACGCATTTGAAGAAACTCTCACGCCCTCACGCTGAACAGAAATTTCTCACGCTCTGGTGAGAAATTCTGTGATCAACGAAAATTTCAAAACTCAGATAAACTGAGGGTGTTGGAGAGCCGGGGCTGAGGGAGCGATGGAAGCAGATGTAGCGGCGGGGACAGATGCAGACGGAAAGCCGGGGCTGGCGAGTGTTTATGGGGCTGCCGAGTGTTTGCGGGGCTGGCGAGTGTTTGCTGGGGACAGATGCCGCGAACGGGCTGGCGAGTCGCTCACTGCAGCTCCGACCATGGAGCAGCCTCAGTGCAAGTCCCGGGCCGATCGGAGGCGTCGGAAGCGTTGCGCCGCTGCCGCGAGAGTCTCTGTTCCGATGGTACAGAGACTCTCAAAGCGAGGTGGAGAGAGAGGGGAAGGAGACAGGGGGGAGAGAGAGAGAGAGGGGGGGGGGAGTGAATGGGGAGAGAGAAGAGTGATAGGGGGGGGGGAGAGTGGAGAGAGTGAGGTGGGAAAGGGGGGGTAAAGAGAGAGAGGGGTGAGGGAAGAGAGAGGGGGGTCGGGAGGGTAGGAGAGGGGGGGGAGAGAGAGAGGGAGATGGCTGGGGCAAAGAGAAATAGACAGAGACAGGAGAGAGCAAAGGGGAGAGTGAGGTGGGAGGGAGAAATGGGGGAGAGAGAGGATGAGAGTGGAGGAGGGAAGGATAAGAGGGAGAGAGGGGGGGGGGAAAGAGAAAGGGAGGGAGTGAGGGGGAGAGAGTTAGGGGAAAGAGAGAGGGAGACGGTAAGGGGAGAGAGGGGCAAGAGAGAGAGAGAGGGGGGGTAGAGAGGGGGAGAGGGAAGGGAGGGGGAGAGAGAGGCAGGGCTGCCAACTCCCATGCACTGAGCGTGGGAATCACGCATTTCGCCAAATTCTCACGCTGATCACAAATTTCTCACGCTCTGTCGTGAGAAATTCTGTGATCAACGAAAATTTCAAAACTCATATCAACTGCATGGGCCATGGGAGTTGGAAGCAGAAGCAGCGACGGGGACAGATGCAGACAGGGAGCGGGGCTAGCGAGTGTTTGCCGGGCTGGCGAGTCGCTCACTGCAGCTCCGGCCATGGAGCAGCCTCAGTGCAAGGCGTCGGAAGCGTTGCGCCGCTGCCGTGAGAGTCTCTGTGCCAAATTCGCCCAGGTGACCGGCATGGATCAGGCTGCGGCTCGGTGCATCCTGGAGGACAACCAGTGGCTGCTGGAAGTAAGTACCAAGCACTGGGTAGAAATGGTGGAAGATAGTGCACTCAAATGGGGGTGGTTGGAGAAAGCATCCTGCTTGCCTGCTAGATTTTCACTTACTGTAACTGCAGGAAAAATGTTCCCGATGTTGGGGGAGTTCAGAACCAGGGGTCACAGTTTAAGAATAAAGGGGGGGGGGGGGGCAGTTAGGACTGAGATGAGGACAAACTTTCTTCACACAGAGAGTTGTGAATCTGTGGAATTCTCTGCCACAGAAGGCAGTGCAGGCCAATTCACTGGATGTTTTCAAGAGAGAGTTATCTTTAGCTCACGAAATCAAGGGATATGGGGAAAACACAGGAAAGAGGTACTGATTCTAGATGAATAGCCATGATCATATTGAATAGCAGTGCTGGCTCGAAGGGCCAATGGCCTATTCCTGCACCTATTTTCTACGTTTCTATGCTTGAGTATATGGCAATAAAACTCGATCACTTGATTTTGAAGCGTTCATGCATGGTGGAGGTATAATGTGGTCATAGAGTGACACAGTGTGAAAACAGGCCCTTCAGCGCAACTTGCCCACGTCCCAGCTACGCTACCTGCTTTTGGTCCATACCTCCAAACCTGTCATTCCATGTATCAGTCTAACTGTTTCTTAAATGTTGGGATGGTCCCTGCCACAACTACCTCCTCTGGCAGCTTGTTCCAAACACCCACCACCCTTTGTGTGGATAAAGTTACCCCTTAAAAAGTTACCTCTTAAAAATACTTCATACAAAAAACATTGAAATCATACTTCTACAATGCACTAAAACATGATTTTAGTACATCAAATTTCAAAAAGTTCCTACCCTGAGAGGGGGGGGGGGGGAACACCCTTCTTCCACACCCTCTCCCCACTCGATTGCTCCACTCCCTCACTGGGTACCCCCAAGGCCAGTGATCAGTGATCGCTCAGCCTCCCCACTTTCAAAAACACTCCGCGGCCCCTGGTTCAGATGGAGAACACTGCCAGATGTGAGCGGGGAACTGAGGCCAGTTGTCCACGATGTTTGGATCCCAATGCTCAGCACTTCATGTTTCGGAGTTGGCTAATGTTATTGATTTGTAATTAGCCTGATGACTTCAGGACAGTTTGTTACGAAAATGAGATAAATGGTATCAGAATACTTATACAACTGAGTGAGCATAATTTTATGGATGGGAATTGTGTTCAACCAATTGATGACTTCTTGGACAAGGTGACTAGCATGTTAGATAACAAGGAAGCCAATGAATGTCGCTAATTTTGTTATCCATAATTTGGTCTGTGAAGTGCCCCATAAAGGATTACTGCATTAGCTAAGCACCTGTGGACGAACGTAATAGGTCCAGGGGGTCAGATATGGGGCTTTATGTGTGGGCCAGATATATTGTCAGTGCAAAGGGGCAAGGAGCAAGGCCAAATGTGCATCCAGAGTCAAGGTCTGGAATAGTACTAGGTGTGCAGTCAAAGCTGGGACCAGGGGTGTGTTCAGCACTGGGAACATAAGCAGGTAAGCAGCTATGATCAGGGTAGAATAGGGGGCCAGGTGTAGGGCTGGACTCAGGGACAGGAATGAGAGAAGGTATGCAACTGGAGTCAGGGCCAGGAGTAGTACCAGGTGTGCAGTGAGACCGAGGTTGGCCAACATGGGCCAAGTGTTTGATTATAATCTGATTTCCATACATGAATACACTAAGATCATTCATGTGCTGCACGTATGGATCAGAGCCTGGGCTGCACTGTGGAATGTAATTTACTCTAACCTTATTCATAGCTAATCCAATTTAAAGCATATGTATTGTATTCAAGTGTAAGTTAAAAGACTCGCTACAGTATGCACCATATTACACAATTTCAAGCTGAAAAATGCAAAAATTCCGTACCAGTGGGAGGGGACACACCCTCCTCCCACAACCCCCCCCCCCCCCCCCCCCCGTCGCTACGCTCCCTCGGCCTCGCAATTTCTCACTCCCAACTCTCACCCAATGTTGGCAGCCCTGACACATGTAGATTTCTGAACTATTATAGGGAAATATGAGCCTGCAGATGTGACCTGGAACTGCAGTTGGGACGTCGGTTTTCGCCGAGCTGGTGCAGGACAAGCACAGAATGGCTTCGACTGAGAAGCGCAAAGAGCTGGAAGCCTATCTGAAAGGGCTGAACGTGGAGACTGTATGCGAGGAACACCCTGAGGTGAGTGCGCCCGTGCAGGGGCATCTGCTGACCAAAGATACTACAGGATCTTTGCTGCTGACTACGAGTGTGAGGTGGAGCTGAGCTTCCTGCAAACGGCTGCGGCGCCCAGAGGCGCGCCTTGTGTCGGCAGCTGGAGGGAGCCGGAAACCCGTCGGTAAAAGTCAGAATGAATAGAGAGCCTTGCAAGTTACTGAGATGGATTTTAGCGGAGCTTTTTTGTTTGTTTTAGAAAACCTCTTTACGCGGAGATGTTTATACACATGGACTGCATTGAGGGAATCCATTGTGTCCATGATAGCTGGAAAAAAAAGTAACCCAGCTTTAATAAACACGTCCCAGCGCATAATCAACTGCTTTGACAGGTTCACAGTGAAAAGGGCATTTAAGTCCAAACTCTTCGACCAATTGCATTAAACCTGTTCATTATTGTTCCCGTTGCTCATAGAACTAAGTAATTCTTAGCCTCCTGTTTCAAAAACCCTCCTAATTTTCTGCAGCTCAGTTAATTTCTCGACCTCTATTCTGAATATATTTTCCAGACAGCTCCCTTAAATAGGCCAAGCCGCGCAAGGTCATGGTTCAGCCATTTAAAGCGACGCAACTCTGGGACTTGTATTGAAATAGAGAAGTCCAGGATATACTGACAGATCGGTTCGCAAACAGATGCTGCCTGACTGTAAGAAGATACAGCGGGGTTTAGATAGCTGCAGAAATGGACGAAGAAATGACAGATGGGGTTTAACCCGAGCTAGTGCGAGGAATTGCACTTTGGGAGGTTGAACGTAGAGCGAGAGAGTATATGTAGCAATGTTACAACATTTTGTGATTTAAAAAATCAAGTCTGCAATTTATCCCATCAGATAAAGCATAAAAAGAAGTTTAATCTGACACATAATTCACTTTCATATCTTCAGTATTAAAAAAGTTATGGCCATTTTCATACTCAGAAATTAGCAACTTGTTCCCTATTGCTTTTCCATTGACTTAACACAAAAGCTGTGATCAAGGACAGTCAAAAGCCCATAACTTTCTTAAAAATTAAGAGAACTGAATGACATTTTCAAATTATAGATTGAAGCATTCTGAAACAAATATGAAACAATCTTACTTGGATGACCTGAAATTAAAGCATATAATTATAGCTATAAAGCATGAAATTAAAGCTACCTAATTGTAGCTAATTACAAAATTCAATTACTAGATCGAAACATCTATCCATTTCTTAAGAAAAGGTTAACATTTAAAAAAAGCCTAAGTGTCCAAATAATATTCACACAATAATTGACAATATAACATGATTTTTAAATTTCGTTGTCATTCATTTATAGGCCAAATTAAGGAATTTAGTGTTTAATTCCCGTAAATTAATGGCCATTTAAATCAACTTGCGAGTGGGTTTTTGTGGAACGCGATGGATTGGAACGTTGCGGTTTGCGGGTGAATTTAACCCCCAGTCGGCAGGAAAAATACTGCCGATTCGTATATTTTTTTAGTCACCTTTTCGCAACATGAAATTTTGATTAAAGGCTTCCTAAGAAGCACGTTTTTATGTAAAAATAAACTGTGTACCTTCTTTTGTCCTCTACGTAAGATCCGTCCCGTTGTCGGCGTCGACGGCGTTAAACGATGATTTTTAATTTACTCCTGCTTTTAATTTTTCCAGCACTAATTTTAATAAACATAATAAAACGGCAGTCGAAGCGATTTTTCTTCAGCAACTAAAAAGCCTGTTCAAAATTGATTTGAATAGTCTGAAGAAAAATCGCATTTTAAACCCGCCCCCCCCCTCTCAAAGTTGCGCACACGGGCAGTGGCAGAACTGCAGCGCTGCTAAAGGTAAGTTTTGTAACATACCTAGTACATGGCAAGACTTAACAGCATTGATCTGAAGATGGATCTCGGATTCCAAGATCAGAGCTCACTAAAGGTGGCAGCACAAGTAGGGTGGTGTTTGGCCTTGAATATAAGAGTCAGGAAGTCATGATGCAGCTCTGTGGGACTTTCGTTAGGCTGCATTTGGAATATTGCGTGCAGTTCTGGTTGCCCCATTACAGGAAATATGTGGAAGCTGTGGAGAGGGTGCAGAGATGGTTTACCGGAATGCTGCCTGGATTGGAGGGTTTCAGCTCCAGGAGAGGTTGGATAGACTTGAATTGTTTTTTCTGAAACGTCAGAGGTCGAGGGGAGACCTGTTCGAGGTCTATAAAATTTTAAGAGGCATAGATAAGGTAGAACCTTTTTCCCAGGGTGGAAATTTCCAAAATTGGCGGGCGTAGCTCTGAGGTGAGAGGGGGAAAGTGTAATGGAGATGTGCGGGGCAAGTTTTTTTCACGCGTAGGGTGGTGGGGATCTGGAATGCATTGCCAGGGGTGATGAAGGAGGCATATACGATAGTGCCATTTAAGAGGCGTTTAGATAGCCACATGAAACTGCAGGGAAGAGAGGGATATGAATCATGTGCAAGAAGATGAAATCAGTACAGCTGGGCATTATGTTCGGCACAAACATTGTGGGCCGAATGACCCATTCCTGTGCTGTACTGTTTTATATTCTAATAATTTACATTAATTTTAATAACTTTTTTAAAAGTCCCTGATTATTAAAATGGGAACAGTTTTGAATGAAGACAACACTCTACCTCTAGCATTGCCTTCCACATGGAAGATATGGATTTGGAGCCTTTGTAGTTCTCCAGCCACAGCCCAATCATTTAGATCATGTTGCTGCACTCAGGGAAGCAGAGGGGTCAGCTCTCTGCATTTGCCACAAGTGACTGTGACGTTGAAGGACGAGATGGAAATACCAGGCTATGTATCCAGTCCAGTGTGCCCCTCTACAATATTGGGGGGGGATCACACAATAATTACTAAAGCTATACACTGAATTGGAAGAATTGCAAGTGAATTGCTGCTTCATTTAAAAGGACTGCTTGGATTCCTGAATGATGGGAAGCAAAGAGCTAACTGTACAGATGTTGCATAGATTTATGAAGGTGTGAGAGAATGGTAACTTTGCAGTGCCGAAATGGGAGAGGAAGATGTGCCTAGTGGTGCAGTCCTATTGAAGGTGGTGAATATGATGGAGGATAAGCCATTGAATATGAAAGGTGGTGTGATGGAAGGTGTATACTAGAGAGTTCTATCCTTGGGAGGAGAGTGGGTGAGGACAAAAATGTAGGAGAGGAAATGCAATTAAGAGCACTGTCATGTATGGTAAAGAAGAATACATGGTAAAGGAAAAAGGAAGATACCTTAAAGTATTGTGGGGAAGGTCTCATTGTTAGATTAGAGAAGGAACTGAGAGATGGAATGGGATCCTGACAGGAAGCAGGGAGGACGTAAACCTCAAGGTAGTTGCGGGAGTAGTTGAGTGTATAATGTATATTGGTCTCTAATGTGTATTCTGAGATGGAGATGTCAAGTAAAGTAAGTCAGATATAGACTAAGCTGTCAATTTGCACCATGTTCTCATTTCAACATAGTTGATGAAAACTGTTGAGTGTTGGAAGCTGTGCACATATAGTCATTAGTGTAGTGGAAAACAAATTGAGTGAGGGGGACCTGAGTAGGATTGAAATAATGTCAGTTCTACATTTGTCCATCTACCTACAGTTACTGTTTGACATGCTGATTGCTAACAACCCTTTCGCTCCTTGATCTAAATTTCCTGCATTTGCAGCTTCTGCTGTTGGCATCATAAATATTCTGTGTACCATCTGTTGCATTATCACATCCTGCGTGTAATATATGTGACCAAAACTGTATTCCAACTTTTGCTTAACTAATGTTCCAGCATATCTCTCCACTCCTATAGGCAATGGTGAACAACAAACAGCCCATTTCAGGGAGTAAAAACCACCTCATACCTTCACTTACATGTAGCATCTTCAAGACAATTGAAATCTCAGTGTGGTTACTGTGGTCTTGCTGTGATCTTCATAAGCATAACCTAGGCTGGGTATTGATCAGCAAGATGCTGCTGAGCTTCTCAGTCATGTCACTAGGCAGAACTGCCTCGCCGTCCGAATTGTTTGAATGTTTACATTCATTAAACTTACAAAAAAATCAAAAGCAATTTAAAAATTAATCTCAACATGATTAAATATTGACATTTAGAAATTATTAAAACAGTAGAAATTACTTTAAATCAATTGCATTTAAGTGAATTCATTTTTTAAAATCATGTGTGGCAGAAGTCGCATTGTTGCTCAGAACCACTACTGTCCATTGAAACAAATGGAGCTGGAAATCTGGCACAAGTTCAGCTCCCAGATTACCCAGGGAAACAGCAAGAGGTTGGTGCTTTGCTATTGCATTCGAATCAATCAATCAATCAGATTTATTCAACACATACACAATAAAGTGCCGTGAAATGAACGCCAGCAGCGGTCCAATCAGAAAGAACACACAATACACAATAAAAATTTAACACGAATGTCCACCACAGCATTCTTTACTGTGGTGGAAGGCACAAAGTACAGTTAGTCCTTCTCCATTGTTCCATAAACATCCGCAGTCGCCGCTGCGGGTGGCCAAATGTACAGGCCCTCTCGTCTGGAAGGTGTCCCGAATCGGTGCTTCCCTACCGGAGACCGCGGCTTCAGGATGTTGTAGGCCACAGGCCGATGGTCGGAGCTCTTCTCCAAGGATCCCCAGCGAGGGATGGTAAGTCCACGCTACGCCCGCAGCTAGAAGCTCCACAGACCACAGCTTCAAGATGTTGTAGGCCGCGGGCCGGTGGTCGGAGCTCTTCTCCGGGGATCCCGAATGAAGGATCCCAGGCTCTGGACTCCGCGGCTTCAGGCTGTAACAGTCCGTGGGCCAGTGATTGGAGCACTACCTTCTGGCGACCCCGGCTCCGGGCCCGACTCCGGGAAAGGCCGCACCAATCCATGGTTTTGGGCCGTGAGGGGGGCGACATGGAAAAAGTCGCCTCTCCGTCGAGGTGGCGACCAAAAGTGTTTCCCCCCTCACCACCCCCCACACAAGACACACCAAGAGACATTAAAACACATATTTGGACATATTAAAATCCCCCCCCAAAAAGTAGAAATGACGAACACGCTGCTGGCAGGGCAGCCGTCTCACAGCGCCCCCACCGACCGACATTGGATTGCGGCTAGAAGGAGATCAGCGAATCGATGGAAGGTCACAATTTGCACATTACAATGGAAGAAGAATGTGAAATGTTGGAAATTGTAAATTTGATAGAGTACATGTGCACGTCTAAAAATGCAAGACTTTTTAATAAAGTCTTATACAATTCCAGCTTGATTTTTTTCTGGCTTTATATTCCATACATTAAGAATTAATAGTAAGTATCCTTTATGTCAGGGCACTTATCTGCTTGGCCTGCTACCTTCAGGAATCTTCAGGAACAAGTGCTTGTTCACTCTGTTAGTTTACAGTCAGAAGTATCCTGACATTTCCCTGTATGGTTTGCCAGTTGCTGCTACTTGCCTCTCCATTTTACATTTTAATTGCCAATTTTTTGTCCACCTGACCAATGATATCTGATCTCTTATTCACTTAACCATACTGCCAATTTGGATATAATCAATAAACCTTTCATAGTTCATACATTTTTCAAAACCCATTATGTACAAAGAAACGCAACAGATATAGTTCCAAGCCCTGCAAAACCACACTGCATACTGCTCTCTTGTCACTAAAACACCTTGTTATCAAGTCTCTTTCTAATCACCTATATTGTTAGTAGACATGATTTTGCCATAATATAACCTTGCTGGATGCCCCAATTAATTTTAAATTATAATACTCTCCTACAGATTGTAGAACAAAGAACAGTACAACACAGGAACAGGCCCTTAGGTCCACAATCTTCGTGCAAAACATGATTCCAAGCTAAACTAATCTCATCTGCCTGTACATCGTACATATCCCTCCATCCCCTGTATCATATCTGCGTCCACCATCATCCCGGCAGTGTGTTCCAGGCACCCACCAATCTGAGTTAAAAAAACTTGTCCCACACATCTTAATTAAACTCTCCCCCTGTCGTCTTATGCCCTTATTGTTGGACATTTCTACACTGGGAAAAAGGTTCTGACTGTCACCTTATCTTTACCTCTGTCAATTTTATATACTTCTATCAAGTCGTCCTTGAACCTCCGACACTCCAGGGAAAGTATTTTGTCATCTGATTCTATTTCAATAATAATTTGTTTATTATTCTTCCTTCCAGAGGAGATAACAGCACAGTTTCCCATGTTCTACTCCTGCCAACTTCCTGCTCATGCACTTGAACTCTCTACATCCTTTGGTGTCCTTAGAATGTACTACTCACCCTATCTTTGTCCATCAGCAGATCGGTAACTGTGCATTCTGTCCGTTAATCCAAGTCCATGATAAAGATCATAAGTATCAGGACCAACACTGATTGTTACAGCAACACATTTGTCACAGATTGGTAATCCCGGACTACAGGGCATACTGTTGGTTTGCATCACAGCCTGCTTTGGTAATAGCTCTGCCCAAGACTGCAAGAAATTGCAGAGTTATGGATTTAGCCCAATCCATCACAAACCAGACTCCCCACTATTGACTCTACCTACACTTCACAGTTCTTGCCTCAGAAAGGAAGCCAACATTATCCAAAATTTTCTTCATTTCTATTTTCCCCTGCTTTCATCGGGCAGAAGATGCAGAAGCTTGAAAGCATGAAACCACCAGACATGGGAACAGCTTCTGTCTTTTGAACAGTCCTTCCAGAGTCTGATTCTCTTCAGCCTCATTGCAGACATTGGACTTTGTCTCTGGAACTGTTATGCTCTATTGAGAACTGTATTGTGTACTCTGTATCTCTCCGTTCATTTTACTTGTTGTATTTGAGTTTGGCTTGATTGTGTTTAGGTATAGTATAGATTTCTTCTTTAAATAACCTGTCCATCATTCCATTAATCAGACCGATGGATCTGTAATTACTTGGCCCATCTCTTGCTCTCTTATTACAAACTGGTGCCACATGAGAAATCTTCCAATTCTCTGCAAACGGCCTGTAACCAGAGAGGATTGGACAATGATGGTCAGAGCCTTCTCTATTTTTCTAAATAGGTATACTTGCCATTGGAGCTTTGTGAATTACCTACTTTCAAATATGCTAAATGCTTATTATATTCTCTCACTTTATCTAACTTAAACTTTATTACACACCTTTGTATGCAAGTACTGTGTTATCCTGTTATTTCTTGTTAAGGCAAATTCATTAACCATAAAATATATATTATAACTGTATTCATATATATCTATATTACTAAAAGTAAGATCTTGACTGCTTTTGACGCACTGCGATTTGATTTCCGAGAGAACGCCACCACTTATGGCCGTCATTTTTGGCCACCTCGCTCAGAGCCCCCCTCCGCCGGACTGGATCAGAGGTTTATTCCCATCGATGAAAAATCAGAGAAATATTAATGTTTTTTTTAAATTTGCCATTCACTCTGCTGCCCCTGCTGGTGGGAGGGAAGATGGACTATAAAACCCTGAAGTGGTGTGCCTCACTCAGTCTCTGCAAGATGGAGGAAGCCAGAGGGTCACGTCTCTCTGAGCTCTGAATAACACTTAACACATGCCTACTCAACTGTGAGTGCCCTTAATGTGGTTTGAAAATAAAAATATGGTTGGTTTGAAGTAAAAAGGCACTGCCTGCAAATGATTGTTTGGGGGGTTTGGGTTGAAGTAAAAAGGCACTGTGTGCAAATGGTTGTTTGAGGGAGGGGGGGGGGGGTTGGGTTGAAGTAAAAAGGCACTGCACGCAAATAGTTGTTTGGGGGGTTTGGGTTGAAGTAAAAAAGCACTGCCTGCAAATGGTTGCTTGGGGGGGTTTGGGTTGAAGTGGAAAGGCACTGTGTGCAAATGGTTGTTTGTAGGGGGTTTGGGTTGAAGTAAAAAGGCACTGCGTGCAAATGGTTGTTTGGGGGGTTTGGGTTGAAGTGAAAAGGCACTGCCTGCAAAAGGTTGCTTGGGGGGTTTGGGTTGAAGTGAAAAGGCACTGCAAATGGTTGTTTGTCTAAACTTGACAACTTCCTGTTTGCACTATATTGACTTTGGATAAAACGCTACCACTTACGGTTGTGAATTTTGGCCATCTTACTCAGCCCCACTCCGCTCATCAGGTGCAGAGGATTCTTCCCATCAATGAAAAACAAAAGTGTTAGTTGTGTTTAAAAAATGTTGAGAATCTCTCTCCTGTCAATCACACCATGAAGGCCACACCTTTTCCGGTGGGAGGGGGAGGGATTATAAAACCCGGAAGTGTGGGTGTGGCTCAGTCTCTGCATGATGGGGGAGGCAGAGGTCACGACTCTGTCTGAGCTGTGATTCAACTGAACACACTGAATGTCTACTGAACTGTGAGTGTGGTGTTTTGTGTGGTTTTATGGTGGTTCCACCCGGCTTGAAATAGTATGAAACTGCATTTGAATGTGGCGGCCTTGCACCCTCCTTGAAATGGTATGAAACTGCACTTGAATTTGGTGGCTTTGCACCCTCCTTGAAATGGTATGAAACTGCACTTGAATTTGGTGGCCTTGCACCCTGCTTCAAGTGGTATGAAACTGCACTTGAATTTGGTGGCCTTGCACCCTGCTTGAAGTGGTTGGAAACTGCACTTGAATTCGGTGGCCTTGCACCCTGCTTGAAGTGGTAGGAAACTGAACCTGAATTTGGTGGCCTTGCACCCTGCTTGAAGTGGTATGAAACTGCACTTGAATTTTGTGGCCTTGCACACTGCTCGAAGAGGTAAGAAACTGCACTTGAATTTGGTGGCCATGCACTCTGCTTGAAATGGTAGGAAAATGGATTTGAATTTAGTGGCCTTGCACTCTGCTTGAAATGGAATTTCAAGGAATAGCCATGAGTCAACTGCCAGCCCACCAGCCGTGAGTGAGCTGCCAGCACATCAGGCTTGAGGGACTGAGCTGCCACCCCAATAATCTATTTGGCCCACAATGTCCATACTAGCTCTCTGGACACCAGTAATCCCTGCAGCCAACAACACCCATACCAGTACTCCAGAAAGCTCCCCCCCCCCCCCCCCCCACTGGCCACCAATTTTGGAATTGGTGGAGAGGTGGAATATTGCGTCTGGGGAGCCCTCCCATGGGCCCTCCCATGTGAGCTTATATTACAGAATTTTTCCCATCATTATTCTTTTGCTCATTCTAGCATGTTTATATTTTTCTAGTATTATTTTACTATTGTATACCAAAATTGTTTATGTCCCTTTTGCTTTTCTAATTTCCTATTACTGTCATCCCCGCACTTGTCAAAACCCTCTAAGTTTTCTACTAAATTAATCTTCAAGTTTGCTTCTCTTCATTGTATATATCTTCCTATCAATGGAGGCTCTAGATGTGGGAGCTACAGGTATTTTTATTTCTGGATGGTTATTTGTTCTACATTTTCCACAACTGTTTGAATTTCTCCCCCTCCTCTGATCATGGTTTACTTTCATTTAGCTGTTTCTAACCATATGCTGAATATTTCTCAGCTAAATAAAATTGGGCTTTACCCAATCGACAACTATTACTCCGAGGTTATCTTTGACCATTTTTAAATATGCAAAATCTGATTGAATTATGATCACAACCATTGAAATTATTTCCCATAGATATCCCTCAAAGTTTCGTTCTCTAAAACTAAGGACATAAAATGTGGAACTTGCCTCCAAAAATTATACTTGAAGTGAAAGACATTGATGTAATTTACCATTGTATTATTTTACAATGAAATTAAATCAGAGTGGATAAAAATGTGGGAATATATAATTTAGAGATACCACGTGGAAACATGCTTTTCAGCCCATGTCGACCGGTGATCACCCCGTACACTAACAATGTTCTACACACTAGGGGCAATTTAGAAATTTATCGTAACCAATTAACCAAAGCCTTTGGAGTGTGGGCGGAAACTGGAGCACCTGGAGTAAACCCACGCAGTCACGCAGTGTACAAACTCTATAAAGACGCTTAAAAAGATGGTGCCTGCCTGCGGTGACTTTTGCGAAGCACCAGAACATAAAAGGTTCACCTACAACTTCCAACAACTCACCCGCATCAAGGAAACGGCAGAAATCTGTGCCGTTTTGAACAAGCTGCTTGGGCACCTGAAGGCTCTTGTGATTTTGCAATCTCCCACAACTGCGGGAGCCCTGGACTTTAAACTTTCCTATGCTCGATATAATGGTATATGGACACACTGATCTGTTCTGTAGTCATGCCTACTATGTTCTGTTGTGCTGAAGCAAAGCACAAATTTCATTGTCCTACCAGGGACACACGACAATAAACTCTCTTGAATCTTGAATCTTGAATCCATTAGTCAGGATCAAACTCGGGCCTCTGGCACTGTAAGGCAGCAACTCTACCGTCGCGCCACTGCGCCATGCCTAAGGGCGGAGATTAGAGACCAGGTAATCATCAGTCCACAGTGCACAGACATAATTCCCATTTTAAAGTCCAACATCTTGTTTGTTTTTTTTGTAGGTCTTCACAGTTGAAGCTATGATGCCTTATGTGCAACACCTTGCGGGGGCACACAGTAAGAACTTGTTTCTTAAAGACAAGAAGAAGAAAAGCTTGTGGTTAGTGACAATCTTACACAATAGACAGGTCAACTTGAATGACCTAGCAAAGAAGCTGGGTGCTGGAAGCGGAAATCTACGCTTTGCAGATGAAGGGATAATGATGGAAAAACTCAAAGTTGGTCAAGGTTGTGTGACACCACTTGCTTTATTTTATGATAAACAAGGGGATGTAAAATTTGTGTTGGATTCAAACTTTGTGGATGGAGGACATGAAATAATCTATTTTCATCCGATGACCAATACAGCCACTATGGGTATAAAGCCTGTGGATTTCCTACATTTTGTAAAGGAAACAGGCCATGAACCCATAATTGTAAATTTTGATTAAAATGTTAAAACAACTTTGGACTGATTAATTTTTAATTAACATTTTTATGGAATCCTCTGGAATTCCCAAGCTGTGTCACTTCCACAGCAGCCAACTTACCACATTGTGCAGATGAATTGTCCACTGGTTTGTTCTGTGTTGATGATCAAAGAGAGAATATTAGCAAGGACCCAGAACAAGCCTCTGCTGCGCTTCATATGCCAGGAAATCTATTTCAACTACTTGAATAAGCAGATGGCATTGTCTCATTCACAATCCAGTATCCCAGTTAGTATAGTATCCTCTCATTGCCCCAGTGGAGTACTAGCATGGAATTTGCAAATGTAGGAAGAATACTGATACTTGCATCACACATTTACACTTGCTTTGTATCTGGGAAGCCAACACATGAATAAAGACTGCAGATGCTGAAAACTGGAGTGAGAAAAAACTGCCTTCTGAATGCAAACTGCAGTTCTTCAATTTTAGTCCCATGAACTAAAGTATTAAAAAAAAAGAGGCAATTTAATAGAAACATATACAACTCTCGGTGGATTTGACATGGTAAATGCTGGAAGTATGCCTCCCCATACAGGAATGTTTAAGAGCAGAGGCCCTGGCCTCAGTATAAGGGGTGGCCCATTTAACAATGGTGAAGAATTTCCTCACTCAAAGAGGCGTGTCCTTGAAATTCCATGCCCCAGAAAATAATTGAAGACTGAATCCTTGTATTTATCAAAGCCAGGTTGAATAAATTAGTAAGGAAGACAAGAATTGCTTTAGAGGCTGGAACTTGGGAAAAGTTGGATCAGCCTTATTTTTATTGAATAGAAGAGCAGGCTGAAGAGGCTAATCCTGTTTCTGTTTCTTATGGTCTAAAGACAAGTTGTTCAATGTTTAGAATTAGACTTGGATGCTGCCTGACTGGCAGAAACATCACAGGGGCTTGATTGGTGCCAAGTTCAAAGCAAATATAGTGCATCTTCCAAGATACACTTTGCAGGCCTCGTTACCAATCCTTGTAGCTGCTTTGAATGGCAAAAGTACAATAACGTAGCAGGCAGAATTAACGTGACAAGGTCATGGGAGTATGCTCAAAGCTGTCAGTAGCCCACTTGGCCTGTAAAAGTGATCTAGACCTGGGAAAAAGCAAGTACCAGGATCTGGTCTGTCAAATTCAGTAGAAATGGAAAGTCCCATCCCTTCACAGAATGGTAAAAATCTTGTGGAAGAGTAAACTTGAAATATGTTAAAGTTGTAGTATTTGAATCTGATCTCCACATCTGTGATGAGCATATGAATGTTCCACACACCCCGACATTCTGCTAATTATGGCCAAATATCGCAAACTTACATACAAGTGAATGTTGTTCTTAAAAATGCAAAACAATAAATTGGTATCCATTGAACAATGAAAATAAATATCCTGAACACTTAGCTAAGATGGGACATGGAAAATAATGCAAAACATTAAATTCTAAGCTAATAAAATGTATTAATTATAAAGAGCAGGGTGAATGGGGTTCTTATATTTAGTGCAATATTTATTACTACCACTATAAGTCTTGACATTTTATGTAATACCTTCGGCAGAATCAATCTGAATTTGGCCTGCAAAATGCAGTTACCTTGACTGCATATAGAAAACCATATAAGCTACCTGAGAGTGCCTGAACACTCAATTCACAGTACATTATGATATTGTGTTTCTGATATGGCAGCAAATTCTATACTGTGTATAGAAAAATTAAGTGCAATAAGACTTGAATGATAATATTAACTCAATAAAGTATATAACTGAATATATTAAACTACTTTATTGCAGAGCACACAAGCAACATATGTAAAGGACTTTTCTGCAGGATATAAAGTAAGAAAGGTCTAATTCAGTAATAATTCCATTTCCGCAGGATAAAAAGGAATCGAACAATGAGAAAATTAAAAGGGAGAAATATATCAGGAAGGTGGTATATTCGATTACACAAAGCACCAATGCCATGAACCACAATTTACAGTGTCAAACACACAGAATAAAAGTTTGCAATCAACAGTGAGGACTGTTCTTTTCCTAGACCAGCTAGAATCATTTACCAGAATAATCCCAAATAAGCTTTTACAACTGGTTAAATTAATAAAATAAATAATTCCCTCATTTCTGAAATCTGGGTGATAATCTCTTATACAAATCTGCCAGCTTTCACATAACTGGTACACATTCAAGGGAATGGGAGTAGCTCTCCCGCTAATGAATGTAATAACAATACAGGAAAATATTTATTATACAATGAAGTTTTTAAATGCATTTGAATACATTATATAACAGTAAGTATTAAAAAAAATACATATTTGCTTTATGTCGACATCATATATTGGAAAACTACTTTGCCTTGCATATTTAAAGTTTCACCATTTATATAATTAATGTTTGTGTTTGGCACAAGTATTCGGCATTAGCCCTTTCAACACAAAACATGTGTATACAGTGTCTTTACAGTCATAAAAGGTTCCAAAGTGCAGTGCAGGAATGTTATCAACAAATTTGAAACTAAGCCACATTAGGAAATTTGGAAAGAACAGCACTGATGACCAAAAGCTTGATTAAGCTGTTAGGTTTGAACATGCATATTATAGGGGAAAAGTTAACAGCTGGAGAGGTTTTGAGAGGGAAATCTAAAGCTTGCAGTTGCAATTGCAGTTGAAGACATGGCTCCCAAGATTGGAACAAATATAATCAGGGACAATCAAGATGCCCAGAAAGGCAGATATCTTGGAAGGGTTTAGGACGACATATTGCAATGATAGCAAGAGACTAGAAAGAGGATTAGAGTTTTTTAAATGAGGCATTTAATACCCATTAATTAATGGAGGTCAGCAAATACAGAGATAATGGATGAACAGAGCTTGATGTGAGATGGGACATAAGCAGCCAGATTATAGTGTAGAAGGTCAGAAGTTGGAGGTTAGACCCATCAGAGGTGCAGTGGAAATAGCCAACAGCATGGATGAAGGTTTCAGAAGCAGATGAACTGAGGTACGGACGAAGTTGGATGATGTGATGAAAGGCGTTGCTTTCGCGATCATGCATATTTTGCGATTCTTGTGATTAATTACGTTGAAGTGGGAAAAGAAGCTATTGTAATTCTCTGGCTACAGCCAGATAGACAAGATTGGGAACACATGCGCAGTCCACCCAGTTACATAATGATGGTTTGGGGACTTAAGAAGATAGTGTAGTCAGTCACATTAAAATCTGCTAATATGTCATGGCATTATGACGGGAAAAACCTGGCTGGAATTCAAATATAGAAAACTGGGAAAGATGGGTTTCACAATTGAGGACTTCAGGAATGAAAAATATGTTAGATTTGGGAGATAGTTTGATTGATATAAGGTATAAAGTTTGATCTTTTACAAAGAGAGAAGGATGGTAGTATTGAAGACAGGATTAAAGTACCTAAGAGAACTGTTGTTAATCTCACCCAATAGGTGTTCAGCGGGTAAAGGGTGAAGGCAGCATGTGGGGTCATATGGACAAGCCATGCTCAGAAATAGGAGAAACAATTATAGAAAGGCAAGCTAAGAAAATGTTTTGCCCTCTGGGAAGATGAGGAGACAACTGATCAAATGATGTCAATCTCAGTGACAAAGAAGTCTAACTTGTTATTGAAGTTGAGATGGAAGACATCGAGGAGAGAACTCTAGGATGTTTTTCAGAGAAAAGTCTGGAGAAGTTTTTATTCATGAAAGTGTGAAGTAAAAGTAATTACACTTCTAAGCAACACAAATGTTTAAGGAAACACTTGCAATTGGGTCAAATAACCACTCAATTACTAATCATGAATGTGAATGAATTCAACATAGTAAAATGTGCCGATGGAAAATGAATAGGCAGGGAAAAAAAGAGCAATAACATCTATCAACTATAATATTTGTACCAACTATCATTGTAAATAGTTAATTGTAACTATCACTGAAACAAATATGAGTAATTTCCTTAATTACCTACATAGTTGCCTGGATCATAAATTTTAAAATACAATTTATACTCTAAGGATGGTAAAACTGAAACATACTCCACCCCCATACCACCTGTATGTTCGACCTGAGTTATCCTCAAATTTCTTCAGTTTTATGTATTTATGGCATTGATAAGATTAATCCTGATTGTGCTTGCACTACCAAGCCAAATTACCAGCATTGTTTCCTTACAACAGTGCACAAAATGTTCATTGATATCATTGCTTTATACTGTTTATGCTATTCCATAGTTCAATCCAAAAAAAATGTAGGCTCAGCAAGTATTGCTATGAATGCACATCTCTTCTCCCCATCAACAACAACCCATATCCTATTTTCCTAAACACACAATCGCTGTCTCCTATTCCAGATGCTTGGCCTGATATGTGTTTTTTTATCCACAAACTAACGTAGGAAATAGGAGAAATTGGCCATGCAATTCCTCCAACTTGCTTCATTATTCAATGATGTCACAGCTGAGCTCTCCTACAAAGTCTCAGTTGGCAGATATATTTCTCTATAATTGGTCTGCAGGTTTTCAACATGTCTGGACTTTAAAGCAGGAGCCTTTGAAGCAATATATTGATCAACTTAATTTGAAAGATGAGAAAAACATATCAGACAGACTCAGGCACTCACAAACTGCAAATATCCTTCCCTGTCTCCCCATAATTACCGTAATACGGGTCTCAATCTACATGCTACAACCCTACCTTTGTGGTCTCCCACTACCCAGCTATTCTCTCTCATATGGGTCTTCGTATTATGGCATGAGGTTTTCAAGTCATAATATATGATGAAAATGTCCTATATGATGCCTTTATTTCTTTCTATGGGACAAATACCCAAATTTCAAAATGTAAAAATAGCATTGCAACTAAGCAAATGAGGCATCATAGCAATAAAAGTGAAGTGATTATGCTTCACAGTTGAGACACGTAGACAATCCACCACATTTTTTACTATTAAGATATTTTAGAGACAATTAGCAATTTGTCATTATGCAAAACTATGACTGATATCTTCAATACATTTCTCAACCACTTTATAAAAATAATTTTAAAATACCTGTGTACAGGCAACAGCTTGCACCTATTCAGCACTTTTGATTCAAAAAAAACCCATGGTACTGCATAGAGGCACATTGTCAAACAAACAGAGACACAAGGACTGCAGATACTGGAACCTTAAGGAACTGGGGAAACCTAGTGGGCCAGGCAGCATCTGCGGAGGGAATGGACAGACGACATTTTGGGTCAGGACCCTTCGTCAGACTGATTGGAGTAAGGGGGTTGATATCCAGTTGCAGTTGCAAAATAAAAAAAGGTTCAGAGAGGATAAAAGGGAGTCCAGAAGGAGGAATGTTGGTGATTTCTAGGAGGAGGAGGGAGAATTTCAGAGCAAACAAGCATTGGGAAAATAGGGTGCGAGAATGTGAAGCAAAATGGAGATGTAAACATTGGTAGAGAGTGAGGGGTGTGAAGCGCAAAGGATTATGGGGGAAACTCCACAGTATGGGATCAAATATACTATCAATCAATCTTAAAAAATAATAAATATTTGAAGACCTTTCTTACATTAGCTAGACAGAAGTACCTTAGAAACTTCTATTTAATCTTTCAGAAAATTGGAAGAAACTCTCAGATTTTTTTGCTTGTAAAGGAACTTGGACCATGCATGTGGGAGATGCTCTCCCATGAGATTGGGATGAGGAAGAAATTGAACTTTCACTGGAACTGCTCCGCGTCTCTGTACTCGCACTACTTTTCTTCATCTTTCGCCTTTTTGCCAAATGAGCATCTTCAACACTTTGGAGGAAAAACCCTTCCCTCTTGTACTTATGTAATGGCTAAAAAACAAACAACATATAAAATTATAGCAACCATAATGTCATTACAAGTGTAATATACCAGAAAATAATTTTGTGAAGACTGAGCACAGGTTCACCGCCAATTTTCCGGCAACTGGTGGTCTGATACCTCTTGTAATCCAGACAAAATTACGAGAGCGCACTTGAAATCCCCGCCAGAGGTCCCTCTGAAAAATATGATGAGATAGCCCATCGCAACCTCAATGTGAATTCCGTGGCTGCTTGGCGGGTTGAATTTGCCTACTGTGGCTGGGGCTCTGGAACTCAAGCCCAGCCAGAGCTGGCTGATCTGTTCTCACAGCCGTCTTCCGAAGCCGACTCTGCGGGCCGGTATCTCCCCCCTTCTCTCCTGGTATCGCCGACGTACTACACCTTGCTAGATGTTGGCGACTACAGGGGTGAAGGAGGAGGAGGAGGCGGCAGGGGAGTGGGGACCGGGCAGGTGAGAAGGGAAGGAGCCCCACAATAATCGAGTGTATCCTGTTGGTGGTGGAGGCCCGAAGAAACCAAGTCCTGTCGGGGGCTACAACGTGAGCCACAACAATAGCAGCGCCAACTGCTGAACAAGGGCTCGCTGGTGCAGACCAGCGGCATTGGTGCCCAGTTTTTGGTGAAATGACACAAAGTGCTGGAGTAAATCAACAGAGTAAATCAGTCTGAAGAAGGATCCCGACGTCACCTATCCGTGTTTTCCAGAGATGCTGCCTGACCCTACTCCAGCACATTGTGACCTTTAGTGTATTAACCAGCATTGTTTCAACTACGTACAGTAACACCTTACCCAGTTGTTGCAATCAGCAACAACGGAAACATTTCACCCCACTATGGTTCGTTATTACGAGGGTTTACTGTACTTTATAAATATTTGCATTTGAAACCTAAATTATTATTTTTTCCTTTAAAGAAGATCTTTACTTTTTGTAGCAAATTAATGTATGCATGTTATTACAATATAATAACTCAATTAATTTGGCCAGTGTTTCTGATTTAAGATTCAAGATCCTATCATAAAGCTTACCTTGAAATAGCTGTTGGAAGAACATTCAAGACTATCTGGAGATGTCAAAGGATTGGAGGGCAAGCAGTAGCTTTTTTGAAACCAGTTGTTGAAACTGGAGCTACTTAATTTCAGACGAGAGTCTGGATCCACAGTCAGTAAACCTGTGGAATTTGTAAGTTAAACTTAGTACCATTCTAATTTTATTTTAAAGCTTCCTAATACGAACATTAAAAAATTGCCCATTGGTCTATGTTTATAAATAAAAAATAAATTAACTATTTACAGTGAAAATTTGTTAATGTGCGATGTGGCTATTTGGAAATGTCAATGGATCTACGTCTGGTCCTCTGGGTGATGTTCTGCACACTCCCATTAAACTTACCAGGTTCCTCTTCCCCTCGCTCCTTATAAAACCATCCCAGCACTTTTTCCCGCATTCCCTTTAAACCACTCCGGGGACCAGTTTCCTGCACTCTCTTTAAACTCCCAAGGGCCTATTTCCCAAGATCCCATTAAGTTCACCAGGGCCTTCTATCTTCTGTTTTCTTTAAACTTGCCAGGTACACCGAAAAATATACGATAGCACAGTGAAACATCTACACGTTTATTAGGTATAAACAGGAATAACACCCAACAGTTCAGAAAATCAGCTGGTTCAGCGCATGAATATGCTGGATTATTAGAGGTTATTCATAGCAATCTTGGGCCGACAATTTAATTGCCCTGAATAGCAGAATTTCAAAGACACATTACCTTGTACGAGTTCCTTAGCTTCTTGTGAGACATTGTTCCAGATTTTTCCCGTGAGTGTGAGGTGCCTTGTGATTTCATTAGTACTTAACATAGCTGTATTCTGCATATTTACGAATGGAATTTGTCCTGATAACATTGTATACTAGAATACAACAAAATACACATGCATGTAAAGACTTATATGTCAAATAGAGGACAACATATTTTAACGTGATATCGGTAAAAAGATCAGTTTTACAAGAGCATTTAAATCAGACGTCATGGAATCAAATCCAAAAGTTATTTTTGATTCAAGCACCATCAAACAGGTTTTGCTAATATAGTGTAACCAAACAGCATGTCAAGCAGCATCCGAGCAGTCACCATTTTTGGGTTGAGACCCTGCATCAATTATGCTAATACTTGGTCTGACAACAATATTCTGTAATAATTTAAATGAGTGAATCTGACACTTATTGCCCTTTAATAGACAAAGTGTTGGAGTAACTCTGCGGGTCAGGCAGCATCGAGAGATTTCAGTATAAACCAGTATCTGAAGTTGCTTCCTACACTTATTTTTCCTTTTTCTGCTGTAAACATTCTGGTGACAAATTAATCTGGATGGCCATCCAGGGTAAATTAAGCGTAATTGCCATGGTAACCAAAACTCCACACATCCAAGTTGTTGCCAGTGTAATCTATAAGAGCGGACCACTGCCCAGTCTCAAGTAAGTTATGTTCTTGAGGTGAGAATGGAAATTTGGATTGGTGCAGCTGAAGAAAGGAACATGTTTTTTTTCTTCACCATCCTATTTATGAATTTATTAGCCAACCACAACTCTGGCAACTGACGTTTGCAGAAGTGAGTCCGAGGAAAGTAGGCAATGACACTTTGCTAATACCAGGTAATGTACCCTTTAGGATCCATTTTAGTTCCTGTGCCACTTTTAACTAACCATGTAATTGTCAAATTGTTGTAAAAACCTAAATAGTTCCCTCATATTCTTCAGGAAAGAACAATGAAGCACTTACCCGCTCCTGTCTAATTTGACTCCAGATCACATTCACATTAGATTATCTGAGAAGCCACAATTCTTTATAAGGCAAATATGAAAATCAAATCCTCAGAATTTATTTAAAGAAGGCACAGACAATGAAATACGATTTCTGCTGAAAAAATAAAGAAAATAAAGATTCTGGGAATTATTTATGTGTTAGGATGAAGTGTTAGCCCTAGACCAACCTCTTCCAAATATTCACTGATATGCCCCTACAGTTCACAGATTAAACTGATTCTTCTTCTTGCATATGGCGTGCACAGCCTAAAGTTCCAGGACAACGTGTTCTATTTGATCTTATTTGATTGTGCACGCCAGGTTGATTGTATTCGTTGAAACAGGGTGGATCACGTGAAGGTTGCAATCTCCCACCCCAATAAACTGATTGATCCCATATTACTTAACAAAATGCACACAAAAATCAGAGCTTAAATTATAGATATGGGCATAATATTCAAACAATGTCTCATCGTGCTCCACTTGAACACTGTTTCCCATTGGAAGTGCAAGTTTGGTGAATTGACCCAGTTGACTATAGAATTAGAATCTGGACATGCAGTTTACCCCTACTTTTCTAAACAAGGAGCAGTGAACATTGAATTTCTGTTTTAGGTAGAATGATAAAACCCAATTCCCATGTAGTAAAAGACAATCATTGGACATCCCACCATACCAATCGTATTTCATTGTTACATAATTTATACATAGTTAAAGCCTAATGCTGAGTCTCAACCCGTAACATTGACTATCCCTTTGCCTCCACAGATGCTGCTCGGTCAGTTGAGTTATTTCTTTATGTTACTTAATTTATAGAAGTTTTAGGTACTTACAAGTATTACTCCTAGACTCCACAGGTCGCAAGACTCATCATATCCATTTTGTTTGAAAATCTCAGGAGCTGCATATTGTAGAGTGAAGCATGGTGTCCTCAATGGCTGGTTATCACATGGCTTAACTCTTGAAAACCCAAAGTCTACTATCTTGATTGGTGCATCAACATTCTGGTCAGCAAACAAAATATTCTGTTTGCAAAAGAAAACAAAATATTAATTTATTAATCCTTCAAATACAAATATGAAAATAGAAGTTTAAATTTATTAACTTAAATTCTGAAGCATATCCGATGCATTTGTTTGACTCATTAATTATAAGATTAGATTCCTTACATGACAGTCAATTTATAGTCAAAATATAATAAAAATAAATCATACAAAGTAAGCATTTACATTATATCAAAACTTGATCATTTAAGGTACCTGGGCAATTAAAGTAGATTTTTAAAATGTATTTGATATTCACACAACAAGTTCAAATAAAACTGATGAATCCTTTTAAATATTTTAAATACTGGAATTAGTTAATTCGATTGAGTATTTTGAATTCTCAAACCAATTTGAGCTAGATTTTCGTGGATAGTTTAGTTTTTTAGTTTAAAGATACAGCATGGAAACAGGCCTAAGGAGTCTGTGCCGACCAATGATCCCCGCACACTAACACTATCCTATACACTGGGGACAATTTACCATTTTACCGAAGACAAACCTAGTTGTCTTAGATCATTGTGAGCATAAATCTGAATAAAGAGAGTTGGGGAAAGCTCCAATCATAATAGTATAAACAAACCTTACTAATAACATAACATCAAAGCACAACTACTATCACTTTTTTGCCAGAAAGCCAAGAATGCATGGTAATGCTTCAATCTGATCAGTGTCGGTTTAGATTGTTCATATCTGAGCACAACACCACAAGGATTTCCATAGCTGATGACAGCTTGATTAAGCACCATTCAATTTACTCTGTATTGTCCATCACCCTGGACGTAAAATATAACAGCAACTCAAACACTGTTACAAAGAAAACCAATGTTGTAGGATTAAATGACCTTGCAAAGAAAGCTCTTTTCAATCAGCACCCAACCAAAAGCAGCTGCAGAGTGCCCAAAGTTCAACGTAATTAACATCTGCGAAAAGACACTTGGGCCGAATGGCCTAATTCTACTCCTATAACTTGTGAACTTGTGAACACTTGGTACCTCTACCAGAAAACAATGCGACAATTCAATGAGAATGACTAGACGATTCAGAATTAGCCGTAAATACAAAACATTCTTGGAGTGGCCACATTATCATGTCTCTAGAGCAGAAAATACAGCCCCATGGATACCTAAAAGCTAAGGTGCAACTAAAATATTGTGCCCTAGAAAACAGATGGTGGGTGCAATGAGCAGGAGATCCAGCGACCAGCCAATAATCACAATATGCAGGCATGTTTCAGAATTGTTAAAGCTACAAATAATAGCTTCGATATCCAAAGGACTTACTCCTTGAAGGGCCAAGGATAGAAGTGTTCTTTTCGGGGATGGAGAGGCAGTTAGCATCTGTTGAAGGAACACCTCAAATAACTCCTGAATAGAGACTCTGTATTTGACGCATGTCTCCTTGATTTCTATTTCACTATCCAGCCAAGATTCAAAAGTCAAGAGTGTTTTATTGTCATATGTCCCAAAATGGGATAATGAAATTCTTACTTGCAGCAGCACAACAGATATGTAAACATAGCACTCTGTAAACCCATAATAAACACCAAAAGAAAGTTTAGTATATCTATATAAAATATAAGACAAATAAATAAACAAACAATCGTAGTGCAAAGACAAAAATAATGTCCCAAGTCTATGTAGCTCTGAACTTATTTGGTGATAGGAGCATTTAATAGCCTGATGGTTGTAGGGAAGAAGCTGCTCCTGAAGCTGGATATTAGGGTGGCATAGTGGCGTAGTGGTAGAGCTGCTGCCTTACAGTGCCAGAGACCAGGGTTCGATCCCAACTAAGTGGGCTGTCTACGGAGATTGTAGGTTCTCCCTGTGATCGCATGAGTTTTCCCCAGGTGCTCCGGTTTCCACCCCCATTCAACGACATACAGGTTTGTAGAATAATTGCCTTCAGAAACATTGTAAATTGTTCCTAGTGTGTAGGATAGTGCTATTACACTGGGGGATCACTGGTCTAGGTGGTCTCGGTGGGCCGAAGGGCCTGTTTCTGCACTGTATCTCCAAAGTTTAAAGCTACAGTTTTCAGATTCCTATACCTTCTTCCTGATGGCAGGAGTGAAATGAGATTGTGGCCAGGGTGGTGTGGGTGGCCTCTCACCACCAGTCCAACCCAGCAACATACTGAAAAATCCATGTGCCAGTTGTAAAATTGAAACCAGATGGTATAATGTATGAAGTTCTAAAACTTGGCAATGAAGAACTTCTAACACCATTTACAATCCCATATGCCTCATCTGGGAAAATGAGGATCTTCCAAAATACTGCAATCATGACTATATTTAAGAAAGGAAGTGCTCAAGATTATATTCCCGGAGAAGAAGGAGGCATTCCACCTCCGATCTTCCCAATGTTGGGGGAGTCCAAAACCAGGGGTCACGGTTTAAAAATAAGGGGTAAGCCATTTAGAATGGAGATGAGGAAACACTTTTTTTCACGGAGAGTTGTGAGTCTGTGGAATTCTCTGCCTCAGAGGGCAGTGGAGGCCGGTTCTTTGGATGCTTTCAAGAGAGAGCTAGATAGGGCTCTTAAAGATAGCGGAGTCAGGGGATATGGGGAGAAGGCAGGAACGGGGTACTGATTGGGGATGATCAGCCATGATCACATTGAATGACGGTGCTGGCTCGAAGGGCCGAATGGCCACCTCCTGCACCTATTATTGTCTATTGTCTTCTGTGCAAAGTGGGAATAGACTGCAATTAGTTCATTGGGAGGGATCCATAATTGCCAGTGATACCGTCCGCCTTTGCTTTGTAGTCTGTTTTTGGGTGGCACAGTGGTTTCGATCCTGACCTCCAGTGCTCTCTGTGTGAAATTTGCATGTTGTCCCTGTAACCACATGGGTTTCCTCCCACATCCCAATGAAGTGCGGGTTGGTGGGTTAGTTGGCCTCTGTAAAATTTGCGCCTTGTGTGTATGGAGCAGATGCGAAACATAGAACTAGTGTGAATGGCTCATCAATGGTCAGGGTGGACTTGATGGGCTGAAGAACCTGTTTCCAGGCTGTATCTCCAAAACGAAAACAAATATAAAATTTAATAAAGAGCTTTAAAGTTATGAAAGGTTTTTCAAATGTTTAATGTGTTAAACTAATTTCCACTTGCAGGGTAATTAACATGAAAGCACAGTCAGGTAATTGGCATAAGAACCAGAGGAAATGTAAAGATTTTTGTTTTCCTCATATCAAGATGCATCGGGAATACAATGCCTGAAGTGGCAGTAAAATAAATTATTTTGTAACTATCAAAAGATGCCATATGTATAGGAAGGAACTGCTGGTTTAAACCAAAGATAGACACCAAATGCTGAAGTAACTCAGTGGGGCAGGCAGCATCGCTGGAGAGAAGGAATGGGTGACATTTCATCCATTCTGAAGTCTGAAGAAGGGTCTTGAGCCGAAACATCACCCATTCCTTCTCTCAAAGATGGCATGTACCTGAAAAGAAAAATTCTTCAAGGTATGAGAATGAAAGGTATGAGAAGGTAAATTTTTCAAGCAGTGTTTGGATGGCATTGACATAAAAACTTTAATAATAGGATAGCTTTTTCAAATTGCTAACACAGGCAGAGTGGGCTCCATGGCTTCATTCTTACATAACATTGCAGAATAGAAGCAGACCACTCTGTCAGTTGTCTTTGCTGTTTATGTTCCACCCAGAGTTCCTTATTTCACCAAGCTGCCAGTTTATCATTTTACTCCTTTGTGTTTCTTTCTTCTTCATGTACCTATTAAGAATTTATTTCGAGGCATCTTTGTAATTTGACATAACTGCTGTTTAGATTGGCATTTCATATTTTAATAACTAATTGCAAAGATTTTCTTCTGAAATCTTTGTTAGATTTACAAATGTACTTAATATTTATGGCACCAATATTTCAATTTGTCTACTCGAGTAAACATATTTTCTCCATCAACCTTGTCAAACATCTCCATACCTTTGAAGTCCTCCATAAGATAATTTCAAACTTCTTTTTTCAGAGGCCCAGCCTGTTCAATCTTTCCAGGTGAAACTTATAACTTATCAATTCTACCAGCATCAATTTCATTCTTCCTTACGTCCTACTTATGTTTCTGTGTCAATTTTTGCAGTAAAAGAGATGTGAACTGTGCCTATTATTCCAAATGTGGCCTCAACAATGTTTTGGACAATTGGTACATAACATCCCGACTTCTATACTCAATATCCTGATTGATGAAGGCCAATGTAGCAAAAGCCTTCTTGACCACCCTATTTACCTGTGATGTTTTCAAAGGATTATGCACCCGCACACAAAGATACATCTGCTCTACAGCACTCCCCAGGGCCTTGCCATTCACTGTGAAAGTTCTACCCTGGTTTGACTTCCCAAAGTGCAACACCTCACATTTATCTGCATTAAATTCCATTAACAATTCCTCAACCCAACTGATGAAGATAACAAAAATTACAGCAGGATCTGTGGATTTGATACTTGAATCCATAGATCTCTTTGCTCTTCTGGCCCACTTTTTAAGGACACCACCGTGATAAGCTGTATATAACATTTTACCTGTAATTGCAAGTCAGTTGTCATGTATGTGAATGCCCTCCATTGGTGCTATTGCTCATTTTATGAAGAAGAATACTCAGCAGGAACAACAAACCTGTACATAGGTTTTAATTCTACAGATCATTTGGAAATGAATTGCTTTCTTTGATTTGTATTAAGTGGTAAAATAAAACATGGGTTAATATTAGTTTCTAATTTACAATTAGGGAACACAATTATTTGAAATGTATTCAATAGTATACATATACCTCTGGTTTTATATCTCTGTGCACAATTCCGCAATGATGCATAAAACGAATTGCAGACACGAGCATGCTCATAATTCTGCTGGCTTCAGATTCATTAAAGTGCTTCCTGTTTTTAATGTGTTCGAAAAGCTCACCTCCTCTCAACAACTCCATAACTAAGTATGTGTGCATCTAGGGGAAGAGCAAAACAGAATCATTATTTTAGAGTTAGAAATGAAAAATGTACATCATCACATTTACCATACATAAAGATTTCAGAATTTAGTCTTTATCACGATAGGATATGTAAACATAGAGTTTGCAGAACACAAGAGGCTAGTAAGTCTTTATATAATTTTATACTGGTAAACAATATTTTCAATTTAATGTGATTAATTGCATATAGCGGACGTAATAACTACAGTTAAGAGCTAATGCAATGGCAATTGACCAACTCACATTTTATTGGCAATAATTTTATAGTTCCCCTAATTTAAACAAAAAAGCATTTCATAAGAACTTTGTGGCTTGTAAGTCAGATCTTTCTGTGCATGTGCTTCTAGATTTGCACTTTCAAGTTGGGCAGTTAGCTACTGTTACTTTTTATCAACAGATGTTCTTGGATAAGCATACTTCTAAAACAGGTCAAAGCATTTTTATTGGAAGCACTATTATGAGAATGCCATGTGATATTATGGCCGACCAGAAATTTGATAGAAAACAAAGTCAAAAAGAAGAATGTCAAATTGAAAAGAAATAAAAAACAATTCAAGACCTTCAAAAGCAATTTAAGTTTTTAAATACTCAACAAAACATTAATTAGAGTAACAAACAGTTTGCTGGAGGTACTCAGTGGGTTGAGCAGCATCTGTGGGTGGAAAGGAGTGGTCAACATTTTGGGTCAAAACCCTTCTTCAGGACTGAGGGTGGAGAGGGGAGAGAGTGTATAAAGAGAGGGGAATTGGTGAGGTTAGAGCTGGAGGTGATTGGTGGGTAGTGGAAGAGTGAAGAATAATAAACAGGTCGAGCTAGGTGGGGGGGGGGGAGTGGAGATGGGAGACAAAGGCAGGTGGGTGATAGATGGAGCCAGGTGATGGGTAGTTGGGGGAAGGGTGGAGGGTGAATGTAAGGACAGTTGCTAGTGTGATAATGTGAGGTTGGAGGAGGTGCAGGTGAGTTTTTATCTCACCTGATAGGGCTGTTAGGGTCCTTCTGCAATTTGTTCTTACATTTAGTGCAAGGTAAACTCTGGCACTCTCCACACTCACTCCTGATGCAGGGTTTTGACCTGAAATGTTAACCATTCCTTTCTGTCCACAGAAACAGCTTTTTCAGCAGAGTGTTTGTTGCTCCAGATTCCAACATCTGCAGTATCATGTATCTCCAGATGATGTTAATTAATATATATGTTTTCTTTTAGATCGTTGAAGTTTTAGATTTATGCTCTGTTTTTACTTTACCTGGTCATGATAGACTTCGTACAGCTTAACAATGTTGGGATGAGCCCCCAAGTGCTTCAGTGCTGCAGTCTCTCTCTGTGTACAGAGTTCCATTCTAAACAAAACATGGCATGTTAGGATTCACACTTTACAACTGGATGGAAGACAAACTATAATGTACATAAAAAAAGCATCACCAGAGAATGATGAATCAAAATCAGCTTACAAAAAAGGTGCTTGAGACGCATGAGTCACAATAAATTATGAACAACACTTTTTTCTCAACACATCAACACAGGAGCACCTGTGTGCTCAGTCCTATCTCCACTCTTTCTAAACACATGGCTGTGTTGGCAAATACAGTTCCAATGCCATCTTTAAATTTGTCAATAATGCCGCCATTGCTGGATGAATAAATGGGAATGATGCATCATAGTATAGGAAGGAGATTGATAATCTGATTGAGTTGTGCCAGAACAATAATCTTGCTCTTAACATTAACGAGACCAAGGAGCTGATTGTTGATTTTAGGAAGGGAAAGCCAAGGATCCATGAACGTGTCCTCATTGGCGGGATGGCGATAGAGAGAGTCAATGGCTTCAAGTTCCTGTGTGTTCATCTCTGAAAATCTGTCTTGTGCCCAGCAAATTGATGCAATCACAACGAAAGCTCATCAACGTCTCTATATCATCAGAGACGTTTGAGGAGAATACGCCATCAAACTTCTATAAATGTACCTTAGAGAGCATACTGACTGGTTGCAAACAGCCTGGTTCGGTAACTTGAATGCCCAAGAACGAAGGAGACTGCAAAATATAGGAGAAGTTGCCCAGTCCATCACGGGTACTGACTTCCCCACCATCTACAGGAAGCGTCGCCACAAGAAGGCAACTAATATCATCAAAGACCCACATCACCCTGGCCACACGTTCATCTCACTGCCACCATCAGAAAGAAGCTACAGGAACCTGAGAATCGTGACCTCCAGGCCCACCAACAGCTTCTTCCCATCAACCAGCAGGCTCTTGAATCACACTGCAGTATCCTAACCGCAGCCCTGCCTCAACATATAGACTTACTTCACCTTGCACCATTATGTCTGGATAACTGGCATATCTGTCAATTTCTTGTATTATTGTTTCTTGAATATTTATTTGTTGTGATATTATGTTAATTTGCCTGCAAAGCTACAGCAAGTAAAAAAATAATTGTTCATATGACAATGAACATATGACAATGAAACACTTTTCACTCTAAACGTAATCTTTTGTATGATTTCCTACTCTTCTTTGCAAATAACTTGTTACTTTACTCTTCCTTACTCCTCATCCCACGCAACAGACTGCACAGTTCTGCCAGTTTAAGCTATGATTATTTATCTATGAACCTCGATCTAATATACCTTGCCTCATAAGATGAATGGCTTTTAAAAGGGGTGAAACAAATACTAACCTATCCTGAAAGACTGCTGAGGCTATTTGGTAGGTTGTCAAGAAAATAAAGTCAAGTATGTTCTATTGTCATATGTCCCAAACAGAATAACAAAATTCTTGTTCTGGTTAAGTCTGGGTAATTTGTAAAGAGTAGGGATCAATTCTGGTATTGTCCTTTTTCTAAATGCTATTTTAAAATAACGAACCATCAGATTTAGCTTCATCTGTCAGTTTATATTGGTTGTTTCTTTTAAAATAAAACATTTTCAGAAAAGCTAAAATCGTACAAGACTATTTTAATTGTTTTTAAATAAATCCTTCTCTTTAAATTTTGTTGTGAACATAACTTTTTTCTTTTTGATTGAACTTATTAATTATTACCGCCTGCTGATGATTTTCACACAATATTCCTGTCCAGTCCTCTTATGCCGGCATTTCCTACAAACAGAAAAGCTTCCTTCACCAAGTGGTTTTTCTTTCAGGTTCATTTCATAGTTTTGGTAAAACATGGAATCCTACACAAATAGAAATTAATATCAATTTAGTACATGGTTAAAAGGTTTCAGAATAAAACTATGATCTCTTTATTCAGTTAAGAGCCTGATCCTAAAAATACGATGCTATTGTTTTTGCAAGTGAGTATTCCAAAGCACATCATTATTTTATGATTTTGTAAAAATATATTTTAACTTATCTTCAAATCTTAATATCACCAAAGCATTGTGTTGTGTTTCTCTACAAAACAGAATATCCGAGAGTAATTATAAGCTCTCCAACCTTTGTCATGGCACCGCATGCAGCTGCACTGTCGCCTGGTCTTTCTGTGGTCATTTGCAGATTGCATGTAGTATTCATTATAGCATTTCGATTAAAGAGTATCGAAGGTGCCACAAATGAGTAACCCTGTGTACAGAAGGAGCAGTAACATGAATACCCATACGCGATTAAGCATGAATCCTAATAGACATGTAAAAATTCCTAACTTAGAGATGCTCTCTGACTTTCAGCCCCTTCAGAATATGAGTGTCATAGAATTTAAAGTCATACAGCGTGGAAACAGGCATTTGACCCAACTTGCCCACACCGGCCAACATGTTCCAGCTACACTAGTCCCACCTGCCTGCGTTTGGCCCATATCCCTCCAAACCTATCCTATCCATGTAGCTGTCTAACTGTTTCTTAAATGTAGCGATAATCCCTGCCTCAACTACCTCCTCTGGCAGCTCGTTCCCTACACTCACCACCCCTTGTGTGAAAAAGCTACCCCTCTGATTCCTATTAAATCTTTTTCACTTCACCTGAAAGCTATGTCCTCTGGTCTTCGATTCCCATATTCAGGGCAAGACACTCTGTGCATCTACCCAAACTATTCCTCTCATTATTTTATACACCTCTATAAAATCACCCCTTATCCTCTAATGCTCCAATTGTCCCAGCCTGCTCAACCTCTCCCTATAGCTCGGGCCCGCGAGTCCTGGTAACATCCTGGTAAATCTTCTCTGTACCCTTTCCAGCTTGACAGACATCTTTTCTATAGATATAGAAACATAGAAAATGGGTGCAAGAGAAGGCCATTCGGCCCTTCGAGCCAGTGCCGCCATTGAATATGATCATGGCTGATCATCCAAACTCTGTACCCCGTTCCTGCTTTCAACCCATATTCATTAGCCCCAAGAGCTACATCTAACTCTCTCATGAAAACATCCAGTGAATTGGCCTCCACTGCCTTCTGTGGCAGAAAATTCAACAGATTCACAACTCTCTGGGTGAAAAAGTTTTTCCTCATCTCAGTCCTAAATGGCCTACCCCTTGTTCTTAAACTGTGACCCCTGCTTCTAGACTTTGGGAACATTTTTTCCTGCATCTAGCCTGTCCAATTGTTGAATTGTGTATTTTTCTATAAGGTCCCCTCTCATCTTTCTAAATTCCAGTATATATAAGCTCAATCGATCCATTCTTTCTTCATATGTCACCCCTGCCATCCTGGGAATGAACCTGGTGAATCTATGCTAACACTGCCTCAATAGCAAGGATGTCCTTCCTCAAATTAGGAGACCAGAACTACACACAATACTCTAGGTGAGGTCTCTGTACAACTGCAGAAGGACCTATACTCAAATCCTCTCGTTGTGAAGGCCGATGTGCTTTCGCATTAGCTTTCATCACTGCTTGCTATACCTACATGTTTACTTTCAGTGTCTGGTGTACAAGGACACCCAGGTCTGGTTGCACTTTCCCTTTGCCTAATCTGACACCATTGAGATAATAATCTGCCTCTTCGTTCTTTCGCCAAAGTGGATAACCTCACATTTATCTACATTATACTGCATCTGGCATGCATCTGCCCACTCACTCAACCTGTCAAAATCAAAGTCACCCTGCAACCTCCTATCATCCTCTTCGCAGTTCACACTGCCACCCAGCTTTGTGTCATCAGCAAATTTGCTAGTGTTACTTTTAATCCCATCATCTAAATCATTAATATATATTGTAAATACTTGCAGCCCCAGCACCGAGCCTTGCGGTACTCCACTACCAGTCAGAAAATGATCCGTTAATTCCTAATCTTTGCTTCCTGTCTGCCAACCAGTTCTCTATCCATGTCAATACCCTACCCCCAATACCACGTACTAATTTTGCACACTGATCTCTGGTATGGGGCATTGCCAAAGGCGTTTTGAAAGTCCTGGTACACCACATCCACTGGCTCTCCCTTATCCATTCTATTTGTTACATCCTCAAAAGATTCCAGAAGATTGGTCAAGCATGATTTTCCCTTTATAAATCTATGCTGACTGACCGAATCTGTCACTGCTTTCCAAATGCGCTGCTATTGCATTTTTAATAATTGACTCAAGCATCTTCCCCGCTTCCGATGTCAGGTTAACTGGTCTATAATTCCCTGTTTTTTTCTCTCCTTCCTTTCTTAAAAAGTGGGGTTACATGAGCTACTCTCCAGTCCGCGGGAACTGATCCAAAGTCTGTAGAACATTGCAAAATGATCACCAAAGCATCCACAATTTCTAGGGCCATCTCCTTGAGTACTCTAGGATGCAAACCATCAGGCCCTGGGGATTTATCTGCCTTCATTCCCAACAGTTTACTTAACACCATTTCATGACTAATGTGGATTTTCTTCGGTTCAGCCCTCTGTCTAGATCCTCGGTCCCCTGGTATTTCTGGGAGATTGTTTATGTCTTCTTTAGTGAAGACAGAACCAAAGTACTTGTTTAACTGGTCTGCCATTTCCTTGTTTCCCATAATAAATTCACCTGTTTCTGACTGTAAGGGACCTACATTTGTCTTCACTAATCTTTTCCTCTTTACATATCTATAGAAGCTTTTACAGTCAATTTTTATAGCTTTCGTTCATGTTTTACTTTTCCCCTCTTAACTAACCTCTTTGTCCTCTGTTGAATTCTAAATTTCTCCCAATCCTCTGGTTTGCTGTTTTCTCTGGCCAATTTATATGCCTCTTCCTTGGATTTAACACTATCCCTAATTTCCCTCGTTAACCGCAGCTGAGGCACCTTCCTGGTTTTATTTTTACACCAGACATGGATAAACAATTATTGTAATTCATCCATGCGTTTTTTTCAATCTTTGCCATTGCATATCCACCATCAGCCCTTTAAGTATCTTGTTCTTCTTCTTGCTTTTGAGGCAGCAGATATTATGTAACGCCCTCCAGGGGCTGTAGCCAGTTCAATGTGCTGTTCACGAGGGCCGTGAGGTCTACCCCTCCACCAGGGGGGCGGAGGACAGCGCAGTCGGAAATGGCGTGCTGCGCTGTTTGCTGGTCTGATCCACACACGCAGGCTGCTGCTGCACGCAGCCTCCAGCTATGCATGTTGGTGTGGAACCGGCTGACCCCTGTACGGAGGGTATCGTTTGCCAGTATATCCCAGCCAATTCCCGTCTCATACCATCAGTTACCATTCTTTAAGTTCAGGACCCTTGTTTCTGAATTAACCATGTTACTCTCCATCTTAATGCAGAATTCCACTATATTATGGTCACTGTTGCCCGCGGGGCTTTGCACAACAAGATTGTTAAGTAATCCTTCCTCATTGTACAGTACCTAGTCCAGGATGGCCTACCCTCTAGTTGGTTCATCTACATATCGGCTTCGAAAACCATCCCATATACACTCCTGGAAATCCTCCTCCTCAGTGTTGTTACTAATTTGGTTAGCCCAATCTATATGTAGATTAAAATCACCCAAGATAACTGCTGTACCTTTGCTACATGCATTCCTAATTTCCTGTTTGATGCTGTTTGGTGGTCTGTACACATCTCCAACAATCATTTTCTGCCCTTGGTTATTTCGCACTATAACAAGGTGCCCAGAACTGAACACAATACTCTAAATGTAGCCTCACCAACGCCTTATACAACTGCAACATGACCACCCATGATTTACTCATTCTTGGATTTTTTTTTCTCCCTTTGATTTTTTTTCCAGCAGAACCTGGAGTGTGTTATGAATTGTTTTAAAATTTCTTCCAACAGAGTTGTCTGCCATTGTTATTTCCTGTCAGACTGAACAAAATCATTAAAATATATATAATATAAAAATGGCACGTGTTCCTCAAAAATGCTTACAAATACTCACAGACCACCTTAAAGAATAACTAATGAAACAAAAACTCAATTTTAATACCACTACAGTCAGTTATTCTAATTTGCTTTATCTTCAAGATTAGAAATAAATAAGTTGTTGGATGAATTTTGCATAGAAAGTTAAACAAGAGAATTTGGACCTGTGTCAGAAAACTGAAAGAACGGAAGCAACATCATCTTGTACAAAACTCCCTCTATCCTCACCTATTTGATAACTTAATATCGGCTAAGGTTAGTTCACGGCAACGTCAGGAGCTTCAGGTGATCAGATTCATAAACCACATTAAACAAAAACAAGGATATTTGCTTTATAGATCACTGAAAGGTATTACAAATCATGCTTTCAGATGAAGTTTAAACAATTAAATTAAGTTAGAGTAAATGTTTTCATAGCCAAGCATGCAAGTGTCCGAAAGGTTAATTGCTCTTTGCTAAATTCCCTAATCACAACCCTGCTTGTTGAAGGATTTCAGTTTTGGGGTCACATAATTGACACTTCCTAAACTTTATGAGTAATGGCAAAAATGATATTTATATCATCTGAACCATCGCAAGTTAACTTTAGAGAAATTATTAAACTTGATCTCTGCATTCTTTTAGGTATTTTTTAAAATTCGTAAATACCAGGGGGATTTCTGTCACGTTACCTCAAAAAAAGAATCACTTCCGAAATTTCTGAATCTGATATATTTTGCTGTAATCCTATATATTCTTTGCTGATGGCTGTCTGAAGGAAACCATCATCGGTTTCATTTTTGATAATTTAGTTTGTGCCCTTTACCCAGTGAAGTGGTAATTTCATTCTTGCAGCTCATCAGATCTGTAGATTTTTAATAAAACATCATACACTTTGAAATAATCACTCCGTGAAAAAACTCGATCTTCTAATGGGATGGAGTCATTAATAGCAATCATCCAAATAAAATGTATCTCACATTAAATTTGTCGTGACACTCACTGACAGAAATAGAAAGAGAGAGATACAAAGAGAGCATACAAAGTAATGACAGAGGTTATGCCCCTCCGACCACGCGATAAGTTACATTGTGACTAAAGATTTATCTTCAAAGGGATATTTGGACTTGGATCCAAATTCTCTTGTTTAAGTTTCTATGCAAACTTCATCCAACAACTTATTCACAATTGACAGCTTGATTGGTAAAAATCTGATCTTGAAGTTTAAGTCTTCTTTAAAGGCGACCAATGTGACTAAAGATCCAAAAACTGTCGAGCAGGGGTTGCATTTGAGAGAGACCTACGCAAAAGAAGCCTCCTTCATAAACCTTTAGCGAATCAGAATGAACCAGTGATCACATCTTTACCATTAAATTTGTAGAAGATGCTAAAAAAATATTTTGTTACGTTTTCGAGCCGCCTTCAGGAATGCTTTAATTCAGAGCAAACAGAAGCTACGCAGAACACACTGAACTTGCAAAGGGATATTTTATTGGTTAAGTAAATGGGCAAATTCAAATTGGCAAATAGATGTATGTTCATTTGACAAACAGAAAGCCAGAATATTTTTAAATGGAAATATACAGCAATGTGGAAGTACGGAGGAAATTTAATCTTATTCATGAAATATGGGACATTATCGGTAGGTATAGCAGTAATTTGGAAGAAAATAGGATGTTGGCCTCATGTGAAGTATAAAAGCAGGAACGCCTTGTTGCAGCCTTCGTAAGAACACAGATGGTACAATTTCAATTACTTAATTTTAGGAGGAATACAAGCATACATATAAATGGACAAATTAAGTTGTAGGACTTGGGCACTCAAGTCTTTAACTATCCAATAAGATCACGGGTGATGTGACTGTATATTTAACTCTGCATCCCTGTCTACCTATGGTAACATTTTGCTCCTCGTTTGTCAAGTATTCAGTTACCTCTGCCTCGAAATTATTCTAAGAGTCTGCTTCGTCTGTCCTTCTGGGAAGAAGGTTCCAAATATTCATCAAATATTGAGAGAAAAAATTGTGTCTTCTCTTGATCTTAATAGAACATCTCTTATTTTGTAAACAGCTCTGCCGTAAGAGGAAACATTTTCTCCACATCCACTTTGTCAAAAACACTTTGGATCTTCTGCGTTAAATCAAGTCTATCACTTTTCTATACAACAAATACAAACCCAGCCTGCCCAGCTTTTCCCCATTTGACAGGCCACCCATGTCAGGTTTTAATCCAGTAAAACATATCTGAACTGCTACCATGGCTTCTTTAAATGAGACCAGTATTCAGACGTGATTCCACTGAAGCATAACTTTCCTACTTCTGTATTGAATTCCCCGAGCAATAAATTATAACTTTCCGCCAGCTTTCTTGATTACTTGGTGTTGCTACATGTCCACCCTATGTCCTCTTCACAATTTATTTTGCAAAGTATCCTTGTGACTGCAAATTTAGCACCATGGAGAGAGTTCAGATGATTCCTGGGATAATCATATAACCATATAACAATTACAGCACGGAAACAGGCCCTCTCGGCCCTTCCAGTCCGTGCCGACCATTTGTTTTCCCCTAGTCCCATCTACCTGCACTCAGACCATACCCCTACATTCCCTTCACGTCCATATACCTATCCACTTTACTCTTAAATGTTAAAATCGATCCTGCCTCCACCACTTCTGCTGGAAGCTGATTCCACACAGCCACCACCCTCTGAGTAAAGAAGTTCCCCCTCACGTTACCCCGAAACCTCTGTCCCTTAATTCTCATGTCATGCCCTCTTGTTTGAATCTTCCCTACCCTCAATGGGAAAAACGTATCCACGTCAACTCTGTCTATCCCTTTCATCATTTTAAAGACCTCAATCAAGTCCCCCCTTAACCTTCTGCGCTCCAAAGAATAAAGACCTAACTTGTTCAACCTTTCTCTGTAACATAGTTGCTGGAACCCTGGCAACATTCTAGTAAATCTCCTCTGTACTCTCTCTATTTTGTTGACATCCTTCCTATAACTAGGCGACCAAAATTGTACACCATACTCCAGAATTGGTCTTACCAATGCCTTGTACAATTTTAACATTACTTCCCTACTCCTATATTCATTGCTCTGATTTATAAAGGCCAGCACACCAAAGGCTTTCTTTACCACCCTATCTACATGCGATTCCACCTTCAGGGAACTATGCACAGTTATTCCTAGATCCCTCTGTTCCACAGCATTCCTCAATTCCCTACCATTTACCATGTACGTCCTATTTTGATTTGTCCTGCCAAGATGTAGCACTTCACACTTTCAGCATTAAACTCCATCTGCCATCTTTCAGCCCACTTTTCCAAATGGCCCAAATCTCTCTGTAGACTTTGAAAATCTACTTCATTATCCACAACACCACCTATCTTAGTATCATCTGCATACTTACTTATCCAATTTTCCACCCCATCATCCAGATCATTGATGTACATGACAAACAACAGTGGACCCAACACAGATCCCTGAGGCACCCCACTGGTCACCGGCTACCAACCTGACAAACAGCCATCCACCATTACTCTCTGACATCTCCCATTCAGCCACTGTTGAATCCATCTTGCTACTCCGCCATTAACACCCAAAGATTGAACCTTCTTAACCAACCTTTCCATGGGGAACCTTGTCAAAGGCCTTACTGAAATCCATATAGACAACATCCACTGCTTTACCCTCATCAATTTCCCTAGTTACCGCTTCAAAAAATTCAAGAAGGTTTGTCAAACATGACCTTCCAGGCACAAATCCATGTTGACTGTTCCTGATCAGACCCTGTTTATCCAGATGCTTATATATATTATCTCTAAGTATCATTTCCATTAATTTGCCCACCACTGACGTCAAACTAATAGGTCTATAATTGCTAGGTTTATTCTTTGAACCCTTTTTAAACAATGGAACAACATGCGCAGTACACCAATCCTCCGGCACTGTTCCCGTTTCTAATGACATTTGAAATATTTCTGTCATAGCTCCTGCTATTTCTACACTAACTTCCCTCAATGTCCTAGGGAATATCCTGTCAGGACCTGGAGACTTATCCACTTTTATATTTTTCAAAAGTGTCAGTACTTCCTCCTCTTTGAATCTCATAGTTTTCCATAGCTACTCTACTCTTTCCCCTTAACTCACCGAGTTCAATATCCTTCTCCTTGGTGAATACCGAAGAAAAGAAATTGTTCAATATCTCCCCCATCTCTTTTGGCTCTGCAGATAGCTGTCCATTCTGGTTCTCTAATGGTCCAATTTTATCCCTCGTTATCCTTTTGCTATTAATATAGCTGTAGAAACCCTTTGGGTTTACTTTCACCTTTCTTGCCAAAGCAACCTCATATCTTCTTTTAGCCTTCCTAATTTCTTTCTTAAGATTCTTTTTACATTCTTTATACTCCTCTAGCACCTCATTTACTCCATGCCTCCTATAATTATTGTAGATATCTCTCTTTTTTCGAAACAAGTGTCCAATTTCCCTTGAAAACCCTGGCTCTTTCCAATTTTTACTATTTCCTTTCAACCTAACAGGGACATAAAGATTCTGTACTCTTACAATTTCCCCTTTAAATGTCCTCCATTTCTCTTCTACATCCTTCCCATGAAACAAAGTGTCCCAATTCACTCCTTTAAAATCCTTACGCATTCCTTCAAAGTTAGCCTTTCTCCAATCAAAAATCTCTACCCTAGGTCCAGTTCTGACTCTCTCCATAATTATATTGAAACTAATGGTATTGTGATCACTGGTCCCGAAGTGCTCACCAACGCATACCTCCGTCACCTGACCTACCTCATTTCCTAACAGGAGGTCCAGCACTGCCCCTTCTCTGGTCGATACCTCTATGTACTGCTGCAGGGAATATTTTACAAAAAACAATTGAGCGCATTAGCCTTACAATTGTTGGAAGTTAGTGGAGTGAGAAGCAACCTTAGAGATTCTTGGTGCGGTGCACAGAGCAGATACCAAAAGAATGTTTTCCCTCTAAAAGGAAGCTGGAACTAGGAAGCATAGCCCCATAACAAGACCTCACACATTTAAAATGGAAATGAGAATGGATCTTTTCCTCTCAGAGTGTTTATGAATCTTTGGTGTTCTCTTTCCCATAGGAGATAGAGTCATTAAATATATTTAATGCTGAGACAGATATTTTAGGATAGTAGAGAAGGCAAGGGTTTGACAGGAAGTTCTTCTTCTTTCGTATGGTGTGCACAGCCTAAAGTTGTAAGATAACTTGTTCTGTTTGATCTTCTGTTTGTGCACGCCAGGTTGATTGCATTTGTTGAAACAGGGTGGACCACGTGAAGGTTGCAATCTCCCACCCCGACAGGAAGTTGATTATACAGGATGGCATTGCAAGTTGCCAGATGGCTTACTCCTGACATTAATATGTGGTGAATTTTCTGTCCAGTGAAGTATACTGTTACTTAATGACTGTTACTTAAGGGGTTGTCCCACTGCGGCGACCTAATCTGCGAGTTTAGAAGAGTTTGCCCTCGACTCAAACTCGCAGCATGGTCGACACGAGGTCCTAGGAGGTCCTATGAGGTCACTGGAACTCTCCTTCATGCTCGAGGGAAGTTCCAGCATACTCGCAGCCTCAGTTTGGTCAAAGAAAAATTTTCATCATGTTGAAAAATTTTCCGCGAGTAAAAAAATTGATCGCTATGATTCTTTTGAACTTGTAGTGCAGTGGAGTGGGGTCGCTATGTAGTTATAGGCAGTTGAGCGCAGCCTTAGGCAATCTCCTTCACTGACCTGGCATTTTAATTGGCTCATTGGAGTTTTCAGGACCAAGGAAAACCGACCGGTAATTTAAATGCCCGCTAAACTTTATTATAAGTTGTCTGGATTCTTAAAAGTGTCTCCGCTCCTTCTGCCCCCTTCTCCCCACCTTCTCTCCCCTTCTCCCTCCTTCTTTCCCCCTCTATTCCTTTCTCTCCCCCCCCCCCCCCCCCCCCCCGTGCTCTCTCAAGGACTTACCGTACACTGTGCAGCCGTCTTTTACCTCCCTGTTCATCGTGGGTGTGAATTTCAGACAGCGCTCCCCTGCTTTCCCTGGCCCCCGCCTTTGCGATGCGTTTGTTTGTGTGTGTGTGTGTGTGTGTGTGTGTGTGTGTGTGTGTGTGTGTGTGTGTGTGTGTGTGTGTGTGTGTGTGTGTGTGTGTGTGTGTGTGTGTGTGTGTGTGTGTGTGTGTGTGTGTGTGTGCGATCGGTCGATCCAGCTCGCGGTTGCATCGCTGACGGTCGATCCATCGCGAGGTTTTCCAGACGATTGCCCTCGAGCTTGAAGGTCGAAGACAGTCGCTGTAAAGTCGCATCAGTGGGTGGGACAGGCCCTTTAATTAGACATGTAATTGGAGGTACACAAAAAGCTGGAGAAACTCAGCAATTGGAGGTACTGTGTGCAAGATTATCAATCCCACCTGATATAAGGCATCTCTTTCTTTCAAATTCCACCATGCAAGTTGTTATTGGTGTTCATAATACAATAGTATTTAATTCCTTGGCAATCTATCGTAAGGAGGAATATTAGATGAATTCTACCTATGATTTTCTTATAGTAATATCCCAAAGCAAACACATTTTGCGCATACAAAATTTGACAAAGTTATTGCATAGGGAGGTAAAATCTTTTGTTGATGTACCTTAAATAGATCAGTATGTTGAGGAACAGCAGCAGGAGAATAGGCTGGATCCATTCTTGTAAACTCCTCTGCAAAGTTGCTGACGTCAAGTTCATTTTTAATGATAGGTTTGATTGGAGGTTCAATTGTTTTGGTGGCTAGGTCTGTCCAGTTTAATCCCTAAAGATAAATGTGAAAATATATATTAAAGGAAAATCTAAAAATAAGCTTTGTTGGGCACTCTCTGGATAAGTAGGTTTCAATAATGCAGTGATAGAATGGTACCTTTGTGTATTCAATGCCATATTTATCTTTACTCATGTTCCATTTCCCAATTGGGCTCCAACTCCTTCCACATGCCTCCTTTCTATCCACCAACCCTACTTGCTTAAACAATCCAAGGTTCCAATCCACCAGCTCGCTCTCCAGCCTAGAGCCATTGCCAACACTGAAATATGCAACTATCTTGAAAATTGTAGTGCATTATTACTTCATTATTTGGGTCATTATGGTAGTGTATATAATTGCCTACTAATCTCTTTATACGGAATTTGAAGGGAAGCATGCATCCTGCCAGATCTTCCAATCGGATGTCTTTCATTGCCTGACCCTTGCACACTGCCTCCCAGATGCTTCCCCAAATATGGATAGAAACTTCCCATCTTTCTATTAACCTGCCACCCAGAGCCAAAGAACTCACACTCTCTCAGGATTTCATTCAGTCAGAGGCGTCTTGCTATGCCGCAATCAAAATTTGTCAAAAGAGGAGGCCATTCAATGACAGACTAGAAGATAAGACAAGGGACAAGAGACCATCAAGGAACCTGCTTTGCCTGCAATTGCTGGTTCATGGATTGGATGAGCATTAATACAATGAAAATATCACTGTTACCCATTGTACAGTTTTGTGTTGCTCCACAGATAACAGTTGTCAAAATGGAAGGTAAATATGCTCACTAGTTAAATTACCGCTTATGCTTCCACACTATGTTAGAGATCGTTTGTAAGCAATAGATAGAATGTGCAATTGTTCATGGTCATTTAGACATTTTTTTGTATAGTCATCACAAACTTCATAAAACCCATTATCATCTGCCAAAGCAGGTAAAAACAAAAATAAATCCTAGCACAAATCCTATTAGAGCTTATAATATCCATAATTAGCAAATTTCAAAGCTTTCTACTTACTCCAATATTCCTTGGCAGAGCTTTCTGATCTGTCATCTCCAGTTACTGCCATAAGTACATATATTTAGTTACATTTTGAGTAGATGGGGAACGTGGGGAGACACAAGCTGATTTCAGAATTTCCATCTAGATTTGGGACTGAAGCTGGGCCTTTTCTAAATTGTTGGGAGTTTAGAATCTCCTGACGTTTGCTGGGCAACCACACTAATGGCATTCCTGGATCTGCTGAGATTTTTCAGTGGATCTGGACTGTTGAAGCCTCCAATTGAATGATATTCTCAATGGGAATGGGGCTTCTGGATCAAACAGATTCAGGATGCTTTGGAGAAATAGCAGAGGTGGGTGAGGAGGTAGAGGAGAGAACTATACTAACTAGGCTGTTCTGAACAGGAGAGGAATTTACTTGGATTACATACTCAAGACAATCAGATTTGCAGTATTACTGCTTTGTAACAATTTCCTTTATGGCTGAAATTGTAATAATTGGAGGTTTATAATTGATGCACACCACAGAGGTATGTACTGTGATGTATTGACCAATGGATTGTACTGCAGATGTTCTGCTGGGTCAGCAAGGGATTGCAGACTGATTGTAACTCAAAAGTGAAATTAAAAAAAGGTGAATGGTAGTCTGGATAATTCCTTATTAAATCACTGAGCACCATATTGAAAGCTAATCAAAAATAAAATATTACAGCATGTAAAAAAATATAGCTAAGTAGAAAGGAACATTTCAAGTCCACATTCAGTTACAATTTTAAGGTTCTGTTTCACCATTTCGTGCAATGTAGTAATTCAATATGAAACAACGATTTGTGTTGAAATCGCCAAAGGAAGCATTTACAAAAGAGATTAACATTAACCAAATGAAATGACAGAATTGTGCTGCACTGTTCTTCAGATTATAGCACAGCTGTTCCCTTGGCATTGCCTCAACAGAAATGCCTCTGCCTCAGTCAAAAGTTGTTTAAGCTCCATAATTTAGATTACATACTCATTAGTTTGGAGTGATACAGCACCTGGAAAAACGCATGCAATTTTATTTTTGCAGCTCCTGTTGGCCCCGAACCAAGCCTTCGTTTTGGGTCTTTCACCAGAAGTTTCTGTATTAAATTCTTGGCAGTGGGCCCAATCTCTCCAGAGAATGGTGGATCATTTTTTAAGATTCGCCTGAGAAAGAATACATTTGTTATTTATTTTCAAGATCAATATTGAGCGCAAACAGAACATATGCAACTTTTACATGCGAAAAATACAGCTAATTTTGAACTTGATTAAAATTATGCCAACTAAATTTTCATATTACTAAAAACAATCCAGTATTTTAAGGAAAATATAATTACTATTAGTGAGAGCAGATAGTTTCTCCACATTTTCTTGCAAACGATATATAGTTATTTTATTTGAGAGTCATGGAGTTGAAGAGCATAAAAAGTGGTCCTTCGACCCACCATGTTCATGCCAATCTTTGCACCTGATCCCATCTGCTGACTATCCATAACCTTCAATGCCTTTTCTACCTAAGTACCTGTCTCACTGTTTCTGAAAAGCAGAATTGCATCTGATTCCATCAACCACTTTCTGTATAAAATACTTTCACCTCAAATCCTCATCCTTCCTCTAACCTTTAACCTATGCCCTTTTGTTTTTGATACCCTTACCAATGAAAAATAATTCTGACTACCCTATTGATTACTCTTATAATAATGTAAATATCTATCAGATAACCCCTCAGTCGCCTTCAGTCCAGCGAAAATCAACCCAGCCTATCTAATCTTTTCCGAAAGCTGATGTATTCCAATCCAGGGAACATCTTGATGAATCTCCTCTGCACTTTCTTCAACACAACCAGATCAATTACATGGTTTGGCAAGCAGAACCGTACTTAGTTCCCCAAGTGTTGTCCAAGCAGTGTTTTGTAAAGTAGCCATATAATTACCCAACTTTTATACTTCATGACATGACCTATAAAGGCAAGCACACAATATTTCTTCTTCATCATGCTATCTGCCTGTGTTACCAAGGTCCCTGTTCATAACATTCTATTCACTGTATATGTCCAACCCTCTACTTCTTCAGAAGGCTTAGGAAGTTTGGCATGTCCCCTACAACTCTCACCAACTTATAAAGATGTACCAAAGAAAGCATTTTATGAGGATGCATCACTGCATTGTTTGGGAACAGTTCCATCCAAGACCGCAAGAAATTGCAGCAAATTGTGGATGCAGTCCAGACCATCACAAAAAACCAACCTCCCTTCTTGTGACTCCATTTCTTCCTCAAGTTGCATCTGCAAGCCCAGCAGCATAGAAACATAGAAATTAGGCGCAGGAGCAGGCCATTCGGCCTTTCGAGCCTGCACCGCCATTCAATATGATCATGGCTGATCATCCAACTCAGTATCCTGTTCCTGCCTTCTCTCCATACCCATAATCAAGGATGAGTCGCACCTTGGCCATTCCTTCTTCTCCCCTCTCCCATCAGGTATAGAAGTGTGAAAATGCACACCTCCAGATTCAGGGGCAGTTTATTCCCAGCTGTTATCAGGCAACTGAATCATCCTACCACAATCAGAGAGTAGTGCCAAATTACTATCTACCTCTTTGATGACCCTCGGACTATCCTTGATGGTTTTACCTTTCAAAACGTTATTCCTTGATCATGTATATATACACTGTAAATGGATCGATTGGAATCATGTATTGTCTTTCTGCTGACTGGTTAGCACGAAACAAACGTTTTTCACTGTACCTCGGTACACTTGACAATAAACTATACTGATATGACAACCCTTATTTGACTTCCTAAAATGTATCAACTTGTCAGGATTAAATTTCATGCGCCACACTGCTCCGAACTTTCCAACTGGTCAATATCCTGCTGAAGCCTTATGTCCCTGTCCCACTTAGGAAACCTGAACGGAAACCTCTGGAGACTTTGCGCCCCAACCAAGGTTTCCGTGTGGTTCCCGGAGGTTCCCAGAGGTTTTTGTCAGTCTCCCTAATGGTCGAAAGTGGTTTCTGCTTCTATGTTCCGGCGATTATTTCAAAAAATTGAAAAAACCTCCAGGAAGGTTTTTTCAATTTTTTGAAATAATCGCCGGAACATAGAAGCAGAAACCACTTTCGACCATTAGGGAGACTGACAAAATCCTCCGGGAACCGCACGGAAACCTTGGGTGGGGCTCAAAGTCTCCAGAGGTTTCCGTTCAGGTTTCCTAAGTGGGACAGGGGCATTAGACAGCTTCCTTATTATCTACAACACCACTACCCTTCCTGTCATCCACAATTTACGAATCATACTTTCCACATGATAATGGCTTTGGAATTTATTAAGTAAAAATGCTTTACTTCCCTCCTGAATCTATATGCCACCATTAGCTAGAATGCTGGGTGGGCAGAAGCATTTATAATTGGTGCCTTTAATCAGCTGCCAAGGGTAATATAGGGCAGCACTGGCCAATGACCATAATTTCCAGTGATTTTTTCCTAAATCTGTCACAGTGGGAAGATGCCAGGCTCCATTCACCACTTCAAGACAGGAAATTAAATTAGGACCCCAAGAATACAGAAGTGAAGTTACAATATATCTTTGCAGCACATGCAATTTTATTAGAAAAATAAAAAAATGGATGAAATGTAAACTCAATATTTTGGGTGTTGTTTACTTGGATTTTCAATGGGTGTTGTTTACTTGGATTTTCTGAAGGCCTTTGATAAGGTGCCACACACACGGCTACTAAACTAGATGGTATTAGAACCGCAGTACCAGCATGGATAGAAGATTGGATGACTGGCAAAAGGCAGAATGTGAATAAAGGGGGCCTTTTTTGATTGGCTGCCAGTGACTAGTGGTGTCCCACATGGGTTGGTTTTGGGTCGGCTACTTTCCATGTTATATGTTAACGATCTGAATAAGGGAATTTGTGACTTGTCGCCAAGTTTGTTTTGATGTCTGAAAACCCTCAGAAAATGTGTTGGAGGACCAGGTAGTGTTATGGAAGTTGGGAGTCTACAGATGGACTTGGACAGGTTGAGAGAGTGGGCAAAGAAGTGATGATGATTGGATTAATGTATGAGGAACATTTGAAGGCTCTAGAAACATAGAAACATAGAAAATAGGTGCAGGAGGAGGCCATTCGGCCCTTCGAGCCAGCACCGCCATTCATTGTGATCATGGCTGATCGTCTCTTATCAATAACCCGTGCCTGTCTTCTCCTCATATCCCTTGACTCCACTAGCCCCTAGAGCACTATCTAACTCTCTCTTAAAACCATCCAGTGACTTGGCCTTCACTGCCCTCTGTGGCAGGGAATTCCATAAATTCACAACTCTCTGGGTGAAAATGTTTTTTCTCACCTCAGTCTTAAATGACGTCCCCTTTATTCTAAGACTGTGGCCCCTGGTTCTGGATTCGCCCAACATTGGGAACATTTTTCCTGCATCTTGCTTGTCCAGTCCTTTTATAATTTTACATTTTTCTATAAGATCCCCCTCATCCTTCTAAACTCCAGTGAATACAAGCCTAGTCTTTTCAATCTTTCCTCATATGACAGTCCCGCCATCCCAGCGATCAATCTCATGAACCTACGCTGCACTGCCTCAATCACAAGGATGTCCTTCCTCAAATTAGGAAACCAAAACTGTACACAATACTCCAGATGTGGACTCACCAGAGCCCTATACAACTGCAGAAGAACCTCTTTACTGCTATACTGAAATCCTCTTGTTATGAAGGCCAACATTCCATTAGCTTTCTTCACTGCCTGCTGTACCTGCAAGCCAACTTTCAGTGACCAGTGTACAAGGACGCCCAGGTCTCGCTGCATCTCCCCTTTACCTAACCTAATCCCATTGAGATAATAATCTGCACCCTTGTTTCTGCTGCCAAAGTGGATAACCTCACATTTATCTATATTATACTGCATCTGCCACGCATCTGCCCACTCACTCAACCTGTCCAGGTCACCCTGCAACCTCCTAACATCCTCTTCACAGTTCACACTGCCACCAAGCTTTGTGTCATCCGCAAACTTGCTAGGTATTGTTCCTAATTCCCTCTTCCAAATCATTAATATATATGGTAAACAGTTGCGATCCCAACACCGAGCCTTGCCACTCGCCACTGCCTGCCATTCTGAAAAGGACCCGTTCACTCCTACTCTTTGCTTCCGGTCTGTCAACCAATTTTCTATCCATGTCAACACCCTACACCCTACCATGTGCTCTAATTTTAGTCACCAGTCTCTTATCAAAGGTTTTCTGAAAGTCTAGATACACTACATCCAGACGTTCAGAAAGCCTCTGGGCCTGTACTCGCTGGTGTTTAGCGAGATGAGAAGGGATCTTATTGAAACCAACCGGATAATGAAAGGCCTGGATGGAGTAGACGTGGAAAGGATGTTTCCAGCTAAAGGAGAGTCTGGAATCCAAGGGCCGGCCTCAGAATATAAGGATAAAGATTCAAACAAGAGGGCATGACATGAGAATTAAGGGACAGAGGTTTTGGGGTAACATGAGGGGGAACTTCTTTACTCAGAGGGTGGTGGCTGTGTGGAATCAGCTTCCAGCAGAAGTGGTGGAGGCAGGATCGATTTTAACATTTAAGAGTAAAGTGGATAGGTATATGGACGTGAAGGGAATGGAGGGGTAAGGTCTGAGTGCAGGTAGATGGGACTAGGGGAAAACAAATGGTCGGCACGGACTGGAAGGGCCGAGAGGGCCTGTTTCCGTGCTGTAATTGTTATATGGTTATATGGTTATATATCTTTGGAAGAGGGATGAGGACAAATGTATTTAGCAAGAGGGTGGTGAATCTGTGGAATTCACTGGCATAGATGGCTGTGGAGGCCAAGATATTGGGTATTTTTAAAGTGGAGATTGTTAGGTTCCTAATTACTACAGGCATCAAAGGTTATGGGGAGAAGGCAGAAGAATGGGATTGTCAGGGATAAATAGATCACTCGATGGGCCGAATGGCCAAATTTTGCTGCTATGTCTTATGGTCTAAAAGGGATTTTTGAATATAGACTCCTTCACATCTGAAGAAGGGTCTCGACATGAAACGTCACCTATTTCTTCCTCTTTGTATGCAGTTGCATAAAGAAGAAATAATTAGATGCTGGAAAATAGTGTAATCTCTGAATAGTGCTGAAGGTAAGTAGTTTCCTTGTGCAAAGTTAATGTTCCCTGGTGTTTCCTTTACAACTGTTTCAAATAAATTGCCAAATGTTTTCAATGAGAACTATTCTTTGTCCAGATGTGTGCAATCCAGTGGAGTCCACTGAGATATATACTACAGTGACAAAATGGTTTGAGCTATATTATGCTTGCGTAGAGCAGGAATTGCAGCTGAAAGACTGTAATATATTACCTGTGCCATTATTGCAAACTCAAGCCCTGAGGCTTGATTTACATTATGTACGTATATACTAACTTGCCACAAGCCCACATTTTATTTAACGGTTGTTAGTAAAGATGTGGATAATGTCTCTGTTAATGGAACACTAGATCTCTGCTGTGGATGTAAACAAGAGTTGGGCCCCTGAAGTGATTCATCTTACAGAGATTACAACCATCTTTACAAGAATTTGAAAAGATTTTAGCTTAAATAGTCTAACTTTAAGCAATATAGATATATACATATCATAATCAATTGCTCGCCAGAACCTCCATGCTAAATAATAAATGATTTTTTTTCAAAAATAGAGCATGAGAAGCCTGAATTCACTTCTAGTTTGAAATGCAAACTTAATGCATGCTCCAACTTGATTAAGTTTGATCTTTAAGACCACTGGTGTTTGATGGTACAGCAAAACTTTGTCCGGTAACCATAAGACTTTACTCCTGCCAAACCCAGTAGGTTTTACAGTCTATTTTATTTTATTCCCATTAAAATCCAAATACTTTTCTCATTCACGTTTTTACACAGTGGTATAATAAATTTTCCAGTAAACCAGTTAAGTTTAAACTGAGCAGAAAATATGCAAGCACTCTGCACCCCAGCTCCACTTCAAACCGATATTCCTATGCATCTGAAGAAGGGTCTCGACATGAAATGTCAACTATTCTATTTCTCCAAAGTTGCTGCCTTACCTGCTGAGTTACTCCAGCATTTTATGTCTATGTTCCTGACTTCTATTGTTCAAGAACTGAACCCTGCCCCCAATAGCACATTGCGCCCACAGTCCAGACTCTTGCACGCAGACAAAGTTTGCACCCTGGGCCCCCAACTTACATTCTGGACTAATGCGTGAGCCAGATGCCAAACCATTAGGATTTTCAAATAATTGGACGTGGAGGACTGGAGTTTTACTGTAGTGCTGGCACTTGGATTACAATATTAAAAATGGATTGTTAATATACCACCGGAGTGGCCATTCAAATGTATTTAGCACAGATTGCTTTTTTTTTCAAATGACTGAAGCTTAAATGGGAACAATTGGAAAATTGGAACACAGCATACATGGAGGGACGCAATGCAAGAACACATTCTGTGAATGGTACTTTCATTCTTTATTCTAAATGCATTGAACATTAGAATTTTGTAGAGAATAAAATCTGGGGGTGCTGGTGAACAGTGACATGTAGGGATGTGTTTTTCTGAGCTCCTGCCCAGGGCGAACTTTTTATACCAATAACTTTTTTTCTATTAACCTCAGACGACTTGGGTTTAAGATACGCGTTATTGAATTACAGGTGCACCAAATTGGCGACTTTGCATTTGCATATTAACAGCGTTGGAGACGCCATGGGCAAAACACAATCTGACAAAGGCCAGGCTGCTAAAGCCTCAAGGTCCCAAGATGGTGAGTCTGCCGACTTGTCTGAAGTGATGAAGTGATGGCTACCATAACAAACAGCGAAAGCTGGATCTTGGCACGAAGAGATTCAAGCACCAAAGACTTGAATGCTACAATATTCTATAAGGGATGCCGATGACATGGCGAAACAAGTCACCTGTTTGAAAGAGCTGGAAGGCGGTCTGAATACATACTCCGACAAGACAACGAAACTTGAGGGGGAAACGGACTAGCTAAAGTCAGAAGTTGCCATGCTACGCCTAAAACTAGATGACCTGGAGGGACGACAATGCCCGTACATCGTTGGGATAAAAGAGGGATTCGAGACCGGCGGAGACCAGCGGCCTACGGATGCTATCGCTAAGAAGCTACAGGAGCTACTGAGCCTCGGCTTCACTCTGACTCTAGACCGAGCCACCGTAGCCTATGGCCTCCACCCAACGCAGGAGAATCTCCGAGGGTCATCGTGGTAAATTTCCATTACTACCAAGAGATAAGTGAAGTTTTCCAAAAAGCTGCCCAGCTGACCCTAAATGACAAGCGAGTGAGCATTTTTCCGGATTACACCGCAGCGGTGGCTAAAAAGAGAGCGGCCTTCTCCGTAGCTAAGTGGCTACTCCAAACCTGCCAGGGCATAAAGTTTGGAATCCTGTACCCTGCGACTCTCCATATCTCGTTGTCGACCGGCCAAGATAGGCGGTTTGGAGACCCATCGGAGGCGGTGGACTACATCAGGAAAAATCTTAAGCCCAAAACTGAGATATCGACAGACTCGTATTAGCAGCTGACTGGTGTTGGCGGCTAACCAGTGTTAGCGGCTAACCGGCACTGATGGCCAAGTGCTGGCAGCTAGTGCAGCGGACTGGCAAGGAGTCGAGTTATAGGCTGAAGTTACGGTTCGAGTTTGACCTTATTTCAGTATTCAACAGTTATATTCCCAAATTCACGTGTAATGTTGCCTTTATTGTTTTTTATACAGATGTGTTTCAATAATGACTAATCCATCTTAAAAAGATCTATTTTATATTCTATAAGGACATTTAATGTTTGGAAATTATCCTGATGACCGAGTTTCACTGACCTATATGGGGACTGCTATGATAACTGTTGTACAGAGGTTAATGCACATAGTTTTCAATCAGAAATATTGTAAGTTCATTGTAATATAATCTTTATAAGATTCTGTTTAGTGCTCATTGTTAGAGGTTTTGTTAGAGGTTTTTTATTTTTTTTTATTTATATGATATCGAAATAAGGACTACATCTGAATTTCCCTGAGGGGATCAATAAAGTATTTATTATTATTATTATTATTATTATTATTATTCTTCATTTTTTGAGTTGGAATATAAAGGGAATTAATAATCCAGTAAAGCGGAGCAGGGTCTTTGCACATTTAAAATCTCTGAAATCTGATATTATTTTCCTTCAGGAAACTCATCTCCGATCAAGTGAACATGTGAAACTGAAAAAAGCCTGGATAGGTCAAATAATATGCTCCAAAAATGAGTTTAAATCACAAGGCACAGCTATTTTAATCAGGAAGGGGAGTCCATTCATCCCATCATCGACCATCACCGACCCCAGGGGAAGGTATGTAGTTGTAACAGGCAATCTATATGGCACACAGGTGAGGTGGCACTAGATGGACCAAATGGACCAAATTGGAACGACCCATCATTTTTCTTTAGCTTCATAACATCCCTCCCAATGACCACCAACTGATATTAGGGGGGGGGGTTAATTGTGTATTACATCCTTATTTGACAGATCCAACCCGAGACCTAATAGTAAAATTTCGAATTCTGGCGCTGTTATCAATTCATTTATAGAATCCTATACTCTTTTTGCCCCCTGGAGAAGAAATAACTAAAAAACTAAACAATATTCCTTTTTTTCCCCAGTACACCATTCTTACTCAAGAATTGTTTTTTTTCTTGTAGATAGTAGGATCCTATCCATGGTTAAGGGGACCCAGTATAACAGTCTTGTTATTTCTGACCACAGCCCTATGCAACTAGATATAGGCTTCCTAGACTGCCCTAGACCTCGACATACTTGGCGGTTTGATCCTCTGTTGCTATCTAGTGAGTCCTTCAAAATATTTATTTCCAAACAAATTGACACCTTTATGGAAATTAATAATACTCCGGACATGCACTTAGCGACTAAGACTCTTAAAGCATACCTTCGAGAAATATAAACACCGTCTGACAGAACTGTCCCACAGTATAGTGGAAATAGACTGTTTGTATGCCAATTCGCCAACACCTGAACTTTACAAGGAGAAATTATTACTTAAGACGGAATTTGACAATTTATCCACCAAACAGAGCAACTAATCTTCAAATCAAAGCAGATTTTTTATGAACACGGAGAAAAGACAGGAAAACTTTTAGCCTCACTAGATCAGACAGTCCACAGCCGCCAATACTATTCCTGAAATTTTAACATGACCGGGGGTAAAGACCACTGATCCAGATGCCATCAATGACCATTTTAAGCAGTTTTATTTTTCCCTCTATGCTTCAGAACCACCCAGTGATCTGTCATGTATCCCTGCCTTCTTAGACAGCCTGTACATCCCAGAAATTACGACAGAGGACCAAGCACAAATTGACAGGGAAATATCAACCAAAAAAATATTACAAGCAATTAAATCGATGCAGAGCTACAAAGCTCCAGGACCAGATGGTTTCCCAATTGAAATATACAAAAGATTTGCAATCAAACTGGCTCCAACACTTAAATTGCTGTATCAGGAAATTTTTAGCCAACAGAAACTACCTCAAACAATGCCGCAAGCAACCATATCAGTCCTACTTAAAAAAGATAAAGCCCCACTGTTGTGTGGTTCATACCGCCCTGTAAGCTTGTTGAATTGTGATTATAAAATCCTCACAAAAATTTTAGTCACCCGTCTTGAAACAGTAGTCTCCAAAGTTATTAACCCTGACCAAACTGGATTTATACCGGGCAGCTAGTCGTTCTATAACATGCGGCGCGTACTTAACGTACTGTATACACCTCACACCACAGAACAATCAGAAGTAATTCTTTCTTTAGGCGCCAAGAAGGCATCCGATCGTGTCGAATGGCAATATTTGTTTGCTGTTCTCAAAAGATTTGGCTTTAGTCCATCATTTTTATCATGGATTAAAATATTATATTTTGCACCAACGGCAGCTGTGCGGACCAACAATATAATCTCTGACTACTTCCAGCTCCAGAGGGACTGCAGACCGGGCTGCAGCCTTTCTCCCTACTTATTTGATTTGGCAATAGAACCACTTGCTATAACTCTTAGGACAGAAAATGGCATCAGAGGTATCTTTCAAAGTGGTAAATCTCACAAAGTATCGCTGTACGCGGACGACCTGCTGGCATATATATCCAACCCAACTGACTCCATACCAAAGCTACTGCATAGATTAGAGAATTTTGGCCGCCTGTCAGGTTATAAGATAAATTACTCAAAGAGCTTGCATTTCCCAATCAATCACACTGATGGCGACTACTCCAGCTTCCCATTTAAATTTGAGAAAAATGTATTTACTTACCTGGGAATTAAAGTCACCCATACTATGGGAGGTTTACACAGTCATAACTTTAAATCATTATTAGAACGAACAACACAGGACTTCAAAAAATGGTCAACACTACCACTCTCATTAGTAGGCCGCATTAATATCGTTAAAATGACAGTTTTACCTAGATTTCTTTATCTTTTTCAAATGATCCCCATATTCATACCTCGGACAACTTTTCAGCAATTAGATAGACTAATCTCATAATTTATTTGGAACTATTCAAATCCCAGGATGAAGAAAATATACTTGGAAGTTCCTAAGAAGGCGGGTGGTCTAGGTTTGCCTAACTTTATCTATTACTACTGGGCTGCAAATATTGTAAAACTTTTACATTGGACATATTCATATGAGAGTAAACAGGTCACAGACTGGGCACAGATAGAACTTCTATCAGATCCACTGCCGATAATCACCTGCTCACTACCTTATAATCGCAAAATACAAATGACAAACCCGGTGGTTAAAACCTCGCTTAAAATATGGCTACAGTTCAGGAAACATTTTGGACTAAAATGTACCAGCAGGCTTTTCCCGGTGGCAAATAATCAATTTTTTACATCCTCCATGTTAGATACTGCGTTTTCATATTGGCATAGGAATGGACTGGTATATTTTTGTGAATTGTTTACTGACGGAACGTTCACTTCCTTTGAAACGCTTGCTAGACCACAATATACCCAGATCTCATTTCTTCAGGTATCTTCACATACATAGCTTTCCACTGAGAGCCTATTAGACACTATTCTGGAGTTGGACCCCTTTGACAAGAAACATGTTTCAGTAATTTACACATTAATACAGGAATTAAAACAGATAACCTGGGACAAAACTAAAGCGGCATGGGAGAGGGACCTGGGCGTAGAGCTTTCTGATGAGGCGTGGCGAGAGAGCTTAATTCGTATGCACGCCTCTTCGCTGTGTATACGCCATGGGTTGATCCAATTTAAAGTGCTTCACCGTCTTCATTATTCAAGAGACAAACTTGCCAGAATCTTTTCTACCACAGATCCTGGCTGCCCTAGATGTGGCCATAGCCCAGCCTCTGTAGGACACATGTTTTAGACATGTCCCTCTCCCAACAGCTACTGGGGAAACATATTTGAGGTATTCTCCCATATCTGCAGACAGACTGTAAATCCTAACTTGCACACAGCTATCTGAAATACTGCCACCAAACTGTAAGCTCACAAATTTACAAGCAAATGCTTTAGCATTTGCATTATTGCTTGCTCGCAGGCTTATTCTTTTCAACTGGAAGTAAAAAAAACTCCATCTTTTTTGCAGTGGTTAAAGCAGATGTGCTCTCCGTTTTACCCTTGGAAAAGATCAGGTATAAACGGTACAAGGTCCGCAGAAACTTCCTTCTGATTTTCCTTTAACTGAAAATATTGTCTACACAGTCATAATCATCTATTTATATTTGTATGTTGCTGTTGTTAACATGTAACATTAGAACACAAAGACTCAGCCTTTAAAAAAAAAATTGTTATTATTATTATTTTTTCTCTTTCTCTTTTTTGAACCTTAACATATAAGTTGTGTACTGTTCTGTACTGTTTGTTGGTGTTCTGTGTAAATTTGTGTTTATAAACCAAAAATAAAGTTAAAAGAAGAATAAAATCCTGTTGGAGTTACCTTGATATTTCCGACTGAGAATTTTTTGCACCATCCACAGTGAATGGAGAAGCTCCAGTTAATAGTTCATACACTAAGACACCAAGGCTCCACCAATCAACTGCCTGTTGAGAACCAATGACATAAGCGTTGTCAATTGCAGCTCAGTGGCAACATTCTCACCACGGGTTCAAATCCCACTCCAGAAAAGTCCGTTTATAAAACACAAACTCAACCTCCATTTCATTTTATATTTTACTCATATTTAACTGCAATAATACAGATTAAAAATGTAAATAAACACAACATACATATCAAACGTAGTTGTACTAATTATTAGTAATACATGTTGCATATAAATCTTATGGGTTGTACAGAAAAAAACAACACATCTTTGTTCCTTGAATACTGAGAAATGCCTTCATAAGATTATTGTTGAAGTAATCTATCAATATATACAGGAGAGAGAGCAGCTTTCGGGAATTACATTATCCTGCTCAAGCAAGTCACTATTTGAGATGTGTTCAAAGTACAAATATATTTTATACCATTCATAAACACATTAATCATCTAAAATAAATATGACATTAATCTTCTAAAATAAATATGACATTATACTACTTATTAAAGAACAATATTGAAAATTGCTGAAAATGTTTTTTATATATATAAAAGTGATTTTCACAATTTCTTGATGCATAACCTCTAGAGAAATGCTCCCATTTTTACACAACAGATGTTCTACATTATAATTAGACTGATTTTTGGTGGTTTTGGAATGCACTGCAGATAATTTTTCAAATTGGCCCAGAGTGATACATTTTACTTTATTTGACTACATTTTTCCCCTCATTTCTCATCTCAAATTTTTGTTCCCTCGTAAATTGCTAGAAACTTCAGAAGGTTAAACTGTCGTGAGATTAACAAGGCATTTAGGTCCTTAATGGCAGGAGCAGTGCTTTTTGGGGATTGTTTGGCATACAGGAATCTCTAAAGAGTTATTTTTTTTTCCGGCAATGTGATACGTATGTTTATTAATGATGTTTACCTGCATCTACCTGTATACAAAAAAGCACTGGACCGGACAAAAGAAAACAGGAGAGTGATTGTGAAAGATGCCTTAATGTAGGTAGAGTTAAATCAGGAAGAAATCAGAAATAATTAAAAAGGTAAAGAAAGACTGAGTTTATGAAAAAGGAATAAGGAGGAATAATACAAAGCATTTCTTTCATTTTATCTGTAGAAATTAAACTGAATTGTTCCTTGTTTTAAAGGAATATAATTGCCCTTTAAAGATATTCACACTGCATTTGTTTTAATGGACCCCTTTATAGCTGTATAACGGATTTTGGTTATAGTGGACAGACCCGCGACGCACACAGTCTCCCCAGCCCCGACTTCTGATGCCACCCACAGCTCGCAAGATGCACCAGTAAGCCCTTCTTAACCCACCGCACGGTCCAGATGATGTGGCAGTTGTTATGGCTCACGTTATAGCCCCATGGGGACAGCGCTTTCTTCAGGTCGATGCTACCGACAAGACTAGCTCGGTTACTGTGGGGCTCCCTCCCCTCCGCTGCTGCTTTTTGTTGACCGTCACTTTATCCACTCAGCCTCTTCCCCCTCACCCCCAACCATTACCACCTCCTCCTCCTTCTCTCCCTGAGTCACTGACATACCCCACCTTGGAAGATGTCGACGACTGCAGGGGAGTGGAGAGTGAACAGGGGAGTGGGGAGTGAACAAAGTGACAGGTGAGAGGGTTAGAAGGCTCACAATGACTGAGTGCATGCTGTTGGTGGTGGCGGTCTCAAGAAAGCGCGTCCCGTCGGTGGTTACAACATGAGCCACAACAACAGCCATGCCAACCGGTGAAGATGGGGTCACTGGTGCAGACCAGAGGCATCGGCGCTTAGTTTAAAGGTGAAACTAAACAAAGTACTGGAGTAACTGAGCAAACAGATCAGTATGAATAATGGCCCAACATCACCTATCCATGTTTTCCAGAGATGGTGCATGACCTGCTGAGTTACTCCAGCACTGTGTTCTTTTGTGATGTACACTACCATTATTTGATGTTTTTTGTTTCAAATTCATACCAATTACCTTACTCAGTTATAATGAACAATTGGCAATAACAGGCAGCATTCCCCTCCCCATGGTCCATTATTATGAGGATTTTCTGTACTATATTCTTTCAATGATACAACTAAGAGATACTACTTTGAAACTTCAGAAACCAAATGAAATGTCATAGATGATTGACAGCTAGTTGCTATTTTTTTTGCCAATTTTCAATTCACAGGGTGTTCCTTCCTTGTTGCAAGTTGTCAGACAGTTTAGACTTGGCCTGAATTTATTAGGAAGTGTCAAGGAAACTATAGCATGTAACCTGACAGAAACATTTGGTTTTCCATGCCTGCTCACGTGAATATGGAAGTTTGGAAGTTTTAAATGAATTTAGAAGTTTGTAAACTTGTTCAGTTCAGTTTATTATTGTCACGTGTACCGAGATACAGTGGAAAACTTGTTGTTACCTACTATCCAGCCAATGAAACGAATATATACATGATTACAATCAAGCCATCCACAATGTAAGCATGCAAGATACAGTGTGTGACATTTAGTGCAAGATAAAGTAGTATCGTTAGTGTAAAAAATGCTGCTGTTGAAATAAACATTTAAAAGAGTGGAGACATTGTAATGTATGATCACAGATCATCTTCTGGGACCAGCACACAAAGAGTCTGGCTTTGACACCACTTGCAGCAAGGCTTTTGAGTATTTTAGCTTAGTTTGAAATTAGTGTTCTTTAAGACTTTTAGCAGTGTATTTGTTTTTCAACTTCTAAAAAGGTAATGCAGCTATAAAATGTGAGTAGCTGTGATGGTACATCTTGGTCAGCATGAATGAGTTGGGCCAAAGAGCCCGATTCCATGCTATATGATTGTATGACTAACTCAATATATAACAGAAAATTGAAGTTAGATCTGTTAAACACAGATCTATTGTGCCATAACAATTTTAACAAAGATTAGTCATTATGAAAACTTACTAGAAAATGTAGCAGCAAATATTATACTATATGAAGATAGCTAGCCATGATAAATAAGCAGACATAGTTTAAACTGAGTACCTTACTTCAACTAACTCCACATTCATTTTATATCGTTACTAGTCATTCACCTTATCATGGCCATTATGTCCTCCTTGAATAATCTCTGGTGCCATGTATTCAATAGTGCCACAAAATGAATATGTTTTTTCATCCTACATAAAAAGAAATGTATATATTTGCATTACAAATCAAATATAAAGACTGCATTAATGTATTAAGGTAAGAAAATTTTTGATCACTTTTGCTAACAATGGGCAGAAAATTTAATGTCCATAAAACGTCTGTTCATCCTCATAGAACCAGCAAAAATTACCTCATCTGTAACAAATTCCTTGCTGAGTCCAAAGTCTGTTAAAACAATGTGACCATCACCATCCAATAAAATGTTTTCAAGCTTGATATCTCGATATATGATGCCAAGCTGTCAACAAAAGAATTAATAAATTACTTTAGACAAAAACATATATGAAGAATGGGATTTTACTGGAAAAGGTGCATTGGAGATTCACCAGGATGTTGCTTGGGATAAACATTTACTTGACCTTGACCTTGACATTTCAACTATGTGGAAAGTGGATAAGCTGAGTTTGTCGGATGCTGGAATCTTGAGAAAAAAACAAAGTACTCGAGGAACTCAGCGGGACAGGCAGCAACTGTAGAGAAATTGACAGACAATGATTTGTTTGGGACCCTTCACAGAAAAAAATATTAACGGGTACAGGCCAGCTGGTTCCTTCAGCCTAGCTAGCCACTCAGTATGATGATGGTAGATCTGCTGAGGCCTCAACCCTTCGTCTCTGCCAGTTCCACAAGCCCTCAATTTCCTGATTTGTAAAAAAATGATCTACTTTCTCTTTAAGTGAACAACCTCCACTATCCTCCAGGGTAGAAAATTCCAGAGAGGATGGAATTGCTGGAGGTATTCAAAATTATGAGGGACAAAAAGAGTAACCTTTCCTCTTCGGATAAGTGCTTATAACCAGGGGACATATGTTTAAGGCAAGAGGTGAGACATTTAGAATGGACTTGAGGAAGAATCTTTTCATCCGTAGAGAGTGGTTGAAACCTGGAACATATTGTTTGTGGGATTGATGGAGATACGTACACTCATTGCACAGATGATCATTGTGATATATGTGATATAATTAGCATATGTTATGTCTTGTGCGAGGGGACGCATGCGCTGCGGGAGACTCAAGGTGGTGTCCTAGAATAAAGATGCTTGGTAGTTTACTCCTGTATCTGAGTGTTCTTTTAAGTCAGTTCCAAGAACCCAAATACACTACAATTGGCGACGAGGATGGGATGGAGTTTGTGAACTCACCTGCAGGACTGTGACTGTTTTGCAACACGCAGGATTGTTTAACAGTTTAAACAGTAGATACGTAGTTGTGTCACAGTTGTTTGCGAGCTGGACATGAGAGGCCTGCAGATCCCTCTAAGCACGGGACTGTAGTTTAAAGCTGTACAAGTCGGCGACTTCCGCCACCGACTTCCGATGTTTGCCAGGATTGTGTAGCCCACAGCCAGGTCCAGGAGCCACCACCAATGTCGAGTGAGGGCCTAGTACCGTGTAGGCCACAGACAGGTCCGGAGAAGCCACCGACAAAAACGGAGTCAACCCGACCGGGAGCAGAGTCAGCCCGGTTGAGGGAGAAAGCCGGCCGCGTCCCGCAGAGTTAAAAAAAAAACGGCCGCGAGAGAAGCGGACCGGTCATGTGAGAAAGCCCGGTCGCAGGAGACGACCGCGAGCAGAGAAAGCCAGGTCGGCAGCAGAGTCAGCCCGACCGTGAGCAGAAAAGAGGGTCCGGCCGCGCATGAGAAGCGGACCGGCCGAGTGGGAAAGCCGAAAGCGAGAGAGAAGCGGACCAGACCCCGCGAGAGAAGCGGGAAACAGCGCACGGTCACAGGAAACGGCCGAGAGCGGCGAAAGCCCGGACGTGAGAGGAAGTCCAGCCCCGAGCGAAGAGTGGGTCCATGCGAGAGAAGCAGGAACCAGCACTCAAGCACACAGCACTTGGGCTGAATGAGAAAGCCGGCCGCGCAAGAGAAGCGGACCGGCCGAGAGAGAAGCGGGTCCGTGCAAGAGAAGCGGGACACGCGCTTACCCAGCCCCCGATGGCAGGGCACAGTCCCGACAAGCCGAGGAGCCAGGCATGCCGGTGAGCCAGTGACGAGCTGAGCAGTGGGACCAGCAGCAGCGACTTACCTTGCGCAGGGCATCCAAGGGAGACAGCAGGTAAGTCCGTTCCAAGCACCCAAATACACTACAATCATGATTAGCACTTGAAACTCCATGGCATTGAAAGCAATGAGCCAAATGCTGGAAGATGGGATTAGTAAAGATAGGCATTTGGTGGTGACACCGGCACATGAATGGGCTGTGTTGTATGACTTTAAGACTAATAAATTGATGAGCAGGCTAATTATGTCCAAAATGGATTTCTACAATATTCAATGGACACAATAATTTGCATTTCAGTTCTATGCCATATGACTGAAACATTTATCACTTTTACCTTATGGAGGTGCTCCAGAGCTAATACAATCTCCCCTGCATAAATTTGAACCTCCTCTTCTGTAAAGTGCTCTCTTTGGTATAGATGTGTAAACAATTCGCCACCATTCACGTAGTCTGCAGAAAGAATTCAAACAACATTGACAATGAAAACTTCAATGAACTAAAGTGCCTTAATCATTCTATAATTTCAAGGTCCCACTCAGAGGGCATAACCAAATGAAATCAAACTCTGAGCAACTCAAGGAGCTAATACTAAAGACAACCAAAACATGATTAAAGCCTTTAAAGAACATTTTAATAAAATAAAACAATGTATAAAGATGGTTTAGTGTAAGTAAGGTATTTCTGGGCTTGAGTTCTCAGGCATTGAAGACAAAGCTATTAATAAAAGAACAAGTAAAATTGGAGATACTAAGACAGAATCAGAAGGTGTCCTAGATGTGCCCTGCAGATCTCCTTTAAACTTTCCCCCTTTCACCTTAAAGCTATGCCCTCTAGTATTTGAGATTTCCACCCTGGGAAAAAGATTCTGACTCTCCATCTATGCATATCATAATTTTATAAACTATCAGCTATCAACTATTTCCCCTCAGCTTCCAACTTAAGAGAAAATAATCCAAGTTTGTACAACCTTTCCTTATAGCTAATGCCCTCTAGACAGGATCATGGTAAATCTCTTCTGCAATCTCTCCAATGCCACCATATCCTTTCTGTAATCAGGTGAGCAGAGCTGCACACAATACTCCAAATGCAGACCAACCAGAGTTTTATAAAGCTGCAATTTGACTTCCTGAATCTTATTCTCAGTGTCCCAACGAATGAAGGCAAGCGTACCATACGCCAATTATAAAAGATCTGGCACAAGCAGATGGACGCCTTTGGTGCTGTACATTCCACCTTAAGACAGAGAATTATGCATTATATCTCTAAATGACATTGTAATCTTGCCTTTGGTTCTTTGGATGATTACAGTAATTTATTGTGCTCTTATTACTGACCACTGAAAATTATTTATGTTATACCCGATAATAATCTTAAGGGAGGAACCACTTCAGATTATCCTTATGATCTTTCATCTCCTGTGGAGGATAAAAAGACCTTAACCAAATCAACATTGAAAGTTAGTTTGGTTTGGTCATGGTTCTGGGACAAGACACTTAATGATATTAATGCAGGATATTTGTTACAGTATATACTGAATGATTACAGTACCTGGACAATTATTAATGCACATTTCAATGCTACTTCAGAGAAATAATAATTGTTCACAATACAAACATTTTTGAGTATCTTTAAAAAAAAAGACCACCATTTAAAAAAAGTTACCTAGAATCAGGTGAAGCTTTGTGTCCGTCTGGAAGGCATAGTGCAATGTGACCAGAAAAGGAGACTGGCGGATATGTTCTAACACCTGCCGTTCTGTCTTGATGTGTTCCGTGGTTTTAGCTTTTTGTACAATCGAAGCCTTCTTGAGTACCTTCATAGCATAGAGCTTGTTTGTGTCATGGCCACTGATTTTTCTGACCAGGAAAACTTTCCCATACGCTGCATTGATGAATTAACAAAAATGAAAAAATTGTTTATTGATATATTATCACAAAGCAGTCATTTATAATGAATAACACTTATTCTATTATAGCAGGGTAATAGATATCACATGTCACAAAATGGCATGGCATATCTTCTCTTCAATGTGCTCCACACTCAATTAAATTATTTTAAAGTAGTTATTTAAGGGTAGTTAATCTGTGGAACATTGCCACAGAGGGCTGCGGAGGACAAATCAGTGAATATTTTTAAGGCAGAGATACACCAATTCTTGATTAGTACGGGTGTCAAGGGTTATGGGGATAAGGTAGAAAAATGGAATTATGAGGCAGAGATCAACCATGATTGAATGGCTGAGTGGACTCGATGGGTCGAATGGCCTAATTCTACTCCTATAATTTGTGAACTTGTGAAAAGTTTGTGCATGCAATGAGTTTCCATTCTTATTTTATTTTTTAAAACATTCACCACCCGTACTTTTCATATTTCTGTGTTGACATTGTCAATACAGAGTCTCCTGCAATAAATTAATACCAACAAACTTCCAGTGTCCCTCGGGACTACACCTGTGGGAAGTGTACCAAGCTTCAGTTTAAGGAAATAGAACTGGAATTGAACGCACTCAACATGATCTGTGATGCTGAGAGTATCATAGATAAGAGTATTAAAGAGATGGTCACACATAAGGACAGGCAGCAGGTAGATAGGTGACTGTCAGGAAAGGTAACGGGCCTGACCAAGTGCATGTTCAGGCCCTGTGGGGAACCAGGGAGGAAATTGCAGAGGCCCTTGTTGAGATATTTAACCACATGTGAAGTTCTGGAAGATCAGAGGGTGGCTAATATTGTACCGCCATTTAAAGGCAGCAAGGAAAACCAAGGGATTTACTGTCTGATGAGCCTGACATCAGTGGTGGCTAGATTACTCGAGGGGATTATTAGACTACTAACATTTATCTACTAACATTTGAATAAAGAAGGACTGATTTATGGATAATCAGCACAGATTTGTACATGAGTTTTTTGAAGAGATCACAAAGAAGATTGATGAGAGTAGGCCTGTTAACATTGCCTTCGGTCAGAGAATCAGCGACTAAACCGTCTCCCCCACCTGGTTTGCCAGGTGAGGAGGGGGCTGTGGACCCCCAGCAGAACCAAAAACAAGACCTGTCAAAGGGCGGATGAGCTCCTAGCAAGCCAACGGCCATCAACACTTCAGTAGAAGTTGCAATCACTGTCGTACATAGTATTGTAAGGCACCGTGCCATTGATGTTTTCAACGATGATGATGATGACATTGCCTTTATGAACTTCAGCAAGGTCTTTGACAAGGTCCTGCATGGTTGGCTAACCTGGAAAGTTAGATTACAATGGATTTTTGGAGAGCTTGCTAATTGGATACATAATTGGCTTGATGGTAGAAAGCATTGGTGATAGTGGAAGAATGTTTTTTGGACTGGATGCCTGTCCCTATTGCTGAGTCCATTTGTTGTTCTTCACCTGTATCAATGATTTGGATGAGAACTTGCAAAGCATGGCTAATAAATTTGCGGATGACACTAAAATCAAAGTGTCGTATCATCGACATTGAAGAAGATTGTCAGAAATTAGAGCGGGATCCAGGTAAGCGGACTGTGCCATGGCAAATGAAGTTTAGTTCAGATAACTGGGAGGTGCTGGATTTTATTACCTTAACAGTGAATAGTAGTGGCCTCAGGAGTATTGTAGAGGGATCTGGGAATACAAGTGCATAGTTGCCTGAAAGTGGTGTCATAGATAGACATGGTGGTGAAGAAGGCATTTGGCACACTGGTAATGAGTCAGGGCACTGAGTACAAGATTTGGGACATGATATTGCAGTTGTACAATACATTGGTAAAGTTGCACTTAGAGTATTGTGTACAGTTTATCCTGGTATAAGAATGTTGATATTAAGCTGGAAAGAATGCAAAGATGATTTATGGGGATGTTACCAGGAGTCAAAGGCCTGTTATTGGGAGAGCTTGGGAAAACTAGAACTTTATTACTTGGTGTAGGAGACTAAGTGAGATCTTATAGAGGTGTATGAAATCATGAGGAGCATCGATAAGGTGAATATGCAGTATTTTTCCCAGGGAAGAGGAATCAAAGATTAGAGGGCATCGTTTTAAGATGAGAGAGAGATTTCAAAGGGACTGGAGGGGTACTTCTTCACATAGAGGATGAAAGGGCCGAGCTGCCAGAGAAAGTGGTTAAGGCCGGTACAATATCAGCATTTAAAAGATAATTGAACATGTACATGGACAGAAAGGTTTTGTAGAGATATGGGCCTAATATGAGCAAATGGGATTTCCTTAGATCAGCATTTTGGTTGGTGTGGACAGGTGGGGATAAAGGGTATTTTTCCGTTCTAACTCCAAGGTTGATTATATTATTTTAAAAAAACTCAAATTAAGCATTAGGCACAAATAAATTTGCATGAATAACTTTATAAGAATAATAGATAATAGAATAAAACTCACCAATGAAGAAAACATTTTTTTTCAATTTTATTTTTTACTACAACTTCTCTCCAAAAGAAGTTTTGTAAAACTGTAATTTTACAGGCATTGGTCCTACTTAAATTATTCCAGGTAGCAGTATTTATCACGTGAATTTCAACTGGAAATGGTACCTGATCATCGAGAATTCAAATCCGATCTTCATTCACAAATATATAAACAGTTCCAGCAAGTAACATTAAGAAAAGAGTATTGGAATGCAAGACAAGGGTCAACTAATGTCAGTTAACTCAGAATAAAATACTACTGAGTTTTTATTTGTTTTACCTCTCCTTTAACTAGCTGGGTGCTCTGATTTTTTTAATCTAGTTCTGAACAAAATTAACATATTTTGTTAAAGATGGATAGTTCTACCCAAAACTTACCTCCTGTGCCCAGAACCTTCAGTAGCTCAAAATTTTCTAATCCAACTCTTTCTCTATGTCCAGTGAGGTTAGCTGCCAATTAAAAACACAAGATGTGTAACAAATACAACCCATTTCCCCTCAAAATGTATACACTCAACAGCATTTAAAACAGAAATTGAGAGAAGCATTCTAAAGGTCATGCAGTACCTGTGGGGAGAGGAAAAAAAGTCATTTTATGCTTCATGAGAATGGGGAAAGAAAAGTCCATCAGAATTTGTGCAGATGTTGAGGTAGAATAGACAAGATGAAAAGTCTAAGATATTGTGGGAACCAGAAAAGATTATATGAAAAAAGGGGAGATGATGGTATTAGGTCAAAAAGAGATCAAGAGGATTGAGGGTAAATGGGAACTGTCATGCCATCATCATATGGGCAAGAGTGACCATAATATGGTTGAGTTCTTCATTAGGATGGAGAGTGACATAATTAATTCAGAAACAAGGGTTCTGAACTTAAAGAAAGGTAACTTTGAGGGTATGATATGTGAATTGGCCAAGATACGCTGGCAATTGATTCTTAAAGGATTGACGGTGGATATGCAATGGAAGGCATTTAAAGACTACATGGATGAACTACAACAATTGTTCGTCCCAGTTTGGCAAAATAATAAATCAGGGAAGGTGGTGCATCCATGGATAACAAGGGAAATCAGGGATAGTATCAAAACAAAAGATGAAGCATAAAAATTAGCCAGAAAAAGCAGCCTACCAGAGGAATGGGAGAAATTCAGAGTCCAGCAGAGGAGGACAAAGGGCTTAATTAGGAAAGGGAAAATAGATTATGAAAGGAAATTGGCAGGGAACATAAAAACTGACTGCAAAAGTTTTTATAGATATGTGAAGCGCAAAAGATTAGTTAAAAAAAATGTAGGTCCCTTGCAGTCAGAAACAGGTGCATTGATCATGGGGAACAAGGACATGGCAGACCAATTGAATAACTACTTTGGTTCTGTTTTCACTAAGGAAGACATAAATAATCTGCCGGAAATAGCAGGGGACCGGGGGTCAAATGAGATGGAGGAACTGAGTGAAATCCAGGTTAGCCGGGAAGTGGTGTTAGGTAAATTGAATGGATTAAAGGCCGATAAATCCCCAGGGCCAGATAGGCTGCATCCCAGAGTACTTAAGGAAGTAGCCCCAGAAATAGTGGATGCATTAGTGATAATTTTTCAAAACTCTTTAGATTCTGGAGTAGTTCCTGAGGATTGGAGGGTAGCTAATGTAACCCCACTTTTTAAAAAGGGGGGGAAGAGAGAAAACGGGGAATTACAGACCAGTTAGTCTAACATCGGTAGTGGGGAAACTGCTACAGTTATTAAAGATGGGATAGCAGCGCATTTGGAAAGTGGTGAAATCATTGGACAAAGTCAGCACGGATTTACGAAAGGTAAATCATGTCTGACGAATCTTATAGAATTTTTCAAGGATGTAACTGGTAGAGTGGATAAGGGAGAAGCAGTGGACGAGTTATATCTGGACTTTCAGAAGGCTTTCGACAAGGTCCCACATAAGAGATTAGTATACAAACTTAAAGCACACGGTATTGACGGTTCAGTATTGATGTGGATAGAGAACTGGCTGGCAGACAGGAAGCAAAGAATAGGAGTAAACGGGTCCTTTTCGGAATAGCAGGCGGTGACTAGTGGGGTACCACAAGTCTCAGTGCTAGGACACCAGCTTTTTACAATATATATTAATGATTTGGACGAGGGAATTGAATGCAACATCTCCAAATTTGCGGATTACACGAAGCTGGGAGGCAGTGTTAGCTGTGAGGAGGATGTAAAGGGGGCTGCAAGGTGACTTGGATAGGCTGGGTGAGTGGGAAACTGCATGGCAGATGCAGTGTAATGTGGATAAAATGTGAGGTTAGGACTATTATCTGAATGGTGGCCGATTAGGAAAAGGGGAGATGCAACGAGACCTGGGTGTCATGGTACACCAGTCATTGAAAGTAAGCATGCAGGTGCAGCAGGCAGTGAAGAAAGCGAATGGTGTGTTAGCATTCATAGCAAAAGGATTTGAGTATAGGAACAGGGAGGTTCTACTGCAGTTGTACAGTGTCTTGGTGAGACCACACCTGGAGTATTGCGTAGTTTTGGTCTCCAAATCTGAGGAAAGACATTCTTGCCATAGAGGGAGTACAGAGAAGGTTCACCAGACTGATTCTTGGGATGTCAGAACTTTCATATGAAGAAAGACTGGATAGACTTGGCTTGTACTCGCTAGAATTTAGAAAATTGAGGGGGTTCTTATAGAAACTTACAAAATTCTTAAGGGGTTGGACAGGCTAGATGCAGGAAGATTGTTCCCGATGTTGGGGAAGTCCAGAACAAGGGGTCACAGTTTAAAGATAAGGGGGAAATCTTTTAGGACCAAGATGAGAAAAACATTTTTCACACAGAGAGTGGTGAATCTCTGGAATTCTCTGCCACAGAAGGTAGTTGAGGCCACTTCATTGGCTATATTTAAGTGGGAGTTAGATGTGGCCCATGTGGCTAAATGGATCAGGGGGTATGGAGAGAAGGCAGGTACAGGATACTGAGTTGTTTGATCAGCCATGATCATATTGAATGGCGGTGCAGGCTCGAAGGGCCGTATGGCCTACTCCTGCACCTATTTTCTATGTTTCTATGTTTCTATCAATAATACTTCCCAAAGCAATGATGTGCAATTATTCAATTCAATGTTGGATCGGGAAGGCTGTAAAGTGTCTAACAGAAATTCGATGGCTATTTTGCATAAGGGTGTCAAAATATGTAAGTCACAACCTCTGGATGCAAAGGATAATTGTAAGGGTGGAACAAAGAGATAATTCCTCACCCACCACAACTTGAGATATATTTTTTTCATACTCAAGATATTGAAGCTCATTTTTATATACTATATTCAAAGGCTTCTGAAATGTTTATATATGGAATTATGAATGCTACAATATTGAAAATGTCAAAGTAAAAGGCCTTAACCCACTGACATTTGAACAGGTGGGTGGACAAAATATAACATAGGGAAGGAGGCGAGAGAGATTCGAACAGACAAGCAGCAGAGCAGGAAATATCTGGCAGATGGCCGGAAACAGTATGCCTGAGGAATAACATTACAAAATTAGATTCAGTACAGTAGGATCAACTTCATTTATACAGTGGTCAAGGGTTTCCACTATGTTGCAAGAGTTTCCGCTGCAGTGCAATCCATCTTCCATGTGCAATTTATGCCTGTTTTGAAGCAAGTTTATTTGCTTGATATTTCATTCCAACTCATTTGCTTATCTTCAAAACACGCAAACATTGGGAAATATATCTGGAGCAATTAAAAAAAACATTAATAAACATTAGCTTGTCTTGTTCAATGGCTAATTTTGTGATAATTTTACATTTTATTCATGGAATGTAGAAATAATTTGAAAAGCATTCATTTATTGACCAAGGTAGACAAAAAGGCTGGAGAAACTCAGCGGGTGAGGCAGCATCTATTGAGCGAAGGAAATAGGCAACATTTCAGTTTGAAACCCTTCTTCAGACCCGAAATGTTGCCTATTTCCTTCGCTCCATAGATGCTGCCTCACCCGCTGAGTTTTCCAGCATTTTTGTCTACCTTCTATTTGCCAGCATCTGTAGTTCCTTCTTAAACATTTATTACCCATCCTTAATTGCCACAGAAATGGACAATACATGCTGGCCTTGACAACTGCCAAAATAATTAAAAAACTCAAAATTTGCTACTGAGGAACATAATCTGAGAGAGATCTGTGCTACTAACTAAATTACAGCAGATTTCGTCAACAAAGGGAAGGTATTCTTGCTTTGTGACAAAACAATGGAAGTTCACTAGATTATTGCCGAGATGAAAGGTTTTCCCTGTGAAAGAGGGAGTAGATTGGCTATATTCTCTGGAGTTAAGAAGACGTGAGTTCAGCGAAATGTACAAAAATCAGATTGGATTTGATCGCAAGTAAGCTGAGAGACTGTTTCTCCTTGCTGGTGAGACCAGAACCAGGAGGCTATTTCATAGTCATGGAGTGATACAGTGTGGAAACAGGTCCTTTGGCCCAACTTGCCCACACTGGCCAACATGTCCCAGCTACACTAGTCATACCTGTCCGCATTTGGTCCATATTCCTCCAAACCTGTTCCATCCATCTATTTCTCAACATAAGGCGTTTTGCCCATTTGGTACTGAGATAAACAGAGGTTTATTTACTGAGTGGCTACGAAATCTTTGATTTTCAGTGACCTATAGTGAAGGATGAAATTGATAGACCTCTGGACTCTGGGAATTGAGGGGCAAGGTTCAAGCGGAAAAAGTAGACTGGTGACCATTGATGCTCACAATAATTAGTGAATCAAGCTCAGGGTACCACATGGCTTAATCCAGGTTATATTTCGTATGCTTTGACCCAGGGTTCAGACCCAGGGTTTTGGGAAAGCATCCAACGGTTAAGTTGAAGATAGGGCTTTTCGAGAGGTTTCTGAGAAGTGTAGAGGAAAAAGGCCACAGAACACAGTGATGTTCAAACAACATCCTGAGATAGGTTGAGATTAACTGGGAAGATTAGAGACCACAGTTTAGAAATTGTTCTCCTAACTTTTAATTGCATTGACACAAACTGTCATTATTTACGAAAATTCCATGACAACCAAGATCTTTATTGCAAAGTACACAGGTTTCATGAGTAACATTGCTGTGCGGGTAAATTTCAACAGGGATCTCTTACAATGTCTCCCAGGCGCCAGCAGCTGTGATCTCTGAGACCAGATCTTAAAAAGAGCGTGCACAATAAAAAACAACTACAGGGGCCGTTCCTACTTAATAAATGAATGCTTATACTTTGGTGAAATCCACATGTTTATCGTCCTGTCCCCATGGCTTAAAGGTAAAGTAGATCAAGTCTTCCTTCTTTTGCTTCCTTGTGTAGCTGTGAGCAGCAAACTATGAAATGAGGCACAGCTCAGGCCTTAAGAAGGGTCTCAACCCGAAACGTCACCTATTCCTTTTCTCCAGAGATGATGTCTGATCCGCTGAGTTACTCCAGCTTTTTGTGTCTTTCAACAGCAGATTACACTGATACTGAAGCAGAAGGTTTTAGTGATCTTGATTTCAATGGGAAAACCAGGCGAGGCACAAGTGTAAGGCTTTATTTTAAATTACATGAGGTCACAGATCTCAGTAAGGATTAAGAACATAATTTGAGCGTTGTCACTTTAAATAGCAAGATTAACAGTTTAATATAATCTAACTATTCATTTAGGAAATAAAAACTGCCATTTTCAGACCAGTGAGAGTAAAATATGCTGGAAATAAACTTCACATGTTGGACTGTTCCGGATGTCATTTGGGGGAAGTTTCCACTGCAAAACAAGCAGTAGGGCTAACAAAATGTTAGGAGTTGAACTTCTCACTGATCACTGAAATAAATTATTGCAATATTGCTCTACATGAGGTTGGGGCCACCTTCAGCAGCACTATGCCATGTTTTATGTAGGAAGGAACCGCAGATGCTGGTTTATACCGAAGATAGACACAAAATGCTGGAGTAACTCAGTGGGACATCTGGGTAGAAGGAATGGATGACATTAGGGGTCGACACCCTTCTTCAGAAGAATCTGAAGAATGGTCTCGACTCAAAACGTCACCCATTCCTTGTATCCAGAGGTGCTGCCCATCCTACTGAGTTACTCCAGAATTTTGTGTCCATGTCATGTTTTAGTTGTGCAAAGGAAACTCTAGGCTAATGGATTATTTTTTCACTGATACAGCAAGTTGTACCAGGCTAAACATGCAGGGAGCAACACGCACCATCCCCAGTGGTGAGATGGGGATCACTCTGTGAGTCCAAGTTGACCTGTCAAGGAACAAAGATGATGATGAAAGCAGCAAAAAACATGAACTTTGAGCAAGATAATAATCTACACCTGGTCCTATACACTTCACATTTAGAGTGTTCAGAACTAACACAGCCATCCAGTGCAGATATTTTCGATGACGCTTATGAGGAAACTGTACAGAAAAGAAGCATATACAACTTAGTGAAAAAAGCCTTGAGCCAAGAAAAAAATGACTAGCATCAAATCAGTGGAATCCAATGGAATACGATTGCAGGGCTATGAAGCCTGGACTACTGATTCGGAGAGATAAGTCCAAATAGGCAGCTGAATAATTTAACTTTAGTTAATTTACTAAATTCTGAAATTTAAAAGATAGTACTGTACCGTTAATCATGATCACAAAACTATAATTTTGTTGTTTAAGTCCCATCTGGTTGACCGTTGCTTTCAGTGAAGAAGCTCTGCCCCCCCCCCCCCCCCTTACCTGCTGTGACTCATATTTCATTTCAGAACCATCAAATGCATTTGACTAAACTGCCCGCTGTAATGGACTGCAAGTCACTCAGTGATGATCAACAAATGCTTACCAGTGACATCCGTACGCAATGAATGAACACAAACAACAATGTTCTCAATCCGGTGCAAGATATTGATGAAAAGTCATTAACACGAAATATTAATTCACTTTCCCCTGCCTGTCATCTTCTGAATAACTCCAGCATTTTTGGCTTTATTTTGCATTTCAATCTGGTTTAAGAGTAAAGTGGATAGGTATATGGACGTGAAGGGAATGGAGGGGTATGGTCTGAGTGCAGGTAGATGGGACTAGGGAAAACAAATGGTCGGCACGGACTGGAAGGGCTGAGAGGGCCTGTTTCCGTGCTGTAATTGTTATATGGTTATATGGTTATATGGTTTAGCAAGAATGACATATAACAAGATAGTGTATCTTGAGAATTCTGTTTCATCATTCTTCAAATTATTCTTGTTCAACTCAAGAACACAGAACCATTCACCAATGAAAACAGCAGCATTTGCTTGACAGATCATCAAACGTACATTTGTTATCTTATCTCTATGGCTGCATGACATAAAATAAAAAGGAGAAAACTAAGTAAAAGTATGATGAAGCAATTGTTAAAATGTTCAATGAAATAGCATAAATATATTTTACCACAGTTCATTCCTGTTAATTGAATATTATTAATTGGTTAAATAAATATCTAGTTGTTCTAATTAAGAGAAGCAAATAAAACTACGCTTTTGTTCTGCAACGTAATCTTTGACTAACAGGTCCGCTGGCATTATAGCGCTCTTTTGGTTTCCCAGCACTGCAGGAAAGTAACACAGGCCTGTTATTTAAAGATTGCAGGATGCAGAATGAAAGTTCAGTAATTTTCCCTGGCTGATAGTACATTTGTTTTGCAGTGTGACCATGTCAGAGAACATTGAATCCTTTCTCAGAAATTGTACACTATTGAAACTAACGGCCATAGAACAAGATTAGCTCCTCCACATTCATTTGTTCTTTAGATCTTATCATTGTTTCTCTCGCCAATAGAAGCATCTTTCTGCAGAGCATCAAACATTTTCTATGTTAACCGGCAAAATAATGCCAATCTTTCCCTAACATAGTAACTTCTTCACACTCTCTTATCAATGGCAAAAAATAGCCATTCAAAAAGTCTCTGATCTAAGTTAATGAAAGAGAGTAAGACAGTATCACCTTCAACAATACTGAAGACTGAAAGACTTTAATTGTGACTTGCTCACGCTGCTTGAACAAATAATCATCAATAACATAAGGAATTATTGGGCTGTAGCTTTTTTATCCTTCATCTTGGCAAAACAGTGTTGTTAAATCAAGCACAATGATAGAAACAATGCTAAAGAAAGCAAATAGCTAAAATGCTAACCTTCACTTTGCAAGAAATGAAGATAATGAAGAATACAAGTCACTGGAGCGGGATTTTCCAACAGCAGGGTATATGTGGCATATGACAATGACTGCATCATTACATTTAAAAGTAAGATGACAGGACGAACAAAGAGAGAAACCATTGAAAAAAAATTCCTTCTCAATCCAAAAACCACTTCATACATGTCCAAGAGAATGCCTGGGAAAAGTCTCAATATTTGAGACTGGGAAAAGTCTCAATATTTTACAAGATCAATCGATTCCTTTGATTCTCAGAGCCAGCCATGGCTGATTTCCTGACCATCAAAATATCTTCATGGCTGTTTTTCCATTTCTTATTTTCTCATTGGAGTTTCAAAAATAGACATTTTGTCTGTGCTTCATCCAAGTGATATAAAGGATATTTTCCTGAAGGCATAAAGGTCAGGATTAAGTTGAGCTGACTCAAAGAATGAGACAACGGGAAACTTCTTAGACTGATCACTTGGACAGAATCACCAGAAACATCTTTTACTCTGGTAGTTTCCACCTGCTTGTTGAAAAGGAATGGTTGATATTCTGAGAGTTCTGAGGTATTCTGAGAGTTTTCATACAAAGAACCAAACTGTGATCTTCATGATATATTTGCTTTTAAACATATTCAATAAATAAATGCTCAATAAGGGATATATAAAACGTTCTAACTTCTAAAGCCTCCCTTAAGAGAATGGCCCAGAATGATTGATTTTTTAACATTTCAATTAAGATATCATAACAAATAATGATATGAACTAACTATTCCTGTGTTACACTAGCTGCTGCTCTTGGGGCACATCAGTGCTGTCCAGCACTGAGTTCTGTAGCAGTTCCAGATTGACTGAAATGCTCTCCTAACTTTGCATGAAGTCTTCTGAGAAGATTGGAGATTAATTCCCAATGACACCACTTACACTTTGTCACGCATGCTTCCAAATGAAGCATGTAGACTAGTAATCTACCCTGTTCAATCCTTGAGGTACCTGTATAGGTTCTGGTGCACAGTGGCGACCTCGGGTCCTGCCGTCCTCCTTGTGTCATTAAGGTTAGGTTACAAAGCTGGAGTAGAGGGAAAGGTGGAAAAGCAATTCTCGTAGCTCCTAAAACTCTATAGTGATAAAGATAAAGAAGGAGGAGCATCCCGTCGAACAAAGATAAAAAGATAAAATGTAATGTTATGAAAGAAAGTGGGAGATTAAAGGATCAGTAGATGGTGATCTGCTTTCTTAGGAGGGTTACATCCTATATGATCACAATGCTCACAAGCCAGAAGATCATTTTTGGATTTGGGATTGGAAGGGTTCCCTTCCAGCTTAAAAGAGGAGGAGAACTTCTTGAAAGTGGGCATGCCAGGAAGTGACTCTGCAATGGAGCAGTATAATGGAGACACAATAATGAAGATGCTGGAGATGGAGCAAAAAAAAGTTCTGAGGACTCAGCAGATCAAGCATCAAATGAACAATCGAGTCCCAGGTCGAGACTCTTCATCTAAATGTCATCTGTCTATTTTCCCTTCACAGAGAGTGCTGAGTTCCCCAGCAATGTGATTTTTGTTCTTCCCAGTTTGTTGGGACTTATATAGTTATGGGCGACCTTAAGCATTAAAGTGACATGGTTGTACCTTCAAATGTCTTTTGCCACATCAGTTGAGAAGCACAAATGCTTGCCATTGTGTGAGACAAGTCTGAGGACATGAATTGAAGTCCTAGTGGAGCATTTTTAAATCAACAACAATGAGAAACAGTGCAAAATGATGGCTTTGTAAGGTAATGGAATGAAACTCAAACAGGTAGCAGCATATGAACTTTTCTGTGTAGCAATTTGCTACTACCTCCTCATCCTTTGTACTTTGGTGCCCCATTACAGTTCCAGTACAAAGCATGTAGTTTCTCTGGTTCAACCTATTACCAGGATATTCAGATGGAACTTGCGTAGGAGAAGGAATGACTCTACTGCTATTATTACTTCTGTTTTCAAAGACAGCAGGAATACTGTGATTGTTAGAACCCCAGTGTTAATCAGAATGGAATCAGAAATGGGTTTGTCTGGAGAAGGGTCCCAACCCGAAACACCACCCATCCATTTTCTCCAGAGATGCTGCCTGACCCGCTGAGTTACTCCAGCACTTTGTGTTCATCTTTGGTATATGCTAGCATCTGCAGTTCTTTCTTTCTACCCTCAGAAATCGGTTTCCAGGTGTGTGGCATGGGGTACTATCCGACCCTCAGACTAACACTTTAATGGCAGTGCAAACTGCTGGAACAGCATGTAGACAAATACTACTTCTATCCTATATGGACATGAAAGGATTCAGATTGACTGCACAGTGAAGGCTTAACCCTCATATCTAGGATCAATCCAACTTCTAGGCAAATAAATTGTTAAAGAAGGAACTGCAGGTGCTGGAAAATCGAGGGTACACAAAAGGCAGGAGAAACTCAGCGGGTGCAGCAGCATCTAAGGAGCGAAGGAGATAGGCAACGTTTCGGGCCAAAACCCTTCTTCAGACTGATGGGAGTGGAAAAGGGGGAGGTAAACTTGTCCCTTTACGTCCCCCCTCCACTCCTTTCAGGGACCCAAGCAGTCCTTCCAGGTCCGACAGAGGTTCACCTGCACCTCCTCCAACCTCATCTACTGCATCCACTGCTCCAGATGCCAGGTGATACCAAGCGGAGGCTTGGCGATCGTTTCGCCGAACACCTCCACTCGGTCTGCAATAACCAACCCAACCTCCCGGTGGCTCAGCACTTTAACTCCCCCTCCCATTCCGTATCCGACCTCTCGGTCCTGAGCCTCCTCCACGGCCAGAGTGAGCAACACCACAAGTTGGAGGAACAGCACCTCATATTCCGCTTGGGGAGTCTGCATCCTCTGGGCTTGAACATTGAATTTTCTCAATTCTGTTAACCCTTGCTGTCTCCTCCCCTTCCCACCTCTCCCTCAGCCCTCGGGCTCCTCCTCCTCCTCCTCCTTTTCCTTTCTTCTCCCCGCTCCCCCCACCTCCCATCAGTCTGAAGAAGGGTTTTGGCCCAAAAACGTTGCCTATCTCCTTCGCTCCTTAGATGCTGCTGCACCCGCTCTGTTTCTTCTGCCTTTTGTGTACCCTCTAGGCAAATAAATATTGCTTGAAGCTTCACATTGATTTAATATTGCATGATCACCAGGGGGCGCCGCACGATGGCAGCCTCGCCAACAGTGTCTGTCTTTTCGTTTTTTTTGTTATTTTTAGTGTGTTTTAAAAGTTTGTGTTAATGTTCTCTGGTGTGTTTTACGTGGGGGGTGGGGGAGGGGGTCAGGGGAAACTTTTTTTCAATTTCTTACCTTGCAGTAGATGCAATTGTTTTCCGGATCGTATCTCCAGTCGCTCTGCGGCCCAACTTCATGGAGCTGGCGGCCTTACCATCGGAGCCTATCCCCTGCCTGGGATCGATGCTCCAATCCGCGGCCTGCGGATTTCAACATCGTGGAGCTCACAGTCTCGGGTTGAGACCGATGTCGGGAAGCTCCAAACGACGCAGAAGGTTTCGACCAGCCCCGAACCGGGGTCCGATCACCCGGTGCTGAGATTCCCTCCCGATACAGGAGCTTGATCGCCCAGACGCGAGGGCCCAAACGCCACCGGCTACGGGAATCATGATCGTCCCGTCAACGGAGGCTCGAGGCCCCCGACCGCAGGAGAACAAAGAAAGGAAGAGATTGAACTTTTTTTTTGCCTTCCATCACAGTGAGGAATGTGGAGGAGTCACTGTGGTGGATGTTTATGTTAAAATGTATTTTGTGTGTTCTGTTGCTTTTTATTGGTATGACTGTATGGCAAATTAAATTCCTCGTATGTTGCAAAACATACTTGGCTAATAAAGTATTATTATTATTATTATGATATTTTTGGTTTTTCAAAGAATATCTTTCCACATAAACACCTAAATTAGCGATCAAACTATTTGAGCCAATAAAAGCAACTGGGAATGTCATATGTTCTACATTTACTGATTAAAACCACTCAACAACAAAATAGACAGCTTCACACATTGAGCCACGTTTTGGCTATTCAAAATAGATTATTGTCAGCGCAATTATTTTTCTGGTTAGTTAAACTGACAGAACAATTTCTAATTAATATACTTAGCAACATTCATGAAAGAGGCAGTATTCCTGGCAAATTGAGCAGTGCTTCAGATATAAAATATGCTTTTGTAATCCTTGGAGTGTGTTGCAGAGTTTGAAGGATACTAACTCAAGCAATGTTGATAAATATCTGCAAAGAGGAGACTGCTTTTGACAACCAAGACCCGTTCATATTACTGTTACTGTAGAATATTGTAAATCTTTCTTGTTCATGTTCCTTAATGTAGTTTTTATAAGTACAAACAAAGGAAATTATTTCAAACAAAATAAAGATTACAGAATGGAGCGACTGGGTTTGTATTCACTGGAATTTAGAAGGATGAGAGGATATCTTATAGAAACATAAAATTATTAAGGGATTGGACACGCTAGATGCAGGAAACATGTTCCCGATGTTGGGGATGTCCAGAACCAGGGACCACAGTTTAAGAATAAGGGGGAGGCCATTTAGAACTAAGATGAGGAAAATCGTTTCACCCAGAGTTATGAATTTGTGGAATTCTTTGTCTCAGAAGGCAGTGGAGGCCAATTCCTTGGATGCATTCTAAAGAGTTAGATAGAGCTCTTAGAGCTAGCAGAATCGAGGGAAATGGGGAGAAGGCAGGAACGGGATTACTGATTGTGGATGACCAGAAATTATCACATTGAATAGCAGTGCTGGCTCGAAGGGCCGAATGGCCTACTCCTGTATCTATTGTCTATGTCTCTATGTATTATCAGAAAAAAGACACAAAGTGCTGGTGTAACACAGTGGGTCGGGCAGCATCTCCGCAGAACATGGGTTGGTGACGTTTTGGTTCAGGACCCTTTTCGGGCTGATTGTAGTGGGAGGAAAATAAAGTTGGAAATGAGGAGGGGCAGGACATAGCCTGGCAGGGTGGACACAGGTGACGGTTTTTTTTCCTAGGCAGATGGCTGGACAAAGGCTAGATAAGAATGGGCTAGAGGTGTGACACAAAAGGATTGAAGAGTTGTGAATTGTGAACCTGGAGGAAGGAATGTAGGCAGAAGGGGAGGGGAGCACTATGTGCATCCAGGTGGGGGCACAAGGGAGGGAATGCGGGTGGGGGGGGGGGGGGGGGGGGGAAGAAAAGGGGGGGGAGGGCGAGGAAGGGGGAGGGGTTGTAGTTGGATTCAATGTTCATAGTTGGGTTGTAAGCTTCCAAGCAGAATATGAGGTGCTGTTCCTCCAGTTTGCCGACACCCTCTCTCTGGCATTAGAGGAGGTCCAGACAAAAAAGTCAGCATGGGAATGGGAAGTGGAGTTAAAATGGTCAGTAACCGGGAAATCCAGAAGGTCTTGGCGACTGAACACAAGTGATCAGCGGAACAGTCACCAAGTCTATGCTTGGTCTCGCCGATATACAAGAGGCTACACCAGATGCAGGAGTTGAGGTTAGAGTTGTATTATCAAAATGTGTTCAGATGCATAAATATTACAGACCTTGTCTGCACATCTGGCCGCCCGCAGCGGCGACTGTGGAGGGTTGTGGTCCCGACCACAGGGGAAAATGGAGGAGGACTGGCTAAACTTTGTGCCTTCTACCACAGTGATGAATGCTGTGGTGGATGTTTGTGTTAAATTTTTATTGTGTATTGTGTGTTCTTTTTTTTATTGTACCGCTGCTGGCAAGTTCATTTCACTTGCACTTTATTGTGCACGTGATGAATAAATCTGACTTGACTTGACTTGAGTGTTACAATGTATCTGGGATTTTAAAATATTGTTGTTGCAAACAAAATATACATTCAGGAATCGCATTTGTTTAGAAAAGACAGATTAAAATGTGTTATATTTGTTAAACATATTGAATTATAGCATTGTTTCCATGCTGTATCTCTCCATGACCCTATGACTCAATTATATTATTTATTTTGTTAATAATGTCAAACTGCAAAGGCTGTACTATTTAAAAAAAATATAATGTTTCCCTTGATTTGAGCTCATCATAATATGATGGCCAATAACCTAAGTGTTTTAATGTTACATATTTTAATATTGTGTGCTTTAACTATTTGTGCTTATCACAAAACCCATGTAAACTAAGAAAAACAGATAGTTAACGATGCCAGTTTTGGAGAATTTGCCATTATTTGACAGTGAATATGATTCAATAGGTGTACAATTCAATTCATTTAAAAGTACTTTGGTTCTATCAATATTTAATTGTCATCCCTGATGGAAAAATAGTTCAAAGACCAAACCTATCCTGGAAAGATAGATGAGGAAAAAGAAATATTTGAAATGACCAGGAGGTCCATCAAGAGAGGATAGGTTACCAATTAAAGAGCTGACATTTCCAGACATTTCCAAAGACTTTACACACCAAGATGTATCCAGTTTTACTACTTTAGTTTAGCTTCTTTTTTTTAGCTGAAAAAGTACACATTTATAGTTTTGTAATGGTTAATTCAAAGAACATACTCTTTTGAAATTCAAAAAATAAACTTTAATATAATGAATACACAATATCAACTAAATAAATTTTAAACATTACCCAGATGCAATCAATAGATCAAAACATCAAATTATGAGAACTGCAAAACGGTCAGGTGAAAACATCAAAATAAATAAACGCGGTCAGTCTATTAAAGAATGTCGCTATCAACACATCTAAAACTCGAGTCTGAAGTCTGAAGAAGGGTCCCGATCCGAAATGTCACCTATCTATAATAGACACAAAATGCTGGAGTAACTCAGCGTGACAGGCAACATCTCTAGATAAAAGAAATGGGTGAGGTTTCGGGTCGAGACCCTTCTTCAGACTTGCAACCAACATCTGCAGTTCCTTCCTATAACATGTCACCTATGTGTGTTCTCCTGCCATTACTACAGCACCGTGTCTTTTTTTTTGTTAACCAGTATCCGCAGTTCCTTGTTTGTACAAAACTTGACTCTGTTTTGTTGGGGATAAGAAAGCACAAATCGTTTCGACAAGTACTCGCATGCTTTACAAATGTTGTTGGAATCCTTTCCTTCCAGCTTGTTGTTGTGTTGCTCTCAAATGCGCCACATTACACCTGCTACCAAAAGCCTGATTCCCCCTTTCTCTCTCTCGCCGGTGTTCTCCCAGCTTACAACGCCATCCAAGTTATGAAAACAATGAATTATTGGATGCACCGATCCAGGCAAGTCTTGCCTATAGATATACCGACTGACAAGTCAATACAGAAACACCAGGTTCAAAGTGTTCATTTAAAAGGCAGACGAAAACAAACATTTACTGGAGTCCGCACATTGGCTTATTAATGTTAAAGCAGACGGCTTTCTCCAAAATTAAATAAAAAGTTCAGCTGCACTGTGTAGAGACACGGGGTTCTAAAATGTTTTGATAAGTAAACAAGACATTTATAATTTAAAACTCTTACCATTTGTCAATTCGTGTTTTACAGTACAACTCCCCTCCTCGGCGTCATCTCCCATACTGAGTGCAAATCTGATCCGAATTTAATGCGAAAACTCAAGTTTTTTTGAAGAGACAGAAGGTGCGAGCTTGGACAGGCTTTGCGCTGGATCGCCGACAGCCGCCGTCTCCGAGAAAGTCTCCCTCTTTCCGAAAACTGGTGTGGCCGCGACATCACCCCACACGCTGCACCACGGGAGTTGTAGTTTGGGCGGGCTGCTCTCTGTCTATTGATGCCCGGAGAGCTGCAAATAAAACGACAACCCCCAGGGGTTCTTGTATTGGTCATGCAAGCAGCGATGAATAGGAGAGTAACCCGCCTCCTATCCGGCTGACAGATCCTTTCCTCTCGTTTTCCCAACCGGGAGACTCCATCGCATCCCTGGAGGGGGTACAGAAGTTTTCTCAAATTCCTATTGCAAGCTAATGGGACCGTGAGTAATTTTAACTAATATTACACATGATACATATATAGTTGTACCTTCATGAATGCTCTGATGTAATTAGAATTATTTATAAGAAATGTCATGGCATATCTAATACAAGTAGATCAGCCATGATCACATTGAATGGCGGTGCTGGCTCGAAGGGCCGAATGGACTGACTCCTCCTGCACCTATTGTCTATAAGTAGTGTAGATGATATGTGTATACACCTTTAATTGATAGTAATGATGTCCATGCTAACCACTCCCCCACCAGTTAGTATAATTGTAACCCACACGCCCCTAGCTCTCTCTCTAGTGATCGTGACAGACCACGTACAGACAGGGCTATATATAATGTATGCTTAATAAAGTAGTTAAGACTTTAAGGTGGCTGTGTACCGTCTCTACTAGTGTTGAAAGGAACTGCATTCTCTGGTTTAAAAATACACCAAAGACAGACATAAAACGTTGGAATAACTCAGCGAGACAGGCAGCATCTCTGGAGAGAAGGAACGGGTGGCGTTTCGAGACGAGACCCTTCTTCAGTCCTAAAGTAATTAGCACGGTGTGATCAGCGAACCTTCGGCGCAACCAGCTGAGCCCGCGGGTCCGGAACCCGCTGGGATTATAGCTGTCAAAACGAGAGCACGTACAGGAAATAAAGCTCTTCGCATGTGTTAGTGTTTGAACCACAGAAACACCTGCACTTTTTCTCGTGATCGAGTGTGGTTTTTTGCTGGAAGATGGACTTCTGAGGAGCACTTTGCGGTTCATTTTGAACAATTGTTGGTAGTAACGTGAGAATTACAATGACATTTTAAGGTCTAATAATTGTCCCGATTGAAATCGTGGTTGCGTATTCTAAACAGGAGAGATTCTGAACATATTAGAAACAAATTATTATGTGCTTCTTTATTTAAACAGATATTAGACAATAGACAATAGACAATAGACAATAGGTGCAGGAGTAGGCTATTCGGCCCTTGGAGCCATTCAAAGTGATCATGACCGATCATCCCCAATTCGTACCCTGCTCCTGCCTTCTCCCCATATCCCCTGGCCGCTATCTTTAAGAGCCTTTTCTAGCTCTCTCTTGAAAGTATCCAGAGAACCAGCCTCCACCGCCCTCTGAGGCAGAGAATTCCACAGACTCACAACTCTCTGTGTGAAAAGGTGTTTCCTCATCTCCGTTCCAAATGGCTTACCCCTTATTCTAAAACTGTGGCCCCCGGTTCTGGACTCCCACATCGGGAACATGTTTCCTGCCTCTAGCGTGTTCAAACCATTAACAATCTTATATTTCAATAAGATTCCCTGTCATCGTTCTAAATTTCAGAGTATACAAGCCCAGCCGCTCCATTCTCTCAGCATATGACAGTCCCGCCATCCCGCACTCCCTCAATAGCATATTATAGAATTAAACTTCCCATCGCTGCACTCCCTCAATAGCATATTATAGAACTAAACTTCCAAATGGGCCCACAACATCAGTGAACAAGGATATCTAACGCAATAAACGCGCGTGACGTCATACTCACCAATCAGCTGGGCAGGAGGCGGGCCGACTGAATTTGGGTGTCGCTCGGTGTCGGGCAGTGACATCATCACGCAACGGCACGCCGGGCAGTGACATCATCACGCAACGGCACGCCGGGCAGTGACGTCATCACGCAATGCCATGCGCTAGGCGCACGCGGTCAAGACGCTGCGTACGACATCAAGATGCTGCGTACGCCGTCAAGACAGTGCGGGATTTTCTGATGACCCCAGCGATGTCGGGACCAACCCCGCACAACTCCATACGCCTCCGAGCTTTGAAGTGGGACCGGCCCCGCGTGGCCCGTATGCCTCAAGCGACCACGTTTGGTCGCGCCAGACGAATGCAGGCCCTTAAGGTGGCAGGGTAGGACCTCCAGGGTAGTGATCTGTGGATTGCTTCCAATGCCACGTGCTAGTGAGAGTAACAGGAAGATAAGGGAGATGAATGTGTGGCTGAGGAGTTGGTGCAGGACGCAGGGATTCAGATTTCTAGACTATTGGAATCACTTCTGGGCAGGGATGACCTGTACAAGGGAGATGAGTTGGACCTTAACTGAGGGGTACCTATATCCTGGCAGGCATGTTTGCTAATGCTACACGGGTGGGTTTAAACTAGATTAGCAAAGGGGGGGGGGGGATCTTATACAGGACAGAGGCTGGCGAAAGGTTAAAAGTCGGTATAAAGGGTGATGAGAGAAAGTATAGAGGACAATATAGACAGGAGAAAGGCAGAGAGTGAGGAAGGAATGTTGGTTTACATTGCACTTATTTTAATGCAAGGTGTCTGACAGGTAAGGCAGGTGACCTTTGCGCTTGGATAGGTATGTGCAACTGGGACATTGTAGCCATTATGTAAACCTGATTAAGAGAATGGCAGGACTGGCAGCAGGGTACAGATGCTTCAGAAGAGACAAAGGTGAGGCTAAAAGAGGAGGCGGTATTAAGGGGAATATCATGGCAGTGGTCAGAGGTGGCATTATGGACGGTTCGTCTAGTGAGGCTAGATAGGAGATAGCTCTGGCAGATAACATTAAAGATAATTCCAAGAGATTTTACGTACATTAAGAGAAAAAAGGTAACGAGAGAAAGTGACCCTTCAAGAATCAAATCGGTCAACTATGTGTGGAGCCATATGTGATGGGCAAGGTCCTCAATGAGTATTTATCCTGTTTTTACTGTGGAGAAAGACAAGAGGACTGAGAAACTTGGGGCAGTCAGTGGAAGAGTCTTGATGAGAGCAGAGCTGTAGGTGTTGTATATATGGTCTTCAGCAAAGCATTCAACAAAGTTTAACATGGTAGGCTGCTCTGGAAGGTTAGATCACATGGGATTCAAGGTGACATAGTTGAATGGATTAAAAATTGGCTTCATGGAAGGAAGAAGAGAGTACTGGTGGAAGGTTGCTTGTACGGGAAGTAACTGCAGGTACAGGTTTAAACCAAAGATATACGCAAAAAGGTGGAGTAACTCAGCAGGTCAGACGACATCTCTGGAGAAACTCAGCGGGTTAGGGAGCAACACGTAGGGAGGAAAGAAGAAAAAAATAACAAACGGAGAATAAGAAGTGGAGGGTTTCTTAAATGTGTGAGCAGAGAGACAGAGGGGTGTAAAATGAGGATAGGAGCAATAGGTAGCAAGGTGAAAAGTGGCAGGAAAACAAATCCAGGGCAAAAATCTAAAAGGGCCACTTTTCAACATAATTGTAAAGGGGCCAAGAGTGTTGTAAAAACAAGCCTGAAGGCTTTGTGTCTCAATGCGAGGAGCATTCGTAATAAGGTGGATGAGTTGAATGTGCAGGTAGCTATTAATAATTATGATATAGTTGGGATCACGGAGACATGGCTCCAGGGTGGCCAAGGCTGGGAGCTGAACATCCAGGGATATTCAATATTCAGGAAGGATAGACAGAGAGGAAAAGGAGGCGGGGTAGCGTTGCTGGTTAGAGTGGAGATTAACGCAATAGAAAGGAATGACATTAGCTTGGAGGATGTGGAATCAATATGGGTGGAGCTGCAAAACACTAAGTGCAGAAAACGCTAGTGGGTGTTGTGTACAGGCCACCTAACAGTAGTAGTGGAGTTGGGGATGGCATCAAACAGGAAATTAGAAATGCGTGCAACGAAGGTAAAACCGTTATAATGGGTGACTTCAATCTACACATAGATTGGGTGAATCAAATTGGCAGGGATGCTGAGGAAGAGGATTTCTTGGAATGTATGCGGGATAGTTTTCTAAACCAACATGTGGAGGAACTAACGAGAGAGCAGGCTATTCTAGACTGGATATTGAGTAATGTGGAAGGGTTAGTTAACAGCCTTGTTGTACGTGGCCCCTTGGGCAAGAGTGACCATAATATGGTTGAGTTCTTCATTAGGATGGAGAGTGACATTGTTAATTCAGAAACACGGGTCCTGAACTTAAAGAAAGGTAACTTTGAGGGTATGAGACGTGAATTGGCCAAGATCGACTGGCAATTGATTCTTGAAGGGTTGACGATGGATATGCAATGGAAGGCATTTAAAGACTGCATGGATGAACTACAGCAATTGTTCATCCCAGTATGGCAAAAGAATAAATCAGGGAAGGTGGCGCATCCATGGATAACGAGGGAAATCAGGGATAGTATCAAAGAAAAAGATGAAGCGTACAAATTAGCCAGAAAAAGCAGCCTACCAGAGGACTGGGAGAAATTCAGAGACCAACAGAGGAGGACAAAGGGCTTAATTAGGAAAGGGAAAATGGAGTATGAAAGAAATCTGTCAGGAAACATAAAAACTGACTGCAAAAGTTTTTATCGATATGTGAAGCGCAAAAGATTAGTTAAAACAAATGTAGGTCCCTTGCAGTCAGAAACGGGTGAATTGATCATGGGGAACAAGGACATGGCAGACCAATTGAATAACTACTTTGGTTCTGTCTTCACCAAAGAAGACATAAATAATTTGCCGGAAATAGCAGGGGATCGCGGGTCAAATGAGATGGAGGAAATGAGTGAAATCCAGGTTAGCCGGAAAGTGGTGTTAGGAAAATTGACTGGATTAAAGGCTGATAAATCCCCAGGGCCAGATAGGCTGCATCCCAGGGTACTGAAGGAAGTAGCCCCAGAAATAGCAGATGCCTTAGTGATAATTTTTCAAAACTCTTTAGATTCTGGAGTAGTTCCTGAGGATTGGAGGGTAGCTAATGTAACCCCACTTTTTAAAAAGGGAGGGAGAGAGAAAACGGGGAATTACAGACCAGTTAGTCTAACATCGGTAGTGGGGAAACTGCTAGAGTCAATCATAAAAGATGGGATAGCAGCGCATTTGGAAAGTGGTGAAATCATTGGACAAAGTCAGCATGGATTTACGAAGGGTAAATCATGTCTGACGAATCTTATTGAATTTTTTGAGGATGTAACTAGTAGAGTGGATAAGGGAGAAGCAGTGGATGTGTTATATCTGGACTTTCAGAAGGCTTTCGACAAGGTCCCACACAAGAGATTGGTATACAAACTTAAAGCACATGGTATTGGTGGTTCAGTATTGATGTGGATAGAGAACTGGCTGGCAGTCAGGAAGCAAAGAGTAGGAGTGAACGGGTCCTTTTCAGGATGGCAGGCAGTGACTAGTGGGGTGCCGCAAGGCTCAGTGCTGGGACCCCAGCTATTTACAATATACATTAATGATTTGGACGAGGGAATTAAATGCAACATCTCGAAGTTTGCCGATGACACGAAGCTGGGGGGCAGTGTTAGCTGTGAGGAGGATGCTAGGAAGCTGCAGGATGACTTGGATAGACTGGGTGAGTGGGCAAATGCATGGTGACCGATTAGGAAAAGGGGAGATGCAGCGAGACCTGGGTGTCATGGTACACCAGTCATTGAAAGTAGGCATGCAGGTGCAGCAGGCTGTGAAGAAAGCAAATGGTATGTTGGCATTCATAGCAAAAGGATTTGAGTACAAGAGCAGGGAGGTTCTACTGCAGTTGTACAGGGTCTTGGTGAGGCCACACCTGGAGTATTGCGTACAGTTTTGGTCTCCTAATCTGAGGAAAGACATTCTTGCCATAGAGGGAGTACAGAGAAGGTTCACCAGACTGATTCCTGGGATGGCACGACTTCCATATGAAGAAAGACTGGATAGACTCGGCTTGTACTCGCTGGAATTTGGAAGATTGAGGGGTGATCTCATAGAGACAAAATTCTTAAGGGGTTGGACAGGCTAGATGCAGGAAGATTGTTCCCAATGTTGGGGAAGTCCAGGACAAGGGGTCACAGTTTAAGGATAAGGGGGAGTCCTTTTATGACTGAGATGAGAAAATCGTTTTTCACACAGAGTGGTGAATCTGTGGAATTCTCTGCCACAGAAGGTAGTTGAGGCCAGTTCGTTGGCCATATTTAAGAGGGAGTTGGATGTGGCCCTTGTGGCTGAAGGGATCAGGGGGTATGGAGAGAAGGTAGGTGCAGGGATACTGAGTTGGATGATCAGCCATGATCATATTGAATGGCGGTGCAGCCTCGAAGGGCCGAATGGCCTACTCTTGCACCTAATTTCTATGTTTCTATGTTTATATGGCAAGATTAGGAAATTTGCAGCTGATACCAAAGTGGGTGGTATTGTAGATAGTGAAGATGGAATGTCAAAAATCACATCAGTGATGGTCGATGCAGATGATCTCTTTTCATAGAAAATCAAACTATTTAAAAACACAAATAATGTTTATATATGGAAAAATAAGGTGTTTCAACTACCTTTTTTATGATGCAGACAGGTGGGGTCTTTTTTACTTCTCTTTTTCACTTCTCTTTTGCACCCTCGCTATTTACTTTTAAAATGCATTTTAATACTTACCTTTTAAATCAAGCTGATGGTAATCTACTCTGAAGGCCATTCACCAATTATGGGCAATAAATAATAGCAAATATTTGTTGTATTTGAGGTCATAAAATATTTTCTATATTCTTTGGCATCCATTCCCAACTGGTAGGATTTCCTATCATTATTGTCAATACCTCGATTGAAACTAAGCTTTCAGGTACAACAGGCAGTGAAGAAAGCTAATTAAAAAAAAACTAATAATCAAAAAATGTATTCAAATAGTTAAAATAATATTTACAGTACAATAAAACAAACCAGAACCCACCAGCATAATACACGACAAACAAATATATGAAATAAAATACTTATACAGCTTTGTTACAATCCTTGTCCAGGATGCATTCCACCCCCGCGGTGCCCAGTGGTCCTGGAAATCCTCCAAGGTGCCCGTGGACAATGCGTAGTCCCTCTCTTAACACTACCCGTGCGCGGACATAACCCCGAAAAAGTGGGTGAAGAAAGCTAAAGGCATGTTGCCCTTCATAACGAGAGGAGTTGAGTATGGAAGCAAAGAGATCCTTCTGCAGTTGTACAGGGCCCTGGTGAGACCACACCTGGAGTACTGTGTGCAATTTTGGTCTCCTAATTTGAGGAATGACATTCTTGCTATTGAGGGAGTGCAGCGTAGGTTCATGAGGTTAATTCCCGGGATGGCGGGACTGTCATATGATGAAAGAATGGAGCGACTGGACTTGTATTCACTGGAATTTAGAAGGATCAGAGGGGATCTTACAGAAACATATAAAATTATTAAGGGATTGGACACGCTAGATGCAGCACACATGTTCCTGATGTTGAGGGAGTCCAGAAACAGGGGTCACAGTTTAAGAATAAGGGGTGCGCCATTTAGAACTGAGATGAGGAAAAACTTTTTCACACACAGAGTTGTGAATTTATGGAATTCTCTGCCTCAGAAGGCAGTGGAGGCCGATTCCCTGGATGCATTAAAAAAAAGTTAGATGTCAAAGGGTGTGGGGAGAACGCAGGAACGGGTAACTGATTGTGGATGATCAGCCATGATCACATTGAATGGCAGTGCTGGCTCGAAGATCCGAATGACCTACTTCTGCACCTATTGTCTATGCATTTACAGTGGCTTGCAAAAGTTTTCATGCCCCTTGAACTTTTCCACATTTTGTCACATTACAACCACAAACGTAAATGTATTTTATTGGGATTTTATGTGATAGACCAACACAAAGTGGCGCATAATTGTGAAGTGGAAGAAAAATGATACATGGTTTTCAAATTTTTTTACAAATAAAAAACTGAAAAGTGTGGCGTACAAAAGTATTCAGCCCCCTTTACTCTGATACCCCTAAATAAAATACAGTGCAACCAATTGCCTTCAGAAGTCACCTAATTAGTAAATAGAGTCCACTTGTGTGTAATCTAATCTCAGTGTAAATACAGCTGTTCTGTGAAGGCCTCAGAGGTTTGTTGGAGAACATTATTGAACAAACAGCATCATGAAGCCCAAGGACCACACCAGACAGGTCAGGGATAAAGTTGTGGAGAAGTTTAAAGCAGGGTTAGGTTATAAAAAAATATCCCAAGCTTTGAACATCTCACGGAGCACTGTTCAATCCATCATCCGAAAATGGAAAGAGTATGGCACAACTGCAAACCTAGCAAGACATGGCCGTCCACCTAAATTGACAGGCCGGGCAAGGAGAGCATTGATCAGAGAAGCAGCCAAGAGGCCCATGGTAACTCTGGAAGAGCTGCAGAGATCCACAGCTCAGGTAGGAGAATCTCTCCACAGGACAACTATTAGTCATGAACTCCACAAATCGGGCCTTTATGGAAGAGTGGCAAGAAGAAAGCCATTGTTGAAACAAAGCCATAAAAAGTCCCGTTTGCAGTTTGCCACAAGCCATGTGGGGGACACAGCAAACATGTGGCGGAAGGTGCTCTGGTCTGATGAGACCAAAATTGAAGTTTTTGGCCTAAATGCAAAACGCTATGTGTGGTGGAAAACTAACACTGCACATCACCCTAAACACACCATCCCCACTGTGAAACATGGTGGTGGCAGCATCATGCTGTGGGGATGCTTTTCTTCAGCAGGGACAGGGAAGCTGGTCAGAGTTGATGGGAAGATGGATGGAGCCAAATACAAGGCAATCTTGGAAGAAAACCTGTTAGAGTCTGCAAAAGACTTGAGACTGGGTCGGAGGTTCACCTTCCAGCAGGACTACGACCCTAAACATACAGCCAGAGCTACAATGGAATGGTTTAGATCAAAGCATATTGATGTGTTAGAATGGTCCAGTCAAAGCCCAGATATAAATCCAATTGAGAATCTCTGGCAAGACTTGAAAATTGCTGTTCACAGACGCTCTCCATCCAATCTGACTGAGCTTGAGCTATTTTGCAAAGAAGAATGGGCAATAATTTCAGTCTCAACATGTGCAAAGCTGGTAGAGACATACCCCAAAAAGACTTGCAGCTGTAATTGCAGCGAAAGGTGGTTCTACAAAGTATCGACTCGGGGGCTGAATACTTTTGCACGCCACACTTTTCAGTTTTTTATTTGTAATAGAATTTGGAAACCAAGTATCATTTTCCTTCCACTTCACAATTATGCGCCACTTTGTGTTGGTCTATCACATAAAATCCCAATAACATACATTTACGTTTGTTGTTGTAACGTGACAAAATGTGGAACATTTCAAGGGGTATGAATACTTTTGCAAGCCACTGTATGTATCTATGAATTGGCTATTTTGATTTATTCATGTTTTACAGAAATTGAATACAGCTGTCTTAAATCTTTTAAGGGTATAGTTAAAAGTCAGCCGCATTGGCAATGAAACATATATTAATCACAAAATGAGAATAGGATCCCTCCTGAAAAAGATTGATATAGTAGTTTACCATTCCTAGAACTTCAGTTATTTTTTACTCATACCAACTTTTTGATCTCATCACTTTATATGAATTTGAATTCAAATTCACAAAAATGGCAGTGGGATTAGCCAGGTTTCTAGATTGGTCCAGTCACAAAATTATCACGCCTCAACTTGCTCACCGTTTTGCTTCCTTCTCAGGCAAGAAAGTCTATTAAGAAAGCCAATAAAGACATCCAGGTATTCAGCATAAAGGAAAAAGAACTTTGGTAGGAAATGGAATGTTTTGAGTAGGAAAGAACTTGAATAGCAATTAGGGAGATGAGCAAAACTGCAATCTGTATGATTAATAGACGTGAGGAGGACGCATGCAACAGCTGAATGTACATTTGGCATAATAGTGATGTATTAGTGTTGGTGGGGTCGCTGCGAGTCGGCTGCCCTGTCAGTGCGTGTTCGTTATTTCAACTTTTTTTTTCTTTTTTGGTGTCTAAATGTTATTTTTAATTGTGTCTTGGTGTGTCTTGTGTGTGTGCGTGTGGGGAAGGACGGAATCGCTTTTGGTCGCCTCCTCAACAGGGAGGCGACTTTTTCCGTGTTGCCTCCCTCGCAGCCTAACAGCGTGGATTGGAACAGCCTTTCCCGGAGTTGGGCCTGGAGTTTCAGCAGCGGGCGCAGCGTGGAGTTTTCCATTGCGGAGTGGGCGAACCCTTGCTGGAGGTCGCCAGAGAGGAGTGCTTCGATCGCTGGCCTGGTGACATTGGCATCATGGGGCTGTGGTCTGTGGAGCTTCTAGCCGTGGGCGTGGCATGGACTTACCATCCGGAGTCTGGGATCCCTTCCTGGGGATCACCGAAGAGCTTCGACCGCCAGCCTGCGGCCTATAACATCCTGAAGCCGCAGTCTCCATTAGGAAAATACCGATTTGTTTCACCGTCTTGACGTTGGAGGTTTGATCATCCCGACGAGAGGGCCTGTACATCAGGCCATCCTTAACGGCAACTACGGAGGTTTTATGGCCCCGACCACGGAGGAACAAAGGAGGAGGACTGACCGAACTTTGGTGGATGTTTGTGTTAAATTCTATTGTGTATTGTGTGTTCTTTTTAAGTGTATCGCTGCTGGCAAATTCATTTCATTGCGCCTTCGGGTGCATGTGACAAATAAAATTGACTTTGATTTTGTGCCTTTGTTGTTAGCATTAAGAAATGTGATATAGACAAGGTCTAAATTTATCGTCATCATTTTTGCTTTCTAGACTGTCTTCTTGAATTCTGGGCAGTGAAGATGCAGCCATGGAATTCATGCTCCATGATCTTGATTATATGTCCATTACCCTTGTTCTTCTACATGGCGGACAAATTTAGTCAAATAAGCCATTGCAGATTATCTTTCTGTACCAGGCAAATAATGAATTAGATAGAAACAAGGCACTGCAAATGCTCCTTAATACCAAAGATAGGCACAATTGCTGTAATTCAGCAGGTCAGGCAGCATCTCTGGAGAAAATGGATGGGTGACGTATCAGGTCGGGACCCTACTTCAGTGAGTTATGTTGATGAGCTAGGGAGCTAATATTCAAGGTATTGAAGTCTGCATTTTCCCACTCATCCCAAATGGAAATACAAGAATTACAATATGGTTAGGCATTGGTCAAAGAGCAAAATGTGGGAGAGCAAAAACTATCATGATAAAAAACTAACCTTTGATTTCACGCTTGCAGCCATCAGGTTGAGAACCAAGACTGAAATGAATTAAAGGAATTACTTAGTCTATTAATAGCCAGGTTCAAGGGTGGCACGGGTTTTTGCTTCCCATGAGCAGCTTGCACAGTAATTCAACTATTGAGGTTTTAAATCAACATTTTCTTGGGACAGGAATTTGATATGTATTCACAGTGAAAAAACGTTTTTTAGAAGCTGTCAGAAAACCCTTGTGTTTACCCCTTAAATTTAAGGAAGGAAATCACTGACTTTATACATACCTTTGAGAAAAATGTATACTTTCTGTGTAAAGCACTGTTGACACTGAGTCATAGAACTTCATAATAAGTACTTTAATAAGAATACATACAGAGACCACAACAGGTACTGGAGGCCCAAAGTCGTAGCTCAAACTGAAAGTATGATTGCTTACATTCCACAGGATGGCATGGTGGAAATCCGACATGGATTAGGGATCGGGTCCGAAATAGCAAAACCAGACATGGATCAAATCAGCAATAGTGATTGATCCTTCTTAGACTTTTGCCCATGGATATACAAAGCATGCCAAGACATAATGTATAAGGATATAAAGTTAACTATTAAGGTAAACAACAATGCTATTGAAATGGAGATGTACACTGGTGCGAAATTTAATGATTTGTCTCACAAAGAATTTATCCATGTTCGGAATGCAGAGCAATTAAAAACTTGCTCCTCTACTCTCGTGGCCTATGATGGTAGTGAACTTAACCCCGTCGGTATTGTAAAGCTGCAGTGCCATCTAGGGGATCAATCATACAGGCTGGAGTTTTATGTCGTGGATAGCAAAGTCATGCCTCTTTTGGGCTGTGATGCTTGCAAAGTTATGGGACTGGTTTCCTTCAGCAAAGCTGTGCATCAACTAACACCAATTCCTGATTCTACACAACGTATTCTTACAGATTACCAGGATATTTTCACTGAGGAACTGGGCAAGCTACCATTAACTTCCTCTATGACTTTAGACCCAGAGGTACGACCCACAGTTCGTCCTGCTCACCGTGTACCCATTGACATGCGGGACCGGGTCAAAGCCAAACTGGACAGAAGAATGGTGACATTGGGAGTTATCACACCTGTTTCAGAACCCACAGATTGGGTGTCCTTGATGGTGGCTGCTACAAAGAAGAATAAACAGGAGATTCGCATATGTATTAATCCGAAGGACCTAAACACCGCACTCAAAAGGCCCCATCACCCCATGCGTACCGTGGAGGAAATAGCTGCCCACATGGGTGAGGCAGCAGTATTCTCTGTGTTAGATGCCAAGAGCTCCTTCTGGCAAATCCCCCGATGGATCATGCTTCATCCCTGCTTACCACCTTCAGCACTGCTTTTGGCTGCTGCAGATTCTTGCGGATGCCGTTCGGTATCAGTTTGGCCAGAGAGGTGTTTCAGCGTTCTATGGAACAACTCTTTGATAGATTCCCTTGTGCAATCATCGTAGACGACATTATTGTTACCGGCAAAGACATGGAACAGCATGATGCTAATTTAAAGAAAGTGCTCGAGCATGCCAGGGAAATCAACTTGAAACTTAATCCCCACGTGTCGGTTTTGTGTTAACCAGGAAAGCTACGTGGGGCATGTTTTTACAAGTGACGGTCTCAAGGCAGACCTTTCCAAGACTGCAGCTATCAGCAAGAAGTCAGAGCCAACAGATGTCACCAGCCTCCAGAGATTTCTCGGCAAGTTCACCCCTAACTTCAGCGAGCTTCTCGGCTTCCCTACGGCAGCTTACTCAGACACTGCGTGGACGTGGCATGAACAACATGCTTTTGACACTCAAACAACAGATGTCGTGCGCCCTAACCTGGTTTATTTCGATGTCAATCAGCCTGTACTTTGACCTGCGACGCATCCCAGTACAGCCTTCGGCGCTGCGTGCCTGCAGGATGGCAAGCCTGTTGCCTACGCTTCTAGAACGATGATGGACACAGAGACGAGGTATGCTCAGATCATGAAGAAATTGCTGCCGGTTGTCTTTGCATGTGTCAAATTCAACGATTACATCTTTGGTAAGGCTGTAACCATAGAGACTGACCACCAGCCTTTGATCACCATTTTAAACAAGCCTAAAACATGCTGCTCCAGTGAGGCTGCGAAGAATGATGCTGCAGCTCCAGAAGTACGACATCACTCTCATTTACAAACGGAGTAAGCACATGTATCTGGCTGACACTTTATCTCGCGCTCCCAGGAGGACGAATACCCAGCAATTCTTCCTTCCTGTCCGGATACTCTGGTGACTCACACGGCAAAGGATGCCACTCTGCAGATACTCACCTCAGTCAACCACGGATGGCCCAGCAAGCGGCATTTGTTTCCGCCTCCTGCTCAGCCTTATTTTCCTGTCTGAGACAAACTTACCATTGAGAATGGAGTCATCATGAAGGGCCATAAGGCTGTGATCCCATCTTCACTCCAACAGGAGTACTTGGACGCCACACAAAGAGAACATCCTGGTTCCGAAACAACCGTACAACACATGAAGAGCATGTTTTTCTGGCCTGCTATTTTGGATTACATATGCCAGAGGGTGCAGTCTTGCACTGTGTGCAACAGCATGATGCCACATCAACAGAAAGAACCTCTTTTGCAGCACCCGGTTCCTGATCTGTCGTGGTCCACTGTAGCCACCGACATTTATGACTGGCGCGGCAATCAGTACTTGGTCCTGGTAGACTCCAACTCCGGGTGGTTCAAGATCAACTTGCTCCGCACAACCTCTTCTGCGGCTGTCAAGAAACTTGCAAGACACTTCACAGTCCACGGGGCGCCTCGCTCCCTCCTGTCCGATAATGGTGGACAATTCACAAGCCAGCTTTTTAAGGACTTTGCGAAAGAATGGGACTTTAAACACATCACTAGCAGTCCAGAGTATCCCCAGTCGAATGGACCGGTTGAGCGGGCTGTCCACAGTGCTAAGGCGGTCATGGAGAAGTCCAGCAGAGCCGGGTCTGACGTATTTTTAGATCTACTCAACCTCCGCAATATTTCACGCGATCCCACTTCTGACACCATGTACTGTTAACACTGAGTCATAAAATTTCATAATAAGTACTTTATTAAGAATACGTAAGAGACCATAACAACAGGTACTGTAGGCTCAAAGTCGTAGCTCAAACTGAAAGTATGATTGCTTACATTCCTCAGGATGGCATGGTAGAAACCCGACATGTTAGGGATCGGGTCCGAAATAGCAAAACCAGACATGGATCAAATCAGAAATAGTGATTGATCTTTTCAGTATTGTGTCAACATCGCATTAGTATGTCAATAGATTTAACCATGCTGGCTAATGTGGCAGTTCTTGTTATATCACAGCATTTGTTGGATTGCAGCAGGAATTCAGATATGCCTCATCATCCCAGTTTACTGCAATTATGATAAAGAATTTCAGTGAATAAAAGGAGTACCCAGGGTGTCACTGCACTCTGTGGTCCAGCAGATTATCAAGATCAATGAGGTCACATAGGTTTTTCTGGAGTGAAGATTGTTATCCTTTCTCCTTTGCACCTCTTGCTTTGTCACTTACCCCACCCATCTACGAATCATTGTGCCCATTCCCATCACCATTCACTTTCATCTTTCCTGCTCATAGTACAATCAGTATAAAGTGTCCTGACCCAAAGTGTTCTGTCCAATCCCTCCACATATGTCGTCAGATGTGCTGAGTTTCTTTCCTGCAGTTTTTTTCTGATTCAGTTTCTTTTGTTTACACTGAGAACTGGCTGTTGAGCTATCCAGTTCCTTTTTTCCCCAAAAACCTCTTCTCTTTCAAAGTAATACGACATGGCCTGAGCTCTTATGATGGCAAGCATGTGGCAGACTACAATTCTCCAGTACTGAGTTGCCTATTATTTGTGTGGATATTTACGGGATAAGCTAGTTATTAGCCATATTGTCAGTCATGCATCTGGTTTGAATTGATGGCTCAACTGCCACAAACAAATACTGCAGACATAGCTGATCCGCTGTGAATGATCACACACCGGCTGATGTTGCAATGTGACAGGAATTATATATTGTGCCTTCCAGGATTTGTAGATACTGTCAATGATATTACATACCGATGGGAAGTCTGCAATCCTGAACAATCCCTCCTGCAAGAGGTATCCCTCTGAAGAAGGTACAGTGGCTTGCAAATGTTTTGATACCCCTTGAACTTTTCCACATTTTGTCACGTTGCAACCACAAACGTAAATGTATTTTATTGGGATTTTATGTGATAGACCAACACAAAGTGGCGCATAATTGTGAAGTGGAAGGAAAATGATACTTGGTTTCCAAATGTTATTACAAATAAAAAATTGGAAAGTGTGCAAAAGTATTCAGCCCCCCTTTACTCTGATACTCCTAAATAAAATCCAGTGCAACCAATTGCCTTCAGAAGTCACCTAATTAGTAAATAGAGTCCACTTGTGTGTCATCTAATCTCAGTATAAATACACCTGTTCTGTGAAGGCCTCAGAGGTTTGTTGGAGAACATTATTGAACAAACAGCATCATGAAGCCCAAGGACCACACCAGACAGGTCAGGGATAAAATTGTGGAAAAGTTTAAAGCAGGATTAGGTTATAAAAAAATATCCCAAGCATTGAACATCTCACGAAGCACTGTTCAATCCATCATCCGAAAATGGAAAGAGTATGGCACAACTGCAAACCTAGCAAGACATGGCCGTCCACCTAAACCGACAGGTCGGGCAAGGAGAGCATTGATCAGAGAAGCAGCCAAGAGGCCCATGGTAACTCTGGAGGAGCTGCAGAGATCCACAGCTCAGGTGGGAGAATCTGTCCACAGGACAACTATTAGTCGTGCACTCCACAAATCGGGCCTTTAAGGAAGAGTGGCAAGAAGAAAGCCATTGTTGAAACAAAGCCATAAGAAGCCCCGTTTACAGTTTGCCACAATCCATGTGGGGGACACAGCAAACATGTGGAGGAAGGTGCTCTGGTCTGATGAGACCAAAATTGAAGTTTTTGGCCTAAATGCAAAACGCTATGTGTGGCGGAAAACTAACACTGCACATCACCCTGAACACACCAACCCACTGTGAAACATGGTGGTGGCAGCATCATGCTGTGGGGATGCTTTTCTTCAGCAGAGACAGGGAAGCTGGTCAGAGTTGATGGGAAGATGGATGGAGCCAAATACAGGGCAATCTTGGAAGAAAACCTGTTAGAGTCTGCAAAAGACTTGAGACTGGGGCGGAGGTTCACCTTCCAGCAGGACAATGACCCTAAACATACAGCCAGAGCTACAATGGAATGGTTTAGATCAAAGCATATTCATGTGTTAGAATGGCCCAGTCAAAGTCCAGACCTAAATCCAATTGAGAATCTCTGGCAAGACTTGAAAATTGCTGTTCACAGACGCTCTCCATCCAATCTGACTGAGCTTGAGCTATTTTGCAAAGAAGAATGGGCAATAATTTCAGTCTCTACATGTGCAAAGCTGGTAGAGACATACCCCAAAGGACTTGCAGCTGTAATTGCAGCGAAAGGTGGTTCTACAAAGTATTGACTCAGGGAGGCTGAATACTTTTGCACGCCACACTTTTCAATTTTTTATTTGTAATAACATTTGGAAACCAAGTATCATTTTACTTACACTTCACAATTATGCGCCACTTTGTGTTGGTCTATCACATAAAATCCCAATAAAATACATTTACGTTTGTGGTTGTAACGTGACAAAATGTGGAAAAGTTCAAGGGGTATGAATACTTTTGCAAGCCACTGTAAATATTACCAGCTTTTTGTAGGGCAGGCTACCAATATATGAAAATTCCTGGCTATTATCACTTTGAGTTATGGAAAATATGGTTTAAGTTACAGTTGTAGTCGCAGCTGCTGGCAAATTTAAATGAAGACACTGAATTAAGTACACACTCCCTCACCACTTTCAAGTGCAAGAAATGCTTCCTGTTCTATTATCTTTAGTTCGCCCATTCATTCTCATTTTCATTGAACAATCATGGTAATGGCTGAATTTCAAGTTGAATGCTTATTAATATATCAAATTTTGGTAGCAATTGGTTTATGCAGAAACTTTGATGTTGATTGAAAGTCCTTCATCATCTGCCACATCGTATCCTGTAAACGTGAGAAATTTTAAAAACTGGAAAGCATCAATGCTTGAACGATCATACTAATTACTCGTAGAAATGAACAGGAACATAATTTCAAAGCAGTTGACAACCTCTTTTAAAAATCCCTAATGAAGATATTTTCCCTGATGCAGAATGTTATTTAGCTGTGTGACAGTCAAGTGCTCGATGAATCATTGAGCTTGAAAATTGCAATGTTCATGCCAAATTAGTGTGATGTCACACAATGCATACTCTCAGTAATTGTTTACCGCATGCATTTTAACACCCTTATCAATTTGGCAAAGAACATGACTCATGCGACAAATATGCATGCAAAAATCAAATGATACTTTGGAACAGCAACAGTATCTAATCTCTCAAAAGATGTAAACCACAACACTGAATTTTGCACCTGAATAAATTAATTAATGAACGACAGAGTAAATCATTGATACCACATATAGATGGTTGACAAAAATGCTGGAGAAACTCAGTGGATGAGGCAACATCTACGGAGCAAAGGAATTCTATGGAGAGACTATTCCTTCGCTCCATAGATGCTGCCTCACCTGCTGAGTTTCTCCAGCATTTTTGTCTGCCTTTAATTTCTCCAGCATCTGCAGTTCTTTCTTAAACATAAAGATGGTTACTGGTTTCTCTCAACGGCTGGTAATGGGTTTCTGGATGGTTTTATTTGTATAAAACTTCAAAATGCCATATAAATTGTAACATTGATAGAGATAATTAGCTGGTTAAAACTTAAAGGTACATGGAAACCTACAAATTGCTGGCCCAATTTTGAGACAAAATTCTACACATCACCTTGAGTAGCAAGTTGCTTTAAATTTAACATGTACCGCAGATGTATTATAACTTTAAAATATTTCAGCTAATCCACCGACAACAAACTTTTCCAGTTGTCGGTGGATTCGGTTGGATAATCACTTTGAATTGCCTGACTGTTTTCACAATAACTACGGACCTCAAAATAATCATCCCGGCAGCTCTGTTTCAGAAGCAACTGCAGATGCTGGAAAAATCGAAGGTAGACAAAAATGCTGGAGAAACTCAGCGGGTGAGGCAGCATCTATGGAGTGAAGGAATAGGTGATGTTTCGGGTCGAGACCCTTCTTCAGACTGATGTGGGCGGGGGGGCGGGAAGAAAGGAAGAGGCGGAGACAGTGGGCTGAGGGAGAGCTGGGAAAGGGAGGGGAAAGAGGGAGAAAGCAAGGATTACCTGAAATTGGAGAAGTCAATGTTCAGACCGCTGGGGTGTAAACTACCCAAGCAAAATATGAGGTGCTGCTCCTCCAATTTACGGTGGGACTCACTCTGGCCATGGAGGAGGCACAGGACAGAAAGGTCAGATTTGGAATTGGAGGGGGAGTTGAAGTGCTGAGCCACCGGGAGATCAGGTTGGTTATTGCGAACTGAGCGGAAGTGTTGGGCGAAGCGATCGCCAAGCCTACGCTTGGTCTCACCGATGTAGAGCAGCTGACACCTAGAGCACTGGATGCAGTAGATGAGGTTGGATGAGGTGCAGGTGAACCTCTGCCTCACCTGGAAAGACTGCTTAAGTCCTTGGATGGGACCTGGTAGCTCCTGAACTATGACACAAAATGCTGGAGTAATTTGTGATAGGCAGCATCTCTGGATAGATGGAATGGGTGATGTTTCGGGTTGAGATCCTTCTTCACATTGAGAATCAGCGGAGTGGGAGACAGGTGTAAGTTGTGGGTAAGGTGTGAAAACAAGACATCAATAGAGATGCAGCTCAATGAAAATGTAGAATAGATCATTGTCAGCTAGAAGGTGACAACAAAGTAGGCAGAGATAAAATGTAATCGGAGGCAATCAGACTGGTCGGAGAACTGGGAAGGAGGAGGGATAGAGAGAGGGAAAGCAAGTGTTACTTGAAATTAAAGAAGTCAATGCCCAAGTGAAATATGAGATGCTGTTCCTCCAATTTAGCTGGGCCTCACTGATAATGTAGGAGGCCCAGGACAGAAAGGTTGGTGTGGGAATGGGAGAGGAGGTAATGGGCCTGTCCCCCTTAGGCGACTGCAGGAGATTATGCGGTCGCCATATGTTCGCGGGTGGTTGCCGGGATTACATTTAATGTTTGCTTTGTGGTCACGTTAATGATTGTATTGTCACTAACAACGATCTATTCTACATTTTCCGTGATCTTCATCTCTTTTGATATCTCGTTTCCACATCTGATCCTTCCATATTTCTGTGTCGTCTTCTCCCAATTTTCAATCTGAAGAAGGATCTTGACCCGAAACGTCACCCATTCCTTCTATCCAGAGATGCTGCCTGTCCCGCTGAGTTATTCCAGCATTTTGTGTCTTTCTTTGGTGTAAACCTGCATCTGCAGTTTCTTCCAAACAGCTCTTGAACTTTGTTGTCTATTCTTTCAGTTTTTCACAATTTACAATAATTAGGAAAGGCCAGTTACTTTTAAATTGTTTTACAGAGAAAGGAGATACGGAGCAGATCCACCTGATACTCATCAGTTTATTAGCAAAGTTTAGATTTAAGTTGATGTCACAGTGAGGTGTTGTAGGATTCCATACAGAGAACAGTTGCTTTCTGGTTTGATTTGACCCTGCATGGAATGTCAATCCAGTGCAGTACCATCTCTAAACATTTAGTAAGTAAAGTATCCTTTATTGTCATTCAGACATTTCAGTCTGAACGAAATTGTACACCTTGCAGTCATAAACATAGAATAAAATAACAAAACACACACTTAACACAGTTTAACATCCACCACAGTGAGTCTACCAGGCACCTCCTCACTGTGATGGAAGGCAAAAGTCTTAAAGTCCTTGTCTCTTACATGTCTAAATTAGGTAGATGTCTAAATTAAGTTAGATGTCTAAATTAGGCAGAATAGAAATATGTTAATTGATTAATAAAATGTATCATCTGCTCTTGGACCTATGCTCTTGAATATGTGTTTTATTATTTGTCTGAAGCATCCCAGGTACATTATAAGGTAAATACCAATATTTGCTTTGGTACTTGCCAATTCTTACATGAAAACTGGTATCACTTAGCTTATTGGATGCCAGTCAGTCACAACATTAAAGTTTGTAGTTATTTTTCTGATGCAATTTGTCATCTAAGAGTTTAAATATCACTCCAGGATCTGCCCACAATGAAACTTGATATGTTACAGAGGATCTTTTATATGTGTAAAATGGTTGTTAAATTCACTTAAATAAATCAATGAATCTTAAACGTAATTGTATGCGTTGTGCTTTGAAATACAACATAATAAGGCACTATACAAGTTAATCATGCACTCAAGCCTCGATGATGTGCTGGTAATTTAAAACGATGGAAATATTTATTAGTATCTTGAATAGTTGCAATATCAAAACATTAATTCTTATATGTGCATATGGACATAATGTGATTTGAAACTACACACTTTCAATCACTACTATTACTTGATAACACAGTTTTAAAAGAGTTAGGAAAGTATTTTTAATTTTTTGTTCTACAAAACTGTACACAAATAAACCCAATTTATGAATGCTTTAGATGTTTTTTCAGATTAAAATTTAATCTGGACATCAAAACTGCAATGGCACTCTCCCAGTACCTTTAATCTATTACATAAGCATGCTACAAGATTTTTTTAAACTGACATTGTTATCTATAAATGGATTCTTTAAATGGAATTTTAAGCAAGTAGTGTAAACAAAATGATGACATACATAAATACTGTTAAATTCAAATCATCTGCTAGATAGACATTTCAACATACTCTCACAGTGTACATTTTGTACAAAAGTAACTTGTTAAAAATGCTAAACACTAAACACTTGAAAAAAGTAATATCAGTGCGTGGAGGTGTGTCAACTGATTTCAGGATGCAAAAAAGCATATCCTGACTGTTAATTCAACGAAGTACAATGGTCAAAATATATGAACAGATTACTTTTTCATTAAAATCTAATTAAAATAACAAATATTAAATCGATACAACTTTGCAAACATTTTCTCGTTGCAGCTCACAATTCAGCCAGCATGTATTCAATTTATACATGGTTATTTTTCTGGCAATGTGCACAAAATGTAGTGGAATAATATTTTCCAAAGCTTTAGAAATTATAAAAAAAGTTATGAAAAATAAAAAAAAGGCCAGCCACTTTCCTATAAACAAAATTGCAATGTACCAGGTGCTATTAGCAGAAATTCGGCACGATGCAAATGCATTCATTTCCCATATGATCTTATTGTTAACCTAAAAGGACCGCTGTTACAAAGGACAACATTTGCACATTCATATCACTAAGAGTGTAAACATATAGCATTTCAATTCAGTCAGAGGCCTATTACATTGTTAGGTTTGCATTGCATGACACAAATAAATGTCATGGAACTATAAACTATTATGGGGCCATCATATTGATGATGGTTTGTGAAAACTGAAAAATAGTCAGTGCAAAATATCATAAACTAATTTACTTGCATATCTGATTTATGCAGGTTCAGTATGGCCTTACGATATAATGGCAGCCTTGTAAATTCTTAAACTGACACAGAATGTTTTAAAGCTTTATTGTTAAATTAAAACTGAAACAAAATGCTGTGACTTGTAGTTAAACGCTAGATGAAGACTTTGAAATATTGTTCATGAAACTTTGACCGCATTCAATTTCTTATGTGTAAATGATTTCCAGTGAAAAATCTATGAAATGTCACAAAAAAATTAACTTTTACTGAAATACTTTTGTTACAAAATCAGAGTCCAATTATGCTCCCTGAGTCAATAGTAAATATCTTATTACAGGTCAAACAAAGGGAGGTCCTTGAGTAAGATTCATCATGTAATGCTTTAGTAACATTTCTTTATGCAGAGTCTTGGTGCTTCAGAATTATAGCTTTCAAAATGAGACTTTGAAGGACACTTTTCTTTCTGTTTTGCAGGTCAGAGGAAAGAAGATGAAAAAATTTATAAAGGCTTTAGATAATGGATTAAAAACAAGAAATTATGTTAAATGTATACATGTGATGGATCAAGCATGAAAAAAGTTACCAGCATATGCAAAAATGATTAGCAAAGGGTACTCTGTGATAATGCTTAAACATTTCTTGCTACATGCTATTGCCTGACATTTATTAGATGGGTGACATTACAGGATAAACTTTATCTTTGGGCAGAAATCAAAGCGGGAGTGTTGAAGAGGCCAACACACTGTCCAACTTCTAACTTCTGTGCCTCGTTCTTATCGTCTGATATTGTCTTCCATCTTAATGCACATGGCAGACCAAAGTCAAAACAAGTGCAAGGGGTTAGGGACAGGATAGCGGGAGAACTGGCTAGTTCATGAATGGCTGAAGGAAACATGTAAAAGGAAGTCCAATATATTCTTGAGGGGGCAAAAACTATTGTGGCTCTACAAGTGATCTTAAAGATTAATACCAAAAGTAAAAGTCACTTACCCGAGCCTCAAATGATCAGGAAACTTGCAATAACCAATGTTTGCTGTTGGGTTGGAGCATGCAGGATTTTACTGATGCCCAACATTAACATGAATTTGCTATTTAACTTGCGTTCTAGCTCCTCAGGATAGAATTTCCATGATATAATACAAGTAAGTAAAATGATGGAAAAGGGGAACAAACATATTGGGCAAGCTGCAGGAACCCAATAGATCTGCACAGCTCTTATCAATGGGAAGGGAATGGCAGGTGAGAATAAAGTCATAAATCTCTTGGCATTTCTTGCAAATTATATTATTTATAAAGGGTAATTGCATTTATAAATGCTATTTGATTTAAATTGATACTTGATGTTATATATTAAAAAAACGTTTTGCATGTCTCGCAAGATCAACACTGATAAGGAAAATTGAATCTACACAATAGCAACACAATCATTACTCAAAATAATTGTTCATAGATTGACATAAACACAGAGCTTTGAAAGATGCCAAGAATGAAATAGATTTAGGGACATGGACTTCCCAACAGTTAAAATCAAATGTAATTCAGAAGAAAATATTTTCCTTTATAATACTTAAAAAGGATTTATTGAACATTTTCATTAAAGAGAATTTCAAAAATAAACATAACTTAAAAGTGTTAAAGATATATCATGAAAGATTGGATTTAATGAGCTGTTATCATAAGCAGTAAGGTTTTTGCATAGATGAAATATAAACGCTTAAATATTTATTTGTATTAAGTAATACCTGTAGTTCCCTGCCCAGGCATGCAGAATGAAAAATGAATTAATATTGCTTTGCTCAAAAGAGTTTATAAAAAAGCCAATTTAATAGAATAAGCATGCATAATTTTAGATCTATTAAGCCAGCCACAGCAGAATGCATCTGCAATAAAGAGCACTACAGTAATGTTAGCTTGTAAACTGGTAATCAATCCTCCCATTCACACTCTGGGCAGGAAACTCACCACTACATCCCACATCACCAGATGATGGGTATTTACACCTAGGAGCTCTGTTGCTCCCCAGTTTTGCCTTGTGCACTTCTGAGTTCTTGCACAGATCCCATATCTGCAGAAAATAATCAAAGCAATTCACATTGATCAGTTACCCGTCTAATGTCTTACAATATGTGATTTTAAAAAATATTTTTTATAACAGTATTTTTTACAGTAAATTAACTTCAGTATAAAGTAGTTTGCTAACACCAGTGGCAAACATACATTAGTCTCAAACAGACCAGAAGTGAAACTAATTCCGCTGTCCAATGTCAAGTCTGGATCCCGATTCAAAATCAAGCTGGATTTAAATTATAATTTTATCAGTCCAAAGTAAAATGGCTATGTTTCTGGTATATAAATTCACTATAACACATTGTCTGGTGGTAAAGTCATTCCAAAATGAACAGACTGTACATTAAAGGAGTCAGAATTTCTTAATTATGTTAATATTTTTAAACACATTTCCAAGGAAACATGTTTAAACTGGACATCAAATTGTCCATTGAAAAAAAGACTTTATTCAAATGCCATTGTCTGAAATTCCAAATGAATATTTTGTTATTTACCAATCACAAAGGAAACATGAAGTTAAAATTCCAATTTAAATAACTTGAAACAATACAAGCAGCAACCAAAGGGATTGAATATAACTATATTGTTTAAAATTGGTTGAAACAGATCATTACTATGGCTAAATTTGGAAATTAAAATGCAATTTTGTTTTAAAGTGCAAACTAATGAGTCCAACTACTTTTCTCAAGCTCAGTTCCTCAAAAACACCAGCTATACTTTGTAATTACAGTATTTGTAACACTCAAGATCTTTAATTATCTTGCACTTAAAACTGTCTGTCATCAGTAATGGTATAAAAGCACCATGTACTATTTCCCAAAACATTACCAAACAAGGTCAATGCTCAATAATTCATTAGAACCTTAGCCACTGGTTTGGAGGTCTATATTCAAATTACAATCTCAGAAAAATCCTGATGAGATTTGAGGGAAAAAAATCATGATGCAACATTTAATACTTTGTGACAGGCCCCCAAACAGTAGCCTGGATATAGGGAGCAAGTTGAATCAAGGGTTAAAATTGGCATGTCGTAAAGGTAATGCTACGGTTGTTATGGGAGATTTCAACATGCAGGTAGACTGGGAAAATCAGGTTGGTACTGGACTCCAATAAAGGGAGTTTGTGGAGTGCCTCCGTGATGGATTCTTAGAACAGCTTGTACTGGAGCCTACCAGGGAGAAGGCAATTCTGGATTTAGTGTTGTGTAATGAACCAGATTTGATAAGGGAATTTGAGATTAAGGAGCCATTAGGAGTATAGTGACCATAATATGGTAAATTTTAATCTACAATTTGAGAGAGAAGGGTAAATCGGAGGTGTCCGTGTTACAGTTGACCAAAGGGGACTATGGAGCCATGAGGGAGGAGCTGGCCAAAGTTGACTGGAAAGATACCCTAGCAGGAATATCAGTGGAACAACAATGGCAGGTATTTCTGGGAATAATACAGAAGGTGCATGATCAGTTCATTCCAAAGAGGAAGAGAGATGCCAAGGGGAGTAAGGGGCGACCGTGGATGACAAGGGAAGTCAGGGACAGTATAAAAATAAAAGAGAAGTACAGCATAGCAAAGATGAGCGGGAAGCATGCGGATTAGGTAATGTTTAAAGAGCAACAGAAGATAACTAAAATGGCCAAACGCGGAGAAAAGATGAGGTATGAAGGTAAGCTAGCCAAGAATATAAAGGAGGATAGTAAAAGCTTCTTTAGGTATGTGAAAAGGAAAAAAAATAGTTAAGACCAAAGTTGGACCCTTGAAGACTAAAAAAGGTGAATTTATTATGGAGAACAATGATATGGCAGATGAGTTGAACAGGTACTTTGGATCCGTCTTCACTAAGGAGGACACAAACAATCTTCCTGATGTACTAGTGGCCAGAGGATCTGGGGTGACGGAGGAACTGAAGGAAATCCACATTAGCCATGAAATGGTGTTGGGTAGACTGATGGGACTGAAGGCTGATAAATCCCCAGGGCCTGATGGTCTGCATCCCAGCGTACATAAGGAAGTGGCTCTAGATATCGTGGACTCATTGGTGTTCATATTCCAATGTTCTATAGATTCAGGATCAGTTCCTGTGGATTCGAAGGTAGCTAATGTTATCCCAGTTTTTAAGAAAGGCAGGAGAGAGAAAACAAGGAATTATAGACCAGTTAGCCTGACATTGGTGGTGGGGATGATGCTGGAGTCAATCTTAAAAAATGAAATAGCGGCACATTTGGATAGCAGTAACAGGATCGGTCCGAGTCAGCATTGATTTACGAAGGGGAAATCATGCTTGACTAATCTTCTGGAATTTTTTGAGGATGTAACTAGGAAAATGGACAAGGGAGAGCCAGTGGATGTAGTGTACCTGGACTTTCAGAAAGCATTTGATAAGGTCCCATGTAGGTGATTAGTGGGCAAATTTAGGGCACATGGTATTGGGGGTAGAGTGCTGACGTGGATAGAAAATTGGTTGGCAGACCAAAAGAGTAGGGATTAACGGGTCCCTTTCAGAATGGCAGGCAGTGACTAGTGGGGTACCGCAAGGCTTGGTGCTGGGACCGCAGCTATTTACAATATACATCAATGATTTAGATGGATCTCAAAGTAACATTCGCAAATTTGCAGATGACACAAAGCTGGGTGGCAGTGTGAACTGTGAGGAGGATGCTATGAGAATGCAGGGTGACTTGGACAGGTTGGGTGAGTGGGCAGATGCAGTTTAATGTGGATAAATGTGAGATTATCCACTGGTAGCAAAAACAGGAAGGCAGATTATTATCTAAATGGGGTCAAGTTGGGAAAAGGGGAAGTACAATGGGATCCGGGGGTCCTTGTTCATTAGTCAATGAAAGTAAGCATGCAGGTACAGCAGGCAGTGAAGAAAGTGAACGGTATGTTGGCCTTCATAACAAGAGGAGTTGAGTATTGGAGAAAAGAGGTCTTTCTGCAGTTGTACATGGCCCTAGTGAGACCATACCTGGAGTATTGTGTGCGGTTTTGGTCCCATAATTTGAGGAAGGACATTCTTGCTTTTGAGGGAGTGCAGCGTAGGTTCACAAGGTTAATTTTGTCATATGCTGAGAGAATGGAGCGGCTGGACTTGTATACTCTGGAATTTAGAAGGATGAGAGGGGATCTTATTGAAACATATAAGATTATTAAGGGTTTGAACACGCTAGAGGCAGGAAACATGTTCCCGATGTTGGGGGAGTCAGAACCAGGGGGCCACAGTTTAAAAATAAAGGGTAAGGCATTTAGAACAGAGATGAGGTAACACTTTTTCACACACAGTTGTGAGTCTGTGGAATTCTTTGCCTCAGAGGGCGGTGGAGGCCGGTTCTCTGGATACTTTCAAGAGAGAGCTTGATAGGGCTCTTAGAGATAGCGGAGTCAGGGGATATGGGGAGAAGGCAGGAAAGGGGTACTGATTGTGGATGATCAGCCATGATCACATTGAATGGCGGTGCTGGCTCGAAGGGCCGAATGGCTTACTCCTGCACCTATTGTCTATTGTCATGCAAAGATACTAGAGCAGCCTTCTCTGATCTTTGGTTGCATGTGCAGTGTAAATGCCAGATAGACCAATCCAACCTGCAAAAATATTGCACTTGCAGTTGACATTGAGTGAAAAAGCCAAATCGCATAACAACAAAGCGGAATGCAGTCATGAGTCAGGAATATATGCAAAAATGAAGTAACTAGCTTAAATATTAATGGCTAATCTTCATTAATTATAATTACAAAACCATGCAAAAATGAAAATATTTGCACATGTGTAACTATTGGCTGGGATGCAAGGTTAGTCAGTTACCAAATTGCATACAGAAAAAATGCACAGCACAGATGAATCAGCCACGGGGATTGGGACGGGGAAGCGATACGGGGGAACATGCATGCCATTACACCTTCATTCACATATACCAGCAAGCTAAATCTTTTATTAAATCAACATTACAAATACATTATACACAGCCTTCATTGTAAATCTCTTTTTTCTGCACTAGTACACCTTTAGTATCAAGTTTACTGAAAATAAAAAGTGTCAAAAGAAATTATATTTTATAACCAGTACAGATCAACGATAGGAAGCCCTCAAATAGGTGATATACCTGGAATTCACCTACAGGTTAAATAGGACAGAGAATGATCATGATGGCTTTTCAGGCTTTTGTTAATTACAACATAAAACATTATTAATGATGAAATTACATTTATTATTGTCCATTGTTTTTAAATATACACAATACATTTAACTGCTGATTTTAATGCATCAGTTAAGAGATTGACAGGAGTTTGTTATTGACTCGCATTTCCCCACATTTAATTGTTTAAGGTCATATTGAATTTTAACTTACTTTGCACAGTATCTATTTTTCAGTAAGCCTTGTAATCATCAGTTAATGCCATATGTTTTATATCCTACTTAAATGCTACTTCATTTACATTATCACATTTATTTAAAACAGCTTGCCTATTGCACTTCCTCATACCTACCCCTTGAAATGACCCAATAGGTGAACACCAGGCCATCATCATCTACTGTTCCCAATCTCATTACCTCTGGCCATTTTCCCTCCACAGCCTCCTACCTTATCGTTCCCCAGCCCTGCAATGCTCGCTTCTATCTCCTTCCCAAACAGGACTGCCCTGGCAAACCCATTGTTTATGCCTGCTCTGCCCTTCAAAACCCATCTCCAAATAGCTTGATTCCAATGCTATCTCTCCCTCACCCCCCTGCCCAGTCCTTTCCAACTTACATCCAAGTCACATCACATGCCTTTCAACTTTTCAATAACTTAGTTTACAGGCCCACATTGCCTACTCTTTACCATGGATATCCAGTCCCTTTACACCTCCATCCCCCACTAGGAAGGACTCAAAGCACTCCGGTTCTTTCTTGAACAGAGACACGATCAATTTCCATCTACTAATACCCCACCTGGCGGAATTTGTCCTTACCATCAATAACTTCCCCTCAGACTCCTCTCACTATCTCCAAGTTAAAGGTGTAACCATGGGGAATCGCATAGGCCCCATCTATGCCTGCCTTTTTGTCGGTTACGTGAAGCGGTCCCTGTTCCATCTGTACACTGGCACCATCCCCCAACTCTTTCTTAGCTACATCGATTACTGCATTGGGGCAGCCTCCTGCACCCATGCAGAATTTGTTGATTTTATTAACTTTACCATCAACTTCCACCTGGCCCTCAAATTCACTTGGACTATGTCTGACACCTTTCTCCCCTTTCTTCCTCTGTCTCTATTACATGGGTTAGACTAGCAACTGATGTCTACTACAAATCTACCGACTGCCTCTAATCTGGATTACAATTCCTCCCACCCTGTTTTTTGCAAAGATACTATCTCTTACCCTCAATTTCTCTGTCTCTAACGCATCCACTCCAAAGATGAGGTCTTCCATTCCAGGATATCCGAGTTATCCTAGTTTTTTTTAGTAAATGTGGTTTTCCCCCTGCTATCATAGATTCATTCCTCACCTGCATCTCTCCTGTGTCCAGGAGTTCTGTTCTCGCACCCATTCCAAACAGACAGAGCAAGGATAGTTCCCCTGGTCCTCACCTTTAACCATTCCAGCCTCTGCATCCAACACTTACCTACATAACCCTCCCCCACCTCAACTCGCACCTATTTCTTTCCTCCCCTTCCACCTACATTCCTTCCTCTAGCTTCGCAATTCACAACCCCATGATTCTTTTGTCTCATATCGTCTTTTCATCTTTGTACAACCATCAGCTTATCAAAAAACCTTCCTCCACTGTATCAACTTATTACCTCCCCCTTCTTTCTTCCAGCTTTCTATCGCCCCATATTCAGTCTGAAGAAGGGTCCCACCCCAAAAAGTCACCTATCCATGTTCTCCAGAGATGCTGCCTGACCCACCAAGTTAATCCAGCACTTTGTGTTTTAAAAAAAAAATATATTCAGAAATGAAAATCAAACAGCAAAACCAAAGTAAACCAAGGTAAATTGGCTAATAATTGGTTGTGACCCATTACAAATAGATTATTTTTGGAGTTTATTTTTACTTTTAGAATGTGAGTTTGCCAAACCAAATGATGTGAGCTAGGTTTAATCTTTCTGGATATCCAAATCAGCATCAAGAACAAAGTAATGAAACATAAAAGTGAAATGCAGTTTTATTTCCTTATCCTAATCAGACCTTCTGGTCTTGTAATTAGAGGCAAATTGTGAGATTACACAAAGTATACTAGCAATTTTACAAACTCGCATCTCATTTCAGCAGACCCTTTATCGAAAAGCTTTTCATGTCATTAGTTTGGATAAAAGTTATTCCAACCAATTACATCATGTTTTCTGACTATCCCAAAGCAGAAATTTGAAAGTTCAGATGCAGAGCAAATTAATAGTCTTCTGTTACTAGGTTCTCTCATAACAAACCAGAAATTATCTGGTTTATGGTCAATTAGTATAGATAAGAGAAATATCTTGATCTTTGAAATTCTTTATTTCAAATGTCAATGAATGTTCACTTGTTCAGTATAATCAATAGATACTTTTTAAAATAACAAGAGGGTGTGGGGATTGATCAAATGTGCAAATGGATGAGACGTTTCAGGCTTGAAGAGTTGAATAACCTACTCCTGCTTCTCATTGTGTATCCTTATAACACCCAAATTACACGTACAACAAAAAACTATGCCTGCAAAATGCTGGATTTGTAAAATTGGGACATCATGCAAGAGAATATCAATTATTGAAAAAAATAGCAAGTGTGAAACATTTCTTTACATTAAAGCCAACATTGCTGTCTGTTATTTTTAAATTCAAGAAGTTTTCATTTCAAGAAAGTCAACACTAATATTTGAAAATGTTGATAGAATATTAAAGTTTAAAACCTAAATACTTTTATTAATTGAATGTGTGTATTACTGGCATTTAACATTTTTCAAGCTTAAACTGTTACTTAACCTGTCAAATCTTGCAGTTTTCTTTCCTAGAAAGAATTTGGTGCAAATCCATATGAAGAAATATTGAAGTTTCATTGTTGGCCATTTTATTTTTTATTTAATTCTCATTTTTTACCTATGGGTTTTTATGATTCTCCAACCAAACCACTCTCTCCTCCCCACGTCCAGTTGTTACATTCTTGTAAACAATGGCAGCAGAGTTGAAATTAATAATACATCACGATGAGATAAATGAATGCCTAACATGTGGTATGCAACATGTGTGTATTTTGATTTCTGAAACCATCAAATATACATTCACATAACAACCATATTTTTGTAAGACAAATCCGAAAAATTGTTATGCACAATATGCGGTGCAGAGAAACTTCTGAGGACCGTAGAGCCAATAACTTTAAAACATTTTCTCTATTCACAAAATGTCTTCTTTATCAAAATGCATTTAACTTTGAACTTTCAATCTTTTATACTTCTAAATTAAAAATATGCTTAACGCCAGTTACTATATGCTGATCATGTGTTCATAAATTTCCTTCAAAAAAAGTGATACTTTTAAAGTAGATTCTGATTGAAAAGGAACAAAGCCAAACTATTCAAAATTTATATTAAATTGCTAATAAAAGTGCTACGGTTTCAACACACTATTAAATGATATTGTACATAATTTAAGGTTTAATTTATCAACTTTGGAGAAGATAAATACATCGATGACAAATGGACTAATTTGATTTCTGTATTCCAGTTCCTACTAATCTTACATAGTAAATGACGATGTTTTACCCGATAGCTCACTGCTCATGTTTTAAATTTTATTACACCCTACTATTTTTAAATCTTCCAACTGTTTGACAGTCTCTTAATGATGTCAGTTAAATACATCCATATTCATACCATACAGTTTGTTTATCTTCTGACATTACAGAAGGGGAAACAGAAATATTCATACCTTCTTCACCAGAGGGGGATGTATCACTGATAAGAAGGGAACATAATCCACTACTCTCCTGATTCTCTAATTTAAACAATTCATCAGTGGATTTTGAAAGGATAACACTTTTATTTTCCTCTTGAGGTTGTACTATTTTAATTGGTGACACCAAAGCAATATCAGTTGGGCGTGCTTTAGGTTTCTGAGGCATCATACCGTTTGGATAGGTTGATGAAGAAAGCTGAACATTAGTAAAAGCTATTCCAATTGGGTCAGATTCTGGAATTATGGATCCAGATGCAATATCTAGCCCAGGGGGTGAGGCAGAATTTGAAGTGATTTGGTCTATCACACTATTTGAAGCAGAAAAAATCTTATTGGTATTGACTGGATTTAAGTCAAACTCTAGTGACTGACCATCGCCATAAGGCTGGATTAATTGTGATTTCTGCAAATTAGATACTGATTGAATATGGTAAGCAACATGGTGAGCAAAATGAGTTTGGTGGTAATGATTTACTTGGTACTCACTGGGTAATGTCTGAGTGCTTGTTACCACTTTCCCTGGAGAAGGATCTATCGACACAGGTGCTCTACTGTCTCTCGACATAAATTCATGGATGCTTGTTCTTCGACTTGAACCTTCTGCTGTGGAAATAACATGACTTGCACGGGGTAGAGTTGAAGTGGTGCAAGCTATATGTGAGGATTGATGTGTCTCAGATGGTAGTTTGCACATTGACACCGTCTTTCCTTGGCTTAAAAATGTGTCTTCTGAACTGCCTTTAATGCACGTATGGTCTGAATTTCGAGGACTTGGCTTCACATACTGCCCAGGCCTTTTCAAGTTGCTGCTGAAAGAGTCATTCTCTCTTCCCCTCGGTAATCCGGTAGTTGTACTATTATTGATAAGATTGTCATTCAGTTTCTCAGTTCCAACTAGTTCTGGCAGATCTGCGGTGTTTGTGAAAACACTATCTAAAAAATTCTCATGGCCTTCAGATTGTACCTGCAGCAAAAAATAAAATAACTGAATGTTATTAAACACATTTACAAATTTTCCATTACTAGAACCAGCACATTCATGATTTACTTTTCCAAATAGTTTTAGACATATGGGTACAACATCACAGGCAAAAGTGTATAGATATAGAATGCTGGACATATTCAGAAGATCAGGTGAACATAACAAAATACATTTTTAATGGTCTAATGAAAGGTCATCTATCTGAAGCATTGACAGTTTCTTTCTCCACAGATCATGCCTGACTAGCTGAATATTTCTAGCATTTTGTGTTTTCAATTCAGATTTCCAGTTTGTACTGTATTTTGCTTTGGATTGCCCATAAAAAGTACACTTGTTTTGAAAGAAACAATCTTTTAAGCAATTTTATTTTGTGCTAAGTTATGAGAGCAAGTTTGATAAACTTAGTACGAAAGATTGAGGACTGTTACAATAAAAGATGTTTCAAATGATAAAGTAATTTCATTTTAGAAATTATGAGGGCAGGGTGAGAGGAAGGAACCCTATTATTTCTGGGTGAGGGGATCCAGAACTACAGGGTGTAACTTTAAAACTAGACCTTACGATTTGTAGAAGAAAAACAAGAAAGCCTCCTCTCTACACAAAAGCAGAACTTGAAATCTGAAGTGTTCTCAAGATGTTTGTGGATTTTGAGTCAGCTGAAATTCTCAATAGCGAGATCAGTATATATCATGGCCATTGGCTAATGGTGGGTATATGGAGTTAGCATAATCATTAGTAATGATCTAACTGAGTGGTGGAAAAGGTTTGAGGTGTCAGGTACCTTATTTCTGTTTCTTTATTTTGATCTTTTGAGTTTTACTGCACTGTGTATTGTTATTGTGACTGTTTATGTTTATAGTTTATTTCTTCATTGATGTGTCTTTGATGGAAAGTAATTTTGTATTCATGTGGTAACCACAGTAAAAATAGTTGGCTGGGTCCTCCCAAGATGACAGAAGTCAGCTCCCCGATCCTTTGTCCTGTAAAGATGATTTTATTTTTGTTTTCTTAGAGTTGATGAGCATTCTTTTAATTTTTCTTTCAAAATATTAACCATTTTGACAATGTTCAATGGGCAATATAGGGCTAGAAATTTCAATTTGCGTAAATACTGGATGAATACTTCCACAATCTACCATTGTAATGGAGATTTTCATCTAGCAATTTTAAATAGATAATTTCATGCTGTGATTTCAGATAAGAACTGAGGAACTAGCTAGACCTCTGCTCAAGATTACTCAACATACCGGTACATTCTGCAGGTAGAATGTTAGATTTGAAATTCTTGTGATTCGAAAGGCCTTTAGTTTCCAGAAATACAACAATGATGTTAAGATCACAACCAGGAAATCTATGCAATTGGGACTAGTAATTGTACTCCAATTATCTTTGGCTTTTTATTTGTTTTAATGCATTCATGGAATTTGACCACCAGAAAGTCCTGAGATTATTCTTAGTTGTTAGTCACCTGATAAGATGGTAGTCAACCTCCTCTTTGAACGCTGCCACTCGTGGTGAAAGTACTCTCACCAGGCTGCAAGGTATTGTGTAAAGTTACATATTCACAGAAAGTAGCCGCTCAGATATTTGGGTCCAAGCCAGCTCCCAGCAGAGTAATCATATCAGTCCCATTCTACCTTTTCATAGAAATATAGAAAATAGGAGTAGGCCATTCGGCACTTCGAGCTAAATCTAACTCTCTCTTGAAAACACCCAGTGGATTGGCCTCCACTGCCTTCTGTGGCAGAGAATTCCATTTACCTGTAACTACTACAGTTTATTCTTTTTTACATGCCCATCAACTGTATTTTGATTTTTTTCCCCAATTACTGACAGTAATTTATATTAATGTCCAATGTAACCTTCAAGCATGTATTTGGGGTGTGGGAGGAAACCTGTGGAAAAATCACGTAGTCATTGGGAGAATGTACAAATTCCATACAAAAAGCACCTGAGGTTATGTAGTAGTTACTGCATTGTGAGCTACAGATACAAAGAAAAAGTATTTATTGTTGTATGTACAAGCACAATGAGGTTCAGGTACAATTAAAATGTTGCATGGGATTGAACCCAAATAGTTGGAGCAAATTGCTGTGCCACTGTGTGACCAAGCTCCAGTATTTTTAACTGACAATGGAACAATAAATATCTTGGAAAGATGGCGTATGACCTGAAGGGAACTCGAAAATGGTAACATTCCCATACATTTGCTGGCCTTCTCCCCCTTGGCTGTAGAGGAAGTGATTTTAGGAAGTGTTGTCAAAGTCTCGTTGGCAAGCTGCTACTGTGAATATGAATGATAGAATACATGACCACCATAGTAAAGCTGTTGTGAACAAAATTACATTTGGGATGGTGAATGTGGTATCAAACATGTAAGTTATTTTGCTTGTTACATCGACACCCCTAAGACTAAATTAACAAACCTGAGACACAAGTTCAATTCCATGGCAGCTGCTGAATTCAATAATCTGCAATTAAAACGCTCCTGTGAATGATTACCATAAAACTACCAGATTGTTGTAAAAAAACACAATGGGTTCCCCATTGTCCTTCAAGGAAGAAAATCTACTGCCTTCCCATTTTGGCCTAAGCATGAGACCAGACCTGTAGCAATGTTTGACTCTTAACAGCCCACCAAAGTTGTGCAGCTATCTTTTTAAAAGGATAAATTATGCATGCTGCTACATAAATAACAAAAAATCAAAGTGGAGTTGATGAACACAGAAAGTAAGCTGCATGGCCACAGGGAAATCAGGAGGAGGAATGGGACTAATGGAATAGCCGTGCAGGGAGTTGGCATGTAGCTGACATCATCCTAATGGGTTCCATCTACGCAATAATATGCAAATTAACTCAATATTGAGGGAGTATTAATGTCCTCTTTTGTCAATCTGCTGTAGTTATGTCTAAATTGGGAAATCTGAAGATTAGTCAAGCAACTGTTAGTTATAAGCAGGGAATAATGCCTTATCACACGGTGCAAAGTGGCGGCGCCTAACGGCAGCGGCTCGACTGCAGTCCATCTGTCTTGTAAATTTTTTTTTGTCCCATTAGATGTATGTTTTCTGGTTCTAATTTTTATTATTTTTAGCTGTGTATATGTGGGGGTGTGGGGGGAAACCGTTTAATCTCTTCCCTGTACGGGGTCCTGACTTTTTCCCTGTCGGGTCTCCGGTGTCGTTGGGCCTAACATCGTGGAGCCGCCGGCAGCCTCAAACCGGAACCAAACTGAGGGCTCCAGTTGTGGAGCCTGCGGACTCGCCATTGTGGAGCGGGGAGAGCTGTGATGGCGCGCGGTTGCAACCTGACTTCGGAGTGGAGGCTCCGGCCGCAGGCCCGGTGGACAGGAACATCAGGAGCTCGCAAGTTCCTGGTGGGAGACCGCTTTTCGGAGCTCCCGCAATGGCAACCTCTCCCGCCGGAATCGCGGGGTTTAAATGACTCGGAGCGGGGCCTAACATTGTCCGGCGCGGCTTAAACAGCTGCGGGACTTACCATCGCCCGCCGGCTTTAACATCGTGAGCCCCAGTCGTCACGACGCTGCAGTTGGACTGCTGGACCGCAGGAGAAGAACAAAGATAAGACTTTTGCCTTCCATCACAGTGAGGAGGTGTTGGAGATTCACTGTGATGGATGTTTGTGTAAATTGTATTGTGTAAGTGTGCATCTTGGTTTTTTTTGTAATGTCATGACTGTAGGAATGCAATTTCGTTCAAATCTTGTCTGTTTGAATGACAATAAAAGGCATTCTATTCTATTTCAATCCCTGAATATGATCTGACCCATCAGTGATATGCAAATCGGAGGTAGTCCTCTAAATTCTCAGTATTACGATAATCAAGATTGTTTAATTATCATATGCACAAATATTACTTGCTGCAGCTTTACAGGCACATTAATGCAACAAAAGAAATAAATGTACAACAAAAAAATATTGTCCAAAGTAACCAGACAATAACAGTGTAAGCCAAAGCATGTAGTGCAACCTTATGCCAAGTTCACAGTAATTCGATGCTGAGGTAGGTTTGTGATTAATTTTCTGCAGGGTGGTTCAAGAGCCTGATGATTGAGGGGAAGAGGCTGTTCTTGAATCTAGATGAATGGTTCTCAGGCTCCTGTACTTTTTTTCCACAATGGAAGCAGCGAGACGAGATGTGGCCAGGATGGTGTGGGTCTTTGATATTAGTTGCCTACTTGAGGCAGTTCTTCCTGTAGATAGATCCCCGTCGATGGTGGGGAGGTGATTGTTCAAAGGTGCTTTATTTGTCACATATGCAATTGCACAGTGAAATTCTTTTTGCATATATTACACATACAGGCATTGCCATGTTATGGCGCCAATTCCAAAGTCTGGTCGGTCCGCGCGCTCGATGTACTAGAGCAGTTCTCGCGAACAGACGTCTCTCTCCTCGTCCGGCTATCTTTGTGTCACGGGGGCGCCTTTCAAAGCCAACCTAGAAGGCACTGGAGGCAATTGCTGAACCTTTGGGCAGGCCCCTGCCAACTGCCAACCTTCGAGCAGGTCTATGGTCTGGGTGGGGTCCTGCCGTCCTGGAGGACGCCATGGCTGCAGCACCTCAGGAAGGTCTCTACCAAAAAAAGCCGGACCATGCATCGTCCACCACTTTCTGTAGTTATCTTCGTTCTAGGGCGTTCAAGTTACCAAATCAGGCCATGATACACCAATTAGTCCACTGTATACCTGTAGAAATTTGATAGGGTATTCTGCGACATGCTGAATCTTCTCAAACTTCTGAGAAAGAAGACTTCAAACACCAGAAAATATCATGGTGTCAAGTCACATAAAGACAAAGAAACATTCTGATTACCACCTACCATGACATCAGTTCTATCAGTTTAGGTTAATGTATATATACAGCGAGGAAACAGGTCCCTCGGCCCACCGAGTCCGCGCCGACAAGCGATCCCCGTACATAAGCACTATTCTGCACATTAGGGACAATTTACAAAGGAAACCAATTAACCTACAAACATGTGTAATAAAGAACTGCAGATGCTGGGTTAAATCTGAAGAAGGGTCTCGATCCAAAACGTTGCCCATTCTTTCTCTCCAGAGATGCTGCCTATCCAGTTGAGTTACTCCAACATTTTGGTCAACCTACAAACATGTACGTTTTTGGAATGTGGGAGGAAACCGGTGACCTGGGGAAAACCCATGTGGTCATGGGGAGAATGTATAAACTCTGTACTGTGTGTACTCTGCTACGGTCCGTTATAACAAGGGTTTATTGTAAATGGATTATAGCAGAGGAAATGGTGTCAGTTATTGCTGATGACTGCAGATGAAAGTTAATAGACAAAATGGCACAATGTGCTGAAGTAATTCAGCGGGTCAGGGTCTCTGGAGAACATGGTCTCTGGAGACCAAACGCTGGAAAAATAAAAACATACAATGCAACATTCCGTGTGCTACAGAGAAAAACTGAACACTTGATATTTAGTGCATGATTGTAAGAGAGTGTAAATGAGAATGAAAGAGTGAGCAAGAAAAAACAAAATCCTCTCAGGCATTCAGTGGAAAGTAAGAGATAATGGCCCCAAATCTGCAGTCAGCATTGAGATGCTCAACATACAGATTTTGAGAGAAAGGTTACCACTTATTTTTCTGGCAGAAACTTGGACTGTAACTAGCTTGACCTTCAGTAGTGGGTCCAGGCCAGAAGTGGTGAGGAGAATGGGTGAGGAAGCAGCAGATCAGCATCATCCAAAGAGAGACAAAAATTCACTTCAGAAAACTTTGACAGGGCTTCACCATTGGCCTAGTTAACTGCCAGATGTGTATTAGAAACAGTTAAAACTAAGAACAAAATTCTAAACAACAATATATTTCAACTAATTAAATTAACTTTTACTCTAGTGGGAATTCCCATGGAATCAAATGATTTTGAAGGAGAAAACCATGTACACGGTAGTCTAGAGACACAAAGGTAGACAAAAGTGCTGGAGAAACTCAGCGGGTGCAGTCGCATCTATGGAGAGAAGGTAATAGGCAACATTTCGGGATGAAACCCTGCTTCAGTCTGATGCCTTCTTCTCCATAGATGCTGCCGCACCCGCTGAGTTTCTCCAGCACTTTTGTCTACCTTCGATTTTCCAGCATCTGCAGTTCCTTCTTGAACAGTCTAGAGACACAAATTATTGTAGACTACAATCAATGCAAAATATAGAATTGTTGGAAGAACTCGAAGGGTGAAGCAGATTCCGTGGAGGCAAAGGTACGGTTGACATTTTGGGTTGAGATACTGCATCAGGACAGAGTGAAAAAGGAAGATAGGCAGTACATAGGGGAGGGAATGAAGGATGAGGAAGAGGCTGGTAGGTGACAAGCGGTATCAGATTGGGGAAGGGGGAAAAGAGATGATGGGTAGATGAAACCAGGAGAGGGAATAGGAGAGGAAAAGGTGGTGAGAGACTGGTAAATGATAGGTGGAACTAGATAAGGGAGGGATGATGGTGAATATATGAGTGGATAGATAGATTGTCTCTTGAGATGAAGACAGATATCCAGATAATAAGAGAAATGTCTGAAATAATCCAAATTAAATTGAAGGAGTTCATGGGTTTGGAACAAAAAGAGATAATGCGAGTGTCCATGATTCCCCCCTTATCACCTACCTGTCTGTCTCTATCTTTCTCCCTCCCCTCCCTCAACTACCCTTTTTTCATGTCTTATGATTCAAAATCACCTGCCAGGCTCTCTCAACACAACCCCTCCTCAATTTGGCTCTATCTGTCCATCATCAGCAATTTCCCCCCAAATCTGGTTACACCTCACTTCAATAAGCTGGCTATCTTCCCTGTACACTCAGTCCAGATGCAGAGTCTCAATCCAAAATGTCAATGTTCTCTTTACCTTCACAGACACTATTTGACTCGCTGAGTTCTTTGGGTGTTTATCTTTTGCAACTTGGTGCTGATCGCTTAACCGCACTGGACCATAATCAAAGAACCACCAGCCAATAGATATCAATAAATTCAGGACTTTCACACTCATCCGAGCATAAGCAAACTCTCAAAATTATTAGCATATTTGCAGAATAATGCTAATAATGCAGTTATATGCAGCACTGATGGTGTTTACCCACTGAATTTAATTATATCAAATAACTGAATCCAGGTTATAAAATGCATTTATCTGGCAATGAATGAAACAATTGACCAAAGAAACAAAATAACATTTGGACTAAAGACATTTTCTGTGCACTAACCTGTGATGATTGGTTTATGTTACTTTCTTCCAGAAACTGCTGTAAGGTAACTACTTCACTCCCAGGTGATGTGGTTTTATTCCTTTGCAGAGAACGTTTTTGGGTGTCAGCAATTCTAAGTTCTTTCTTTTGGAAGGAAACATCTTTTTTCAAATTTTGCGTTAGATGACTAGATGAACGGCTGCTATTTGATAATAAGTGACTGTCATCAGTTGAACGACATTCTCCAGTGCTAAGACTTTGAAACCTACCATGTCTGCCATCAGCTGCACCTGCTTAGAGGCAAAAGATATCAGCACATAAAATCTCGCATTATCCAACATGACAACCATATTAATCATATGGAACACTGGCATTTTGGTGCAATACAAAATAACTTTGATCAAACCATTGGCAGATTAGACCATTTTACTTGTACCTTATATAACCGCACAAATAAATATGAATCCAGAATATTTCAAGTCCATCCCAAGTTACTGTACGGTTTTGTTCCTGAGAACTATTCATAACATAAACAGTTTGCAAGTTGAAAATGTGGCTATGAAAGAGGCCCCACATGGCAAAAGATGCCGGCAGCCCCACAACAACTGCAAATCATCCTACCAATCTGACAAATGCTCAAACATATCTACAGGCTATACACAAGTCGGACGGTTGCAAGCAAGAGAGGACTTGTACAATGGTAGGTACAGTTTTCCAATAACTTCAAGCCATTTCTGCTACAGAATATTGTTACAAAAATAAATAATAGTGCATGTTAAAACTCTCCACTCCAACGTACTAGGGGTTTGACTAATGAAATTCCATTCCACAGAAATTGCCCCTGATCATCTTCACCTGAGCAGGACAACTATTCTTTTTAAGTACAGGCACTCCCTGGGTCACATAAGGATTCTGAGGACTGCCCGTAACATAGTTCCCAAATATCAGAAATGCTACCAGTCGCAGTAATAAGATCATAGAATCATACAGCACAGAATCAGGACCTCCTACCCAACTTATCCATGCTAACCTGGTTTTATAGCTGAGTAACTCCCATCTGCCACAGTTTGGCCTATATTCCTCTCAACCTTTTGTGTTACCTGTCTAGTTGTCTTTTAAACATCGCCATTTTACACACAACAAATTCATCTGGCATCTCATTGTGCATAATGCACTACCCTTTATGTGAAGGAATTGTCCCTTGGTCTCTTAAATCTTTCCCCTCTTACCTAAATATATGCCCTGAAGTTCAGGACTCCTCTACTCTGGGAAAAAAACTGACCATTCATCTTAATTTTTGTATACCTCTATAAGGTTTCCTATGTTCCAGGGGAAAAAAGTATCTGACTATTCAGCCTCTTTATAACTCAAGCCAGGTAATATCCTGGTAAATCTATTCTGCATAATTTCCAGCTTAATGACACCCAAGGCGATTAGCAAGACAATTGGAATTGTGCATAATACTCGAAATGAGATCTCACCAACATCTGGTACAGCTGTAGCATGATGACCTACTTCCTATACACAATACCCTTACTGATAAAGGCAAGCATGCACACCTTCTTGACCATCCTGTCTACCCGTGTTGTCACTTTCAAGGTACTGTGTACACCTACCCCTTGGTCTCTCATCTAGATTTTGATGTAATGTTACAGAATCTGTCCACTACACCATCAATTTTGGTGTCACCCACAAAATTACTAAACATGTTAACTACATTGTCAACCAAATCGTTAATAGAGATGACAAACAACAGTGGATCCAGTACAAATCCCTGTTGTACATCATTGGTCACAGGCCTTCAATCTGAAAAACAACCCTCCACTATTATCTTTTTTCTCCTTCCACCAAGCCAATTTTGAATCCAGTGGCTAGATCCTGGATCCCATGTGATCTAACCTTTTGAACTAGTCTACCATGTAGGACCTAGTCAAAGGCATTGCTAAATTCACAAAGACAGCGTGCACTCCCCTGCCCTCGTTAATCATTGTTTTGATCTCTTCAAAAACTATCAGTTTTATGAGATACAATTTCACATTTACTATCTGTGCTGACTATCCCTAATCAGCTCTTGTCTGTCCAAGTGCTGGTAGATCCTGTCCCTCAGAATTCCCTCCAGTAACTTTCCAGCACTGATGATAGGATCACCAGCCGGTAGTGCCATGGCTTGTCCTTGCAGCCCTTCTTAAATAAAGATTATTTAATAGCCATTCAAATAAGCATTGAATTTGAATTGCCGTTAATTTCTCCATTAGGCATTCTCCGGACTTCCAGCTTAGTTTAATTTATTATTGTCACATGTACTAAAGTGCAGTGAAAAACTAGTGGTTGCATGCTATCTCGTTAACAAAAAGACGATACATGATTAAAATCAAGCCATCCACACCGTACAGATATTGGAAAAGGGTATAATATTTAGTGCAAGATAAAGTTCAATTAAGTCCGTTTAAAGACAGTTCAAAGATCTCCAATGAGGTAGATGGGAGCTTAGGATCACACTCTAGCTATTGATAGTACCTACCTCTTAACTAAAGATGATGCAAATATTACTGCCAGGGCCCCAAGAATTTATTTCCTAGCTTTCCACAATGTCACACTTGGCACACCTTTGACACACTTGGTCAGGCCCGGGTGACTTATCCACCTTAATATTTTTTTTAAACTGCTAGAATCCCCTCTTAGGTAAGTCAGCTATGATCCAACACATCACTACTCATTTCTCTCAGTTCATTTACATCTATGATCTTCTCCACATATAATACAGACGAGAAGTATTCATTTAACATCTAGCCTATCTCCTGTGGCTCAACACAGACAATCATGTTCCGTAAGTGTGCCTTTTCTCTCCCGAGTTAATCCTTTTGTTCTGTCGAATCTCAGAGGATTTTCCTTTATCTTGCCTATCAGAGCAATGTCATGTCCTCTTATTGTCCTTCTAATTTCCTTCTAAACTGCATTCCCACATTTCTAAATATTTCTCAAGTGATTCACATGATCCTAAATGCCCATGTCCACAATGAGCCTCCTTTTTTTCTGACTAGAACCTCAATATGCCTCGAAAACCAGATAGCCTTGCCCGTCACCACAACAGAAGCATGCTTTCCCTGAACACCCCCAATCTCACCACTTGCCAATTGCCCCTTTACGTGTAAACAGCATCTCCTAGTCAATTTCTGCACGTTTTTGTTCCATACCGTCAAAAAATGCCTGGGTTCAATTTAGGACTTTAACTTGTGGATCAGTAATTAGTAATTACTTTTACTAATAATTAATGATTTTCTATGTTGGAATGAATAGAGTTAAAATTAGGGATTTTAAAGAAAAGCTCAAACATGTAATTTTCGTGGAAACTGAGCCTATTGTCACCTTTCCTTCGAGAGGTGAGGTTGGGCATACTTCATAACCCCTTTCTAAACTGGCCCTAGTCAAATCTCAGTGGAGATCACTGCAGACATTGGCTAGGAACACTTAAGGGCCTGTCCCACCTGCTGATTTTTTCGGCGACTGCCGGCATCATATCAAGGTCGCCAAAAGATTTTGAACATTTCAAAATCCAGCGGCGACAAAAAAATGTTGTGACATTTGAAAAAACATCGCTCATCAATACGTCATCAGTACGCGCCACACCGCAAACATCGGTGACCTGATACGTCAGTGAATGATGCCGGCAGTCGCGAAAAAATCGCCAAGTGGGACAGGCCATTAAAATGAAGCCGATGGACGGGTAGGAGGATATTCCACCTTTTGCTTTCTTTCTTGGTTTTGTTTTTCTCCAAAGTTAAAACTATTGCTTTCAGCTGCTGTGGATTGCTGCCTCAGATTAAATATATTTTTACACATAAATTATGAATAAAGATAAGAAAATGTTTCAAACACAAGTAATATTTTCTTATTCCAGTAGCAAACACATTAAGGATTAAATGAAAATAATAAATTCTTTAACTTTTTGAATATCTCATAATTGCAGATTAATGAACTGAACTAGAACTGGGACTGGTAAGTAGTGTGTGAACAGCAGAACAAGAAAGGAAGCTATTGAGTTGACAGAATTCTGGATTAATTCCGTGGTAGAATAGTTAACAATTTATACAGTTTATACAGCGCTGCATTCGCTTTTTTTAAACCTGAATGACCTTTGACAAATTCCATGATTCCTTGCGTTATCGAGATACCAAACTCACTTATACAACCCTGAAAGTCCTGCTTTTCAACTTATTTCCCTACTTCCTAATGTTCTTTGCAGGACTTAATCTGCCTTCTTCTTACTCAACCCGTGATATCAATATGGACCTTGACCTTTGGCTGCTCACACGCCCCTCTCAGATATCTTGTACATGTTCTGATACATCCTTTATAGTGGTATAGTGACATCCTTGAAAGAAGTGTAAGCTGAGATCACAAAAGTCGCACAGATAGGTTAATTAGCTACAGTTTAGTATTGATCTTAGTTAATTTTAGATCATAATTAAAATCAGTTAATTTGTGCAGATCTATAGTACAGACCCGAGTTTCAACTTGTATCTGCAGTTATATTTTGCCAAGTTATATTAAAAAAATGCTACAGCAGAAAACATAATATCAACACTTACATATTAAATCAGACAGAATATACACATTCCATTTTTAACTTTTTAAACTTTTAGAATACATGAAAATGTTTTGTATCATGCAATTAAATGTTCATCTCAATGCTTACGCTATTTCAGCATGTGGCCTAAATGCAAGTCAAAAATAAAAATGGTTTAAAATAATCAGCCATGGCATACCTTTTGCATCGTGGGCTGAAGCATTATTATTGTTATTGCTACTTGATGTCCTGCTACTATCAAGGCTGGCTGGTCTGGAAGCTAAATGGAAATTGGGAAATAAAAATGAGCAGAGGCCACTTTACCTTTGACCAGAGAAACAGCTGAAGCATGGATGCATGCAGTGTGCCATAGGCTGAGCATGCCCAAGGTCAGAAAAGAGTTGTGTCTTACAGATCAGAAAGCCAAGAATTTTCGAGGCAGTCCAATTGGACACTTTGGAACACAGCACTACAGGAAAAGCAGATAAACAGAAACATAAGGGTATAGCAGGACAGAAATAAAACAGTAGTCCTTTCAGGGCAAAAACAATAGTTAGTGGAAAGTCACGTTATTTCATGCTGAATACATATATAGAACATGCAAGAAAATGGGTGTGATAGAATGACTTACAACAAATGTGACAAGGCACTCTGCACACTGTAGAGCTGCCAAGAACAGGAGTTGGATTGTATCCATTATAATTACTTTGTAACCCTTCTAGCCCCAAAAAAAGAAACAAGTACATATGTTAGTAATTTTAGTGTGAAAACATTTCATCATAGCAACTGTCTGTTTAGTATTGAATGTATTCTTCAGTTAAGCTCTCATAATATTTAAAGTATTTACCAATTAAGTATATGAAATAAATATATCACTATCTACAAATATATTTTTGTAGATTAGCCATTTCCTCCTTCATCCGTTCTCATTCCTTTCAACTCAGTAGGTTAGATACGAATGGTTACTCATGTCAAAATAATGAAATCACTACGTTGATGAATGTTTCCCTTCCATGAGCTGACAATACTGCAGTAAGTTTCTTCCCTTGAAGTTTTCATGCTTTGTGCTTCTGATGTAGACTTAAAGGGAATGCTGGTTAAGAATCAAATTTATGCTGTTGTGTCATAGCTACATAAAGGATCAGTTTGTAAGAAAAGTAAGATTGGCATTATCTATGTATATCTTAAGGTTCACAGATCAAAATCCATTAACTCATTTTCTCATGGTGTATTCCCTTCTTTCTATTTCCTTTAGTTTTGCAATTATTTAATGAGAAACAAGTATGTTTATTATATGTAGAGAAGCTACAGGGAAAGTGAAACTTAACTGGGTCAAGATATTTCAAAAGGTCATTTACAGTTGGGTGAGTGAGCAGGGTAAATAGAAGTTGTATAAGAATTGGGCTGAATGCTCTGATTGCCTCATTGTTTCCCAATTTATATTATTTTCACAGCTGATGGTAACAATGAAGGGGCAGCTGAAGTTGGCTGGAGAATACCCAGGCCTGGAAATGCAATCGTATTGTGCATGTTTAACTATTATGACTGTTTCCAGCATAAAACTGATTTCGAAATTTGATTAGGGCTTATTAAGACTTTCTAATGCACCTACTGCGTGCACTATACACAAGTGCATGAAAAGCACAGAAGGTACATAAGTAGAATCAATGAAATGGGAATTTCCCGACAAAATTGATTGAAAATCTGAGTATACACTCAGGTCATGATTGCTTTTAGTTTGCATGCTATGGCAGCCTAATTAGCAATCCTGCTAGGTATCCAGCATGACCAGGAACAAGAGGTTTTGAGAGCAAGGCCGACAAAAGGGGAAAAAAAGGCAGCTGAACAGGGACGGAGGTGCTCTGACATTCTAAAAAACACATTCCTACCACCAAATATCTTAACAGTGCTCTGGAAGTTATTTTTCAAAGCAGAGGTTTTGCCACCTTCTTCAGGCGATGCAATTCTGCCTTGAATGTAAAAAACTTTAACTTAATTAAAAGAATAAACCTATGGGCACAAAATGCAATTTGAGATATGAACTGCCAATCACAAATTGGTGTAAAAACACAATAAGAACCAAAAACTGGACTAAGGACAGGAAGTGTATTTTTGCATTCGAGTTTGGATGTAGCTCTATCTGTTAGCTCAAGGTTCAAAAGTAATTCATAGCTATATATGAAATTTGACAGATCTTGGTATTTTACCTGGGAGACTGAGGGATGAGATGTATTCAAAAGACAAAAGGTGCTAATTGTTTGAAATAGGTTTGGATGAGGGAGAAAATAAGTGGCGTATCAGTTATTTTATGATCAATCTTTCCTTGATTTCATATTCTGCAATGGCTAGCATCTGTTTCAAATGAGTGGAATCTCAATGGACATTGATTAGTTTCATTCAGCAAAAAGATGAACAGAATACATGGTTGACAAATGATTAACAAAGCAATAAAGCAGGCAGGAATAACGATGGTATTATAAAAACAACAAAAAAGGCACAGAGCTGCAGAACTTACATGAAAACATTTTCAGTATATTTATTTCAAATGCAAGCTAGACATACACTTATCACTATGCCGTTAATTTTGGCAAATCATAAATAATATTTACCTCTGCTTCTTGATCCAGTGCAGGAATTGATAAGATTTGGTTCATCGGATAATAAATCTTCATTGGAGGCAACACCTGGGAATTAGATTTTTAAAAAAAATTGGAATATAATATGATAATTATTAAAAATAAATAATATTTAAAAAACTTAAAATCAGATTTCATCATATTTTTCTACCTTGTTATGGTAGGCAGAAAGTGAACTGTCAAATTAAGAGCACGTGAAGAGGATAACAGATCACATTGTTTCTTCAAAAAAATATAAATATCAGAATCAAACAGCATAGACACAGGCCCTACGTGCAACCATGTCCATGTCGACTATCAATCATCCACTGACTAATTTCATTCACCAACACTTGGTCCAGAATTGACTATGCCATGGCAATTGTAGTGCTCACCTAGAAGACTTCATAAAAGTTGCAAGAGTACCTACTTTGACCACCTGCTCAGGCTTTGTGCTCCAGATTCCAAACATCTCTGTTGAAAAATCTTCCTCAGATCCCCCTAAACCTTGCATCCATGCACCTGTCTAAAATGTTTCTTACATGTTGCAATCGTACCTGCCTCAACAACCTCCTCCTCCTTCTCGTTTCATACACCCATCAGTCTTTTTGTGAAAAGGTTGTGATTAAATCTCCCCCCCCCCTCCCCGGTCCTCAATTCCCCTACTCTGGGCAAGACTCTGCGTCTCTGCTCCCCGATCTATACCCCTCATGATTTTGTGCACCTCTATAACATCACCCCTCATCATCCTGTGCTCCAAGGAATAGTATCTTAGCCTGCTCAACTTCTCTCTGTAGCTCAGGTCCCTGAATCCTGGCACCATCCTCGTAAATCTTCTCTGCGCTCTTTCCAGCTTCACAACATCTTTCCAAAAACATGGTGCCCAAAACTGATCACAATATTCTAAATGTGGCCTCACCAACGACTTATACAACTACAACATGATCTCCCAACTTCTATACTCAATACTCTTGACTGATGAAGGCCAATGTGCCAAAAGCCTTTTTGACCACCCTATCTACCTGTGATGCCACTTTCAATGAACTATGTACTGGTACTCCTAGATCCCTCTGCTCCATAATGCTCCCCAGAGCCCTACTGTTCACTGTGTAGGTCCCACCCAGTTAGCTAGCTCTCCTTGGATCCCATGCAATCTAAAAACTACCGCACGGGTCTTTATTAAATGTCTTGCTGAAGTCCTTGTAGACCATGTCTATGGTCTTACACTCTTCAACCTTATGTAGTTTGCAGGTTCTCTCCGTGACTGCGTGGGTTTCCTCCAGTTTCTTCTCAAAGACGTGTGGGTTTATAGGTTAATGGGCCTCTATAAATTGACTCTAGTCTGCAAGCAGTGGATTTGAAAATGGTTCAACATAGAACTAGTGGGAACAGGATATCGATGGTCAGTGTGGATCATTTCTATGCTGTATCTTTTGATCAAATAACCTTGTGGTTACTTCTTCAAAAAACTCAATCAAATTTGCTGACAATCCCCAATCAACACCTGTTCAAATTAATGTATATCAAATCTCTCAGTATCCTCTCTTTATCCCTCCTTTCCTACCACAGATGTTAGGCTTCCTAGTTTACAAGTTTTTCTTTGTAATGATGATTCACTTATCTCAGCCAGGACTCATACAATTTCTTCCCTATCTTCCTATAGTATTCTTGGGAATATCTGATCAGGCCATGGGGATTTATCTTCCCTCATACATCTTAGGACACCCAGCACCTCATCAACTGTAATACAGACTATTCTCAAGACATCTCCATTAGCTTTCTCAAGTTCACAGGTCTATATGACTCTCTGCCGTAAAAACAGAGGAGAAATATTAATTATGTACCTTGCCCATCACCTGCCTCTTCATGCATAGATGACCACCTTGGTTTCTGAGATGAGCTATTCTCTCTCCAGTTAACACATTTCCCTTAAGATGGATAAAATAATTTTGAATTCTCCTTAATCTTATCTGCCAGAGCAATCTCATGCTCCCTTATTACCTTTCCGATTTGCTTCTTTAATGTTTTGCCTGACTTCCTGTATTCAAGCTGCAGAACCCCATCTCTATTCCTGCCTGAGCCATTTGTGCCAATATGCAGCAGCCTTTGGCTGCTCACCCCCTCCTTTGAGATTGTTCTGCAACTGCTCCAAGGTGGAATCTTATGTCATATAAACAGGCCATTCAGCCCAACTTGTCCATGTTGACCAAGATGCCCCATCTAAACTGGTCCTATTTGCCAACGTTTGGCCCATAAACCTCTAAAGCTTTCTGGACCAAACGGCACCAGAGAGACAACACACCAGCTAATTACTTATGTTTCAAAACCAAGCATACCTAACTCCTTTGCGCTCCATTAATTTATGGCTTCTCTTGGCACATGATTCTGCCAAGCAAAGTGCATGACAAGTTTTTGCTCACACACTTAACCTTTCTATATCCTTTTGTAAAGTCCATGTTTGCTCAATGCAGTATGCCCCCCCCCCCCCCAACCTATAGTCTTCAGCATACTTGGATATCTTGCACTGTGTCCCTTCTGACAAGTCAAAAATAGTTAATAATTGTACTGATTCATGTTGTGTGGTCTTCCTGTAGTCATTCCCCTCCTAAACAAGTATACCCTTTGGAATACTGTTGGTGAGGATGATTGTTCAGAGGGGAGCAGCAACAACAATCAGATGCATGGCATCAAACCTCGCTGTAAGGCACAGCAAGGTAGTGTGTCAGACAGGGTATTCATTAGTTACTATGCTAATAGTTACTAAGATATCATGCTACTCATTAGTTGGACAGGTGATTCCGTGGCACCAAATGGGACCCAAGTAATTAGCAAGTACAGCAAATAGTTAAGAGAGCAAATGCTACATGGGTCCCTTACTGCAGTGGACTAGAGTTTAAAAATGCATGTATTGTTTGAATTGTATAAAGTAATGGCAAGGCTAAAGTAGTAGTAAGGTTTTTGGTATCTTTATTGAAGAAAGTATTTACTAGTTGAGGCAGACCAGCAGTAAGTCAATCAGCAAATGTCTGTGTTGAGAGGGTTGTGCTATCATGCCCATTAAAAATAGTGACATCTTGTCACAGACACAGAGGCCCATCAGCCCAACTCATCCATGCTGTTATTGAGGCCTTTATCGAGGCGCTGTGGTCTCGATGCCTCCCGGATCGCCGCATAGAAGCCCGGGCTGAGGCCTCGCAGGTAAAAGCCGACGGAGCCCACTGCTGGGCCCGGTTGACACCACGGAGGTGTGAAGTGGGGCCTCACGCCAGCGGTGAAGCCTCACAACGATGGGGCCTCGGCGGTGGTGAAGACTCGTGGCGGCGGTGATCCGTGGTCGACAAGAGCGTGGAGAACCACCATGATGGAGGGAGGGGAAGAACAATGGAGGACTCGGCTGCAGTAGCCATTTAGCTTAACTCAGTATGTTATAACTATAACTAGTTACCTTTAAACTTTATCTGCCTGTAATTATGTGGGTGGGATTTATACGTAGTCAGAGGCGTGTTTGCGGCAGGGATTCTCGCACAGACGCCCTAGTAGTTTTTAGTTTCGTTTAAAGAAGCATGGGTGAGAGGTCACAGTTTTCCACCAGTTTGACGAGTAGGATCAAAATATACTTAAACATGAAGAAGTTTGGATGAATATCTTACTGTTTTTACCACTGCAATAAAAAAACTATTAATTAAGAGACTGTGTTTTGGAAGATTTATCTTTTGATGGCATTGAATGTCTCGTGGAGAGCTCGTAAATGCATATCGATTATCTCCTAAACACCTGTCTTCAATCATAGTGACTTAAAGGAGGAATCCTTGAAACGATATAAAAATCTGTCACTACATCTAGTCGAAAGCTACCTTACAGCCAGGAGGTAGAAGATTGGTCACGTAGAAGAGGGACAGAAGATTGGGCTGAATCTCTGAAAGAGATTACTGCCAGAAGAACTGGTTCCGTAGAAGAGGAACTGAAGATAGATCTCAGCCAGAGATTGGTTTAGAGCCTACCTGTTTGGTAGGTTAATCGACAAAGCCATTCGACTTATCTAAGATTGAAAATTTCACTGATCGAGAGCGTGAGTACAACATGTATTGTATTATGTTGTAAATTTGAAAGCCAGTACGCTTTCATTAGAACAGCTTCTTAACAAGATGCTGTGAAAGTTCGAAAACGTCGTATTTTAAAGTAAAATTACAGGCTCTGATAAAGCTTATAGAAAAGTATTAGAAGCCAGTTCTGCTAAGTTTTGGAAGACAGCCAGGAGCGAGCACAACTGGAATCTAGGTGCTGGCCTTAGTATGGTTTTATTTATTTATTTATTTTAAAAAAAAAACCCAACAACAACAAAAAAACAATGTTTTAAATTTTGTTTTACAACTTCGTAATTTAATAATAAAAGAACAGTGAAAGAAAAAAGAAATAAACGGTGTCAAAATAAATAGACAAGTGACTAGAAACAGATAGCGAAAGAAATAAAGAGAAGAGATGAAAAGCTAAAAAGATTGAAAGAGAAAGAGAAAGTAGAGAAAAGAGAAATTAGGAGAGATATACCTATTTCGTATTTTTGCCCATCCGTCAGCCGGTTCTGAACCATTTAATTTCTAAGATTGTGTTATGTTGCACCATATGCTTGTAAAAAGTTGATAAAAGGAGACCATGTCTTTAAGAATTGGTCTACTTTGCCTAGTAGGAGGAATCTCATTTCTACAAGATGTAGCGTTTTCCGACATATTTGAAATCCACATTTTGAACATTGGCGTGGTAACGTTTTTCCAGAATTTGAGTATCAGTTTTTTTTCTGTTATTAAACCGTAATTAAGAAGAACTTCTTGGAATATAGTTAATTTACTTCCCTCTTCCATTGATGCAAAGATAATCACTTCTGTATTGGGGTTCAATTTTGTGTTAAATAGTTTAGTAAAAGTTCCAAAAAATTTGTTCCAAAATTTATGCAGTTTTGTACAAGAGACAAAGGAATGTGCTATAGTGGCATTTTGAGTTAGACATTTATCACAGATGGGGGGAACATTAATAGAATATTGACTGGCCTTGAGGGGGATACGACATATATTGCCTGAAGTAGATTCATATTGCCCGAGTCGAAGACGAGGGCAATATGGATCTAGTGAGGGCAATATATGTCGTATCTCCCGAAAGAGGACAGTCAATATTGTTATTATTACCCATTATCAGACATCTAGAGGAAAATCTGAACATCTCATATGATATGAATGTATCTATACATTTTGCAATATGCATTGCAACATTGTAAATAAGGGTACTAAAACAATGTAACATTTATGTTTCATTTATGTAATTTATGTCATTCATTTATGTGACAATGTGAAGGTCGAAGTTTTAAAACGGGAACCTTTTCTCGCAACCGGCAGCCATTTTTTTTTTTTTGAGAATAAATTTTAAATTTCGCACGCAGCGTCACGTTGCCGTCACGCAGCGTCACGTTCCCGGATGTGAGACCAGGGGAATATAAGGTTATATTCCCCGCTGTTTAAACAGGTAAACTCCATAGGGGTTGGCTAGAAAGGGGAATATAAGAAAATATTCCCCTGTTAGCCCTGCTGGCAGTAAAAAGGAAGGGAATATAATTTGGTAAAACCATACCTCAGATGGCTGATATGGGTAATAATTGATATTATTACCCATATCACACATCTGAGGTATGCTTTTACAAAATTGTATTCCCTTCGTTTTTACTGCCAGCAGGGGTAACAGGGGAATATTAATAGAATATTGACTGGCCTTGAGGGGGATACGACATATATTGCCTGAAGTAGATTCATATTGCCCGAGTCGAAGACGAGGGCAATATGGATCTAGTGAGGGCAATATATGTCGTATCTCCCGAAAGAGGACAGTCAATATTGTTATTATTACCCATTATCAGACATCTAGAGGAAAATCTGAACATCTCATATGATATGAATGTATCTATACATTTTGCAATATGCATTGCAACATTGTAAAGAAGGGTACTAAAACCATTGCAACATTGTAAATAAGGGTACTAAAACAATGTAACATTTATGTTTCATTTATGTAATTTATGTCATTCATTTATGTGACAATGTGAAGGTCGAAGTTTTAAAACGGGAACCTTTTCTCGCAACCGGCAGCCATTTTATTTTTTTGAGAATAAATTTTAAATTTCCCACGCAGCGTGACGTTGCCGTCACGCAGCGTCACGTTCCCGGATGTGAGACCAGGGGAATATAAGGTTATATTCCCCGCTGTTTAAACAGGTAAACTCCATAGGGGTTGGCTAGAAAGGGGAATATAAGAAAATATTCCCCTGTTAGCCCTGCTGGCAGTAAAAAGGAAGGGAATATAATTTGGTAAAACCATACCTCAGATGGCTGATATGGGTAATAATTTCTTATATTCCCCTTTCTTGCGAACGCCTATGGACTTTACCTGTTAAAACAGCGGGGAATATAGTCTTATATTCCCCTGGTCTCACATCCGGGAACTTGGCAACGTGACGGCAACGTGACGCTGCGTGGGAAATTTAGAATATTCAAACGGCAGACAGGAAGACTGCCGCGTCCATTTTGGTTAAATTTTACGTGGAAGTCCGCCGAGCTGAGATGTTCAAATTTTCCTCTAGATGTCTGATATGGGTAATAATAACAATATTGACTGTCCTCTTTCGGGAGATACGACATATATTGCCCTCACTAGATCCATATTGCCCTCGTCTTCGACTCGGGCAATATGAATCTACTTCAGGCAATATATGTCGTATCCCCCTCAAGGCCAGTCAATATTCTATTAATATTTTATTCAGTCTAGGTTTCGAGTAATATAATCTATGTAATTTTTTTTATTGAATTAGGTTATATCTTACATTAATCGAACGTTTATGTACATATAATGCATTTTTTCCCCATCTGTCGTTTGGAATTTTTATCAATAACTCTTGTTCCCAGTCCCTTCTAATTGCCTCGGTCGTTGGTGTTTCTATATTTATAATTATTTTATATAAATATGATATAAAATTTATTCACATTGCTTGATTCTGCCTTTCTATTCATTCCTTCCTCTAATAAATCTGGGGTTAGAGTTTGATATTGTTGTATATATGTTTTCAAATAATCTTGAATTTGAAGATATTTAAAATATTGATTACTTTCCAAATTATATTTTAGTTGTAATTGTTGGAATGATAAAAGTTTTTCCATTTCATACATATCTCCCATCATTCTAATTCCTATTCTTCCCAATGGATAAACGTTTTATCAATAATAGATGGTTTGAATGAGGGGTTATTAGCTATTGGAGAAAGAACCGATAAATTTCTTGATTTTAAAGTTAATTCGATTTATACTGTGAATAATTGGATTCTTCTTATATATTATATTGTTCGGTTTCATCGGGGAAAGAGGGATCGCTCCTATATTGTAAGGGGAACAATCCTCTTTCTCCATTCTTATCCAATCTACCTGTTGGGCAGAACTGACCAACAAGTAGATTATATTTTTAATATTCACTGCCCAATAGTAATACAAAAAGTTAGGGAGTGTCAGCCCCCCTGCTTCTTTAGATTTACACAGGCGTTTTCTTTGAATTCTGTGTGATTTATGAAGTTTGTAATATCAGAATCTAGTTTTTTAAATATTTTTTTTGGTAAGTATATTGGTATTGATTGAAATAGGTACAGTATTTGTGGTAAGATCATTTTTATTGCATTTATCTGCCTATTAAGAACATCGGCAGTGTTTTCCAAAATTTAATCAACCCATTTAATTTAGTTAATAGAAGCATATAGTTTGCGTTGAGTAATGATTTATTTTTCATAGTAATTTGGATACCCAAATACTTAAATTTTTCAGTTGCAATTCTAAAAGGGAATTTCAACATGTGTCGGCTCTTGAGGTTTTATCGTCATAATTTTGCTTTTGTTCCAGTTTATTCTATATCCTGAAAATGAACCAAATTTCTCTATTAAATTTAGTATATTTGGTATGCTAATTTACGAATTTGTAATATATAATATGTCGTCTGCATATAATGAGATTTTATTATTTGACTGTTTGGTATTATATCCATGAATATCCGGATGACTTCTTATACCTTCTCCTAAAGGCTCTATCACTAGTGCAAATAGCTGGGGCGATAATGCGTACCCCTGTCTATTGCCCCTTGCTAATTGGAATTTCGGGGATAATATATTATTAGTCAGTATTCTAGCCATCGGCTTATCGTATAATAATTTTACCGATGAGATAAAATTATCTCCCATATTAAATTTTTGCAATACTTTGAATCAATATTGCCATTCTACTTGATCAAAAGCTTTTTCTGCATCCAATGAAATAATTGCTAGGTCTTCTTCAGTTTATTATATTCAGTTTCTTCATTATATTAAACAGCCGTCTCAAATTATTAAACGAGTATCTCTTTGGTATAAATCCCGTTTGGTCCGGGTTTATTAGTTTTCTAACATATTTACTCAATCTTCTCGCTAAGGTCTTTGCTAATATTTTTTGATCTGTATTTAGGAGTGCTATGGCTCTATATTAACTTTTTGTCTTCTAGATCTTTATCCTTTTTAGGTATAAGTGTAATAGTTGACTCAGTTAGTGTTTCTGGTAGTATATTTTCTTTAAAAGCGTGTATATATAAATCTTGTAGGCATGGAGAAATTATCTCGTAGAATCTTTTATAGAATTCATTACTAGCCATCTGGTCCTGGCGTTTTACCATTCTTCTACAAATTTATTGTTTTACCATTCTTCTATTTCCTGAAGTGTAATCTGAGCTAATTCCTCTTGTTCCGCCATATTTAGTTTTTGAAGATTACAATTGTCTAAAAAATTTGTAATTTTAGTATTATTTGCAGAAGTTTTCGATGTATATAAATGTTGGTAAAATTGAGCAAATCTTTTATTAATGTCTTTAGGTAGTGTTAGTAATTCCCCTTTATCTGATTTAATTTTAGTAATTGTATTTTCTGTTTCCCGTTTTTTCAGTTGGCATGCTAAGAGTTTATGTGGTTTATCACCAAATTCAAAATGTTCTTGTTTTGTAATTTGAAATAATCTTATTATTCTAGCTGATAAAATTTTATTTAATTTATATTTTAGTATTGTTATCTTATTATGTTTATCTATAGTTGGTTCTTTGGCATTTTCTAAATCTAATTGTTTAATTTCTTGTTCTAACTGCAATTGTTCAGTGTTATTATTTTTATTTTGGAAAGCTTGAAATGAAATTATAGTTCCTCTAATATAGGCCTTAAAATTTTCCCATAATAAAGAGGGCGAAATATCTGGTGTATCATTTGTCTCAAAGAAGAATATCATCTGCTCTTTTAAATATGTACAACCTTGTGAGTTGTTTAAGTTTTGGGGGTTAAACCTCCAGAACGATTTTTTATCAGACATTCCTTCTAATTTTAAAGAAAAAGTTAACGGGGAGTGATCAGAAATAATACTATTATGGTATTTAGAATTATATGTTTATGGAATGAATTTTGTGTCCATTAAGAAATAATCAATACGTGAATATGTTATATGTACCGTTGAATAAAAATAATATTCCCTACCTACTGCATTACCGATCCTCCATACATCTGTTATGTTTGTATTTTTTTTATGTATGATTTTAGGAGTTCATTAGTTTTAGATTTTATTTTAATCCTTTTTTGTTTTGCTGATTTATCCAAATATGGATCTAGAACACAATTGAAATCTCCCCCTATTATCACATTTTGATAGTTGAATTCTCAAATTGTATCCAGAATTTTGCTAAAGAATTGGGGGTTATCAAAGTTGGGAGCATAAATATTTATCAAAGTAAGTGGAGTAGAATGAATTTCTCGCGTGACTATTATGTACCTCCCCTCTTTATCTGCTATGGTATTCTTTAATTTAAATGGTATACCTCTTGGTATGTTTTGAAGTTGAGATAAGATACATTCTTTCTGAACTGAAGTCACTACCATACTCCAAAAATATTTGGATGTTTTCTGAAAGTCCAGTTTTGTTTTGGGTTTCTTATCGGGTGTTTATGGAACACAGCTCAGAATGTTTAGCAATAATGACAGAAGCAAACTGAAGAGGTCCTGTTTGGCCAATTAGCAGATTTGGCAGTCTGCCAAGACCTGCTTAATCCATGGAGCAAGATGGAGCAGGTGAGTCAGAGGAGCCACATGGTGCTGGAGAGAAGCCAAGATATCCGAAGAGACAAACTAAGGTAACCGAGAAGATAGAAGAAGCCTAACTGGAAATATTCCAGAAGGAGAGAGACAAGTTGTGGAGAAGGGTGTCTAAGAAAATCGAGAGCCAGAAGAAACTGATGGAATCCACAGAAAACGTGACGATGGTACAATCTAATCAGGAACAATTACTGTCTTAGTCTCGAGGTTAGAAAAAGGCAAGAGGCATTAACGAAAGGCAGACTGCATGGTGAGGAGCTTGAAAGACACACCCAGTGGTTTGAAGATAAGGTGCAATTCTTCGATGAATTTGTGGAGTTTATGAAGGATTGGCTACTTGAAGCCGAAGAGTTCATGGACCCTGTTGCCGAAAGTGCAATGGAAGAAGGTGCTGAAATGGAACATGAAGTAATGCCACCAGATAGTATTTCAAACGTCTCCACACGAAGATCGTTATAAATCTGATTCTGCAGCCAGTTCATCCAGAAGGGTATCAGTTGAAATGCCAGCTGAAGCTGACATAGCTGCTATTTCGTTAAAAATTAAAGCAATGGAGGAAATACATGAGATTGAGGAACAAGAAATGCAGTTTAAGAGAGATGCTGAGGAACGAAAAAGGCAGTTGAGTAGACAAAAAGAACAGCTGGAACTAGCCACTAAATTGGCAATTGCCAAAAGTACAGCAGAGATACTGGAAAATCAAGGTTTGAGATGCGGCTCGAAAGTATCTCAGAGGAAGAGTTCCTCAGTCCAAGAAGGAGCTGCTGAGCTGGAGACAGCAGCTGGATTAAATCCACAGCCGGGGACCACCAGGTCTCGTGGCTTTGAACACCCACTGAAACAGTGGTGGGCCGACAAAGCTTTACCTCAACAACAGGATGTTAGACCGAAGCAACAAATTTATGGGCCTCCTGATGAGGCTCGTAACAAACCAGCAACTCAATATTCTTTTCAGAGGCCTGTTTATCGTACATCTGCGTCAAGCCATGGATCTCAAGGCGAATTCTATGAATTAGTGAGGAATCAAACCGAAATCAACAAGCTCATAGCTCAACAAAATCTCTCTTCCACCCTACCACCAATAGAAATTCCTGTTGGTGATCCTTTGCGGTATGAAGCTTTCATAATGGCGTTTCACGAAGGAGTAGAAATGAAAACTACTGATGAAAAAGGGTGCTTACGATTTCTGCCGCATTACACAAGCGGACATGCAAAGGTGCTTGTAGAAAGTGATCTAAATAGTCCTGGAAGCCAATGCTATCAGGAGGCAAAAAGGTTGCTTGAAGAACGTTATGTTAACATAGAAACATAGAAAATATAGAAACATAGAAAATAGGTGCAGGAGGAGGTCATTCGGCCCTTCGAGCCATTCATTGTGATCATGGCTGAGGAATGCTAATGCATACATGAAGAAGGCCTACGCTTGGAAAGATATCAAGTCAGAAGATGTGGAGGCATTAAGTGAGTTTGCGATATTTCTCAGAGGTTGTTGTAGCTCGATGCGAAATCTCGACCACATGGAAGAAATTAATGTTGTTAGTAATACTAGAGCCATCATTCTAAAACTGCCCTGTAGGCTTAGAGATAAGTGGAGAGATAGGTCAGGCCGGATAATGGAAAAGGAGAATCGAGAAGCCATGTTGCTTGCTCTGGTGGCTTTCTTAGAAAGGGAAGTACAGTTCATGTTAGATCCATGCCATGGGAGTATTCAAGATCCTAAACCAATTACAGCTGTCAAAGGTTCTACCTTTACTCAAGCAAAAGGAAGTTCAGGACCTAAGGGAAATAGTTTTGCTACCGCTATAATACCTGTGGAAACAACAGGTGGAATGGAGGGAGATGTACCTAGTATCAAGCAAAAAGGATTGTGTTTGTTATGTGATGAGGTTGGTCACAGCATAAGATGGTGTTGAATATTCAAATAGAAGGAATATAAAGAAAATATGGATTTCTTCAAGGAGAGGGGATGCTTGAAAAAAGGACACATGGTTAAAGACTGTAAGAGTCCTATAACTTGTGATAAGTGCAAGCAAGATCATCCTGAAGCTCTTCACACTGAGCTGGACAAGTCGGTGCAAATAGAACAGAAGGAGAAGCCAGCTACTAGTGATGCTATCACCTTACCTCAGATAACTGCCCATATTGGGGCCGGGGTAGAAACCTGTATCTTCTCTATCTTACCAGTACAGGTAAGGAATAGCAAGGGGAATACAGTGTTGCAAACATATGCATTTTTGGATCATGGAAGTTCAGCTACCTTTGTACAGAAAGCTTGATGAGAAGGCTGGACATTACAGGAGAAGAGGTTAAAATTCTATTGCATACCATGAATGAGGAGAAATCCTGCGATTGTCATGTAATGTAATGGAAATATCTAGTCTGGATGAAGACAATTTTATACCAATACCTGAGGTGTTTACACATGAGACCATGCCTATTTGTCATCAAAATATACCCAGACATGAGGACTTTAAACAATGACCTTACTTGAAGGATGATAAGATACCTAAAATAAATTCTGGTATTGACCTACTTATCGGAACAAATGCTTTGAAGGCATTGGAACCTATACAGACTGTGAGGTGCCAAGGGGATGGACCGTTTGCTGTGAAAACCCTACTAGGATGGGTTATCCATGAGAAGGAACAATGAAAGCACGAACCAGAAGAACTACCCTGCCACTGCTGTTAATCAAATATCTACCGGTAAATCAGAAAAGCTATTGATCAAGCAATACCATCATGACTTCAATGAAAGTACCAGTAAGGAATCTGAAGAAATGGCCAGGGAAGAGTTAAAGTTCTTGGATATTATGAACTAATCAGTAAAGATGATAGACGGACGCTATTGTCTAGACTTACCTTTCAAACAAGAAAGTGTTAGTCACATTGGAGCGCAGCGCACCCAAAATCTGAAACTCAAGTTTGGCAAGAATACGAAATTTCATGAGGAATATACGTCTTTCCTAAAGGGTATGATTGACATTGATTATGCTGAAATGGTACCAACAAACGAACTGAATCGAAGTGATGGAGAGCTTTGCTACATTCCACACCATGGGGTGTATCACTCGAAGAAAGGGACCTTGAGGGTGGTCTTTGACTGTGCTGCAGTCTTCAAAGGGATATCACTTAACTGTCAACTACAGCAAGGTCCATACCTTACCAACTCACTCATTAGAGTTCTCATTAAATTTAGACGAGAACAGATTGCTTTGATGGCTGATATTAAAGCGATGTTTCATTGTCAAAGTATCAGAAAAACACATTGACTACCTGTGATTCCTATGGTGGCCTGATGGAGATGCACATCAAGATCTTGTTGAATACTGGATGAAGGTACATCTCCTTGGAACAGTGTCATCACCAAATTGTGCAAACTTTGCATTAAAGAAGACTGCAGAGGATAATAAAGCTCACTTTCTAGAAGAGGTGATAACCACTGTGAAGAATAATTTCTATGTGAATTATTGCTTAAAATCCATGTCTATGGAGCAGGATGCAATTCAAATGGTAAAACATCTAACTTCCCTCTGCAATAAGGGAGGATTTACACTTTCCAAGTGGATCAGCAATAGTCGTGTTGTATTGGAAAGCATTCCACCAGATGATAGAGCCAAGGAGACCAGGGAGTTGGATTTGGACAAAGATAATTTGCCCACGGAAAGAGCATTGGGATTACATTGGTGCATTGAAACAGATGTGCTCAAGTTCAAAATCTCGATTCAAGAGTGACCATGTACTAGAAGGGGTATTCTATCCGTGATTGGTTCCGTTTATGACCCTTTTGGATTTCTTGCACCATTTACACTGTCAGCCACAAGTTGATTTTGCAGGATCTTTGTAAGGAAAAACTTGTATGGGATGAGAGTATAACGCAAACTTCCTCTCACCGATGGACAGAATGGTTAGCAGATCTCAGAATTCAAAGTGGTCCGGTGCATGAAGCCTATAAGCTTTGGTAAGATCAGAAGTGCACAACTGCATCATTTCTCAGATGCCAATGAAAGTGGCTATGGTACTGTCTCATATCTAAGACTGAAAAATGATAACAAAGAAGTACATTTTGCATTCTTAATGGAAAGGCCAGAGTGGCAGCATTGAAGCAAATGGCAATTCCCAGAATGGAACTTACTTCAGCTTCAACTGGAATAATCTATCTTCTGGACTGATAGTACTACAGTGCTTAAATACTTCAACAATGAGAACAAATGTTTTTTGACATTTGTAGCAAACAGAATCTCTTTTGTATTGGGAACTACTAATGCAGAGATGCCAACCCTAAATTTAGTTCACAGTAACATTTAAATTTGGCGGTCTCGAAGGGCTGTTAAATGCATTTCTCTCCGTAACATACTCACCTAATGTTCTATGCGTTTCTATGTTGCGGCACATTTTGGCATTCTTAATGGAGGCCAGGCTGGCAGCAGTTGAAGCAAATGCCCGGCAATTCCCACTGCGCACGCGCGGCCACTGGGCCCGGCAACTTACTTCAGCCCTCCCCCATTGCGCACGCGCTGGACACTAGGGCCCGGCAAATGCCGCTGATAGTACACAGTGCTTTAAATACCGGCGCGGCGGTGTTCCGTAACAATGAGAACGTAAAAATGTTTTTTATTTCGCCGGGTAAAATACGGCGAATCTCGGGAACTTATCTCTGCTAATGTCTCACAATGGAAATATGTTTACACAAAGGAAAATCCTGCGGATGAAGCTTCTAGAGGACTAACAGCAGACCACTTCTTACACAACAAGAGATGGATCAATGAACCAGAGTTTCTCTGTAAGCCAGACAGAGAATGGCCAAAGTTTGAGCTGGGATTTGAAATCTCTGCTAATGATCCGGAAATTAAACAAAACACCACAGTGAACGTTATTGCTAAAAATTCTGTTATTCTCTCGAAGGACTTTCACATATCAACATTATTGTTACAACATATCCATGAGTTGATCGGACATAGAGGAAGAAGTTTCATGCTGTCAACACTTTGGACTTTTGTGTTTTGGACTATATACTGGGTATCATGCCTGATGTTAAGGTTTTGGTGTGTACAGTAGGACTTCAGACTAAGAACAATGTTTTAATAAGACCAATAACCAAATTATGTTTGCTTCTAAAGGGTGAAGGTGAAGTTGGGAGAATTGCTAAAGAAGTCTGAATGCTGATATATAATGCATGCTATTTTTTGTTTTTTGAAATACAGTGGCTTGCAAAAGTTTTCATACCCCTTGAACCTTTTGTCACGTTACAACCACAAACGTAAATGTATTTTATTGGGATAGACCAATGCAAAGTGGTGCATAATTGTGAAGTGGAAGGAAAATGATACATGGTTTCCAAATTTTATTACAAATAAAAAACTGAAAAGTGTGGCGTGCAAAAGTATTCAGTCCCCCTGCGTCAATACTTTGTAGAACCACCTTTTGCTGCAATTACAGCTGCAAGTCTTTTGGGGTATGTCTCTACCAGCTTTGCACATCTAGAGATTTTTGCCCATTCTTCTTTGCAAAATAGCTCAAGCTCAGTCAGATTGGATGGAGAGCGTCTGTGAACAGCAATTTTCAAGTCTTGCCAGAGATTCTCAATTGGATTTAGGTCTGGACTTTGACTGGGCCATTCACACATGAATATGCTTTGATCTAAACCATTCCATTGTAGCTCTGGCTGTATGTTTAGGGTCGTTGTCCTGCTGGAAGGTGAACCTCCGCCCCAGTCTCAAGTCTTTTGCAGACTCTAACAGGTTTTCTTCCAAGATTGCCCTGTATTTGGCTCCATCCATCTTCTCATCAACTCTGACCAGCTTCCCTGTCCCTGCTGAAGAAAAGCATCCCCACAGCATGATGCTGCCACCACCATCATGTTTCACAGTGGGGGTGGTGTGTTCAGGGTGATGTGCAGTGTTAGTTTTCCGCCACACATAGCATTTTGCATTAAGCCAAAAACTTCAATTTTGGTCTCATCAGACCAGAGCACCTTCCTCCACATGTTTGCTGTGTCCCCCACATGGCTTGTGGCAAACTGCAAACGGGACTTCTTATGGCTTTGTTTCAACAGTGGCTTTCTTCTTGCCACTCTTCCATAAAGGCCCGATTTGTGGAGTGCACGACTAATAGTTGTCCTGTGGACAGACTCTCCCACCTGAGCTGTGGATCTCTGCAGCTCCTCCTGAGTTACCATGGGCCTCTTGGCTGCTTCTCTGATCAATGCTCTCCTTGCCCGGCCTGTCAGTTTAGGTGGACGGCCATGTCTTGGTAGGTCTGCAGTTGTGCCATACTCTTTCCATTTTCGGATGATGGATTGAACATCCGTGAGATGTTCAAAGCTTGGGATATTTTTTTATAACCTTTAAACTTCTCCACAACTTTATCCCTGACCCGGCTAGTGTGTTCCTTGGGCTTCATGATGTTGTTTGTTCACTAATGTTCTGTAACAAACCTCTGAGGCCTTCACAGAACAGCTGTATTTATACTGAGATTAGATTACACACAAGTGGACTCTATTTACTAATTAGGTGACTTCTGAAGGCAATTGGTTGCACTGTATTTTATTTAGGGGTATCACAGTAAGGGGGGCTGAATACTTTTGCACGCCACACTTTCCAGTTTTTTATTTGTAAAACAATTTGAAAACCATGTATCATTTTCCTTCCACTTCACAATTATGCGCCACTTTGTGTTGGTCTATCACATAAAATTCCAATAAAATACATTTACGTTTGTGGTTGTAACATGACAAAATATGGAAAAGTTCAAGTGGTATGAAAACTTTTGAAAGCCACTGTATTTTAAGCTTTTATAGCTACCTTTTTTATATCTTATTAGTAATTGCCTCGTTATATACTCAGAACAATTAGGGGCCGGTATGTAGTAGCCATTTAGTTTAACGATGCGTATCGATTATCTACTAAACCCCTTTAGTGACCTAAAGGAAGAATCCTTGTAATGATATAAAAATCTGTCACTACACCGGCGTAGGGGGACCGTCGTGAAGTGAGAGGGGAAGAACAATGGAGGACCTGGGGTGGGGGGACCACCGTGAAGGAGGTGGGGAGAGAACAATGGACAATGGGGGGGGGGGGGGGAAAACAAAGAACAATGGGGACCTGGCGCGGGGGGAAACATTGTGTATGCAAGCAAAGAATCTCACTGTGCCTAGTCACATGTGACAATAAAGTATTCCTATTCATATTCCTAGTTGGATGTATATTCTTTGTAATTGAATTGAAGAAGAGGTGATCATGTTGAAACATAAGAATCTTAAGATCTTAAGGGGGGTATGGCAGGTAGATGTTTCACAAACGAAGGGGCACGAAAGAAAAGGGGATTGTTATCTAAAGCCTAAAATCTGTGGTAGGTAAGTTACTAGAGCATTCTGAGGCATAAGATATATATGCATTTGGATAGACAGGGGCTGATTAGGGCTAGCATGTACATTAGAGATCATAACTTAAGAATCTGATGGTTATTTCTGAAGTAACAAAAAAAGATTGACAAAGCCAAAGCTGTCGACATTGTCCGTATGGACTTCAGCAGGACCTTTGATAAGGTTTCACGTAGTTGGCTTCATGGAAGGAATCAGTAGATGATGGTGGGAGATTGCTTATTGGACTGGAGGCTTGTGACTTGTGGTTTGCTTCAGGGATTGTGACTGGGTCCATATGTATTTGCGAATTATATCAATGATTTGGTTGAGAATATAAAAGGCAAGTTTACAGATGACACTAAAGTAGGTGATATTGTAGACAGTGAAGATGGTTATCATAAATTGCAGCAGGATCTTGATCAGCTGCGCAAGTGACCTTCACAGACAATGGTAGGGTCCTAGGGATACTGTAGAGCAGAGGATCTAATAGTTCTCTGAAAGTGATATCACAGGGAAAGGGTGGTCATGAAGGCTTTTGGCACATTGGCCTTAATCAGTCAGTGTCTTCAGTATAGATGTTAGAAACTTAGAAAATAGATGCTGGAGTAGGCCATTCGACCCATCGAGCCAGCACCGCCATGGCTGATCATCCAGAATCAGTACCCTGTTCCTGCTTTCTCCCCATATCCCTTGAAAGCCCTTAGAGCTATATCCAACTATATCTTGAATACATCCAGTGAATAGCCCTCCACTACCTTCTGTGGCAGAAAATTCCACAGATGCATAACTCTCTGGGTGAAAAGGTTTTTCCTCATCTCAGTACTAAATGGCCTACTCCTTATTCTTAAATTGTGACCCATGGTTCTGGACTCCCCCAACATCGGGAACATTTTTCCTGCATCTAGCCTGTCCAATCCATTATGAATTTTATATGTTTCTATAAGATCTCCTCTCATCTTTCTAAATTCCAGTGAATATAAGCCCAGTCGATCCATCCATATGTCAGTCCCGCCATCCCGGGAATTAACCTGCACTGCACTCCTTCAATAGCAAGAATGTCCTTCCTCAAAGTAGGAGACCAAAACTGCACACAATAGTCCAGGTGTGAGCTCAACAGGGTTCTGTACAACTGCAGTACAACTCCTTCCTCCATTACTCAAATCCTCTCGCTATGAAGACCATTCTTCTTGCGTTTGAGGCAGCAGAGGTGTAGCCAGTTCAATGTGCTATTCAATGTAGCTGTAGCCAGTTCAATGTACTGTTGTCGAGGGTCGTGAGATCTATCCCACCACCAGGGGAACGGAGAACAGCGCAGTCGAAAATGACGTGTTACGCTGTTTGCCATTTGCTTTCTTCACTGCCTGCGGTACATGCATGCTTACTTTCAGTGACTGATGTACAAGGACACCCAGGTCTCATTGCACCTACCCTATTCCTAATCTGACACCATTCAGATAATAATCTGCCTTCTTGTTCTTGCCACCAAAGTGGATAAGATAACATTTATCCATATTATACTGCAACTACCATGCATCTGCCCACTCACCTAACCTATCCAAGTCACACTGCAGCTTCATGGAAATGTTACATTTAATTCCTTCGTCTAAATTGTTAATATAGATTGTAAATAACTGGGGTCCCAGCACTGAGCCTTGCGACACCCCTCTAGTCACTGCCTGCCATTTTGAAAAGGACAGATTAATTCCTACTCTTCCTGTCTGCCAACCAGATCTTTATCCATGTCAATACCCTACCCCCAATACCATGTGCTCTAATTTTGCACACTAATCTCTTGTGTGGGACCTTGTCAAAGACTTTTTGAAAGTCCTCTGGCTCTCCCTTATCCATTTTATTTGTCACTTCCACAAAAAAATCCAGAAGATTAGTCAAGCATGATTTCCCCTTCATAAATCCATGCTGACTTTGACCTATCCTGCACTGCCTTCCCCACTACTGATGATAGGCTAAATGGTCTATAATTCCGTGTTTTCTCTCTCCCTCCTTTCTTAAAAAGCTACACTCCAGTCGACAGGAACTGATCCTGAGTCTATAGAACATTGGAAAATGATTACCAATGCATCCACGATTTCCAGAGCCACCTCCTTGAGTACTCTGAGATGCAGACCATCAGGCCATGGGGATTTATCTGCCTTCAGATCCAACAGTTTGCCTAACACCATTTCCTGACGAATGTGAATTTCCTTCAGTACCTCCCTCACACTAGATCCACGGCCCCCTAGTATTTCTTGGAGATTGTTTAGTGAAGACAGAACCAAAGTGCTTGTTTAACCGGTCTGACATTTCTTTGTTTCCCCATTATAAATTCATCTTTTTCTGACTGTAAATGATCTACATTTGTCTTCACTAATCTTTTCCTCTTCACATATCTAAAGAAGCTTTTAGTCAGTTTTTATATTCCCTGCAAGCTTTCATTCATGCTCAACCCCCCCCCCCCCCCCCCTTGTCCTCTGTTGAATTCTAAATTTCTCCCAGGTTTGCTGCTTGCTCAGGCCAATTTATGTGCCTCTTCCTTAGATTAAACACTATCCCTAATTTCCTTCGTTAGCCATAGTTGTGCCACTTTCCCCATTTTATTTTTACGTCAGACAGGGATGAACAATTGTTGTAATTCATTCATGCGACCTTTAAATCTTTGCCATTGCATCGTCAACCCTTTAAGTATTAACATATTCCAGTCTATCCTAGCAAATTTGCGTCTCATTCATCAGTTACTTTAAGTTCAGGACCCTTGTCTCCGAATTAACCATGTCACTCTCCATCTTAATGGAGAATTCCACCATATTATGGTCACTGTTGCCCAAGGGGTTTTGCACAACAAGATTGCTAACTAATCCTCTCTCATTACACAATACCCAGCTCAGGATGGCTTACCCTCTAGTTGGTTCCTTGGCATATTAGCTTAGAAAACCATCCTGTATACACTCCAGGAAATCCTCCTCCTCAGTGTTGTTACCAATTTGGTTAGCCCAATCTATATGTAGATTTAAGTTGGGATGTTATGTTACTGCTGTACTGTTGGTGAAGCCACATTTGGAGTATTCTTTTCAGTTTTGGTCACTCTGCTATAGGAAAGATGTTATTAAGCTGGAAAGAGTGCAGAGAAGATTTATGAGGATGTGGCCAGGACTCAAGGGCGTGGGCTACAGGGAGAGGTTTGGAAGCCTCAGACTTTATTCCTATGAGTGTAGAGGGATTATTTTATTGAGGTTGTTAGGTACTTCCCCCCCCCCCCCTCTAGTGAATGCTATGTACTTAACTCTTTTTTTTCTCTCCTGAGTGCAGGCCCAGTGGCTGGGAGTCAGGAATCAAGGGTTTAAGGGCTCCTGTACCTGGCCAAGCTGCGTCAGGTGACGGGTGACTCATCGAAAGCTTAAATACCAGGAATCTCCCAGAACTCTCTCTCTCTTTGTCGACCCTGACTCATGAACAGACTGTGGTTTGAACTGCAGGAGGCCTGGCCACATGGCATAGAACTTTGTGTATTATTACCTACATTGGTCAATTAATATTGAATTGGGACGGATAAGGGCTGATCTGAGAGTTTTCGTGTATTTTGTTTAAGGGTTATTTCCATTTAGGCAGGTTAGAGACTCTAGTTCGACGGCCCATTGCGAGGCTGGCTGGCGCACTCTTATCTTTGTTTATTAGTTTATTCTTGTCCTTGACTGGGTTGTTTGAATCAGGTTTGGGTTTTAACTAAATAAAATACTATTTTTTTGAACTTGAGCCTGGTTTTTGACTATGTTACGCGGTTCTGGAGTACCTGCATTCGGGAGTCGTAACAGAGACATACAAAATCATGAGAGGGATATATATGGTAAATGCAGTCTTTTAGCCATAGGGTAATCAAGATGCAGAGAACATAGGTGAGAGTGGAAAGATTTAATAGGAACCCGAGTGGCAACCTTTTATAAGACTATGGGTGGTGGGATCAGGAAAACGTTGCTAGAGGAAGTACTTGAAGCAGCCACTATAACAACATTTAAAAGGCATTTGGACATGTCCACAAATAGGAAACGTTTAGAGGGATATGGGCCAAATGCGGGGAAATGGGACCAGCATTTATCAGGCATCTTAGTTGGCATGGACAAGGGGGTCGTTTCTGTGCTGTACGACACTAACAGCAATTGATTTTACTCATCTGGTACTTGCAGACACTTGAAATATTTCAGTGACAAACAGTCTTTCAAGTGTTTGAATGAATAAATAGATGTCTTGTATTTTTAGGTTTGCTTAAGATGTAAAATACCTCAATTGCAATTATTTAAGTTAATACAAAAAGGCAAAGATTATGGGAAAAGGTTTACACATTATAAATTAAAAGATGTACAAAAAGTAAAATGTCTTGATTAACACAGAAATATAAACGATCCATTACTCTTATATGTTTCTGCTTTTGTGCAAATATGCAAAGCACTTAATGTCAAAATATAAACGTCTTTATATTTATCAATTAGGGATATTCAGATTGTAAAATGTAACGAATCATTGTTACTAACCATGCTATATTTAATGAGAAGAATAAAAAGCAGTACAAGAAACACAGATGCATATCCGATACATTTGAAAATCTAGGTGGTTCATGTTGTGATTTACCCACAGATGCCTTACATTATTTCCATGTAATTTGTGTTCAGGCTTCATATTTCTTTCCCCATGCAACCGTTCTTGAGGCTGTACCTCAGAAATTAAGTCACATTGTTGAGGGGCACTATGGGGGGAGACAAATTGAGGGGGGACAAGTTGAACCAGCAATTTCATGCAACTGTGTATCTACTACCCTAAAATGGTTCCCCCTGGATTTTGGAGTTTGAGGTCTACTACCCTTCAAGTAAGTAAGTAAGTTTATTGGCCAAGTATTCACATACAAGGAATTTGCCTTGATGCTCCACCCACAAGTAACAACATGACAGACAGTGACGAATGACTCAGAAAACACTAAACATTAATAATAATAAAACATTAATGATAAAACACCATTGATCAAGCATGTGAACCAACAAAATACCAGATCAAAGGGAGGCTACAAGTAGTTGTTGAGTAGAGCAACTACTCAACAAGTAGCTGTTGAGTAGAGCAACTACTTGTGGATAAAAACAGTTTTTATATCTGGCTGTGGCAGCTTTGACAGTCCAGAGTCACCTTCCAGAGGGAAGTGATTGAAAGAGTTTGTGGCCAGGGTGAGAGAGGTCAGAGATGATCTTGCCTGCTCGCTTCCTGGCCCTTGCAGTGTGCAGTTCATCAATGGAGGGAGGATTGCAGCTAATAACCTTCTCAGCTGATAGGACAATTCGCTGCAGCCTCCAGGTGTTGTGCTTGGTGGCTGAGCCAAACCAGGCCATGATGGAGAAGTTGAGAACAGACTCTACAATGGCTGTGTAGAATTGGACCATCATTGTCTGTGGCAGATTGTGCTTCCTCAGCTGCCGTAGAAAGTACATCCTCTGTTGTGCCTTTTTGACTGTGGAGTCGATGGTAGCCCCCCACTTAAGGTCCTTGGAGATGATGGTTCCCAGGAACTTAAAAGACTCCATAGATGTGACTGTGGTGTTGTTGATGGTGAGTGGGCTGACGGGAGGGGGAGCTTTCCTAAAGTCTACAAACAATTCCACTGTCTTAAGAGCATTGAGCTCTAGGTTGTTGCGATGACACCAGGACGCCAGCTGTGACAGTTCCTGTCTGTATGCAGATTCCTCCCCATCTTGGATCAGTCCAATCAGGGTTGTGTCGTCCGCAAACTTGAAAAGCTTGACAGAGGTATCTGTGGAGGTGCAGTCGTTGGTGTAGAGGGAGTAGAGGAGAGGAGAGTACGCAGCCTTGCGGTGCTCCTATGCTGAGCATTTGCGGATCCGAGATGTGCTTTCCCAGCCTCACATGCTGCTTCCTGTCTGTCAGGAAGCTGATGATCCACCGACAGAGGGGTTCAGCCACAGTCAACTCGGAAAGTTTGGAGTGTAGTAGCTCTGGCACAATGGTGTTGAATGCAGAGCTAAAATCATCAAACAGGATCCTCGCATAGGTCCCCTGGGGGTCTAGGTGCTGTAGGATGAAGTGCAGGCCCAGGTTGGCCCGATATGCAAACTGCATAGGGTCCAGCAGGGGGATTGATATTTTTCAGCTTGGCCATCACAAGCCTTTCGAGTGTCTTCATGACTACAGAGGTCAGTGCAACAGGCCTGTAGTCATTAAGACAAGTAATCCTTGCTTTTTTGGGTACAGGGACAATAGCGGAGACTTTGAAGCAGGCAGGGACAGTATTTGTTTGCAGGGACTGGTTAAAAATGTCTTATAGACCGGTGCCAGTTGTTTGGCACAGAGCTTGAATGTAGAGGGGGAAACATTGTCAGGTCCTGGAGATTTCCGGCTTTTCTGTCTTCTGAAAAGCCTCCCCACCTCCTCTATTTTTATTGTTTATGAAGTGATGTTGGTCAGCAAGGAGGGTGTGGGTAATTGGGTGTGAAGTGGTGATAAGAGGGGGCTGGATGTAGAAGGGCCCAGTCTTTGCAGACTGAGGTCAGGCTGTGAGCGGGTGTGAAGTGTTGGTTGGCGTGGGAAATGATCCAGTCTTTTCATATTGGAGTCTTGCCTTAAGTATGTGTGAAGTGGTGAATGGGAAGGAGAGTGTGCAGGGTCCATTCTTTGCAGACTGGGGTCTGGCTGTGTTGGTTGGGGAGGAAGGGGAGGGGGTACCAGGGTTACGTGTTTGATTTTCAAACCTGTAGTAAAACTCATTCAGGTCGTTGGTCAGCTGACGATTGTCCAAAGAGCGGGGGGCTTTCCTCTTGTAGCAGGTAATTTCTTGCATGCCCTTCCAAACTGAAGAAGAGTCACTAGCTGAGATCTTGCTCTTCAACTTAGTACCTTACCTTGGCAGCTCTGATTCCTCTTCTCAGCTTGTACTTGGCCTGCCAGTAGAGGTCTGCATTCCCGCTCCTGTAGGCCTCCTCTTTAGACCGTCGGAGCTGTCTGAGTTCTGCAGTGAACCAGGGCAGTGAAATGGACCTCAAACTCCAAAGTCCAGGGGGAAACAATCCTTCCCTTCCAATTACCTCCTGCATCCCTCAGCCCAGACCAGATCCACCCTTCAAATAGGTATCTGACTGTGTCCCCTCTTGCATTTCTAAAATCCCCAGACCTAATCTTGGGCCCAGACGTGGCATGACTGAATTTTGAAGCAATGCAAACAAGCCAAAAATAATAATTTCACATGTTATGGAAAGCCTTTTGCAAAACTAACTTTCAAGTGAGTGGATTTGGTAAATCATCTGTAAAACAAATGTTTGACATAACAGTTATCTACCTGTGTGATTTATTTTCATTTGTGAATTGGTCTGCTATTTTATTTCAAGTAGAATCAACCATTACCTTTAGGCTGAAGTCTTTGATGGGATTTGAAACCAGCACAGCTTGTAGTTGTGAGATTGACAGCCGTTGTTGAGAAAGCCATGGACCCCAATTCTGTCCTCTGCCCTCCTGTCACTTCATTAGATTCCTCCAAATTTTCAGAACTACCTGACCATTGAACTCCTGCTGATATCATAGACTGGAGCAGATCGTTCATAGCTGGGATGAAAGCAAGGAAAATTAGCAAATAATATTTTTGTAAACACATAATTTCACTATGTCCTTAACATAGTTTAGCATTTAAATGAATTAAGGTGAAAATTGCCCAATTGTACTCAAATGCAGTAACGCTACAATATTCTCCAATTAAGCTCCAATAATTTAATTCCCTGAATCTTGCACTAGATCTAATAGTGAAACAAGATTCGCATCACTTTTTTAAAAGCAGAATATTGTCCAATGCAGAATATAAATACCGTCTAAACTATTAAAGTTATTTTAGAAATGTGAATGTTGTTCATGCTTAGTACTATTTGTGGTTAATGTGCTGCACAAGACTAACTTTCATGCACTGTTTGAATATCTTGTGATTCAATGGAGTAAATAGGGTAGCAACTTGCATCTATTGAATATAAATGTCAAAACATTGTTGAGTGTTCTTCCAGAAGCTTCACTATAACAGTAACTAAACATGAGACTCCACAGTGAAATGAATGTGATAAATTTGCAGAGCTTACACAACATAGATCAAACATCAAAACATAAATTAGGCTTTGCAATTCATGTGTGACTGAGTTTTTAAACAGCTTGTTAAGACTATTAAGCTAATAACTTCAGAATTCTCGGGCACTGAAGACGCAAGTTGTAAATTTGAAGACATTGTCCAAACAGTAATTTAAAAAAAAAAAGTAATTTAAATCTCATCCTTTCTGTCCTCTTTATTGTCATGCTGCCATCTCACTTTCTTCTTCATTTTATTTCCTGCACATAATTTTGATTTTAATTATTGAAGCATACTTCCTGCTTACGACAGCAATGCTCCAGTAAAGAATCTTCCATCTGAATGGCTAAGAAGATATGCTTACTGTTTGCATTATTTACACATATTCTAGATTCCCTGCAGGCAGGCAGATTCAGATTTTTAACTACGAGTAATTGGTATGTAATGGACATCCAATGCAGTTAGTTTAATATTGACCCACGATTCTACAAAAATAAGATATTGGTTAATTTAGTAAAAGCAGTCAGAGACAAACCAAGCTTGTTATTTTAGTTGGTATAATTTAAAATATTAAACAGAATCAGTTAAAGCATGGTTTGTCTTATTGTTCATTCCTAGCATGATTTTATTTAAAGATTCATGTATTATCAAACAATCCTTTTGTACAATTGGAAATTATAGCACATTTTGAGTTCTGCATAAATGTCCAAAATTTAAAAAAATTACATGAAAAAATGCCTAGTCCTCCAGTTTTAGAAATAGTTTGCTTCAATTCTTTTGATTTGGTTACAACAGTTGCTTATATCTCTTTATAAAATAACTTTCTTATAATTCCATTAGAATGTATGATGATGATTCATTTTAAAATACAAAAAATATTTATAGTATACTTCCGATGTATAAATTCATGAAATATTTTATGGCAATTAAAGAAATGGAGCCTAAGATATATAGAGTATTAATTTGAAAGTATAAACAAAGGGCTGTACAAGGAACAGTTAATGGTTAAAAAATGAGAGCAAATGAGCCACTCGCGAAGATTAAGTTTCAGAGGGTCTTACACATGGAGCGACGGTAGAGGGCCTTCATTTTGTCTTTATCCTTTGGTCTGTTCCTCATAAAGGGCAGTCTTTTCAGTGTGGCCACTTTTATTTCAGAGCATGTAATATAGAGAATATTGGGAAACGAAAACAGAGGGAAAACAGGTGGAAGTTAACAAATGCTGAAACTGGTGACATACATGCTTACTAAGTTTCAGCTGATTATTCTACACAAATGTTAAATGAATGATGTATCATCTATTGAATGGAACTGCTTTGATTAAGTATGAGTTTCAGTGCTAATCATCTATTTGGGATCATAAATTGCGATTAAATATGTACAAAATGAAGATCATATAAACAATCTTTTGGAAGAAGTTCAACATTGAACGTTTTATTAAATGTTCTGATAATGCAAGTACTTCAAATAGGACGAAAGAATAATGAATAATTAACCAATTTAACATCTACTTTCTAAGTGTCTTGATCGCGATCATTTATTTTTTTAAACCAAAATACATACATAATACAATGTTCTTTTTCAATATTTCATTTCTGAAACAGGACGCCATTTTCATTTGTCTTGCTATATATGCAATATGCGATACGTTAAAGCAAAGAATCAGGTTTAGTTGTACTCACTACTGCTTTTCTTGGCTGAGTGGCCTTCATCAAGAGAGTTGGATCCTACAGAAGAACTATCTTGACTATCATGCTGAGGAAGCTGAAGGAATCCATCACTTGATTCTGATCTAGTTGGAGTACTAGTGAGAGACTTAATGCGCTCTCTGTTGACTTCCTTTTTGTGTTTTATTAATTTTTTCATCTTTATGGCAATCCAATTGCCCCTTCTGGGATAAAGGAACAAATCACTAAACAAACAAGTTGCCATAAACAGAGATCCAAACGAAAAACCAGCAAACTAAATTATTTACGATACTATCACTCCACATTGTTAACTGACATGAAAATAAATTGTAATTTGGCTATTCTTTCAAAGAAATTATATATTTTAAGTAGAAGAGCGGGTATAAAAATACTAACAAAGGTGCGACTGAAAATCAGACTAATGACGTATAATTCAATTTGAACTATACCTTTTGGAAATTCAGTGAATACATTTTAAGTTCATTAAATCATAGGAGCAGAATTAGGACATTAGGACAATGTTGCCTATCTCCTTCGCTCCTTAGATGCTGCTGCACCTGCTGAGTTTCTCCAGCCTTTTGTGTACCCAAGAATCTATCAATCTCCGCTTTAAAAATACCTAATGATTTGACAATCACAGCCGTTTGTGGCAATGAATACCACAGATTCACCAAACTCTGACTGAAGAAATTCCTCCTCATTTCCTCTCTAAAGGTACATCCTTTTATTCTGACGCTATGCTCCTTTGGTCTTAGACTTTCCAACTGATGGAAACATCTTTATCCACTCTATCCAGGACTTTCACTATTCGTTAAGTTTCAATAATGATCCCAGTCATCCTTCTAAACTCCAGTGACTACAGGCCCTGAGCCGTCAAATGCTCATCATACGTTATTCATACCTTCGAGGAGGTGAAGGCTCATAGAACTTATATTGATCCATAATTTTCTCTTCAAGTTTCTCCTTCTGCCGCCGAAGTTCATTTAATTTATCGCTTCAGGTAAAGAAAGCAACTTAAGGTGAGTAAACACATTTATACACTTAAACAGGATTCAGTACAAATTCTTCTATTGGCTTAGTTAAGAGAACCAGCATGGAAAAAAGGTTCATCAGCCCATTAAGTCCACACTGACCACTAGATCTGTTATCCCACTTGCATTCACTCCCTACACATTAGTGGGCCATTTTATATGGAGTCCAATTAATCTACAAACCCATATTTCTTTGGGATGTGGGAGTAAATCAGAGCACCTAGGAGAAATCCAAACAGTCACAGGGAGAACGTGCAAACTCCACACAGCTCCCGAGATCGGGATCTCTGACACCGTGATGGAACAGCTCAACCAGCTGCATCACTGTACCTTCCTATAGGTATTCAAAATTCTAAATACATGCAAATTTATTTATTAAAAAAAAGAATATCGCATGCTGATCTGATCACCCCATTACAGGATGTGGAGACTTTGGAAACGACACAGAAGATGTTTACCAGAATGCTGCCCAGATTAGGGAGAATTAGTTTAAAGGAGAGGTTGTACAAAATGGGATTGTTTTCTCTAGCACACCAGAGGTTGATAGAAATATATAAAATTAGAAGAGGCATAGATAGGGTAAACAAAATAATTTCTCTAGGTGGAAATGTCAAAGACTAGACAGCATAGTTCTAAAGTAAGAAGGGCAAATTTTAAAGGAGATGTGAGGGGCAAGTTTTTTTTTACATGGAGGGTAATGGGTGTCTGGAACATGCTGCCAGGGGTAGTGGTAGAGGCAGATTTGATAATGGCATTTAAGAGGCCATTGAGGACATGGACATGAGGTGAATTTCGGGATATGGATCATGTGCAGGCAGATTAGTTTATCTTGGCATCATGTTTGGCACGATCATTGTTGGCTGAAGTTGTGCTGTACTTTTCTATGTTCTATCTTCCATGAATCTTAATTAGTTGTCAATACATGTGACTAGAAGTACTGTAATATCTCAATTATAGCTCTAGATATGCTCCAGAGCAGCGCTATGTGAGTTAGCGCTAAACAAGGTATTATCGTGCAAGTTAATAGTAACACAAGTAAGTGTAGATGCCGGAATCTTGAGCAAGACACTATATGCTGGAGGAACTCAGTGGGTCAGGCACCATCTTTGGAGGGAATGAACAGGCAACATTTTGGCTCAGCACCATTCTTCTGCACTTTGTGTTTTGTATAAAATAATAGCTATTCCCCTCTCTCTCTCTCTCTCTCTCTCTCTCTCTCTCTCTCTCTCTCTCTATCTGTATCTCTCTCCGTCTCTCTCCCTGTATCTTTCTCTGTGTTATTCTCTTCATAACCATACCCTGGTTGAAAACGGTATAAATCTAGCTGCACACAGAGAAAACCAATGATCACATTTTAATTTCTTAGTGTTAAACCTTGTAACTAAGCAATTAAGTTTAACTGAAACTTAAATAAATTGAAATTGAATTATAAATCATACAAAATTGTTTATGGCATATGATACAGAAACATGCAAGCATATTGCATGCTTCTATATCATGTGCCAAAAACAGTGGCAGATAATCTGCGCTCGTCTCATATCCCTACAAACATTTCCTATCCATGTATCGGTCTAAATGTCTTTCAAACACTGTAGTTGCACTAGCCTCCATTGTTTCCTCTAGCAGTTTGTTCCATATATCTACTATCCTTTGTGTGAAAAAACTCGCCCTCAGATTGCCTTCAAATCTTTCCCCTCTCACCATCAACTAATGACCTTTACCCCAGAAAAAGTACTGACTATTCATTTTATCATAAACCTCCATTCCTTAAGGTCACCCCTCAGCTTCCTTTGCTCCAGGAAAAACAGCCCTAGGCTATTCACTCTCATCTTGGAACTCAAGGCCTCCTGGAAACATACTTGTGAATATTGATTGCATTTTCAGGCTTAACCACATCCTTTCTATAGCACTATTCAAGATGATCAACAAGGAGTATTTCATGTGTTGCAGCAAGTTGAGCTGCTGTCTCTCAGTGTTGGAGTCCCGCATTCAATCACAACCTTGGGTGCTGCTTTTCTGTGTAGTGTAGAGTTTGCAGGTTCTCCCCGGGACCTCATAGCTTTCCACCTATTGAGGTTAATTTGCCTCAGTGTGAGTGGTGAAGGGATATTGATGGAGACAATAGGTTTCCCTGGTGAGCTGGTATAACGGGCTGAACATTCCCATTTGTGGAAGAAACTTGGATGAGTGTAAATGGGTAGTTGGTGGTCTGAGAAAGTGAGTTTAATTGTCATATGTCCCAACAATGTAAGAATTAAATTCTTATACGCAGTGGCACAACTGGTAGAGTGGCTGCCTCACAGCTCGAGAGATCTGCATTCAATTCCGACATCGAGTAGTATCTGTAAGGTTTTTTACGTTCTCCCTGTGATCGTGTGTTTCCACTCAGTGCTTCAGTTTCCTCACACATCCCAAAGACATGTGGTTGGCCTCTGGAAATTGCCTCAATATGCCGGAAGTGAATGAAAACTAGTGTGAACGGGTGATCAATGGTTGGCATGGAATCGTTGGGTATAAGGGCCTGTTTTCTTGCTGTAAACTAAAAATACTTTGCATTCTACTTACATATATTGCCGTTGCTCCACATGGAACAGATCCTTACTCTCCATGCTCTGTTCCAATAATGATTTGTTGTGCAGCATTAATGTCTGGATCTGGTCTAGCAAATGCCGGTTTTCTTCCTCAAGATTCCCTTTTAATTGGCTCAGTAGCTGCATAGAATAGACAACATAGTGTAATTATTTGTGAAGTGTAAGAGAATGATTCAGAAACACATGCTTTGAAAATATTCAATAACTGGTTAAGCCTAAACTCCCCTCATGTAAAAAATCAGTTTATTTTTCTCCAACTGGAAGCCACCATAATTTCACTATGCAAATGTGTTTTGCATCCTTTGCAACATGACAGGTTTTATTAACATTAACTTGAAACCTGCCTTATAGTTCTGTAAGTACAAAAATAATTTTATTGGGCACATCTGCGCTGGCAGCTAGTCAGTGGTTCTGCAGTAAACCAACAGCTTGTCGCACAGAGTCAATAGTGTACCATGATAAACTGGTCCTTCGTTCAGAACACACTCTTATTTGGCCTCTCAGTTTTATGCCAGCAAACCTGGCACATCTGGTATAGCTGACGTTCAGAAAAAGGCAAGTTAAATTAAACAGCTTAAGTAGTTATTTTCATTATTTTTATTATAATTTATATTTTTTTTACATCAGTTTCTTTTTCTGATCATTAGAGATGTTTGGAAATACTGGAAAGGTTTTGTGAAAGCATCAACAATTTTATCATGGTGGCACAGTGGCGCAATGGTAGAGTTGCTGTCTTATAGAGTCAGAGACCCAGGTTCTATCCTGAACTCGGGTGCTGTCTGTAAGGAGTTTTATCCCTAACCCAAAATCTGAAGTTAACTGTAAAGTGACTATCCTTATTATAGAATTTGAAGAGAGCTACCAGAAAGATCTAGCAACATCGATTTCTCCTTTCTTAATTTTAGTTGCAGTCAAGCTCCGGCTTTAAAAGTGCAAAAACAAAATAGCAAATACTGATAATCTAAAATAATAACAAAACATTCAGCAGATCAGGCAGTATAGGAGAAACAAGTTAATGCTTCAATATGAAGACTTTGTCAGAGCTAGGTAAGAGAAAAATATGGTTTATTTTAGGATGGGAAAGTCTGGGGAGGGAGGGATGAATCAAAGGGAACATATGTGTTCGGATGACGCCAGGACTGCTGTGGATATAAATGACAAAGTTTAGAATCCACGGGAGTAAAAAAAACCTATCCTTTTGCCTCTTCTCTTCCCACTATTCAGGGACCAAAATAGCCATTTCAGGTCAGGTTGCAATTTACTTGCACTTCTTCCCATTATTGTATCATGATGTTCACAACGGGGTGTCTTCTACACAGGAGAAACCAAAAGTGGTGATTGCTTTGTATTCCGACTGCAGGAATGACCTAAAACTTCCTGTTGCCATATTAATTCTCGATCCCACTCTGACTTCTCGGCAGCTTCCTCCACTGTTAAGCCAAGTTCCACAGCAATCTTGAAGAACAGCATCAGATTTGAATATATTGCAGCATTCTGAAATCGATATTGAATTGTACAACCAGGTAATTTGCATTCTTTACCAATAGCAGTACTGGTCATCTATATTATTAAAAGTAAGATCTTGACTGGTTTTGACGCACTGCAATTTAATTTCCGAGAGAACGCCGCCACGTACGGCCATCATTTTTGGCCACCTCGCTCAGAGCCCCCCTTTGCCGGAGTGGACCATACGATTTTTCCCATCGATGAAAAACCAGAGAGATATTAATGTTTTTGTAAAAAATGCCATTCTCTCTGCTGCCCCTGCTGGTGGGAGGGGGGAGGGACTATAAAACCCGGAAGTGGTGTGCCTCAATCAGTCTCTGCAAGATGGAGGAAGCCAGAGAACTGAATGTCTACTGAACTGTGAGAGTGGTGTTTTGTGTGGTTTTATGGTGGGTTTCTATGGTGGTTTCACCCTGCTTGAAATAGTATGAAACTGTATTTAAATGTGGTGGCCTTGCACCCTGCATGAAACGGTATGAAACTGCATTTGAATGTGGTGTCATGCATCCTGCATGAAATGGTATGAAACTGCATTTGAATTTGGTAGCCTTGCACCCTGCTTGAAGTGGTATGAAACTGCACTTTAATTTTGTGGCCTTGCACCCTGCTCGAAGAGGTAAAAAATTGCACTTGAATTTGGTGGCCTTGTACCCTGCTTGAAATTGAATTTCAAGGAATAGCCGTGAGTCAACTGCCAGCCCACCAGCCGTGAGTGAGCTGCCAGCACATCAGGCTTGAGGAACTGAGCTGCCACCCCAAGAATCCATCTGGCCCACAATGTCCATACTAGCCCTCTGGAGATCAGTAGTCCCTGCAGCCAACAACACCCATACCATCACTCTAGAAAGCCCCCCCCCCCTTCACTGGCCACCAATATTGGAATTGGTGGAGAGGTGGAATATTGTGTCGGGGGACCAGCCCTCCTGTGTGAACATGGGACCCAACGGGTCCCACTTAGTCTAGTTTCCTGTAAATTACCCTGTTACAGATGCTTCCTCCGTTTAATCCAATCTCCCACTCACTTTCTCTACTACTTAAACTTGTTTTAACCCATTTTTCAGATGAAGGAATTTTGAATTCACATATTAACAGCGCCTCTCTTCATGGACACTTACAAAATATTTCCTGCATGTTCTGTTTTTATTTCAGCTTTAAGATACTTCTGATGTCTTCAAACGTCATGAAATGGCCGACAGCCAGGCAGTGAGAGAACAATTTATAACAATTTAAAACATTTCACAGAGAACTAAATAATTACAGGTCCACTGCTGATTTTCCAGCACCCTTCGTTCTAGAGGATTATCTGTTTTGTCGGATCAACAGAGGTCACGGCCTTGGTGGCCCACAAAGTCGACTATGTGAACGAATCTGCTGGTTCTGGCCAAGCCAGAGTTCCAAAGCCCCGGTCGCAGGTCGCAAATTAAACCCGCCGATTGGCCGTGGATGTCGGCTATGGGAATGGATCTGCTGGCTCTGGCCAGGCCGCAGTTTCATAGTCCCGGCCGCAGGGGGCAAATTTGACCCGCCCCCATATTTTCAGGGAGGATTTTGTTTGAATTAAAGGAGGGACTGGACCATCAGTTTCTGGAAAATTGGTGGCGGATCTGCACTGAGCCATAGAAAAGGTTAAAGCAGAAATGAAAATATATTGAGCAAATTTTGAAAAGACGCTAAATTTTAAGCAGTTACAGAACTTTGAAAAATGTATCTGCCAATCCATATATTTTTTAGGGTTCGAGAGGTTGTTAAGCCGTAACTATGATTCAGTACACTATTAAATAAAAAATGACATTTCTGGGCCATTTTTCTTAAGAAATAATAACTCCCAGAAACTATGTTCCCATTAATTGCTTGATTTCTACAAAGTATGCTGGAGAAGTTGTCAACAGCTCGCACTGTGACAGTACAGTGAATCACTGGTTCTTCGTGTTTAACTGTGTTTTTGCAATTATAATCACTACACATTGAGCCAATCTATTTTAAAATCATTCATTTACATCCACAAATGTGCACAAGATAGGAGTGTTGTCCTGTGCCAAAGCTTATTTCCCACCCCAAAATCCTTATCACCATCATCAGCCCATTATATTTTTATTTTACATCTACACCCACCTCACATTGATTGTTTAGTTTAGTGGAACTGATATCCAGTTGTTGGTACTGTTCCTTTAGTTTTGCAAAGTCTGCTTCCAAGCGTGCATGTTCCAGCTTGCCACCATTCAAGAGGCTTTTTAGATTTTTGTGGTCCAACTGGAAACCTTCGTTCTCCTTTAGCAGATGACAATTTATTTGGTTCAATCTTTAAACAGAAAAGTAAAACGTATTATTTATTTTGCAAGTAAAAGGGCAGCTCCTCAAGATAGAAAGTGAATTATATTAAGAAATTTCAAGGGAATCATAGTCAAGATAACCTTTCTACAAACACCTGAATTCCCAACTTTCTTTCAAAATCTTCACTTTCCTTGGGGCATAGTTTATCAGATTATTCCTATTGTAACATCTGTAGGGCAACAACGGCCATTTGTAGTTATAGGGGATGGATGCCGGAGAGTAAAAACACTTTTATCAAACATTTTAATTGTTCCAAATAATTAGCCAAGTTCTAATCTAAAATGTTATTCTTCCTACATTGAAATCGTTTATCTGTACCTCCATGATCATTCCCTTTATCATTTTAAATATTTCATTTGATCAGTACTTAATTTCCTAAAATCAATGAAATACAATCAATTTAGGAAGAATTTTAGTATTTCAACCATAGAATAATTTATTTGCATATAATCAGCAAAGATGACCACTGCCTGTCTAAAATACAAAACAATGCTCCAATGAAGCCTATCCAAAGGTTAATACAACTGAAACATCACGTCCATATTTTCATATTCCAAATCTATCAAATATAAAAGTTCAAGCCCCCTAGTTTTTTCTTAAAATACTTAATGTATCTGCATAAGCTAGTGAGCCTAACATCCGTGGTAGACAAGTTACTGGAGAAGATTTTGAGGGCAAAGATATAGATGCATTTGGACAGAAAGGGGTTGATTAGGGACAGTTAGCATGGTCTTGTGTGTGCAAGATTGAGTCTCATAAATTTGATTGGATTTTTTTTGAAGAGGCAACCAAGAAAGTTGAAGGGGGCTGGGCTGTAGATGTAATCTATGTGAACTTCAGCAAGGCCTTTGATAAGGTCCCACATGAGAGGCTGCTCAGGAAGGTTAGATGTCATAGGTGCCAGGAAAAGCTAGCTAACTGGATACAGAATTGCCATCATGGTAGGAAATAGACGGTGTTGGTGGAAGTTTATTTTGGAGGGAAGGCTTGTATATGGTAATGTGCCTCAGGTATCGGTGCTGGCTCCGCTGCTGTTTGACATTTATATCAACAATTTGGATGAGAATGTAGAAGGTATGATTAATAAGTTTGCAGATGACACAAAAAAATGAGGGTATCATAAGACAGTGAAGATGGTTATCAAGTATAAAAACGGAAACTTGATCAGTAGGGCGAGTAGGCCGAAGAGTTTAACTAAGATAAGTTTAAGATTTTGCACCTTGGAATGTCAAACCAGGGCAGGATCACAATGAATGGCAGGTCTCTGGGGAGTGTTGTAGAGCAGAGAGATCTAGGAGTACAAGAACCTAGTTCCTTGAAGGTGATGTCGCAGGTTGTTAGGGTCGTGAAGGTGACTTTTGACGCACTGGTCTTCATCAGTCAGTGAATTGTGAATGGAAGTTAGGGCGTTACCTTACAGTTGTATAAGACTCTAGTGAAGCTGCACTCGGGTATTGCATTCCTTGGAGCATGGGTGGTTTCTGGGGTGATCTGATAGAGGTGTATAAAATTTGAGGGAATGGAGTTGATGCACAGAGCCTTTTTCCTATAACATGGAAAAAGAACTAGAGGGCATAGATTTACAGTGAGAGGAGAAAGATTTAATCAGAACCTGAGAGGCAGCTTTTTTCACACAGAGGGTGGTGGGTGCAGGGAACAACGACTAAATGAAGTAGCTGAGGCAGGTACAATAACAACATTTAAAAAGCTTTGAAACAGGTCCATGGGTAGGAAAGGTTTAGAAGAAAAAGGGCCTGGCATGGGTAAATATAACATCCTGGGCAGCTTCGATGAGTTGGGTCCCAAGGGTCTGTTTCCGTGCTATTTGACTACTCTGATAAGTACCACATTGCATCCACTCTTGGAGTCATGTTTCCTCTGATTTCTTTATTCGTGGGACCAAAAACTAACAATTATTCCTAATTTTCAATTTTGGATGTACACTTTTTGTCTATACAGTAAACCTTTGTTATAGTGGACCATGGTGATTGGGGGGGGGGGGGGGGGGGGGTAGGGGTTGGGGAGGGGGAGAATGGTGTCCGTTATTGCCCATTGTCTCTTATTACCCAGTAAGCTATTATTATTGTATGTAGCTGAAACAAAGAACTGCAGATGATGGTTAATACACAAACAGACACAAAATGCTGGAGTTACTCAGCTGGTCAGGCAGCACCTCTGGAGAACATGGATAGGTGATGTTGGGATCCTTCCACACTCTGATTCAGTCTGCTGAGTTAGTTCAGTTTAGTTTATTGTCATACGTACTGAGGTACAGTGAAAAGCTTTTCATGCTAACCGCAGCAGAAAGACAATACCGATTGCAATCAATCCATTTACACCGTATAGATACATGTTAAGGGAATAACGTTTAGTACAAGGTAAGTCCGATCAATGATCGTCCGAGGGTCACCAAAGAGGCAGATAGTAGTCAGCACTGCTCTTTAGTTACTCCAGCTGATGCCGCTAGTCTGCACCAGCGAGCCCTTCTTCACCAGCTACTGCACAGTCCGGTTAACGCGGCTGTTGTTGCAAACGGGATAATGCTTTCTACGGACGACTACCACCGACAGGACACGGTCCGTCACCATAGGGCGCCCTCCCCTCTCCACTGCCTCTTTCTGCTCTGCTAACATTTTCCAAGGTAGAGTATGTTGGTGATTCCGATGGGAGAAGCGGGAAATAGCAGTGAAGGAGGAAGTAGCGGAGTAGACAGAGCAATGGGAGAAGGAGGAGGTAATGGGCAGGGAGTGACGGAGTGGGGAAAATAATGGGAGGAGGAGGCAGCGGTGGTGGAGCCGGGAGCGGACAAATCAACGGCCAACAGGAAGAAGTAGCAGCTGGTGAGAGTGGAGCGAGCTCGAGGGAGCCACGGTCACCAAATGCGTCCTGTCGGTGGCAGTGACCTGATGAAAGTGGTGTCCCCAGGGGCTACAATGTGAGATGCAACCATAGTCGCTTCAACTGGACTGTGCAGTGGGTGAAGACGGGCTCGCTGGTGCACCTTGCAAGCCGGGGTGGTGTTGGAAGCCGGGGTTGTACGTTGCTGGGAAGGTGGTACGATCCTGAGGTCTTCTTCTTCTTGTGAATGAAACATAAACCGAAGGAATAGTTAGATCTCAAGCTGGGTGTTGAGCAGCCAGGTTGTTGTCTCTACATCAATGTCTGCCAGGCCCTGAGCTCCATTTGGTGGGTGGTAGTGCGGGCACCCAGAGATGACATGGTTGGCTGTCTGTTGTTCTGCTCCGCATTCACAGGCTGGACTCTGGCCGAGCCCCATTTCCACATGCTGGCATTGAAACGGCCAACTCCAGTACGAAGTCTGTTGAGCTTCACCCATGCTCTTCTGGGGTCAGACCCTGGAATGCTTTTATCTGGTGAAGAGATGTAGCTGTGTAATGGAGATGAGGTTGCCTTCCACTCCTGTGACCACTTGGTGGTGTTGGAAGATCCGTCCGCCATAATCAAAATCCATTATAAAGGGGTCCATTAAAACGGAGGTTTGCTGTACTTCCAAACCCTCATAATTTTAAAGTACTTTATTTCATTGTCTTTGCTTCCACAGAAACTGTTGAGTTTTGTTGGTAGTTATTAACTTGCAGTCTAGCAGCATTCTTGTCCAATGTTAAAATCTCAAACCATTTTAATCTGAAAGATGCCCAATGAGTGAAAATACACATTATAGAAAATAAACAGCAACACATTACATTTTCGGTGAAGACACAAACCTAGCATTTTCATTGCAAATTTTCTGGTACTCAAGCACAGTGGTATCATGTTTCTCAGCATCATGGCGCATTTTCTCCTGCTCTTTTGTCAATATAGTCTCCAGCTCTTCTAATTGACCCTTCTGCTTCATCAGTTCATTGTATCTGCACACATAATTTCATTCAAATCAATTTTTATCAAAACAGGAAGACGATAAAAACTAAAAGCCGTCTAGAATTTGCACTTTAATAGATATTTAATCAGTTTTTAAACGGTTTTAAAAATAATTCCCATGGACTTAGATATATTACAATGGAAGCTCGCAGTAAAATCAGAAATGTCGTCGTGCAGTATAAACAGTTAGAATATGCCTTATTATAATTATAACACAACATGGATCATACTCCTCATTCTTCTTAAGATCCCCCATGAAGGGATAGAGAAGGTCACAAAGGGGACTGGAGAATTGTGGGTGGGGTGGGGGAGGAGATTGGTGAGAGCAAAAGAGATGCAGGGTTGTGGTAGGGAAGGAAGAGTGGAGAGACAAAGAAGAGAATGAAAGTACAGAAGAGAAATAGGATGAGAAGGGAAGGCAAGAGGGCCTGGTACAGGTTTGACAGGTACAAGATGACATTTTCATAAATATTTAATCAGAATATAAACGTTTAAATTACCTGTCCTCAAGATCTTTGTGTTCAACTTCTAAATTTTTATGAGCAGATTTCAGACTTCCATGTTTATTAATAAGACTCTCATACTCTGTTGCCTGATGCTCGTGTAACTTTGCTAGTTTTTCATGATCTTTGACAAGTGAATCATACAATAATTTCAATTCATCCTTTTCTTTCAACAGTATTTCATTTTCATTCTCGGAAGTCAACTGTTGGATCTGAAGCTGAGAATTCTGAGTCATTAAGGATGCACTTTGGGAACCCAGTGTTGAATGCTCCACCTATCAAATAAAGGTTTAACCATTATTTGAAATGTTCTAATCACCACTGAATTGCAATCTACATAAAAGTTATTTGCAATTAAAAAAGTCCTGATTTTGTTGGTGCAATAAATTTTACAGCATGCACTATTGATAAATACTTGCATACGGTCAAAAGCAAAGCCTTTTTGAGTTACTGGAAGTGCAAATGGCATGGGAATGGGGGCTTGGTCCTGTACTTGAAAACAATAGCCAACTAATATTGGCTATTGTTTAGCCGATAACAAATGGCTATTGATCATCACCATAGCCATTTGGACTTGATGACTAACAAAGGAACTGAATTAAAATCAGCCCAATACAAAAAGAGAAGAAATTACAGTTATGAGGAGAAATTGAAAGAAATATAATATAAATGAAGTATAACGATTATAAATGAAACAAAAAAAAGTTTATTTTACATTTGATTTACAACATGCAGCGACAATAGTAACTGCGTGGATGTAGAGGTTAACTCTAACAATTATTCTAACAATCAAGTAAAATCAAAAAAACTACAGATGCTGGAAATCTGAAATAAAAACAGGAAATTAATACCAACAATTATTAGATTATTAAGTGCACCCACTATATAAATATTTGTTTCCAAGTTAATGGGACAAATCCATCAATTCTTATAATTTAGCTATACACAACACGGCAAAAGGGTCTTGAGCCCAACTTGTCAATGCTGATCAAGCCAGCCCTATTTGCCTGCAATTGGCTCATAGTTCTCGAAACCCTTCTTATCCAAGTGTCTTTTGTATCTGTAGATTGATGTTGCATGTTAACCAATCACACACCAGCCAGCATCTCTAACTCCACCCCACTGTAATACTTATACTAACACTTGTTTTCCAGCAGGGACAGTTGGAGCAGCCAGGATGTATTGACAACTAATCATCCTTCATGCTGTTAAGTTTCAGTGCTGATTTAAGATATATTTGAATCACGTACTGAGTCTGGAGATCATTTACACGTCGTCAGAAGTGATCTCATCCACTCCTTCTGTATAAGGGTTTTTTGCTTTACCCTTTTGTGAGTTTTTATTTTGCTTTATGATGGCCTCTTCTTGTCGAAAACCTGACCCTCTCGTCTTTGATGCGGATATCAGCGAACGTTGGGCCACGTTTAAAATTGATTACCGACACTACATGAACATTGCACACCGAAATGAACCCGATGCTGTCAAGGCCTCTCTCCTACCCAACCTTGCGGGCCCAGATGCCCTTCGACGATCCAGAACATTCCGCTATGCTCCGGCAGTCCGCGATGCCAACGGCCAGGTAATAACCCCAGCTGAATCTCCTGATGACCCCAATGTTCTGCTGCATAAATTTAGCCAGATCTGTGACCTGCCCTCAAACCACATTTTGGACAGGCCGTCAACTCCCTGGCGAACAAGTAGACTCGTTTATCTCAGACTTAATGTATTTAGCCCAGCGCAGCCGATTCCAAAATATGCCGGTCGATCAGCTGACTGATCAGTTAACAAGGGACATTTTAGTGAATGGCATTAGTGACCTAAGATCAGAGCTTCTGAGATGGCCAGATTTGACACTTGATGAAGCTGCACACGCATGCATGCAGAACAGCAGAATTCATCGACCCTATAGACAATTTGCACGAAACCAAAACTATCAATCTGACGGGCCTCACTAGGCAGCGAACCAACACAGATAACAGGCGATTTATGACCCATGCTAGTCAGGCGGCTCTTGGCGATCCTCAGAAGAGATGCCCAAACTGCAATTACTCACACAGCAGGCAATCACCTTGCCCCGGTTTTGGTAAAGCATGCAATTACTGTAAAAAGATAAATCACTTTGCCTCTGCATGTCTGGCAGCAAGTCGGGCCCATGGGAAGAATTCGCCCAGCTTCAGGTCTAATCTCAATTTTTTGCAACGAGACAGCAACAATCTCACTCCCCAATTCCAGCTTGAATCTGCCCCCGAACAGAGTCCAATTAACTCACAAGAGGACCCGACTGTTTACTCGTTACAGCTTGCTGCTGCTAAGAATTATGATCCTACCGTGACAGTAACTGTAAACAACGTCCATTTTGGCGCGAAATTAAATACTGGGGCAAAAGTAAACACAATGTCAATTAACCTCTTCAACAAGATAAGAACTAATGAGCCACTGATCAAGGCCAAATCCACTCTACATGCTTTTGGAGGGGAGGTGCTGGTGCCTCTGGGCAAAACCAACTTGAAATGTGTGTTGAAAAAAACCACGAGGAATTTGAGCTTCTATGTCTTGAACTTTAATTCAGTTACTCCGCTTGGCAACCGGGCCTGTCAGGAACTGGGGCTAATCTCCTTTGACAAAACGGTCCACAAGCTGCAAATTTCCCTGGACCCGCTGAGTGAATTCCCTGATCTTTTTGACAATAACCTGGGCAAGTTGCCAGTGATTTACAAGATTATTATTGACCCCGAAGTGACACCCGTCATCCGACCTCCACACCGATTGTCATTTGCCATGACTGACAGGATTCACTCTGCGCTGAAGGACATGGCCACCACAGGCATAATTGAAGCAGTCAGCAATCCCACCGACTGGGTCTCAACCATGATTGCCAACAGTCAAGAAGGGAAAAAATGAAATCCGCTTGTGCATCAACCCGAAAGAACTGAAAACTGCCATTAAGCGCCCACACCATCCCATGAAGACTGTCGAGGATGTTGCGGCAAAGGTCGGAACGGCTACCCTGTTTTCTGTCCTCGATGCAAAGAACTCTTTCTGGCAGATACCGCTGGACAAGGAGTCATCAAGCCTCACCACATTTGCCACCCCATTCGGCAGATGCAAGTTTCTGAGAATGCCATTCAGAATCAACTCTGCCAGTGAAGTCTTCCAAAGAACTATGGAGCTATTATTCGAGGACCTACCTTGTGCCATCATTGTCGATGATATCCTAGTGTATGGCAAATATGCAACGGAGCACGACCACAATCTCAGGCTCATCTTGGATCGCGCACGCAAGATCAACCTCAAGCTCAATCCTGACAAGTGCAAGTTCAGGGTTCCAGAGGTTCCCTAAGTCGGCCACATCTTCACTCCTGATGGTCTCAAACCCGATCCAAAGAAGGCTACTGCCATCACAGAAATGCTTGCCCCCACAGACATGAAAGGCCTGCAGCGTTTTCTGGGCATGGTAAACTATCTCGGCAAGTTCATACCGAACCTCAGCGAACTAAGCTCCACACTGCGGGAGCTGACCAAAAAGGACACAGCATGGTCATGGTCCCAGCAACATCAGATTGCTTTCGATGTTTTAAAGTCCAAACTGACCAGTGCACCAACCCTGATTTTGTTTTACCTGAAAAGTCTGGTGACGATCACCTGCGATGCTTCAAAATTCAGGCTCGGCGCAGCCTGCCGTGCAACCATCTGCCGAGGGCACCCTACTACCTGTCTCGTATGCCTCTCGCACCATGACCGACACGGAGCAGCACTATGCGCAAATCGAAAAGGAACTGTTGGCTGTCGTCTTTGCTTGCTCCAAATTCCACGACTTCATCTTTGGCAACACCTTCACGGTCGAGACGGACCACCAACCACTGGTGACAATCCTGAACAAGCCCATCCACGCCGCGCCAGCTCGTTGGCAGTGTATGATGATGCAGCTGCAGCGGTATGATTTCTCTATTACCTATACTAAGGGTAAGGACATGCATGTTGCTGACACTCTCTCCCGTGCACCTCGGGCATCTTGCGAACAACATCCCTATGAACAGGAACATTTCACGGTCTTCAGTGTCGATTTCGTCTCCAGTAAGCAACTGCGCACCCTGGCCGCCCACACCGCCACTGATGATATGCTTCAAATCCTCTCCTCCATCATCAAAACAGGCTGGCCAGACAAACAATCCAACACGTCCACAGAGGTGATGCCTTTCTTCCTGGGTTCGCGATGAACTGGTAGTTCAGGATGGGGTTGTCGTCAAGGGTCACAAGGCAGTGATACCCTCATCGCTACGAGACGTATACTTCAAAGAGGCACAAAACGGTCACCCAGGAGCCGACGCCACACTGGCATCTGCCCGTAGTCTGTTCTACTGGCCGGGAATGGCCAGTTACATCCGGGACCGCGTAGCCTCCTGCCCGGCTTGCAACAGCCTTGCGCCTCATCAGCTGCGGCAGCCTCTCTGCAACAACCTCCACCAGCTCTGCCCTGGACGTCGCTGGCGGCAGACATTTTCGAATGGTGCGGAAAGTACTATCTCGTTCTAGTCAACTCCTTTTCTAACTGGTTTGAACTAGACCAACTGACCTCCCTCACATCTGAGATGGTCAGCCAGAAGCTGAAAAGACACTTCTCTACCTTTGGCGCTCTCATCAGCCTGAAAACCGACAACGGTCGGCAGTTCACCAGCCACATGTTCAAGCTTTTTGCAGACAGATGGAACTTCCAGCACGTCACGGGCAGTCCCGAGTATCCACAGAGTAATGGACTCGCTGAACACGCTGTCAGAAGCGCCAAACACTTGCTGGAGCGAGCACAGATTTCAAAGTCAGACGTTTATCTCGATCTCCTGAATCTCAGAAACGTTGCCAGGGACGGAACCCTGGGATCTCCGGCACAGCGACTGATGTCGAGATTAACGAGGCCTCCGGTACCCATCGCACGACAGCAACTGGTCCCTCAGGTGCTGAAGCCTGCCACTATCCAGAAATGTCTACAAGAGAAGCACGACATCCAGAAATTGTCATACGACAGTTGCAGCAGACCACTCAATCCTCTACTTCCGGGTCAGGTCGTCCACCTACGAACTTCAACTGGACATTCCCGTCTGGGCACTGTTGTCAACCGGACTGACGAGCCACAGTCTTACCTGGAGATTGTGAAGGAGCGGTATACCGGAGAAGTCGACAACACCTGCTTGCTGTGAGAAGCCTCGACCACCGCCTACTGGTCCCTATGCTCCACTGCTCCAGTTCCAGCCGCCTCTTGCAATGTCTACCACCCGTCCCCGCATGCCTTGCACCCCACCACGTCTTGCGGTCTCCACGGGGCCTCACCCACCACATGTTTCCCCTTTCGGTCACCACAAGCCTCCACATTGCTGTATTGTTATTCAGGAGAAAGAGTATTTCACAATTATCATCTGGAGATAAATTTCATACCCATAAATCTCCCTTCCCCAGGTTTTTCTTCCTATGTATTTCTGCAGTTAACAGGGGGGAAACAAGCATTTTTTTCCTCAGGTTTCAGCTAGTTAACCTGAGAATCACTTAATAGCACATTTATCACCACATTTTCCAATTTTAGTTCTGCAGATGTGCCCTTCAAAAATATATCAATTAAGGCAATTAAAAGAACAGATTCAGAATAATCTATTCATAGGCATGAAAATCATATCAAAACCAAAATGTGCCATTATTAACGCATGTATTTGATCACAAGTTCAAGTGAGTTTATTGTCATGTGTCCCTGATAGGACATTGAAATTCTTGCTTTGCTTCAGCACAACAGAACATAGTAGGCATTGACTACAAAACAGATCACAACACTTGAAAGGTTAAAACCATTCTGTAAATAAGCGAGTTCGGTATCTCGATAAATGCAAGGAATCATGGGATTTGTCAAAGGTCATTCGGGATTTTTTTTAAAGTGAATGCAGCGCTGTATAAACTATTCTACCAAGGAATTAATCTAGAATTCTGTCAACTCAATAGCTTCCTCTTGTTCTGCTGTTCACACACTACTTACCCAGTCCCAATTCTAGTTCAGTTCAATAATCTGCAATGATGAGATATTTAAAAAGTTAAAGAATTTATTATTTTCATTTAATCCTTAATGTTTTGCTACTGGAATAATATTACTTATGTTTGAAAAATGTTCTTATCTTTATTCATAATTTATGTGTAAAAATATATTTAATCTGAGGCAGGCAGCGACTGTATCAGTGTGATGTGGGCTGATGCTTTACCTACAGGCAGTGTGAATGTACCTGTTAAGGCAAAGATTAATCTCAGAAGAAAACTGAGTACAGGGTTGGCCCTGTGAAGGAGCCGCAAATCCGACATTTAACATTTAACATTTAACTACGAAATGCCTGCCCTATAGTATTGGAAAGATTGAGTGGAGGGTCTCTGCTTCTCCAAGTTTGCAGTGGTTGCGGTGCGCTTCCCCCCCGCCACCTCGCCCAGTGCACATTGACCAGCACAGTTCGCCAGCCCTTGTTAGCAGAGGCTCTTTGTGCAGGTGTTACCCAAAGCCCAAAGGTTTTGTGGAGTTTCTGCCCAGGTTGCCCAGTGGCCGAAGGGCAGAATTTAATGGGTCGTTATTAAACTGTTCCATCTGTGCGGCATTGCCAGCTCTCTCTCTCCCAGATCCCCCACTCCAACTGGAGAAAAGATTGAGAAAATGCTTCCACTCATATTACGGGTTGGCTCCGCGTTTGCCCACTTGCTGGGGTGGGCGACGCCTCCTTCAAAGAGAGTGAGAACAGGTCTCGTCAGCTAGGGAGTTGCGACCCACTCCTGAGTGAAGCCTCTAGTTTGGCTGCGGTTCAAATGGTTGCAAATTCTCATAATTATCACCACCTGGTCACCCGGACCTGGCTCCCAACTGTGTGCCCTGACTGAAACCAACCCCAGAGGAATAAAGCGACTGTATCTTTAAGCCAAATGAATTTGAAAGCTTAACCAGCCTGTTCGAATCCAATCTGAACTTTCCAACCCATCTCCCACACAGCAAATTCTCCTCATTTCCTTCAATCCAGGAAGGTTGTTTTGATAGGAATGTAAGGACTGTCTCAAATTGGTTGACCACACAACTTGTAATTTGTGTAAATCAATATCGAATTTGAATGGCTGTGACTCCAGCTAATGTCAGGGATTTGATAATTGACAAGTTCATTCCAAGCATTTTTGCATTTTCAAGGCTGGTGCTGCATGAGTCAATAATTTAAATAGATCCAATTGTGGATTTGTGCAGTTTGCAGTACACTGTGGCCTACTGCTGATATATTTGACGGATACATTTATTTATAATATCTCATTGAAATAAATACGCAGGTTCCTACACACACAGTAGCTCAGCTGGCGAGAATGTTTATCCCAAATGACCCATGACCTGGGCATGCGCAGTTGTAATACCGAACTCGGTTATACAGAAAAATAATTATTGATTTAAAACAATTAACACTTAAAAAGATTACCTGACATGATAATTCAAAATGGTAATCAATCTGAAGTTGCTGCAAGAGCTGCTGATTATTTGCAGAATTTTGGGTTTAATTTCAGATTTTTAGCATTTACCTTATTTTGCTATTTAAAGTTTTTTAAAAATATTTGTGTTTTACTCTGGGTAAGGAGATAGGGTTTTTATTTGACGGTCCAATCAAAAGGCCAAAATCATTCAGACCTAAAATTTAAGGCAGAGGTTAATTCTAATGACATCATGCCAAGCCATTCTGAAAAAATCCATTAAAATAGCAGTGGGTTTTTTTAAACTAGCTGCACACATCTTCCTCTCATTGGGCAAATATATCCCAGATTCAGATTAGTCCATTGTCATATACACCTGGGTGCAATTAAATTCCGTCTGCATGAAGCTCAGAGTAGACAGTATACATAATAAAGATAGATACAACAAAAAATATAAAACAGCAGAATGATGCATGGATAATAGTGCAATCTGCAGAACAAAATACTAAAGTGCAATAATAGAGTAACCTAATGAGATAGACTTAAGAGTAGGAGCATGTGGCAGTGTCTCCAGCCTACGTAAAAGGTATTGATTGACGATGAGTGCATGCCATGAAGGTTTACAGAAGACCCCTAGCCCGTAAGAGACTTCCAAAAGATTTAATTCCCTTTATATTTAATGGTCTGTGAACACATGTAGAAATTCACGGTATTCAATACTGCATATAGGAAGTTTGCATAATCCTTTCCTGATGAGGCAATTGTTCTTACATCGCAAGCTGGATTAGGAATGAGGATATTCTTATAATCCCCTGCACGTACTTGATCAGTCAAAGTTCAAATAAATTGTAGACCATTCATACAATGAGTGCTGAGGAGCAACTGCAACAGTGTGGAGATCGCAAGTAGACTACTGAAACTGAAGGTTGTAGGTTTAATCTGGTATGAAAAAACAAAAATCAGCTAAAGTTGTATAACAAGGTCGCGGGCACATTTACTAACCAAAGTGGTAGATAGGTGAAAATTGAGCCAGGAGCAGGAAGAGGCATTCTTTGAATATTCTGCAATCATTGTCTGATTCCACTATGGACCTTGAAAATCATATAATAAGACATGCAGTTGCTTGAGCAAGTGCAGTTTCAAATAGTCAGCATCAGTAATAGTAACCATGAAATCATCAGACTCAAAAAAAATTTGAATCAGGACTGTCCCTCAAAGGAAATTTGCTATTCTTCTCATGGACTACATTCAGATCCACCACTTTGATTGATTCAAACGTCTCAGTATAAGCACTCAGTCATCCGTGATAAGGCCTGAATACTATACCTGGCTGCAAAGTGAAGTCAGGCAGCATCGCTGGTGATAGCACAGCCCACTTTAATGAACTTAGTGCATTCTATGCTTGCAATGAGCAGAATGCGAAAAGAGCGATAACATCCATTCCGTTGGACTCGAATATGTCTTTTCCCAGGGTCACTGTTGCAGAGGTTATTGCAGCCAACCCGAGTGTGAATCAGGCACGTGCCGTCAGGGTATACAAGGTAGGCAGTGCTTACCCTGACTAAAATTATAAAATGGTAATTATTAAATATAAATAGTAAAGGCACGGGAGAATCCTGCACTTCCCCCCCCCCCATTCATACTGCACTGATCCTCCCATTCATAGCGTACTGACTCACCTTCCATTTACCCTGCACCAAACCCCCCATCCATCATGTAGTGATCTCCCCATTCATCTTTTACTGATCGCCCATTCATCCTGTACTGATCCCCTCATGCATCCTGTACTGATCCCCTCATGCATCCTGTACTGATCCCCTCATTCATCACATACTGATCCTCCATTCATCCTATACTGATCCCCTCATTCATCCAGTAGTGATCCTACATTCATCCTGCACAGACCCTCCGATCCACACTGTCCTAACCCCCCCCCCCCATGCATCCTGTACTGATCCCCCCAATTCACCTTGTGCTGATCCCCCCCCATCCATCCTGTACTGATCCTCCCATTCAAGAAGAATGGGGGGGGGGGGGAGGAACAGTCTGAAGAATGGTCTCGACCCGAAACGTTGCCTATAGATGCTGCCTCACCCGCTGAATTTCTCCAGCATTTTTGTCTACCCCCATTCATCCTGCACTGATCCTCCCATTCATCCTGTACTGATCCCCCCCCCGTCCATCCCGTACTGATCCCCCATTCAACACCACTGACATCCCCGTGCTCCCCCCTCACAATTTTACATACTTCAACCAACATGTACTAGTTCACCTGCCTCAATCCATCCATTCTGCACCGATTGCCTTCTCAACCCCACCCCCCCCCCCCCCCCCCCCCATATATCCACCCCGCACTGATTCACACACCCACTGACCCTATTGTGATTCGTGGTCTTCAGAGCGAACATTGCCTATGTTTGATAATGGAATGCAATCAAATGTGTTTTAATTACCAATGTTATTATTTGTTTTGACACCTTTAAACATATTACCAAAAGAACATTTGCTGCAGTTATGTCCTTTGGCCATCTCTTGTCAGTTAGTGTAATGTTTAACTAGTCAGATGGGTATAGTCGGTTTTAACAGCTATTATCATAAAATGCCTTTAGAAATTTCCTTGCAACCTGTATATTTTGTTATGGATAAATTACGTGGGAAGCCAGAGTGTTTCTAAAGTGCCAATAGCAATAATGACCCATGCGATGGCCATGTCATGGTAATTTTCGGTCCTTCACAGAAAACATGCTTGCATCAATCTGTAGTGTACATGGTTCAGGATTTATTGACACAGGTTGATCATTTGTTGCATAATCCAACCACATTTTTGTTTGGAAGTGCAAAGAACTAATAGAAATTGCATTAATTGCAATATGTAAAAAGAGTTGAGATATTGTATTATAATTTTGCTGCATGTCATTGTGATATATATCATGTCTTGATTGGTGAATATGTTTAGTTTGTGAGTTATTTGAAGCAGAAATAATATGTGAATGTAGACAAAAGTGCTGGAGAAACTCAGCGGATGTGGCAGCAACTATGGAGCGAAGGAAATAGGCAACATTTCTGGCCGAAACCTTTTTTCAGGCCGATGGGTTTCGGCCTGAAACGTTGCCTATTTCCTTCGCTCCATTGATGCTGCTGCACCCGCTGAGTTTCTCCAGCACTTTTGTCTACCTTCGATTTTCCAGCATCTGCAGTTCCTTCTTGAACATAATATGTGAATGCTTCATTGAGCATAATTCTGACGGGTAACTACGCACTTCGTCCGAGCACATTATCGCACGCGTCATGCAAACCGTCTTAAATGACCACCTAAACTGTCATTTGGCAACCTAAAAAGCTGTCAAGGTTGCCCGGCTAGCAACAGGGAAAAAAAGTTAAGTGAGAGCCCTGCAAGATCTTATGCCTTAATGACTACTGTCTTATTGCCTTGACAACCACCATCATGAAATGCTTCAAGAGGCTGGTTAGGGTTCACATTAAATCCAGCATACCAAGCAACCTTCATCCACTGCATTTGGCCCAACGGCCCATAGCTGATACCATCTTCCTGGCTCTACACTCTTCCCCGGAACACCTGGATAAGAAGGTCACCTATGTTATACTCCTATTCATAAATTACAGCTCTGATTTCAATCCCATTATTCCAACCAAGCTCATCTCCAAACTCATGGAGATTGGCATCAGCACTTCCCTCTGCCACTGAATCCTCGACTTCCTGAACAACAGATAATAATCAGCGAGGATAGGTAACAAATCACCCTCTACGATAATCCTCCACACTGATGCCACTCAAGACTGCATATTCTACCCTCTACTATACTCTTTATACACTCTTGACTGTGCAGCCAGATCACAATCCAACTCAATGTACAAGTTCACAGACGACACCACCATAGGATATCAAATAATGACGAGACGGAGTACAGGAAAAAGATTGAGAACCTCGTAACCTAGGGCCAAAACAGCCAACTCGTCCTCAATGCCAGCTAGACAAAGGAGATTATGATTGACTTCAGGAAGCGAAGCAGTACACACACCCTGATTTTCACTGATGGTGCTGAAGAAGAGATGGTCGACAGCTTCAAATCCTTAGGATTAAATATCGCCCGCTATTTGTCCTGGATCAGCCACATTAAAACTATGGCCAAGAGAGCACATCAACGTCTCTGCTTCATTGGAAGGCTTAGAAAGTTTGGTATGTCCCTAACAATGCTCACCAACTTCTACAGATGCAGCGTAGAAAGCACTTTATCGGGATGCATCACAGTATGGTTTGGGAACAGCTCCATCCAAGGCCGCAAGAAATTGCAGAGAGTTGTGGACAAAGCCCAGACCATCATGCAAACCAACCTCCCTTCCACTGTCTGACGAAGGGTTCCGACCTGAAACATCCCCCACATCCTTTTTCTCCAGAGATGTTGCCTGACCCACTGAGTTACTCCATCACTTTGTTGCTATCTCTTTTCCACTGACTCCATTTATACTTCACTCTGCCTCAGTAAGGCCTTGCATAATCAAGGACCTGCCTCACCCTGTCACTCCTTCTTCTTCCCTCACCCATCAGGCAAGAGGCACAGAAGTTTGAAAATGCATATCTCCAGATTCAGGAACAGTTTCCTCCCAGGTCTTATCAGGCAATGGAATAGTCCTCACACCAGCTAGAGTGTGGTCCTGACCTCTCATCGACATCATTGGAGACCTTTGAACTATCTCTAATTGGACATCTTACATTATTGTCGTACCCGTTATTCTTGTTTTACACGGTGGCCGGCTTGACTGTAATCACATATAGTCTTTTGTTTGACTGGACAGCACGCAACAAAAGCTCTACACTGTACCTCGGTACTCGTGACAATAATAATAAACTAAACATCCTCTAAACAAATAACTAAGCAAAACCACTGAAAGAGTTTGACATAATTTAACCTGAACAATGCAGGACTACAATTGAAAAAACAAGCAGGCAATGGCTAGAATGCTCCAACATATTCAAAGCTCGTTTAATATGGTGTTCAGCGTTTGAATTTGCTTGGTAAGAAGTTAAACTTTCAAGATTGAAGTGAGAGTTGCTTAGCAGCATTGAAATGTCATGTTTTATTTTAAATTGTGCTGGATTGGAAGCCAATTAGATTGGAAGGCATGAGATGTAGCTTAATGATTAGATTTTCAAGTAAATAAAGTTGGAAGTGAAGGGCCCATAATTTAATGTTAGATCTTGTGCAAGATAGCAGCTACATTCGTCCATGTTCAGGAAGCTTTTTAAGCAACCTGCCAATGACAATTCTATCAGGTTTTGCATGCCCTTCAGACTTAGTATCATAGTCATATGGCATAAAAGTGGGCCATCACCCCAGTCTATGCCAAACCTTTTGCTCATCTACACTAATCCCATTTATCTGCATTAGCACCGTTCTACAAATTGTTCCAAAAACGTTCTCCAGGGCAGAAATTGTGTCCAATTTCTGATGAATCTTGCACTTTGACTGTACTTGCCCCTACTTGATTGCAAACCACTCATACCCGGTGACTTGCCAGGTGCAAATCCTGCCTCAACATTACAATTCCAGGGGATAGTAAACAGTCTGATTAATGAAATGCTGTCTTCTAAGATTTATGCCTCAGCAATGCAAGGTTGGGGTTTTGGCCAGTCTTTGCATTCTCTGTTCCAATTTCTGCATTCTCTGTTCCAACTCAACTCCTTTTTCTTCTTTAGCATGCTTACCCCTCCTACCAATTATCAGCCACTGAAATTGAAACTGACATTGAATGGGTTTTTTTTATTGTTGCACTCTGTTTGAGACTCTTTGCAGTGAATGGATTTAATGGACAAGTGAGAAAGCAAATTTTTGTTTTGCTGACACAAGGACTAACATTTTTCCAAATTTGTGTTTTGTTCTGACAATCAATCTACAGAGGTTTTCTTTTATGGTAGTTAATAGTTTTTGGAGCAGCTATTTACAAAAAAAAACAGAAAGTCTAAAGTATACAGATTGATCTTATTAATTCTTGTCTATATAATACAAAATGCTTTGGTCAATTACATAAATTAGGAAAAATATCCATTACATATAGATATGAATGAACACAGTTGCTGAAACTGGAAAATGATTTTACAGAAGAGTTTCAAATTAATTAATGTGATAAAATGTTTCCTGTGCATTACAATGATGCTGATGAATGCACGGACCATAGATTTATCTCAATTTGTCTGGGCCCAGTTTCCATCAAGAAAAGCATTAATAAAAAAATATTGTTAGCATACAGAAGTATTTTCAATACAATTCTAACATGGTAAGGATTAAGTTGATACATCAAATGATCGAAATATCATTTTTGTTTGAGAATCATGAATATAATTGTGTTATTCTACAAATGTAGAATTTAAAAGACATCGATAATAGATTCTGACCTGCAACTTGGCATTCTCTGTTTGCAAGGTAGTATTGTGCACCTGAAGCGATGTTGTCTGTTTCTGAAGTGTAAGAATTTGGGATTGCAAATTGTTATTCTGAGTTTCTAGCTGTTTCAGCTGTGTTTTCAAGGCCTGTTTTTCAGCTTGAAGTGTTGCATTCTTTGAAAGGAAAAATAAATGTTTCAATGAACTTCAGAGAAAAATAACTTAGCCTTTAATAGTCCATATTTCAAAACCATTATTTGTACAAATCATTATATGTTTTATCACTATCTTTTCAACAGATATTGTAAGTTTAATGTAAAGAAAATACTTTGCAATTTTGTCAAAATGATTCTGTGATCTGTACATAAATAGCTATCCTTACATCTTCTAAAAATAAATTCACTCTCCACAATTATTGATTCACAGTAAAAAAAAAAAATGAACATCAGCTGGATGTGAAGTCCAAACCATTCATGCTTGATTGCTACCATGAAGAATTGAACTTACCATCAATTTCAGACATATCCTCTATCTGAAACAAAATGCTATTTTGATATACTACTTGATCTGAGTTTCCAAAATTACAAACTCTTCAACACTTTCAAATCATGTCTCCAGGTAATTTGTTCCCCAAATTCTTACCATGCCTTCACCTCCAGACCATCTGTCACATCTTTGGATCACTTCCCCTTTCTACCGTCCATAGAAAGAGGCTGTTTTAAAAATTAAAGTGAACCCTGGCAATAGGACGTTTGGGGATTGAGGGGTGGTGTGAGTGGTGAGAGAGCTCGCAGTCCAGATTTATGTTTAGAGATATTGGCAAAAAGGGGCAGACATTGATCAGGACAATGAAAGAATTCCTCTGATTATCCAGACAAGAGATTCTGTGGCTGCAAATGGTATGTCCCTCATGCTAGGGTCGAGGATGTTCCCAAGCAGCTGCAGAATATTCTCAAAGTGGAGGGGTGGCAACCAGCTGTCATTATACAAATTGGCACAAATGACATAGGCAGAAGAGAGTATAACACGAACATAGGCAATACTTGATGATACATGCCACCTTCTTGAGACAGCACCTCAAGTCGATGCTTTCGATGGTGAGGAGGGCCATACCAAGTGGTGGAACGTTCTGAGTCCACCTCACTCTGCAAGCTCTTGGGTTTTTTTTTATGTTGGAACTGCTGTACCATGATGCAACCAATCAGGATGCTTTCTAAGAAACTGCATGGGTAAAAAGACCCTGATGGGAATTATACAAGCCTCTAAACAGTGACCTAAATGTAGGATACAAATTACATCAGAAGATTTAATCGGCCTGTAAGAAAGGCCATGTTTCAGTGGTCATGGGGGATTTCAATATGCAGGTAGAATGGGAAAATCTGGTTTGTACTGGGTCCCAAAAAGGAATTTGTAGAGTGCCTATGAGATGGCTTCTTAGTGTAGCTTGTGGTCGAGTTGCTGCCTTACAGCGCTAGAGACACAGGATCAATCCTGCCTCTGGGTGCTGTCTGTGTGAAGTTTATATGTTCTCGCCGTGACCCGCGTGGGTTTTCTCCAGGTGTTCCGGTTTGTCGTCAAATGGAATTGGTAAAATTGACCCTTGTTTATTTTTGTTTATTGTCACGTGTACTGAGGTACAGTAAAAAGCTTTTGTTGCGTGCAATCTAGTCAGAGGAAAGACAACACATAATTACAAATGAACAATTTAGTGTATAAATAGATAATGTTTTGTGCAAGGTAAAGCCTGCAAAATCTGATCACAGAAAGTCCGAGGGTCACCAATGTGGAGTATGTGTAGGATAGTGTTAGTGTGCGGGGATCGCTAATTGGTGGGGACTCGTTGGGCCAAACAGCCTGTTCCTGCACTGTACCACTAAACTAAACTATATGCAACATCATTAGTCATGGAAGAAGAAGAGGGGGGCCAAAGTTGTACCTTTATGTGGGAGGGGCTGCAAAGGGAGACATATGAACTATAAACAAACAAGCCTAACATCTGTGGTAAGTTAGTTAATGGAGAGGATTCTAGAAACATAGAAAAATAGATGCAGGAGTAGGCCATTCGGCCCTTCGAGCCAAAACCGCCATTCAATATGATAATGGTTGATCATCCACACTCAGTACCCAGTTCCTGTTTTTTCCCCATATCCCTTAGCCCCAAGAACTAAATCTAACTCTCTCTTGAAAATATCCAGTGAATTGGCCTCCACTGCCTTTTGTGGCAGAGAATTCCACAGATTCACAACTCTCTGGGTGAAAAGGTTCTTCTTCATCTCAGTCCTAAATGGCCTACCCCTTATTCTTAAACTGTGAGGCCTGGATCTGGACTCCCCCAACATCGGGAATTTTTTTCCTGCATCTAGCCTGTCCAATCCTTTAAGAATTTTATATGTTTCTATAATATCCCCTCTCATCCTTCTAAATTCCAGTGAATATATGCCCAGTCGACCCATTCTTTCATCATATGTCAGTCCCGCCATCCTGGGAATTAACCTGGTGCACTCCCTCAATAGCAATAATATCCTTCTCCAAATTAGGAGACCAAAATTGCACACAATACTCAACTGCAGTTGGACTTCCTTGCTCCTAAACTCGAATCCTCTCGCAATGAAGACCAACATGTCATTAGCTTTCTTCACTTCCTGCTGTACCTGCATGCTTAGTTTCAGTTACTGATGTACAAGCACATCCAGGTCTTGTTGCACTTCCCATTTCCCTAATCTGACACCATTCAGATAATAATCTGCCGACCTGTTCTTGCCACCAACGTGGATAACCTCCCATTTATCCTCATTATACTGCATCTGCCATGCATCTGCCCATTCACCCAACCTATCCAAGTCACCCTGCAGCCTCACAGCATCCTCCTTGCAGCTCACACTGCCACTCAGCTTTGTGTCATCCGCAAACTTGGAGATGTTACATTTAATTCCTTTGTCTAAATCATTTATAATGTAAATAACTGGGGTCCCAGCACCGAGCCTTGCAGCACCCCACTAGTCACTGCCTACCATTCTGAAAAGGATCTGTTAATCTGAAGAAGGGTCTCGACCCGAAACGTCACCCATTCCTTCGCTCCAGAGAAGCTGCCTGTCCTGCTGAGTTATTCCAGCATTTTGTGTCTACCTAGGACCTGTTAATTCCTACTCTTTGCTTCCTGTCTGCGAACCAGTTCCCTATCCATGTCAATACCCTACCCCAATACCATGTGCTCTAATTTTGCACACTAATCTCTTGTATGGGACCTTGTCAAAAGTGTTTTGAAAGTCCAGATACACCACATCCACTGGGCTCTCCCTTATCCATTCTACTTGTTACATCCTCAAAAATTGTCAGATTAGTCAAGCATGATTTCCACTTCATAAATCCAAGCTGACTTTGACCGATCCTGTCACTGTTTTCCAAATGCGCTGCTATTACATCTTTAATAATCGACTCGAGCATCTCCCCCACGACTGATGTAAGGCTAACTGGTCTATAATTCCGTTTTCCCTGTCCCTCCTTTCTTAAAAAGTGGAGTTACATTAGCTACCCTCCAATCCACAGGAACTGATTCAGAGTCCATAGAACATTGGAAAATGATCACCAATGCATCCACAATCAGGCTATGGAGATTTATTCACCTTCAGTCCCAACAGTTTACCTAACACAATTTTCTGACTAATGTGGATTCCCTTCAATTCCTCCCTCCCACTAGATTCTCAGTCCCCTAGTATTTCTGGAAGATTGATTCTGTCTTCACTAAGGAAGGCACAAACAAAGTACTCATTTAACTGTTCTGCCATATCCTTGTTTCCCATTATAAATTCACCTGTTACTGATTATAGTGGACCTACATTTGTCTTCACAAATCTTTTCTATTTACATATCTTAAGAAGCTTTTACAGTCAGTTTTTATATTTCATGCAGCTTTCTTTCATGCCCCCCCCCCCCTCCCCCTTGTCCTCCTCTGTTCTGAGGGCTAAAATACATATGCATTTGGAAGGAGAGATTTTGACTTGGGAGAGTTAGTATGACTTTGTGCATGGGAGGTCATGTCTCATGAATTTGATTTGAGATTTTTAAAGAACAAGGTCGATGATGGCAGGGTCTATGTCTAGTAGTCTATATGGACTTCAGCGAGGTCATTGATAGGGTTCAGCGGGAGAGGCTGCATTGGAAGTTTAGATCACATTGGGTCCAGGGAGAGCTAGCGAATTGCATACCCAATTGGTTTGTTGGTAGCAAGCAAGGAGTGATGATGGAGGAAGGTTGTTTTTCAGATTGGAGATCCACAACTACTGTTGCGCCACAGGGGTTGTGCTGGGCCTATTGTCATTTGTTATTTATATCAATGATTTGGATGAGAATGTGCAAGGCATGGCTAGTATGTTTGATACCAAAGAAGGTGGTAACGTAGACAGTGAAAAAGGTGATCAATATTAAAGCAGGATTTTGAACAGTTGGGTATGTGGGCCAAGGATTGGCAAATGGAGTTTAATTCAGATAAGTGTGAGGTACAAGTGCATTTTGTGAATTCAAACCTGGGTAGGGCTTTCCACAGTTAGTGGTAGGGCACTGGGTGTGTTGTAGAACGAATGGACCAAGGAATAAAAGAAGATTGTTGTATCAAAATGGCATCTCAGGTAGATATGGTGGTGAGAAAGACTATTGGGAAGCTTGCCCTCATCAGTAAGGATATTGAGTAAAGAAGTTGGCATATTATGTTGTGGTTGTACAAGACATTGGTGAGGTTGAATTTGGACTATTGTATTCAGTTTTGATTACCTTGCCTTAAGAATGATGCCATTCAGCTGGAAAGTGCGCAGAAGAGATATATGTGGATGTTGCCAAGACTTGAGGGCCTGAGTTATAGAAGGTAGGTTCATCTACAGCAGGTAATATCCAAATACAACTTGTAGTTTTCGAAGTTGTGAAACTAACTGGTTTTTAGAGTTGTGTAACTAAAACATTAACGAGTCTTGTTTGAAATTAAGTAGTGAATCTTTAACTTCTTTGAACTAATCATGAATCATTGTGTGTGATTATTTAATTGGAAATTGTGCAAATTGTTTCATTTCATGATTACCCGTTTATCTATAAACTTACATTTCTTTCAATCTCAATAAGCCTGTCTTTAACCTTTAACAGCTCACGAGTTACTTCTTGGTTTTCTTGTTCCCATTTATTTGTACTCCGAATTTCTTCGACAGGATTATATTGTGAATTCTGCACATTTCTTTCCTCTTCTTGTCTCTGTTTAAGAGCTTCATAGTTTTTTTTCACCTTTAGCAAGGAGATAAATAAATGTATCATAAAGTTTTATTAAGTTGTCCACGATCTGTAAACATTTGCTCCCAAATTTTATCATAAAACTAAAATTTTCAGTTAATTTATTAAAATAAGTAAACCCAGAAATGGAAGTGCATAAAACCTGCATTATTTTATACCATGACTGTACATCATTAGATCCAAAGCTGTAACAATTCTTTTTTGTATAAGACCCAAATATCAAGATAGGAATTAAACTAAACCAAGAACTAAAGTACCTGTTCAACTCTTCTGCCATTTCATTGTTCCCCATAATAATTTCACCTGTTTCTGTCTTCAACGGACCCACATTTGTTTTTACTAATCCTTTTCTAACATACCTATAGAAGCTTTTAGTATCCTTCTTTATATTCTTGGCGAACTTACCTTCGAACTTCATCTTTTCACCCCGTATTGCCCATTTGTTACCTTCTGATGTCCTTTTAAAGTTTCCCAATCCTCTGTCATCCCGCTACTCATTGCTATGTTATACACCTTTTATTTTAGTTTTATACTGTCCCTAACTTCCTTTGTCAGCCACGGTTGCCTCTTACTCCCCTTAGAACCTTTCTTCCTCTTTGGAATGAAATGATTCTGCATTTCTGGATTATGCCCAGAAATTCCTGCCATTGCTGTTCCGCCGTCATTGCTGCTAGGATCCCTTTTCAGTTGACCTTGGCCAGCTCCTCTCTCATGCCTTCATTGTCCCCTTTGTTCAACTGCAACACTGACACTTTTGAGTTAACCTTCTCCCTCTCACGTTGCAGATTAAAATTTATCATATTATAGTCACTACCTCCTAGTGGTTCCTTTACCTTGAGTTCCCTTATTAAATTTGGTTCATTAGACAAAACTAAATCCAGAATTGCCTTCTCACTGGTAGGCTGCTCTAAGAATCCATCTCGGAGGCATTCTACAAACTCCCTTTCTTGGGGTCCAGAACCAACCTGATTTTCCCAGTCTACCTGCATATTGAAATCTCCCACAACCACGGTGGCATTACCTTTGTTACATGCCAATTTTAACTCCTGCTGCAACTTGCACCCTACATCCAGGCTACTGTCTGGGGTGCTGTAGATAACTCCCATTGGTGTCTTCTTACCTTTACAATTTCTCAATTCTATCTACAGCGACTCAACATCGTCAGTCCCTTTGTCACCCCTCGCAAGGGACTGAATTTCATCCCTCACCAACAGAGCTACCCCACCTCCACTGCCCACCTGCCTGTCCTTTCAATAGGACGTATAACCCTGAATATTCAGTTCCCAGTCCCGATCCTCCTGCAGCCATGTCTCTGTAATCCCCACAATGTTATATCTACCAATCTCCAACTGAGCCTCAAGCTCATCCACTTTACTTCTTATACTTCGCTCATGCATACAGTACATAATACTTTTAATCCTTTACTCACCTCACCATTCACATCGATTCCTATTTCACTTGGCCATACTCTCCTATCGCTTCATGAGCTTTCTGTCCTGTTAATTCTGGTGTATTTCTTAACTTTTCCTATACTCTCTTTCCCTTAAACTCCATACTTGTGTTTCCAATTTGTTGCCCCCCCCCACTATTTAGTTTAAACCCATCCGTATAGCAGTGGCAAAACGGCCTGCCAGAATGCTCGTCCCCCGCCTGTTAAGGTGCAACCTGTCCCTTTTGCACAATCCTTGAATAAGAAATTGTGCCGGTAAGTTGCTCATTCACCATGCATAAATACATACTTAGTGTATAATTAATAATCACAAATATTTTGGTGGTTAATGTTTTGATTACACATGGTGCTGTGATGGGGAGATCTTGCCTGATGGAATCTGCTGGAAATCTTTGAGGAAGTGGGGAGAGAATTCACAATTCATAGCTGCAAAGGGACTTGGGAATGCTGGTGCAGAATTCCTAAAAAGTCGAATCGGTTGTAACGAAGGCGAAGGCAATGTTAGCATTTATATTGAGAGGGCTAGAATCCCAAAACAGGTATGTAATGCTGAGGCTTTATAAGGCACTGGTCAGACCGCATTTTGAGTATTGTGAGCAATTTTGGGCCCCATATTTGATGCGCGTTTGAAGGGACTGGGGCTGTCCTTGACGGGGGTTTAGAAGGATGGGGGGGGGGGGGACATTGAAACTTACTGGATAGTGAAAGCCTAGATAGAATTAATGTGGAGAGGATGTTTCCACTTGTGGGAGAGTCTAGGAACACAGGCCATATCCTCAGAATAAAAGGACGTGCCTTTAGAAAGGAGATGACAAGGAATTTCTTTAGTCCGAGGGTGGTGATTCTATGGAAGCCATGTCAATGATTATTTCTAAGGCAAAGATTGACAGATTCTTGATTAGTAAGGGGGTCAGAGGTTATGGGGCATGTGATTGAATGGCAGACTTGACGAGCCAAATGGCCTAATTCTGCACCTAGAACTTATGAACATAATCGCAGGATAGACAAAGGAGTCAGTGGATGATGTTTATTAGATTTTCAAAAGCCTTTGATAAAGTGCCACACGTGAGGCTGCTAAAGAAGATGAGAGCCTATGGTATCAGAGGGAAGATGCTAGCATGGATAGAAGCTTGACTGAATGGCAGAGGCAAAGATTGGGAATAATGGTGGCTTTTTCTGGTTGGCTGCCTGTGACTAGTGGTGTTCCTCTGGGGTCAGTGCTACAGCTGCTACTCTTCATGATGCATAACAATAATTTGGATGAGTGAATTTAAAGCTTTGTGGTCAAGTTTGCAGATGATACAAAAATAGGTGGAGGGGCAGATAGTGTAACGAAAACAAGGACTATGCAGAAGGACATATACAAGTTGGGAGAGTGGGCAAAGAAGAAGCAGATGGAATGCACATTGGTAATAAGAATAACGGCGTAGAATGTTTCCTAAATGGGTAGAGGATACAGAAATCGGAGGTGCAATGGGACTTCAGAGTGCTGGTGCAGGATTCCCAAAAAGTTAAGTTGAATTGGTAGTGAGGAAGGTAAATACAATGTTAGCATTTATTTCAAGAGGACTACAATGGAAAAAATAAGGATCTAATGCTGAGGCTTTCTAAGGCACTGGTCAGACCACACGGAATATTGTGAGCAATTTGGGGCCCAATATCTGAGGAAGGATGTTGTCACATTGGAGATGGTCCAGAAGAGGTTTACAAGAATGATCAGGGATTTACAAAGGTGATGGGTTTAATGTATGATGAGCATTTGATGACAATGGGAATGTACTTGCTGGAGTTCAGAAGGATGAGGGAGACCTCATTGAATCCTATTGAATAGTGAAAAGCCTGGAGGATATTTCCACTAGTAAGAGAGTAGCGAACCACAGGGCATAGCCTCAGAATAAAAAGATTTACCTCTAGAAAGGAGACGAGGAGGAATTTATTTATCAGAGGACGGTGAAACTGTGCAATTCATTGCCACAGACAGCTGTCGAGGCAGTTATTGGATATTTTAAGGCGGAGATTGACAAATTCTTGATCAGTAAGGGTATAAAAGGTGTCAATTGTGAGAAGGCAGGAGAATGGGGTTGAGAGGGAAAGATCTATCATTCTGATAGATCTTGATTGGATGGCGATGTAGACTCGATGGCCTACTTCTGCTCCATGACTTGTGAACATAATATTTTGATGTTTAGTTATCATCTTACAAGCTTGAAAAAATTATATATTGCTTGCATCTTACCGTCTTTAGTTCCTGACGTAGTTGCTGGTTTAAATTTGTTGATTCTTCTAATCGTGCTTCAAGACTGGCAATTTTTTCTTCTTTAATTTCTAGAGATTTTTTTAGCGTGCTTTCAAGTTTTGACGCCAAAAGTTTATACCTACTGGAAGATGGAAATGAATATGATTGTTTTTTAAATAATCATTTGGATTATCTTAAGCATTATCTCTCCTTTTGTATTGAATTGTACAGGAGCAATTAAGGTCAAGTTCTTTTGCTAGAAATGTTATCAAGGAGCACTTTCTTTGGCATGTGGATGTGTACATGTGTGATTCTTCATAACAACCCTATATTACATGTATAAAAAAACCCAATTCAACAATTATAGCACCGACTCAAATAGCGATTATCATTTTGATTTTCTGTGATTGTTAATATCTATCCATGAGCATAAATTCATTATAGACACAAAAAGCTGGAGTAACTCAGCGGAACAGGCAGCATCTCTGGAGAGAAGGAATGGGTGATGTTTCGGGTCGACCCGCTGAGTTACTCCAGCTTTTTGTGTCTATCTTCGGCTTAAACCAGTATCTGCAGTTCTTTCTTACACATAAATTCATTAACTTGGCAATCAAGTTTGTTTCTGGACAGCAATGTATCACTACATTCTTTTGAATGGGCACCAGTTGAAAAATTTCAAATTGCACTGAAGAAAATGAAAACAAATCTTTAGATTGCTGGCCGACCATGATGAAGATGTAATGTGCAATCTTGTAAATCGGAGGGATCTACAGAAGTTGCTCCCTGAAAAAGGCAGCCAGCACCAGAGACCCACATCACCCCGGCCACGCACTCATTTCATTCCTGATATCGGGACGAAGGCAGAGATGCCAACCCTAAATTTAGTTCACAGTAACATTCAACCCATTTGTCCGTAACAAATGGGGGTAAATGCATTTCTCTCCGTAACATACTCACTTGGGGTTGTTGCCGTGCCGCTGATCGCGCGGGCCGGCGCCGCCCGGGCTCTGGGCCGGACGTGGCTGCGAGCTGCCGGGCTGGCAAACCGGGGGCACATGGCGCCGGCGTTCACCACGGGAGGAACACCGGCGCGGCAGTGTTCCGTAACAGCATGTTTGGCTGCCGGAACACCGTAATATGGTTATTTCGCCGGGACAAAATACGGCGAATCCAGGACACTTGGCATCTCTGCGAAGGTATAGGAGCCTGAAACTGTAATATCAGGTTCAGCAACAGCTTCTTCCCACAAACCATCAGGTTATTAAACACTGCAAGTTCCAAATAAGCTCCGAGTTGGAGGCAAAGGTTTTGCCTTTGCACTATTATTCTTCCATATATATATATATATATATATATATATATATATATATATATAAAATAAATATATTATATTATATAGATAGATCATATCTATATCTATATACTTTTAAAACTCTGTGTGTGTGTGTGTGTGTGTGTGGGTGTATGTCATTTTGCATTTGAAACGTTTCTCCTCTCTAAATTCGGTCAATTATTTCCCCAGATTTTGAATAAAGTTGTTCACAAAACTCACTTTTTAAAATTTAATCGCTGCTTGCTAGCTGCTATGTCACAATGCCCACATGCCCACCAATCAAGGCCCACCTGCCTCCTGGCCCCACCCCACCACTTGCCTCCAAGCCCTACCCCCCCTGCCCCCCCGCTGAGGATTAAAGCATTATTTCTTTTTTTCATACCACTGAATTTTATTCTTTCTCTGTGTCCCACTCCGTGTCCCTCCCCACCCCCGGCCCGGCTCTGGATTAAACATCTGTTGTTTTGCACGAGTTAAGTCACCCCCTCCCTGCCCCCCCTTATCTCTCTGCCCTCACTCTCTCCCTCCCAGACGCGTCTGCGAGAGAGAGAGAGAGAGAGAGAGAGAGAGAGAGAGTGAGAGTGTGTGTGTGTGCGTGCGTGCGTGATTTTGCCTTTGAAAAGTATCTCCTCGAACACCAGACCAAAAATGCGGAGATTTTACAATTTTGGTAGGGATTTAACTTATGATTTCATAAACCCCCCCTCCCCCACCCTCTCCTCCTCCCCTCCACCCCCTCCCCCTCCCCTCCTCTCCCTCTGTCTCTTGCCCTTCTGTCTCTGTCTCTCGCTCTGTCCTCACTCTCTACCCCCCCTCTCCTCCCTCTCTAGACGTGCCAGCGAGTTGGGGGCTATATGTCAGTGGATAGGGCAGTTACGGGGTAAAAGGAGCAAATTAATAATATTAATGTAATATCAAGGGAGGTAGTTAGCATTTGTGCGGGAGGGTAGTTAGTGTATGTGACGCTGCATGCCGTCCCCCCAGCCCACCCCCCCTCCCCCGCAACCACACGTTGGGGGAACAGACCCAACGGGTCTGCACTTGGTCCAGTATACTTTAAAAACTGTGTGTGTGTGTGTGTGTGTGTGCGTACGTGCGTGTGTGATTTTTGCCTTTGAAACGTATTTCCTCGAAAACCAGACGCAAAAACACGGAGATTTTTACATATTTCGGTTGGGATTTAACTTATGAAACTTTCAGAAATCCACTCCTCTCTACATTTGCTCAATTATTTCCCCAGAATTTGAATAAAGTTGTTCACAAAACTCACTTTATAAAAAATAATCGCCGCTTGCCAGCTGCTGTCGTCACAATGCCCACATATCGAGTCCCACCTGCCTCCTGGACCCCCCCCCCCCCCCCCCCCGTCGCCGTGGATTAATGCAGCTGCCGTCAACGCGCATGCGCATCACGTTATGCCCCCCCCCCCTTTATTCAAAACGCGCAGAAAGAACGAGCATTCTGCAGATCCGGAGGTCACCGCCGCTCTCTCATAGAAACATAGAAACTAGGTGCAGGAGTAGGCCATTCAGCCCTTCGAGCCTGCACCGCCATTCAATATGATCATGGCTGATCATCCAACTCAGTATCCCGTACCTGCCTTCTCTCCATACCCTCTGATCCCCTTAGCCACAAGGGCCACATCCAACTCACTCTTAAATATAGCCAATGAACTGGCCTCAACTACCCTCTGTGGCAGAGAGTTCCAGAGACTCACCACTCTCTGTGTGAAAAAAGTCTTTCTCATCTCGGTCTTAAAGGATTTCCCCCTTATCCTTAAGCTGTGACCCCTTGTCCTGGACTTCCCCAACATCGGGAACAATCTTCCTGCATCTAGCCTGTCCAACCCCTTAAGAATTTTGTAAGTTTCTATAAGATCCCCTCTCAATCTCCTAAATTCCAGAGAGTATAAACCGAGTCTATCCAGTCTTTCTTCATAAGACAGTCCTGACATCCCAGGAATCAGTCTGGTAAACCTTCTCTGCACTCCCTCTATGGCAATAATGTCCTTCCTCAGATTTGGAGACCAAAACTGTACGCAATACTCCAGGTGTGGTCTCACCAAGACCCTGTACAACTGAAGTAGAACCTCCCTGCTCCTGTACTCAAATCCTTTTGCTATGAAAGCTAACATACCATTCGCAGAGATGCCAACCCTAAATTTAGTTCACAGTAACATTCAACCCATTTGTCCGTAACAAATGGGGGTAAATGCATTTCTCTCCGTAACATACTCACTTGGGGTTGTTGCCGGCGGCTATGCGCCTGCGCACTGGTGCAGATCAGCGGGCTGCCGTCGGGCGGGTGCGGCACATGCGCACTTGGCAAGGTTGCCGGCGGGTCTGCGCCTGCGCACTGGGTGGGGGTGGGGGTGGGGGGGAGGCCCGGTGATGGGGCTGCCGCGAGCGGCCGGCTGGCGGCAAGAAACGTCGCCGTGTCGCTGATCGCGCGGGCCGGCGCCGCCCGGGCTCTGGGCCGGGCGTGGCTGCGAGCTGCCGGGCTGGCAAACCGGGGGCACCTGGCGCCGGCGTTCACCACGGGAGGAACACCGGCACGGCGGTGTTCCGTAACAACATGTTTGGCTGCCGGAACACCGTAATATGGTTATTTCGCCGGGACAAAATACGGCGAATCCGGGACACTTGGCACCTCTGCATTCGCTTTTTTCACTGCCTGCTGCACCTGCATGCCTACTTTCAATGACTGGTGTACCATGACACCCAGGTCTCGCTGCATCTCCCCTTTTCCTAATCGGCCACCATTTAAATAATAGTCTGCTTTCCTGTTTTTGCCACCAAAGTGGATAACCTCACATTTATCCACATTATACTGCATCTGCCAAACATTTGCCCACTCACCCAGCCTATTCAAGTCTCCTAGCATCCTCCTCACAGCTAACACTGCCCCCCAGCTTAGTGTCATCCGCAAACTTGGAGATATTGCCTTCAATTCCCTCATCCAGATCATTAATATATATTGTAAATAGCTGGGGTCCCAGCACTGAGCCCTGCGGTACCCCACTAGTCACTGCCTGCCATTGTGAAAAGGACCCGTTTACTCCTACTCTTTGCTTCCTGTTTGCCAGCCAGTTCTCTATCCACATCAATACTGAACCCCTAATACCGTATGCTTTAAGTTTGTATACTAATCTCTTATGTGGGACCTTGTCGAAAGCCTTCTGGAAGTCCAGATATACCACATACACTGCTTCTCCCTTATCCATGCTACTAGTTACATCCTCGAAAAATTCCACAAGATTCGTCAGACATGATTTACCTTTCGTAAATCCATGCTGACTTTGTCCAATGATTTCACCACTTTCCAAATGGGCTGCTATCCCATCTTTAATAACCGACTCTAGCAGTTTCCCCACTACCGATGTTAGACTAACTGGTCTGTAATTCCCCGTTTTCTCTCTCCCTCCCTTCTTAAAAAGAGGGGTTACATTTGCTACCCGCCAATCCTCAGGAACTACTCCAGAATCTAAAGAGTTTCGAAAGATTATCACTAATGCATCCACTATTTCCTGAGCTACTTCCTTAAGTACTCTGGGATGCAGCCTATCTGGCCCTGGGGATTTATCGGCCTTTAATCTATTCAATTTACCTAACACCACTTCCCGACTGACCTGGATTTCACTCAATTCCTCCTTTGACCCACGGTCCCCTGCTATTTCCGGCAGATTATTTATGTCTTCCTTAGTGAAGACGGAACCAAAGTAGTTATTCAATTGGTCCGCCATATCCTTGTTCCCCATGATCAACTCACCTGTTTCTGACTGCAAGGGACCTACATTTGTTTTAACTAACCTCTTTCTCTTCACATATCTATAAAAAACTTTTGCAGTCAGTTTTTATGTTCCCTGCCAGTTTTCTTTCATAATCTATTTTTCCTTTCCTAATTAAGCCCTTTGTCCTCCTCTGCTGGTCTCTGAATTTCTCCCAGTCCTCTGGTATGCTGCTTTTTCTGGCTACTTTGTACGATCATCCTTTGCTTTGATACTATCCCTGATTTCCCTTGTTATCCACGGATGCACTACCTTCCCCGATTTATTCTTTTCCCAAACTGGGATGAACAATTTTTGTAGTTCATCCATGCAGTCTTTAAATGTCTTCCATTGTATATCCACCGTCAACCCTTTTAGAATTAATTGCCAGTCAATCTTGGCCAATTCACGTCTCATACCCTCAAAGTCACCTTTCTTTAAGTTCAGAACCATTGTTTCTGAATTAACAATGTCACTCTCCATCCTAATGAAGAACTCAACAATATTATGGTCACTCTTGCCCAAGGGGGCACGCACAACAAGACGGCTAACTACCCCTTCCTCATTACTCAAAACCCAGTCTAAAATAGCCTGCTCTCTCGTTGGTTCCTCTACATGTTGATTTAGATAACTATCCCGCATACATTCCAAAAAATCCTCTTCCTCAGCACCCCTGCCAATTTGATTCACCCAATCTATATGTAGATTGAAGTCACCCATTGCTGTTTTGCCTTTGTCGCACGCATTTCTAATTTCCTGTTTGATACCATCCCCAACTTCACTGCTACTGTTAGGTGGCCTGTACACAACACCCACCAACGTTTTCTGCCCCTTAGTGTTTTGTAGCTCTACCCATACCGATTCCACATCCTCCAAGCTAATGTCCTTCCTTTCCATTGCGTTAATCTCCTCTCTAACCAGCAACGCTATCCCACCTCCTTTTCCTTTCTCTCTATCCCTCCTGAATATTGAATATCCCTGGATGTTCAGCTCCCAGCCTACGTCACCCTGGAGCCATGTCTCCGTGATCCCAACTATATCATAATCATTAATATCTATCTGCACGTTCAACTCGTCCACCTTATTACGAATACTCCTTGCATTGAGACACAAAGCCTTCAGGCTTGTCTTTACAACGCACTTACCCCTTATACAATTTTGCTGAAAAGTGGCCCTTTTTGATTTTTGCCCTGGTTTTGTCTGCCTGCCACTTTTACTTTTCACCTTTGCTACCAATTGCTTCTACCCTCATTTTACACCCACCTGCCTCTCTGCTCTTGTACCCATCCCCCTGCCACATTAGTTTAAATCCTCCCCGACAGCACTAGCAAACACTCCCCCAAGAACATTGGTTCCATTCCATTCCAGGTGCAAACCGTCCTGTTTGTACCGGTCCCACCTCCCCCAGAACTGGTCCCAGTGCCCTAAAAATTTGAATCCCTCCCCCTTGCACCACTTTTCAAGCCACGTATTCATTTGCAATATCCTCCTATTTCTACTCTGACTGGCCCGTGGTACTGGTAGTAATCCGGAGATTACTACCTTTGAGGTCCTACTTTTAAGTTTATCTCCTAGCTCCCTAAATTCACCTTGTAGGACCTCATCCCTTTTTTTACCTATATCGTTGGTGCCAACATGTACCACGACAACTGGCTGTTCACCCTCCCCCTCCAGAATGTTCTGCAGCCGTTCAGTGACATCCCTGACCTTTGCACCAGGGAGGCAACATACCATCCTGGAGTCTCGTTTGCGGCCGCAGAAACGCCTATCTATTCCCCTGACAATTGAATCCCCTATTACTATTGCCCTTCCCCTCTTTTTTCCCCCCTCATGTGCTGCAGAGCCACCCATGGTGCCATGAACTTGGCTGCTGCTGCATTCCCCTGATGAGCCATCTCCCTCAACAGTATCCAAAATGGTATACCTGTTTAGGAGGGAGATGAACGCAGGGGACTCCTGCACTACCTGCCTACTGCTTTGCTGGCTATTGGCCACCCGTTCCCTTTTTGTCCTCTTACCTTTTGCCTGCGGTGTGACCAACTCACTGTACGTGCTATCCACGACTTTCTCCGCATCGTGGATGCTCCAGTATGAATCCAGCCGCAGTTCCAATCGTTCAATGCGGTCTGCCAGGAGCTGCAGCTGGACACACTTCCTGCAACTGTAGTCACCAGGGACACCGACCATCTCCCTGATCTCCCACATGTTGCAGGCTGAACAAACCACGGGGCCAATCTCCACTGCCATACCTTACTCCCAAATTACTCTGTATTAAATATTAAAAAAACACAAAAAACTTATCCTTTAAACTTTACTACTAAATACTGAATCCTTAACTCCCAGAATCCCTAACTCCCAGAGTCCCTAACTCCCAGAATCCCTAACTCCCAGAATCCCTAACTCCCAGAAGGCAGAAATGTAAAATTGTAAACCCGGGGTTGCACCCAATCAGCTGCTTCCTCGGGTCCTCTTCCACCAATCAGAGGCTTCACCAGATTCCTTCTCTGGAAGTGAGATGGAACGTTGCCGATTTGGTTGTACTCACAGCTCCAGGTACTCCCCCCTCTCACCAACGGCTCCCTGGGCCTCCCCACCCTCCCCCCTCACCAGCTCTCTCTCACTGTCTCTCCCCCTTGTCCGCCCTCACTCTCTACCCCTCCCCTCTCAAGACGCGCCTGCGAGTTGGGGGCTATGCATCAGTGGATAGGGCGGTTATGGGGTAAAAGGAGCAAATTAATAATATTAATATAATATCAAGGGTTGTATTTAGTGCGGGGGTGTTTAGTGTGTGTGGCGCCGCATGCCCCGTACACCCCCCCCCCCCCCCCCCCACCACCACCCGCAAAGGCGCATTGTGGGAACAGACCCAACGGGTCTGCACTTGGTCTAGTATTATTATAAAACTGATCTTGGATGTTTAAGTATTGTTTGTTTGCTTGTGAGCTTGCTTGTGTGTTGGAAAATGTTCACAAATCCGATCCAACTTTCAATTCAAAACGCCTGTTTTTTTTTGTTGACGTTACAATGGATCTGCCATCTGCTCAACGCTGCGACTGACGTCACCTCTCACCCCGCCCTTCTCCCCCCGTTGTTCAAAAGTCGCCCTGTTGAACTCTCGAGAGCTTCGGTCGACGAACGCTCACGCCTCAGCTCGGGTTTCCCGGCAACACCCGAGAGCTTCAGTCGACGAACGCTCGTGCCTCAGCTCGGGTTTCCCGACAACTGCCGAGAGCTTCAGTCGACGAACGCTCGCAACCTCGGATTGGGTTTCCCAAGTAGCATTTCAAGAACATTCTTCAAATCCTTCAGCAACGGTCTTTCTCACTTTGTGAACGAAGTGCTGACTTCCAAATTTTTAAAGATAAGAGTCTGATTGAACTTCATTGTTTTGGTTTAACTTCGAAAATTTTAATACATTAACGTTGAATTTATTGTTCTTTAAAACACTGTACTAATTCTTAAAGATAACATTTAATTTCAGACTTTGCGTTTTTTTACGTGTGATTTTAACCGTGGTCCACCCCCTCTCTCTCACCTCTCTCTCTCCCCCCCTTTCTATCCCCCTCACTCTTTCCCCCTTTCTCCCCCCTCATTCCCTCCCACCCTCTCTCTCTCTCCCCCCTTTCTCCACTTTGAACTTTCCTCCTCAATTAGATTTTTCAACAGGAGAGGAAGGGCAAATTGGTATTGCAGTTGGAACTTCTGCGGTAGGCAGGGGAAGGACAATTGGAATTTTTTTAAAGTCCACTGCTGAGGGATTCAGGGGAGTGCTGGAATCTTACGTTCGGGGACGAGTTACGTTGCGTTGGGGGAAAGGCTAAGTGTTGGTGACCACACCGTTGGGAGAACAGACATATTCGGATTCATATTTTTCATCCTTCTTCTCCGCGCTAGCTGCGGGCCTGGGGCCGCTGGTGTCGTCAGTCCGGGGCTGTCGGTTGGCCCAGCGGGAGTTGAGGTGGGGTTGCCGTTGCTTCTCCGCGCTGGCTGTGGTCGCAGTTCCACAGCCAGCGCGTAGAAGAAGCGGCAACCCCAGCTCAAAAGGGTAACCTACACCCCTCCCCCACACCCCCCCCCGAGTTATTCATACAAGTGTGTGTGTGTGTGTGTGTGTGTGTGTGTGTGTGTGTGTGTGTGTGTGTGTGTGTGTGTGTGTGTGTGTGTGTGTGTGTGTGTGTGTGTTGTTTATTATGGTGTTTACTGGACTATGTTTACAAAGTTGTTGTGCTGCTGCAATACATAATTGAATTGTTCCGTTTTGGGACTTATGAAAATAAAACACTTGACTCTTGATCAAATTTCAAACAAAATCCATAAACACAAATGCCCTGGCAGACCTATTGTTTCTGCCTGCTCCTGTCCCACTGAAATAATTTCCACGTACCTTGACTGCATCCTATCACTCCTGGTCCAATCTCTCCTGACCTATGTCCAAGATACATCACACGCCCTTCATCTCTTTAATGATTTCCTCTTTCCGAGCCCCTACTTCCCCATCTTTACTAAGGACGTTCAGTCACTTTACACCTCCATCCCCCACCAGGAAGACCTCAAAGCCCCCCGTTTCTTCCACAACCACAGAATCAGCCAATCTGCCATGATCATATTGAACGGCTCGAAGGGCTGAATGGCCTGCTCCTGCACCTAATTTCTATGTTTCTGTTTCTATCTACTAACATTTTCCTCTGCCTAGCGGAGCTGGTCCTCACACTTAACCACTTTTCTTCCTCCAAATCAAAAGTGTAGCTATGGGCACTTGCATGGGCCCCAGCTATGCCTGCCTCTTTGTAGGGTACATTGAACAATCTCTGTTCCCCGAACATTGACAACTGCATCGGTGCTACCTCCTGCACCCATGCATCATGGACTTTATTAAATGTATTAACCACCAATGTATTAACCACCAAATGTATTCACCACCAATTTCCATCGTGCGCTCAAATTCACTTGGACCATCTCCGACACCTCCCTCCCCTTTATTGATCTCACCGTCTCCATCATTGGAGATAGACTATCGACTGACGTCTATTACAAACGCACTGACCCACAACTACCTCGACTACACTGCTTCCCACCCTGCCTCCTGCAAAGTATCCCCGACTGCCGATTCCTCCATCTACGCCATATCTGCGGCCAAGATGAGGTAATCCATACCAAGACATCCGAGTTGTCTTCACTCTTTTGGGAACGGGGCTTCCCCTCTTGCATCATAGATGAGGTCCTCACACGTCTCCTCAGTACCCCACAGCTTCGCCCTTGCTCCCCCTCCCCCTCGTCCTTACCTTTCACCCCAGCTGTCGCATACAACATAATCTTCCGACATTTTTACCATCTCCAACGGGATCCCATCACTCATTATATCTTCCCATCTCCACCCCTTTCCGCCTTCCACAGACATTGTTCTATCCACAACTCCCTGGTTCACTCATCCTTTCTCACCCAAAATCTCACCCCCTCTGCAGGTACCTTCCTCTGCAACCTCAGGAGATGCAACACCTGTCCCTATACCTCCTCCCTCGACTCCGTCCAGAGACCCTGACAATCAATTCAGGTTAGACAGAGGTTCACTTGCACCTCCTCTAACTTCATTTACTGGATCCGTTGTCCAAGACTCTTATTCATCAGCGAGACTAAACATAGACTGGGTGATCGTTTCGCTGAACACCTTCGCTCAGTCTGCCTGGACCTACCTGATCTCCCAGTTGCCAAACACTTAAATCTCCTTCCCAATCCCACACTGACCTTTCTGTCCTGGGCCTCCTCCATTGTCAAAGAGTGAGGCTAAACGCAAATTGAAGGGGTCAGCATCTCATATTTCGCCTGGGCAGCCAGTGGTATGAATATTGATTACTCTAACTCCAAGTAACCCCTGCATTCCTTCTCTCACCATCCCTCCCCCACCCAAGTCACACCAGCTTGTTTTCACCCAACAAACAGTTAACAATGGCCTGTTTCCTTTATCACCGTTAGTTTTTTGCATGTCTTTCATTCATTTGTTCTCTTTTACATCACCGTCTTTGTCTCTCCTTTCCCCGACTCATCTGAAGAAGGATCTCGACCCGAAACGTCACCCATTCCTTCTCTCCAGAGATGCTCCCTGTTACTCTGTTAGTCCAGCATGTTGTGTCTATAATGTTCCAACTGCAGCACAATGCCTTGCCCAATAAAAATTAGATCCCATGTGATCTAATCTTCCAGACCAGCCTACGAAGCAGTACCTTGTCAAAAGACATTCGCTAGATGCAGGAAGATTGTTCCCGATGTTGGGGAAGTCCAGGATAAGGGGTCACAGCTTAAGGATAAGGGGGAAATCCTTTAAGACCGAGATGAGAAAGACTTTTTTCACACAGAGAGTGGTGAGTCTCTGGAACTCTCTGCCACAGAGGGTAGTTGAGGCCAGTTCATTGGCTATATTTAAGAGTGAGTTGGATGTGGCCCTTGTGGCTAAGGGGATCAGAGGGTATGGAGAGAAGGCAGGTACGGGATACTGAGTTGGATGATCAGCCATGATCATATTGAATGGCGGTGCAGGCTCGAAGGGCTGAATGGCCTACTCCTGCACCTAATTTCTATGTTTTCTATGTTTCTAAGACATGTTAAAGTCATAGTAGACAATGTCTATGGCACTGCCCTCGTAAGTTTCTTACGTAATTTTTTTTGAAGCATGGGGATTTAATATTAAAACTATTATCAATCTTAGCAATGCTGAAGTTTCCCCAAGTCTTACCTATCATCAGTGGTTTGTTCATCATGAAGGAGGCGCTCCTTGTTCAGTCCAATCTTCTCCAGTTCATGAGTGAGTTTTTCCAAGTCATTGCTCATTTGCTGTGCATGTAATTTCTCATTTACAAGTTCCTACAAACAGCACACCATTTAGCAAAAGTTCTCCAAACGATTAAAGTTCTTTTGTTGGGAATTATAAGGCAAGAAATAACTAAATAAAATCTAAAAGTCTATTTTACATATTAAAATACATTTCATGGCAATTTGAGTTAAATATCAAACCAACAGTTCAACAAAATAAAAAATATTTTAACTAGCAAAAGAGGATCAACGTCCACAAGGTGCACATAGCACTAAAAAAAAGGCCACACCTGAATATTTGACATCCAACTAGTGGCTAATGATGAAAATAATTACTCTAATTCCTCATTATTTGTGAGGGATAGGGGCAGACGATTTGCGGATAATGAAACCGCAGAAACTACTAGATCATAGAACAACACAGCACAGGAACAGGCCCTTTCGCCCACAATGTCTGTGTGAAACATGATGCCAAGATGAAAATAATCTCATCTGCCTGCACATGATCCATATCGTTCCATTACCTTCATATCATGTGCCTATCTAAAAGTCTCTTATGTGCTACTACTTTTGCTTAATTCTTGCACTAACCTTTTAAGGCAGGGTTTAACAATCAAATAATAATTGCCAAGTTACAAAAAATAAAGTGGTTTATTTCAATGTTGTTGTTTTTTTGTCAATGGCAAATTAATGAAATACAACTACTCTGCATTGGAATCAACAAATGACATTTCTGGCAGCTAATAACTATTCTGACACTTCTTGCACTCGCCTTTGGTTATAAAGTTTTATACCAAAATAAAACATTTTCAATCAATTCAGGAGCATGAATTGAAATAGTAAATTTTCCACTAAACCCCTTTGTACCCAAAATGCCTATCAAATAAACAGAACAATGCTCTGTAATATTCACATACGCTAATAAATATTTACATATCTAAAATTGTTAATTAACAACCCACTTCTACTGAAACATAGTTATAAGTTTGGAAATTACAAGTTATCGCAATGTCAATAAAGACTACATGTTATTCGGAATGTGCATAATTGGGAGCCAGTTGATACAAGTGGTCTGGAAACAATCACTGGATTATGATTGGTTTTTCAATGTGTACATGTATTTCAAAATTTTTGTTAGAAAATAAAAATCGTGGGGGCTGGGGTTCATGTCCCAAGTATTCCAGTTGTAAAATAATAAGGACAGTATATTCTGGCTACATTTTGCTAATATACTTTCAGGAAACACAAAAGAGCTGACCATTATGAGTGGATGGTCATTCACTTTTGAAGGACTCTGATAACAACTTCAAAATAACCAATGGGCAAAACTGTTATGCATTCTGCCCATTTTAACCTGGGGCCTTAACTTCTGACAGACAGCTGGACTATCTTTATCCCCTTTCCAGTTCACCAAGGTCCAACAAAATCCCTATTGCTTACATGCATCTTCTATAAATAACCTAAGTCCTTGTTCCACTCATCATATTAAACCAGAAGAATCCAAAGGAAGACCTATGATCCACATTATAGGTCACATTAAAATCAGGCTTGAATCAAAAGATTGTTTGGATTTTTAAAACATCTTTTTGAATTGTTTGTTTGACTACAATGATGGTCCAGCGACTCAGAAATATTGACTCCACGCCAATGTTCCTACTGATCTGCACATACACACTCAAATATCTTCCAATTTGCAGGATTCCTGACTTTATGTTTTCCATTTAGATTTAGTAAAATCTATAACTTGGGATGGCACGTTATGCACGTTAGTTTCACATTTGTCTGCTATGAAGACAGCTGCACCAAAAAATATTGTAACCCAATATTTGCTTCTTCAGTTTAACAATATTTAAGTTATTCAACTGAGGGAAGCAAATTCTTCACTACTTTCTACTGTTCATAACTTCAGTATATCCATTTCTGAAAACAAATTGCCTACTGATATTTACCAGGAGTGCTCTGACTCAGAAAAATATAATACTTCTTACCTCTCGCAATGTCACTAATGTCTTTTTATCAATAGTTGCTTGTTTAACTAATTCTTTATTATCTTTCTCTAAATCTTTCAGTCGTACATAAAAGTCTTTGAATTTGTTGATTTCTCTGGTAAGCAATTTATTTTCTTTTTCCAGGTTGGAAATTGTCATATTGTTTTCATCCAGTGTGGAATCCTTGACCTCAGTCTGTTGACGCAATCTTCTATTTTCTTTTTCAAGCTGTTTTTTGTCTTTCTCCAGTTGGCTAGTTTCCTGCTCAAGTAGTTTGTTTTCTTTTTCCAGTTGTTGCAACCGTTTGCTGGAGATTTTTAGCTCTTCCAGATTTCTTTGCAAGCTCTGGTTTTCCGTTTCCAAATCTTGCAGTTCATTTTCCAATTGACTAATTTTTTTGCTGCTATTTTCTAAAGCCTTTTGGAGTCTGTGATTTTCTAAATCAAGTCCCTGATAGCTTACCTCCAATCGTTCACTTTTCTTGTTACAAGCCTTCAAAATATCCACGTTCTTTTTTAACCGCTCTTTTTCATTTTCTAGTTCTTTGTTCTCCAACTCAAGTTGCGCCAACTTGACACCATTGGACTTCAAGTTCTCCAATGTTCTCCTTAACTGCAAGTTTTCATCCTCGAGTTGGGTGTTTTCTTTTTCTAAAATATCCAATTGGACAGTAAGGTTTTTGAGGCTATTTAATGTCTTTCTCAGCTTATTATTTTCCACTTCCAAATCAGAGATCTCCCGTTCCAAGATATCTATTTTCTCACACATGATCATTAGACCAGTAATCTTCTTCTGCAATTGTTCATTTTCACTTTCCAAGCGACTCAAAAAAATCTCAAGTTCTTCTGCCCTCTCCCCTTTTTCTTTATAATGTCCCAACTCCTTTTGGATTAGCTTCTTCTCAAACTCAATTTTATTCAGTTTACTGCTGGTTTCTTTAATAGACTCATGGAGGATTTTGTTTTCTTTCTCAATGTCTTTCACTCCAGCCTCTACACTTATTTGCGCACGTTGCCTCAGAGATGCAATAGTATAATTCAAATGCTCATTTTCTTGTTCCAACACTTTGATCTGCAACATAAAAGTGAAGTGGGGTAATTCATTTTAAACATATAAATTCCCAGTTAATTGACATATCTAAAACCCAAAACCACACAGGATGTTTCAACCTTGTAGAAATGGAAGCAGAAATAACAATGAAGAAAACCTGGCAGAGAAATATAAATGGGAAGGCAAACTTTCCGCAATTTAATGCAATCTTGCAAAATAGCTCATAACATAGGAACGAGCTTGTGTAGTAAAGAACTGCAGATGCTGGTTTAAATCGAAGGTAGACACAAAATGCTGGAGTAACTCAGCGCAAGAGGCAGCATCTCTGGAGAGGAGGAATGGGTGACGTTTCAGCTCGAGTCCCTTCTTCAGAAGCAGTCCGAAGGTCTTGATCTGAAATGTCACCCATTCCTCCTCTCCAGAGATGCAACGTGTCCCATTAAGTTACTCCAGCATTTTGTATCTACCATAGAACACGATGCCAAGTAAAACTGATCTCGTCCGCCTGTACATACCCATATTCCTCTATTCTTTGCCCTTCCATGTGCCTATCTAAAAGCCTCTTATATGCCACTATTGTATCTGCCTCTACCACCATCCCTGCCAATACGCTCCAGCCCCCTACTACTCTGTGTGTAAATAAAAAAGTTGCCTGCTTATCTCCATTAAACCTTTCCCTCTCCAATGTTATAGTTATGCCCTCTAGAGTTGGGCATTTCCAATCTGAGGGGGAAAAAAAGAGTATGTTATATGGATATATTATGTGGAAATGTTTTCCTTCGCTCCATAGATGCTGCCTCACCCGCTGAGTTTCTCCAGCATTTTTGTCTGCCTTCGATTTTCCAGCATCTGCAGTTCCCTCTTAAACATTAATATTAAAAGGGCTGCCTCTGATTTTTAGGATTGCTCTTGATAATTCTTTCTCTCAATATGAGCGAGAAATGTTTGACCTACAAAGTGAATCCGAATTTTTTTCATACTATTCCCAGACATTCACCATCCTACGATGAATGCCTATTAATGCATCCAGTGAAAAAAAAACCTTAAACAGCAAGTAGTCATTGAGCACATGCTATGATTTCTTGCAAAGTTCAACATTAGAGAATTATATTACACATGAGGAAGTTAACTAGCAATGATTCTGTAAGTAGCAGATAATTACAGCAGTAATTAGAGTCTCCTCAGCAATGTGCCATATAGAGTTATAGAGTATTAGTGTGGAAACAAGCCCTTCGGCCAAACTTACCCACATCGGCTAACATGTCCCATCTACACGAGGCCCATCTGCCTGCATCTAGCTCATATCCCTCTAAACCATGTACCTGTCTAAAGGTTTCTTAAACGCTGCAATAATACATGCCTCATCTACCTCCTCTGGCAGCTCCTTCCATACACCTACCACCTTTTGCTTGGTAAAGTTACCCCTGAGGTTTCAGACTAAGTGAGTGAGCAAATGGCTCTTCAACACTTACGGCTTGCTCAACTTGTCCCCGCCCCACATATTGCAGCTCGTTCACATGTACGGCTGCCTATAAGTCACGTATATTGAATGCTGTCCAACCACCTTACAAAGTTTGAGTCATACAGCAAGGAAACAGGACTTTCGGCCAAGCTCATCCCTGTCGACTGAGATCCCCAGCTGGTTCCATAGACCCATGTTGCTGTATTCAGGGATCCGCAGACATGATCACCCACTCTCTGTTCATAACTACGTCCTCGGGTGCTACCATTCTGGATTATGAGAAAACAATTTTTGTCCTTAGAAATTCATACTGTCCTGCTTCCATTACGTAAAGGCATGCACGTGACAATCAATGAATCTATGGGATGAGCAGGGAACGTTGCTGTTTCCACTTTGCAACATAGATCAATCTGACCTCATCAAATTATACAAAAAGACATGCATATATGCATAGACAGAGTGTGAACTCCAATTCAATGTTGAATCCTTCACTGAAGCACATGAAAAGAAGAACCTAACACCAAACATTTGAAAAACAAAGGTCCGCTACCAATTTGCCTTCACTGCTCGCCGTCCATCAAGTCAACACCCAACCACTTTCCTTTTCTTGAGAGGCAGCCCAGAGCAAGTACAATGACAATGACATTTTCCAGCATTAAAGACCTGCTCAAAGACTCTCAAACTCGCTTCCACGCTCAAGGTGTATACAAGCACCAGTGATTGGCACTCTCCTGTATGCTTCAGTGTTATTGAAAACAAATAAATAGGTACCCCAATGGGCTGAATACTAATTTCACTGCCTCTAAATTGTTTGGCTTGATGAGCCAATATCAGCATCCTCTGCCAGATAAACATTCCTAAACGTAAAAGACACAAAATACTAGAGTAACTCAATGGATCAGGCAGTATCTCTAGAGAAAAGGAATAGGTGACATTTTTGATCAGAATCATTTTTCAGACTGAAAGGCAGAGAAGGCCAGAACGAATCAGGGCTGGCAACAGATGACCCCAGGAAGGATGGAGTCAATTGATGGCTGGGAAAATATGCTATCGACTGAGATACAAGGATGCGAACAGTGGTGGGGAGGGTGAGAAAAACAAATGCAGGTGTTACTTGAAATTAGAGAAATAAAGTTTATATCGCTGGGTTGTAAGCTGCCCAAGCGAAATATGAGGTGCTGTTCCTCCAATTTGCGTGTGGCCTCAATCTGACAGTGGAGGAGGCCCAGGACAGAAAGGTCAGTATGAGAATGGGAAGGGGAGTTTAAATGTTTGACAACTGGGAGATCGTGTAGGCCAAGGTGGACTGAGCAATTTCCCCATCCCATCCTCCCTGCCTTTTATTGAAATAATTAAGATGCAAGTGGGTTTCAAGTAATAAAGATTAAAACTTGGAAATAACCTCTGTAGCATTGTAATTATTTGCCAAGTCAATTATCCAATATACACACACTACATTCAAAACAGCCAAGATTAATTCACAGAATATAAATTAGTAAAATTAAATGTACTTTTTCATACTGTTTTTAAACTTTCATCAGTCATTGGCTTCATACTAAGGCAGATAGATATTCATTCTTCCATGTCATATTTTCTTATTACCCACCATGGTCTCAATAATTTCCGGCTGCAATAAAACCAGGCTAAAAGACTAATAAATTGTAATCCTAAATTAATAAGACAGTCCTACAAATCTGTCAAGTCAAAATGAAGTTATAGTAATCAAGCATTATTTAGAAGTGGAAAAAAGTGTACTTAAATATGTCCCTCTACCTGTCGCTCAGAATTTTCTTGAATGCTTTCAATAGAGTTTTCAAGTTGGGACTTCTCCTTTATAAGATCATGAGTAAGCGTCTCAACATTTTGCATACTTTGTTTTTCACTACTGATTTCACCCTTGAGCCTCTCCACCTAAAACAGAAAAATATAAATTTTCAGGAAAAAATCATAAGTTGCAAATCCACAGCACATCTCTCTACAAAACAAAAATACCAATGCTGCAATAAACTTTCACATTCATTAAAACAAAATCAGTAAAGGAATCTGAGAAATCTATAAACTGTTTATCAATAAAGTGTACTTGATTACACAGAAAGCAAGTTTGCCACATAAATGTAAACATAAAACTGAACACGTGGTTCAATTTATGTTATATATATTGATGTGATCTTTTAATATGCAAGGATACCCCTTTTAAAATTATGAATTCACTGAAAATGGGTGTTAATGTCACGACCAATGTTTGTTGTTCATCATTGTCCCTGGGGCAACATAGATTTCCTCAGGTGCTCAGGTTTCCCCCATATCCCAAAGATGTACGGATTTAATGGTTTATTGACTTCTCTAAATTACCACGGGTGTCGGGAGTATGTGGAAATGGGATAGCATAGCTCAGGTATGAACACATCAGCAGTTGTAGTGGACTCGGTCAGCCAAAGGGTCTTTTCCATGCATTAAATCTTCTATCAATTTCCAACAAAGTACATGAGCTCTCCCTGTGACCCGTCACATTACCCTCTCTTCTATCTAACTGTAATTACCAGTCCGGGTCTTCCTTGCAATCTGGGTTTAAGTAATTCAAATATTGAAATGAGTTTCTCAAAATTCAGCCCCACCCTATCTCTTACAAATGGCCACTCAATAGATTTCTCAATTAGTACACCAGATCAATATAACGGTAGCAGCTAACAGTGTCACTTGCTTTATACTACAAATAACTGTATTCTGAATGAAATATGTTATGATTGCAATTAAACAATCAGGACTAATTTTACAGCATTCAATATTTTTTGTGGGCAAAATAAATAAATGTCTAACTGAAATTGGTTTAATTAAAACCAATCTATTGAAAACTAACTTGCACATCTTAAATGAGTTCCAATTTACATTGATTCAGCAGAACTAATGTCAGAAAGGACAAAAAGAGGTAACCAAAATATCAGGGTGCAGGGACCTAAATGCTTTTGACATCAAGGTTACCCACTGCATCAAGGAAGTCAAGTCGAATTTATTGTCACATGCACATGCATAATGAGTTTATAAGAATGTGAGAATAAAAATAGGATTAGTTTAAATGGGAATTTATGGCTGGTGTGGATTCAAAACGCCTATTACTGTGTAGTACTTCTCTATGATCATCCTTGCATTTCTTCCTCATTGACCATCAGCACAGGTGCATCTCAAGGCTGCATACTTAGCCCTTGCTCTCTCTTTACACCCATGATTGCGTGGGTCAGCACTATTCTAAATTCCTTGACAACCCTACTGTGGTCAGCCTAACCATGGTTAGTTATGAGTCAGTATACAGGAAAGAGACGAAACATCCTATTGAGTAATGCCACAACAAAATCAAGGAATTGGTCACTAAATTCAGAAAGGTGAAGTCAGGAGACCAAGTACCAGTTTTCAATGGTAGGTCAACCATGGAGGGAAAACTGACCAGCAGGTTCAATATTAGTCTCTTCCCAGTAACACATCAGGCTCTTAAACACTAACCTTAGCATCTATAAACTTGTACAGTCCGTGTCTTTGGTTGCATTATGGACTTCAATTTTTGCACTATTATGATCACCTAGCATTAGAGTTATTAATTTATCAAATATTGATTTATGTTTTTACCTGTGTATACTGCATTTACCGGTGTAAACCTGCAGAATTTTCATTATTCCATTATCTGAACGTATGACAATTAAATACTCACTCTCCCGCATGTCACCAAATATTCTAACAATCATCTACAGATGTACTGCAGAAAATATTCTGACTGGTTACATACTTTAAACACACAGGAACTTAAGAGGCTGTAGAAGAGTGGTGGACTCAGCCAGCTCCATCAAGGGTAATAGCCCTCTCCATCATCAAAAAGCATTAACATGAAGTAGTGCTTCAAGAAAGCAGCAACTATCATTAAGGAACCCTGCCCTCTGGGCCATCACGCTGCTATTATCAGAGAGGTGCTACAGAAGCCTGAAGTCCCATGCCGCCAAGATCAAGACCAGCAATGTTCCTACAACTATGAGGTTCATAAGCCAACCTGCACAACCCTAATCCTACCCAGACAATGGAATACTATGCATCACCTCTTGCACTAACATGGACTTGTGTTTTTCTAATTCTGTTTTGCACTAATATTTGTTTTTTGCAGCCCTCACCCTTTCTTGATGAATTTTATGCAAAATGTATAATTTGTGCCTTTGTGTGTTTGTGCCAGTGATGCTGTGACAAGCAAGATTTTCATTGTAATTGTACCTTACCGTAAACTGCGCAAATGACAACAAACTCAACTTGATTTGAATGTATTAATCATTCTTTTCTCATCGATCCGCTGCTGAAGGCTCACTAACTTATCCCATTTCATTATACATGATCAGATTAAAAAAATGTTCCATAGCTAGAACCTTATTATTACAGGAAATGTTCTCAAATACATTGCATAAACTCATCTTTTCACAATTTCATTTATCCTATGTGAAGTTTAAAGTCACCCACAATTTTATTTTTGTTGCTTGATTGATACTTTATTCCATGGTATAGCCAATGTGATGGATATATTTTATTTCCAATTATTTCTTTTTTTCAAAAAAAAAATTGGATACCCAGAAATATAAAGAGATTTTAAAATGAAGACAGTTGAAAGGTTGAAAGTTTAAGGAGAACATTCCTGAGCTTAAGATCGTGGTCGCTGGCAGTGTGAAGTGACTAACCTTCGATCTGATGCAAGGATGTAAATACGTAAATATTATAGGGCTTGACGAAGCCACAAATAGAAAAGGAATTTAAAAACAATGGTGATAATTTTAATATTGACATACTATTCAACCAGGCATCAATATGAGCCAGTAAGTTCACAGATGAAGGGTTAGTGAGAGGACATGGCAACAGCTTTGAATGAGCTCACATTAAAAAGTAAGATGCCAGCCAAGAGGTTTCAGCAAATGAGCTGAGCAAGAGGTTGTCACGTTATGTTTGTGAATGGTAGGAACAGGCAGACTTAGCAACAGCAGCTTAGACTTGTGATCTGAAATTAATCTGGGGGTCAAATACACCAGCAAGCTGCACACAGATAAAATTTGTGTTGAGGTTATATCTACAACTAGATTAAATGACATGAATAATTTATTTTTAAAAGCACGGCACATTGGCATAGCAGAAGAGTTGCACTAGAATCCCGGTTCAATCCTGACTGCATGGAGTTTGCAGGACAGTGCTAGTGCATGGGGAGATCGCTGGTTGTTGTGAACTCGGTGGGCTGAAAGGCCTGTTTCCGCACTGTATCTCTAAAGTCTAAAGAGTCTTCCGTTTCTGTAACACAAAGTGGCAATTTGGTGCAAGTATCAAGTGGCTTGATTGAGGAAAATGACGAAATTCTTAATTTGCAAAAGATAGATCAAAGTAAACTAAAATCTGGCCTTTACAATCTCCTGGATTTCTTTTAGGCTAAGAATTTTCCATTTTGACCGTCTAGCCACCCACTCCTTATCAATTGGGCAGTATAGATTGAAACAATAATATAAAATAGATCACGTTGGATAGGACTGGCTCGAAAAGCCAGCTGGAATTTCTGTTATTCACTGTACCTTGACATTTTTAACACTTCTAACAAAGAATTACTGACACCTTTTTCTTTAGTCTCTGGTTCTCCTTTTCTAGCTCCAGAAACTTAAAATTACAGCCATCTGTAGATTCCACAGCAATGCGAAGTTCCTCCACAGTTTTCAACAGAGCTTGGTTTTCTTTCTCCATCTTAAGTAAACGACTTGAGGTTAACTCATTCACTTCCTGACCCAGAGACTTGTGTGGACCTGCAAGTTTAAGGTAAATACCAGACTAAATGAATATCACAATCAGTATTTTTAAAATAAATTTCATAGTCTGATTTCTGATTAAGTAGTTTAACCAAATCAAGTTCAGTGAAACAGAAACTGGTTTAGTTAAATCAACTTATGGATTGATTCTTTATTGTCACATGGGATATGTCCAGTTTCTTTGTTTTGCATATCATACACAAGGTATGCGAAGAGTCGCCACGTATAGGGCACCAACAAAGTTACAAAGTAGTCCCCAATAGTCCCTCTTTGTTTTCGGTGACCCCCCCCCCCCCACCCGGGTCCCTCTTTGTTCTCGGTGGCCCCCCATGTCAGGTCCTTCTGTTCTCGCCCGCCCACCACACCAAGTCCCTCTTTGATCTTGCCAGCCCCTGCCATGCCGGGTCCTTTGTTCTCGGCAGTGTGTCCTCGACCGACCTTTGGCACCCACTGCCAGGTCCTTTCTTGGACATCTCTGCAACGCTCGCAGGGAGCTTCCGACTGCCCACCTTGCTCCTCAATGGCCCACCTCACTCCTCAATGGTTGCTCGCGAGTCCCTCCTTGCTCTCATGACGTGAGTACCGTCGCCGTCCGTGGCAGATGGGCTGGGAACGCTCCCAGGCTCCCAACTGAATAATATTCTAAGATAGAAGCAAAATGCTGGAGTAACTCAGCGGGACAGGCAGTATCTCTGGAGAGAAGGAATGGGTGATGTTTTGGGTCAAGACCCCTCTTCAGACAAAGGGTCCCGACCACGAAACATCACTCATTCCTTCTCTCCATTGCTGCCTGTCCCACTGAGATACTCCAGTATTTTGTGTCTATCTTCGATTTAAACCAGCATCGGCAGTTCCTTCTTGCACATAATGAATAATATTCTATCCATGAATAAGCATTTCTTGCTGTTGCAGAATAGTTATACGTATGTAGTGCATACGTATACTTATGTCATTTTGCTTCTCATTAATTAGAATTCTGCTTATATTTTTAGATGTTGACAATTGTGAAGTAATATACAATAAAACTAAGACATTTTTGCAACTGCATGAAAGCTATTATGAAAATAGCATGAAACAAGTCAACGAAATATTATCTAAAAACTATGAATGTAATAAGTTTAATGTAACTTTAACTACCCTCTGCAAATTCAGTGGTCTTGGATAATTGTTCTAGCTCCCAGCCTAAATGCAATGATTCGTCCATGCTTTGTTTCTGAGCCATTTCAAGAGACAAGTTTTCTTCCATTAATTCCTCAATGCGTTTCCTGTCTGTGTCATGTTCCTTTAATGACAAAAACACATCGGAAATGAAGGCTGAAAATGTATTAAATTTAAATAATATGAAACCCAAACTTACATTACTATAAATTTATGAAATATCCCTGAAGAGCACTCAGTCAATTTCACAAAACTTCATGTTTTGGACACTCCCCCACATCAATAGAGGAAAATGAAACTAAAAACCTACCATCTCCATATCATGCATTTTAGCCATTAGTTGCAGGTTTTCTTTCTCAAATTCGTGCAATTTGTCACAACGGACTTGGGCTCCCTCAAGCTGGTCTTCCAACATTATTTTTGTCTCCAACAAGATTTTGTTATCTTCTTTTAATTCCTAAAGTTTTAATTATGAGGAACAAGGGATTAACAAGAAATATTTCATATAAATGAAATAATAAATGCTTAAATTCTGTCACTGAACATACCTCAGTTCTTGCTTTATAAAATTCAACGTCATGAAGCCGATCTTTGTATCGGATAACTGCACTTTCAAGCTTATCAACTTTAAATGCTTTTTCACGTAATGAGTCAAGCTCATCACGATAAGTTCTAGCAGACCGAGCATCAGACTGAAGTTGTAGGTTCTGGCAAATAAATAGATAATTACACTTCACAGTACTGTGGAACAGGGCAGATATTTAAAATCAAAATCAATTTGGCTAGAAATATGTTTGCAAACAGAATTTTTGTATCTGATTTGCTATTTAGAATAGAATCAGATTTTGTTTATTTTGGTCTTCCTTTAGATTGCCGCACAGCAAAAGTTTAATATTTGGAAACAACTACAAGATTTACTGCCAAAGTCACATATTTACTTTGCTAATGTTATCCCACTTTTTAAGAAAGGCGGGAGAGTGAAAGCAGGGAATTATAAACCAGTTAACCTGATATCAGTGGTGGGGAAGATGCTGGAGTCAATTATAAAAGATGAAATCGTGGCACATTTGGATAGCAGTAACAGGATTGGTCCACGTCAGCATGGATTTACGAAGGGGAAATCATCCTTGACTAATCTTCTGGAATTATATGAGGATGTAACTAGGAAAATGGACAAGGGAGTGCCAGTGGGTGTAGTGTACCTGGACTTTCAGAAAGCATTTCATAAGGTCCCACATAGGAGATTAGTGGGCAAAATTAGGGCACATGGTATTGGGGGTAGAGAGCTGACATGGATAGAAAATTTGTTGGCAGACAGGAAACAAAGAGTAGAGATTAACGGGTCCCTTGCAGAATGGCAGGCAGTGACTAGTGGGTACTGCAAGGCTCGGTGCTGGGACCGCAGCTATTTACAATATACATCAATGATTTTGATGAAGGGATTCAAAGTAACATTAGCTAATTTGCAGATGACACAAAGCTGGGTGGCAGTGTGAATTGTGAGGAGGATGCTATGAGAATGCAGGGTGACTTGGACAGGTTGGGTGAGTGGGCAGATGCATGGCAGATGCAGTTTAATGTGAAAACATGTGAGGTTATCCACTTTGGTAGCAAAAACAGGAAGGCAGATTACTATCTAAATGGTGTTAATTTGGGGAAAGGGGAAGTACAACAGGATCTGGGAGTCCTTGTTCATCAGTCAATGAAAGTAAGCATGCAGGTACAGCAGGCAGTGAAGAAAGCGAATGGCCTTTATAACAATATGAGCAAAGAGGTCCTTCTGCAGTTGTATAAGGCCTTAGTGAAACCACACCTGAAGTATTGTGTGCAGTTTTTGTCCCCTAATTTGAGGAAGGGCAATCTTGCTATTGAGGGAGTGCAGCGTAGGTTACAAGGTTAATTCCCGGGATGGCGGGACTGCCATATGCTGAGAGAATGGTGCGGCTGGGTTTGTACACTCTGGAGTTTAGAAGGATGAGAGGAGATCTTATTGAAACATATAAGATTACTAAGGGTTTGGACATGCTAGAGGCAGGAAACATGTTCCAGATGTTGGGGGACAACCAAGGGCCACAGTTTAAGAATAAGGGGTAAGCCATTTAGAACGAAGACGGGGAAACACCTTTTCTCACAGAGAGTTGCAGGGCTGCCAACTCTCACGCTTTGAGCTTGAGAATCACGCATTTGAAGAAACCCTCACACTGAACAGAAATTTCTCACGCTCTGGTGAGAAATTCTGTGATTAACGAAAATTTCAAAACTCAGATAAACTGCATGATACGCGGGTGTTGGAGAGCCGGGGACTGAGGGAGCGATGGAAGCAGATGTAGCGGCGGGAACAGATGCAGACGGAAAGCCGGGGCTGCCGAGTTTTTACGGGGCTGGCGAGTGTTTGCTGGGAACAGATGCCGCGAATGGGCTGGTAAGTCGCTCACTGCAGCTCTGGCCATGGAGCAGCCTCAGTGCAAGTCCCGGGCCGATCGGAGTGCATCAGAAGCGTTGCGCCGCTGCCGCGAGAGTCTCTGTTCCGATGGTACAGAGACTCTCAAAGCGAGGTGGAGAGAGAGGGGAAGGAGACAGGGGGGAGAGAGAGAGGGGAGTGAATGGGGAGAGAGAAGAGTGAGAAGGGGGGGGGGGGCGAGAGAGTGAGGTGGGAGAGGGAGGGAAGAGGGAGGGGTGAGGGAAGAAAGAGGGAAGAGAGAGAGAGGGTGGAGAGGGTAGGAGAGGGGGGAAAGAGAGGAAAGAGAAAAATGGGGGAACGAGAGGGAGATAGGAGGGGCAAAGAGAAATAGGAGACAGAGCAAAAAGAGAGAGGGGAGAGAGAGCAAAGGGGAGAGTGAAGTGGGAGGGAGAAATGCGGGAGAGGGAGGGGGAGAGAGAGGATGAGAGCGAGGGAGGGGTAAGAGAGAGGTGAGATAGAGAAAGAGAGGAGAGAGAGAGAGGGAGGGAGGGAGGGAGGGGGGAGAGAGAGTTAGGGGAAAGAGAGTTAGGGGAAAGAGAGAGAGAGGGAGAGAGAAGAAGAGAGGGGAAGGGGAGAGAGAGGAGAGAGGGGACAAGAGAGAGGGGGAGAGTGAGGTGGGAGAGAGAGAGGGGGAAGAGAGAGGGGGGAGAGAGGAGAGGGGGAGAGAGAGGGGAGAGAGAGGGGAGGGGGAGATAGAGCGATAGAGACAGGGCTGCCAATTCCCATGCACTGAGCGTGGGAATCACGCATTTCGCCAAATTCTCACGCTGATCACAAATTTCTCACACTCTGTCGTGAGAAATTCTGTGATCAACGAAAATTTCAAAACTCATATCAACTGCATGGGCCATGGGAGTTGGAAGCAGAAGCAGCGACGGGGACAGATGCAGACAGGGAGCGGGGCTAACGAGTGTTTGCCGGGCTGGCGAGTCGCTCACTGCAGCTCCGGCCACGGAGCAGCCTCAGTGCAAGGCGTCGGAAGCGTTGCGCCGCTGCCATGAGAGTCTCTGTGCCAAATACGCCAGGGTGATCGGCATGGATCAGGCTGCGGCTCGGTGCATCCTGGAGGACAACCAGTGGCTGCTGGAAGTAAGTACCAAGCACTGGGTAGAAACGGTGGAAGATAGTGCACTTCAAATGGGGGTGGTTGGAGAAAGCATCCTGCTTGCCTGCTAGATTTTCACTTACTGTAACTGCAGGAAAAATGTTCCCAATGTTGGGGGAGTTCAGAACCAGGGTTCACAGTTTAAGAATAAAGGGGGGGGGGGGGGGGGCAGGACTGAGATGAGGACAAACTTTCTTCACACAAAGAGTTGTGAATCTGTGGAATTCTCTGCCAACTGGATGTTTTCAAGAGAGTTATCTTTAGCTTACGAAATCAAGGGATATGGGGAAAAAACAGGAAAGAGGTACTGATTCTAGATGAATAGCCATGATCATATTGAATAGCAGTGCTGGCTCGAATGGCCGATGGCCTATTCCCGCACCTATTTTCTACGTTTCTATGCTTGAGTATATGGTAATAAAACTCGATCACTTGATTTTGAAGCATTCATGCATGGTGGAGGTATAATGTGGTCATAGAGTGATACAGTGTGAAAACAGGCCCTTCAGCGCAACTTGTCCACGTCCCAGCTACGCTACCTGCTTTTGGTCCATACCTCCAAACCTGTCATTCCATGTATCAGTCTAACTGTTTCTTAAATGTTGGGATGGTCCCTGCCACAACTACCTCCTCTGGCAGCTTGTTCCAAACACCCACCACCCTTTGTGTGGATAAAGTTACCCCTTAAATAGTTACCTCTTAAAAATACTTCATACAAAGAACATTGAAATCCTACTTCTACAATGCACTAAAACATGAGTTTAATACATCAAATTTCAAAAAGTTCCTACCCTAGGAGGGACACACACCCTTCTTCCACACCCTCTCCCCACTCGGTTGCTCCACGCCCTCACCGGGTACCCCCAAGGCCAGTGATCAGTGATCGCTCAGCCTCTCCACTTTCAAAAACGCTCCGCGGCCCCTGGTTCAGATGGAGAACACTGCCAGATGTGAGCGGGGAACTGAGGCCAGTTGTCCACGATGTTTGGATCCCAATGCTCAGCGCTTCATGTTTCGGAGTTGGCTAATGTTATTGATTTGTAATTAGCCTGATGACTTCAGGACAGTTTGTTACGAAAATGAAATAAATGGTATCAGAATACTTATACAGCTGAGCGAGTATAATTTTATGGATGGGAATTGTGTTCAACCAATTGATGACTTCTTTGACAAGGTGACTAACAAGGAAGCCAATGAATGTCGCTAATTTTGTTATCCATAATTTGGTCTGTGAAGTGCCCCATAAAGGATTACTGCATTAGCTAAGCACCTGTGGACTTGAACGTAATAGGTTAAGTCCAGGGGGTCAGATATGGGGCTTTATGTGTGGGCCAGATATATTGTCAGTACAAAGGGGCAAGGAGCAAGGCCAAGTGTGCATCCACAGTCAAGGTCTGGAATAGTACTAGGTGTGCAGTCAAAGCTGGGATCAGGGGTGTGTTCAGCACTGGGAACCTAAGCAGGTAAGCAGCTATAATCAGGGTAGAATAGGGGCCCAGGTGTAGGGCCGGACTCAGGGACAGGAATGAGAGAAGGTATGCAACTGGAGTCAGGGCCAGGAGTAGTACCAGGTGTGCAGGGAGACCCAGGTTGGCCAACATGGGCCAAGTGTTTGATTATAATCTGATTTCCATACATGAATACACTAAGATCATTCATGTACTGCACGTATGGATCAGAGGCTGGGCTCTACTATGGAATGTAATTAGGAATGTAATTTACTCTAACCTTATTCACAGCTAATCCAATTTAAAGCACATATATTGTATTCAAGTGTAAGTTAAAAGACCCACCACTGTATGCACCATATTACACAATTTCAAGCTGAAAAATGCAAAAGTTCCGTACCAATGGGAGGGGGGACACCCTCCTCCCACAACCCTCCCCCCGTCGCTACGCTCCCTCGGGCTTGGTCCCAACTCTCACCCAATGTTGGCAGCCCTGGAGTTGTGAGTCTGTGGAATTCTCTGCCTCAGAGGGCTGTGGACGCCGGTTCTCTGGATACTTTCAAGAGAGAGCTAGATAGGGCTCTTAAAGATAGCGGAGTCAGGGGATATGAGGAGAAGGCAGGAATGAGGTAGATTGGGGATGATCAGCCATGATTACATTGAATGGCGGTGCTGACTCGAAGGGCCAAATGCCCTACTCCTGCACCTGTTGTCCATTATAATAAGAGTATTTGTTTTTATTGATGCTTGGCAGTTCATCTTACATTTAAACTAAATATTATACTCGCCTCTTGCTGTAGTCTTTTTAGTTCGACTTCCATCTGCTCAATTTCTTGCTTACTGTCCAACAATTGCTCTGTTTTCTCTTCCCTTGAAATAATTGGAACAATCAGAATTTCAAGGGAAAACCAAATATGTAACTAATACTATATGTATTAATACACATCCAACAAATTCCTAAACTACATAAATGAGCAATGTGCAAATAAAAAGTTAACCTTTAGAATTATTATCAATTTTGTCGGAATGTGGTGTAAAGTTTTTTTAAATACCATCTCTTGAGTTTTTTATATATCTTTCTTTCTGTTCATAAGAAACACTACTGGCAAAACAGAATGTACAGGTTTCTGAACACATGGAAGCAGTAGTAGATAACTCATGGTGTTTCAATTTGCTCAAAATGGATCTGCTGGCTATTATAACAAATGGTTTTCAAAATCAACTTGTGCCTCAATGTTTGCCTTCAACACCTTCGGAGCTTTATCAACGATATATAATTGTCCAACGTATGTCCAGCCCAAGAACAATTAGAGCATGCTACATTTTCTTGTTGTGTGAAAGTGCCAAAACATAGCCATTCTGATCCTAATGCTGTATGCAAGTAAGGTTGTGGTTTGAAACCATAAAAAGAAAATGTTTACTGGCTTGGCCAACTCCAAAATTCTGCACTTCTCATTTTTGCTAATTTGGTCTAGCCTGAAAGCTAATAGCTTTTCCGGATCTTACGTCCCCTTGGCCAGGCCTAAGATTAGCTCCATTCTTTTCTGGCCTCCCGAATGGATAGTCCTTATGCATTGACCTAAGAAGCTGTAGGCTAATGGCTCTATTACCAGGTGTTGAAATCTTGGAATTCGAGATCTGCACAGCTTTATTTCAAATATCCTTGCTTTTCCTCATACCGCAGGGTCAGACTTGGAATGAATAATTAACACTCTCTCATCCTAGCTGGGTTTAGTTTTATTTTCTTAAGCTCATGTTTCTACATGAGCTCCATGATCCTGCCTCCACATCAGCATCATCTTTTTGTTACCACGTTTCTGTTTCCAAACCATGAAGAGCATAAAATTGCACGATGTCTCTCACGTAGGTAAATTCACAAAAACACGCCCCCACAACTTTATTTACTTAATATTTTGTTCCTGTGCACACTAATTGATTGGTACCTATTTTAGTATTATTTTTTTGAATTACTGGTTAAAGGTGTGACTGTGGGTCAATTAAATAATATACCAGTGCTGCTTCTTTACATATACATTCATTCTGTACATCGTTTTTTAAAATGATTTACGTTACCACAATTTTTTAATGCTTCCGTTTACTATTGGTGCTTCTTAAGGCAAGAATTAACGATTACAGGATGCATTATTGGAATGGTTAGATATCATGGTACTTTGTTGATTCATTGCTCTCATAATGCATTAACAGAGTGAATTTTATCAATTAGTTGGTGCTTCTCTTCTATTAATTCATCAATACCTGCTTTTGATGAAATAGAAAGACAATGCCAACAGAAGAGGATACAAGCTAACAGGCGGTTTTATTTTTGCGCTACCTTAATAACCTGATGTATTATTCCAATACCCATTAAGAATGTGCTGTGAGTTAAGAAGCGCTGAAGAAAGCATTACAGCAAGTAAATTATCAGCAAAAAATTGTTGACTAGTCTATATGTTCCCCCATTTCTAAGATGCTGTCCAGAGTTGAGGGGCAGACCTAAAATCCAATGGTTTTGGGTAAATCAGCTCTAGTGCTATCCTGCGAAAAACAAGACGAGTGCTTGTGAAAAGCAAAATATTCTTACAACAAAGTAATCTCAAATGCATTTGCTAATTATTTTTCATAGTAATGACTATTCCATTTTACATCTGTTAAGGGAAGCAATTTGGCTTATCTACACAACGATTTGGGGAACTAATTATTGTATTCTGCATGTAGTTATCCTTATTGATCATCCTCATTCCCCACTGACTATTCAATAACATTTCTGGAAATGGTTTGATTTTCAACATATCTAATCTCTAGTGCCCTTGATCCTCAAATCCAATCCACGCACTTACATCTCTTGCCTGATCCTTCTGAGTTTTGCTTTTGTGTCTGCCAGTTCAACTGACAGATGTTGTCGACTCTCAGTTCGCTGCATACCTGGTGAACCTGTAGGTGACTGAGCTATTCCATGAGTTGGAGGTATGCTGCAGTCACGCTCCTGTGCAAGTTGCAAAATTAACTGGAAATAAATAATAAATTCGATTTTATATACATGTATATTTTCCATATATCACCAAAATTGAATGTTTATTTAACTTAACTGGAATCAAACCAACAAAAATGATTTAAATGTTACCAGGACTTGCAACAAATATTTAAAAATCAGTGCTTTCTCTACTTCTTCATGAGCTACTTCCAGAATCACGGTTTTTAAACTTAATTTTGAAATTATCACAAGCAAATTTCTTAAGAGTACATGATAATTAATCCAAGCTGGCTGTTGTTCATTGAGCCTTTCAATGCACCAGCTGGAAATCCACATCATAATGAACTTATTGGTCAAAGCTGCCAAGTAAGGAAAGATAAATTTGTGTGGAAAGTGGACTAGCATTAGCACTCAACTAATTCCTTGTCATTAATTTCAATGTTCGATCACCAAACCCTTTTTAACTGATTTTAGACCAGGAAAAGCACTTGTGTGGCCTGTGACTATTGCTTGATTCCCAGAGATAATCCACTTTGTAACTTTCGATGCCGTCCAATCCATAGCAATTCTACATCCTTGAATGGGGAATAGTAGGTGGGAATGTCAGCATTCCTGCATTGAACAGGTAATGTATGCTCCACGTAAATTATCTCAGATGTACTCAGACCTGCCTGCGTATAGTCCTTAAACTTTTTAAGTTCCATAATCATATGTCTTTTCAACGAATTACACAATCAGACAATAGTTAAGGGAGGTTGAAATAAAGTCAGAAGTATAGACAATAGACAAAATGCAAAATCAAAAATGAAATAGTCTCACCCAAACAAAAACCCAATGTACCTTTCAGAAACTAATAGTAAAATGTCTCCTGCCTCATCATTGTGTCTTTGATACATCACATAAATAGTTATTTTGCAACATTCACCCAAAGTTTAAATAATCAATAGTGCAAGGGAATTCCTTGCCTAACTATTAAAAATGAAGAATACATTGATCGAATAAACCTAGTTTGTATGTGTTCAAACAGACTGCCATAACACCTGGACAATTAATCAGAAAAATACATCATGAAGCTTTGTGATTCAAATCTACAATTGGTTGAAAGCACACCAAAACCTACTATGTATCCGACTGTTTCAAATTATATCTTTTTTTAAATTTAAAATCTTTTTTTTTAAAATGAGGTAAATACATCAGTGTACATCACATATATATTGTTACAATCATTGTACCCCATAATTTTATGGCTTTTAAGAAAAAAGAATAGAAAGAGAGTAAAGTAGGTGAAAAGAGTTGTGAAAGTGAAAGAGCGTGCCAAAGGGGGAAAAAAAACCCTTGGTCAAAGAATTAGAGAAAGGGGATTAAGAGATAGACCATAGAAACGAAAAAGAAGAGAGAAAAAAAGCGGGAAAAAAAGCCAGTTACTATATTATATATATCACGCAAAAGGAATCTACCAACACGATAGTTTTTCATCCCCCCTACCACAACCCGAGGTTATCTTGCACCCTATCTTTGTAGCAATTCTATAAATGCAGACCACGTCTGATAGAAACAATCTGATTTTCCTGTCAGGCGGAGTCTCATATCTTCCAGATGTAGTGTTTCAAACATAGTTGAAATCCACATCTTTAATGTTGGTACAGGAGCATTTTCCCAGAATTTTAAGATGAGCTTTTTTCCTATTATTAAGCCGTAATCAAATAGATTCTTTTGATACTCATTTAATTCCGAACTACCTTCTGCCATTCGAAAAATAATCCATTCTGGCTTTGGTGTCATTTTTATTTTAAACAATTTTGTGAAAATTTCAAATATTTCAATCCAAAACCTTTGAATTTTTGTACAAAAGATGAATGAGTGCGCTATAGTAGCTTCTTGAAACTGGCATTTATCACAAATTGGTGAATAATTTATTTAATTTAGTTTTTGAGTAGTATAATCTGTGTAAAATTTTAAATTGTATTAAAGTGTGTCTTACGTTTATTGAGCATTTATGCACATTTAATAAGTTCTCTTTCCATCTTTCATTGGAAATGTTTATGCTTAATTTGTTTTCCCACTCACCTCTGATACCTTCCATTGTTGGTATTACTGCATTTAGTATATTATATATATATGAAATTACATTTGCTGATTCCGCCTTTGTATTCATTGCTTCATCTAGTAAGTCTGATGGCATTTTGTAAAATTCTTGTGTGTGTTTTTTCAGATAATCACATATTTGGAAATATTTAAAATACTGATTGTTACCCAGATTGTATTTTAGTTGTAATTGTTTAAATGATAGTAGTTTTCCCGTTTCATACAAATCTCCCAAAGTTTTAATTTCTGCTCTTTCCCATTGTATAAATGCTTTATCTATAATTTAGGGTTTAAACAGAGGGTTTTTAGCAATAGGAGATAGGAGAGATAAGTTTCATAATTTTAAGTTGTATTTTATTTGTTTCCAAATTCTGATTATACTATGTATAATTGGATTTTTGTTGTAATTTGTATTATTCACCGTCATTGGGGAGAGAAGGATCGCACCAATATTAAAAGGGGAGCAATCCTCTTTCTCCGTAACAATCCACTCCGGTTGTTGAGGAGAGTTATCCAACAATTGAATCATATTTCTAATATTTACCGACCAATAATAATACATGAAATTAGGGAGTGCTAATCCCCTACTATTTTTGGGTTTATTCAGGTGTGGTCTTTGTATTCTATGGGATTTATAATCCCAAATAAAATTTATAATATCTAAGTCCAATTTTTTAAACAGTTTTGTTTTAACACCTAGTAAATACCACACCATAAATAAATAAGTAAATAAACACAGACTGATAAATAAATTGAATGTAATTAATAATACTGTCAAATAAATACAAAAAGTTATGGGGAAATAACTGAGAAATTGAAAATGTCTTGTGAACTTAAAATAATGCTTACTTTGGCGCATTTAGTCAGATTAATTACAATGTTTTAGAATTATGATCCTTTTTGTACCTCACATTTTTCGTCTCTTTCATCCACAAGCCTTTTCAGAAGAACTGCAAATTTTCTGAAGGAGGAATTAAGATCCTCCCGGGAGATGTCAGCTAAATCCATCCATTGCATGTCAAAGACATTCTCTTGATTATGAGTCACCTTCGCAAGAGAAAATACGGAATATGATTTTCACAATGATCCAATTGCATACAGGAGCATTTTATGAATAGCAAACAAAAGCACCCTGAGCACAGATATAAGTCAACTTCTCCCAACAATTTTCTGTCGTATATTCTGTGAAACCATATGCAAATAAAATTTTAGAAAACAGACTGAAAATTTGTTTTCAGCATTGTTCTCCCAATGTTTTGATGTTGCATTCTACACTAGAATACAACAAAAACCGATTACATTAATTTGCCGTTTACCCACAATTAATGCATTAACGAGGGAATGTATTGAGAAATCCAAAGAATATACACACTTAGGCTCTCAACTACCAGTTCTCAACCATTAGCTGCTATGTCTTTACGTCCCTGCCATGAATCCAAAATTACCAGAAAAGAGCACTGAAAACACAAATGCAGCATGTCACACTAGCATTAAAAAAAGCATGGAAATGAGTTTCAAACTTAGATGCGGTAAAACCCAAGATACGTTATTCAAGAGTAATCTGATAATAACACATTTGTTTTACATCCACTCACTATAAGTATTCTAAATTAGTGAACAAACTTGTTGATGATTTAGACTGGAGCACATTGAAGTCAAAATACTCAAATTTGCCAGTTAGGGAAGACAGTATAGCAACTACAATGATTGATACAATCATTCTGCATTCTTCCCTTGTTATCTAACTGCAAAATGTTCAGGTCTCCTAAACTTGCGGACCGACAAACACGTTATAGTTTCCCAGATTTCAATTAAAATATTATGTACAGTATTTCTGGAACATACCTCTTGAATATGAATTGCGACAGCAGCTTTTGTATCAAAATCAAGATTTTTGATCCTCTCAATAAATTCTTCTTTTCTTTCACACTGGAATAAATAAAATTACTGTGACCATTAAATCCATTATCGAGGCAAGTAGTATCTGACACAAAATGGAGAAATTTATTTTTCTGCAATTTTGAGGAAACAGAAATTATGATACAGATGATGATAGTGACCTATTTAACAGATTGAAAAGAAAACACCCAGAGTTCCAAGAAACTGAATTAATTCAGGCAAGGTTTATTTTTATGGCGTGAAGGAACAATTTCAACTCCACAGGACCATTCCGTTCTCATTCTGACACTTGTCATCGCCTCCCATGTTTATTCACTGGCAGCAGTCATTAAGCATTCAGCTAGATCATTCAGTGACAGTGTTATCAAGGCATTTTTGGTGAAAGGCATTTGAGATTACACCTGGAATTAGCTCTGCACCCTTTTTACGCTAAGTGATTAATTCGTAGTGCTTGTCATCATTAATTGAAAGGGTGTCATAGGTGCTAATCAGGAAGGTGATTCCTTTGCCATGTTGGCTTTGATCATGGCCGTCCGAAGGGGGGGGTGCGTTGGGTGCGACCGCACCCCCCCCTTTTTCCCCCAGAGTAAGAAAAAATCCTGAGAGAGAAAAAAGGGGAAAAAATCGGAGCGCAATCAGCGTTTCCACTTTAATGGAAATCGCCTGAAATTCTGGTTCCGGCCCGCTGCATGATTTGGGAGAAAAAAATGCGATCATCCATGCCTGCATAGTTGCGGATGTCATCTCTCCGCGCGTGCGCAGTGGGCCCGGGTGGGAGCAGACTGCCATTTGCATTCCATACATTCAGCTCAATGCCACGTGTCTACCCCAGGTAAGTAGTAGAATATTGCGTTGCAGGAGGGGGAGTCTGTTTTTTATCCTCGGTGGCAAACTACCCGTGAGGGGGTCTAATCCGGCCCGCGGGATGATTTAGAAACAAAAGGGAGTGCCCATTTCTCCGAGCCCAGGCCATCTTCCGCCCCCCGCCCCAGACCCCCCCCCGGCGGGCCCTCGCATCTCCCCCCCACCGCCGCGGGCCATCTAACGCTGCGCGAGAGGGAGGAAGGTGAAAGAGGGGGGTATGTGAGAGGGGGAGGGAGGGGAGGGAGAGGGGGAAAGAGAGAGGGGAATGAGGGGAGAGAGAGATGGGGATGGAGAGAGGTGGAGGGGAGAGGGAAAGGGGGATTATCTTTAGCGAGATTGCAAAATTATGGTAGGTTTTAGAGCTATTATATTTTCTCCTCCATATGAATAATATTAAACAATATCAAATATCAAACAATTGAAACTGCTTTCTTGATAACAATACTGAAAAACATGAATTCCATAGTTTGACATAAATATACATCTTAATGGGATCATTATATACAGGTGTAACATTTCCATTTCAAGATCGGGGGGGGGGGGGGGGGGGGGGAGAGGGCAAATATGCATCAAGCCGATAGCCTAATAGTTAAAGAGTTAAAAGATAGCCTAATCGATAAAGAGCTGAGAAGAGGAATCAGAGCTGCCAAGGAAAGGTACGCTGAGAAGTTGAGGAGCAAGTTCTCAGCTAGTGACTCTTCTTCGGTTTGGAAGGGCATGCAAGAAATCATCAGCTATAAGAGGAAAGCCCCCCGCTCTTTGGACAATCGTCAGCTAACAAACGACCTGAATGAGTTTTACTGCAGGTTTGAAAATCAGAAACGTAACCCTGGTACCCCCTCCCCAACAAACACAGCCAGACCCCAGTCTGCAAAGAATGGACCCTGCACCCTCTCCTTCCCATTCACCATTTCACACCTACTTAAGGCTAGACTCCAGTATGAAAAGAGTGGACCCTTTCCCATCCCACCCCACACCCACTCACAGCCTGACCTCAGTCTGCAAAGACTGGGTCCTTCTACACCCACCCACTCCAATCACCACTTAATACCCAATTACTCATTTTTAACCAGTCTCTGCAAACATGTACTCTCTCTGCCTGCTTCAAAGTCTCCACTATTGTCCCTGTACCCAAAAAGGCAAGGATTACGGGTTTAAATGTAGTCATGAAGACCCTTGAAAGGCTTGTGCTGGCCAAGCTGAAAAATATCACAATCCCCCTGGACCCTCTGCATTTTGCATATTGGGCCAATAGATCTGTGGATGACGCAGTCAATCTGGGCCTGCACTTCATCCTCCAGCACCTAGACCGCCAGGGGACCTATGCGAGGATTTTGTTTGTTGATTTTAGCTCTGCATTCAACACCATTGTGCCAGAGCTACTACGCTCCAAACTTTCTGAGTTGACTGTGCCTGAACCCCTCTGTCGGTGAATCACCAGTTTTCTGACAGACAGAAAGCAGCATGTGAGGCTGGGAAAGCATATCTCAAACCCGCAAATGCTCAGCATAGGAGCACCGCAAGATGCGTACTCTCTCCTCTACTCTCGCCACACCAATGACTGCACCTCCACAGACACCTCTGTCAAGCTTCTCAAGTTTGCGGATGACACAACCCTGATTGGACTGATCCAGGATGGGGATCTCTGTACTGTTTTCAGTTTGACATCTTTCCTATAACATGGTGTCCAGAACTGAACACAATATTCTAAATGCGATCTCACCAATGTCTTATACAACTGCAACATGACCTCCCAACTTCTATACTCAATATTCTGACTGATGAAGGCCAAAGTGCCAAAATACTTTTTGACCACCTGATGCACGTGCGACTCGACCTTCAAGGAACCATGCAACCACCAACCATTCTTCTGCCCACCTGGCTAATTGATCCAGATCCTGCTGCAATCTTTCACAACCACCTTCACTATCTGCAAAACCGCTCACTTTTGTATCATCAGCAAACTTGCTAATCTTGCCCTGTTCTGTGACGTTTCAGAGTGCTGGAGTAACTCAGCGGGTCAGCCTGAGTATAGAAGTTGGGAGGTCATGTTGCAGTTGAATAAGAAGTTGGTGAGGCCACATTCAGAGTATTGTATTCAGTTCTGGGCAACATGTTATAGGAAAGATGTCATCAAACTGGAAAGGGTACAGTGAAGATTTACGAGGATGTTGCCAGGACTAGAGGGCCAGAGCTATAGGGAGAGGTTGAGTACGCTGGGACTCAATTTCATGGAGCACAGGAGGATGAGGGATGATCTAATAGAGGTGTATAAAATCATGATTTGAATAGATATGGTTGTGTATTTTGCCCAGAGTAGGTGAATCGAGGAGCAGAGGACATAAGTTGAAGGTGAAGGGGAAAAGATTTAATAGGAATCTGAGGGGTATATTTTTCACACAAAGGGTGGTAGGTGTATGGAACAAGCTGCCAGTGTAGGTAGTTGAGGCAGGGATTATCGCAATTTAAGAAACAGTTAGACAGGCACATGGATAGGACAGGTTTGGAGGGTTATGGATCAAACATGGGCAGGTGGGACTAGTGTAGATGGGACATGCTGGGCCGAAAGGCCTGTTTCCACACTGTATCAGTCTATGACTATCTATCTTCCCCTCTCAAACCCATTCTCCTGCCTTCTCCCCTTTACCTCTGACACCCGTATCAATCAAGAATCTATCAATCTCCTCCTGAAAAATGTCCATTGACTTGGCCTCCACAGCTGTCTGTGGCAATGAGTTCCACAGTTCACCACCCTCTGACTTAAGAAATTCCTGCTCATCTCCTTCCTAAAGGAATGTCTTTTAATTCTGAGACTGTGGCCACTGGTCCTAGACTCTCCCAATAGTGGAAACAGCCTCTCCACATCCACTCCATCCAGGTTTGGACAGATGGCAACAGCTTCATACTGTGTCCCAAAGCTTGTGTCCTGTCCTGCATCACCCAAGGCAGCAGAGACGTTATAGGAGAGGGCAAGCACCTTAACAAAGTAGCTCACGATGGTTTGGGTAACATTCAGGAATGTCTACGCATGTCACATCATGAATATTACTGAAGAAGGGTCTTGACCCGAAATATAATCTATACCTTTTCTCCGGAGATGGTGCCTGACCCACTGAGTTACACCAGCACTCTGTGACATGTCACCTATCCATGTTATCCACAGATGCTGCCTGACCCACTGAGTTACTCCAGCACTTTGTGTCTATTTTCCCTTCACCCATCTGCCCAAGCCCACCCTCCGCCCTCCTTTCTTATGTTCCTTTCCACCCATAAACCTCTCTCTGCCTTTACATTTCACTCGTCTTTCAAATCTGCTCTACTTATCTACCTGCATTCTTCTTCTTAACTTTTTAGTCATAGAATGATGCAGTGTTGAAACAGGCTCTTCAGCCCAACTTGCCCACACCGACCAACATGTCCCATCTACATTAGTCCCACTCACACGCGTTTGGCCCATATCCATCTAAACCTGTCCTATCCATGTACGTGTCCAAATGTTTCTTAAACATTAGGATAGTCCCAGCCTTAACTACCTCCTCTGGCAGCTTGTTCCATACACCCACCACCCTTTGTGTGAAAAGGTTACCTCAGATTCCTGTTAATTTCTGAAATATTGGTCATAAATTTGGTGCAAAAATGCTCCAAAATAAGGCTCAGAATGCATCAGAGAGCATCTAAAACCCCTGAGGTTCCAGGGCCCTTAAACATGCCCTGGACCCCGGCATCAAGGGACTTCACGCTTTGCGCTCATGATGTGCACAGCATGCACATTATTTCACATTAAAATGTTTGTAATCCTGTCATCACCACCCCCCTTTTTGAACAGCTTCATACGGGCCTGTTGATGTTATGAGATTTCATGAAGTCTGGAATGAATGTAGAAAAATCACACAGCCACTCCCTATTGTCTGTATACCACTTTGCTGCAATGTCTAGTGGATCTGACTGATCTAAAAATAATGGTAGAAGTTTCCAACACATTAGCTTGCAAGGTATAACGCTTTTAAAGTATGATCACACCTGGTTGTTACACAGTCTGGCCTGTGGTAAAGCTCACCCAGTTTAGATACCAGAGCTTAGATGGTTGAGAGCAAGAGTCAATGGCCTGGGAACAACTTCATATGGTATCAAGGTCAGCTAGTTTTATCCTTTTAGTTTCAAATTATTGGTTATGATGTAACAATGTATCTGGCTAGGCAATTTTAGTGAGTCAATCATATTGCTACACTTCTAGAAGAACATACGCAGCAAATTGAAATGGTTGGCAGATTTTTGTCTCTTAAAGATCATTAATGTTTTGAACAACAATCTTTTAGTTTTGTGGTGGTCATCACCAAGGCTCCATGCCATTCTTGCTCAAGGCTGTTGAATTTGAAAAATGTGTGCCAGTGCATAAGCAGGTTAAAGAGAGATAATTATTTTTAAAGATGGTATTCAAAATTCTGGGAAGAGATCTATTGGGGAATACATGGAAAAAATGTTTTATGGAGAAACTAGATAACCCGCTGTCCTTGTGGTGGAAAAATAATTTGCAGCAGTTAGGACTGGCAAAATTGCTTTGAGGGAGCCAGTATTGATTCCATGGGTCAAATGTCCACATCGATCTCCAAATAATTCTGCAGTTCAATGGTAATTCCTCAACCTAGAATACAATGAGTACCCTTGTTACTCTTAGTGGTTAATCAACATGGAGAAGCACACATGCATCAACTTGAGAAGTAATGATAGTGCTAAAGAGTAGATTTATGTGCCTGTTTAACGATGCCATGAGATTTCATGAATTTTGGAGTCAATGTTGAGGACTCCCATGTATGTGTCCTCACAGTCATATACCTTGGATGCATCTGTCATGTTGATGGAATAGGAAAACCTATTGATTATGGCAAAAGCCTCAGTTATATCTCTAGGGTATACTTCTAGGAGTGTGACTGCAGCTTGAATAATCAATAAGATATGTTGCCATCTTTAGAGACGTATACAAACATGCATTTGAATCAAGAGCAGGAATAGGCCATTTGTTTCCTGAAATCTGCTGCACTACCTACTAAGATGATGGATGATTTATCTCCAACAAAATATTCTGTCGTTTGTTCGCTAGTAACTCCCAGTCCTGCAATGTCACTAGTAAGGAGGAGAGATACTCATGTACATGTGAAAATCACGACCTGTACGTTCTCCTCTTTGTCATTCACCATCCTGATTTTCTGCTCCTCCAACACTGGAACATCCACTCGAGCATTATTATGGATGTACCTTCTCATGAAGGACTGCAAAATGTTAAGGAGACAGTATGTCATGCTGTTCTCCAGGGCTTTGGAAATGACCTTGCCATCTGTCATGTTGATGGAATAGGAAAACCTATTGATTATGAAAAAAATGTATGAAGAGGGAAACAGGACAATTACATTCATGACAGAAGTATGTTCTGAATGGATCTGCAAAGGTTGCATCCAGTTAAATCATGTATTGAGTGTGTGTTAAGCAATGTCCATAATAAAAGGATCAAATGCTTTTCATACTAACTTGGCTTCTATCATATAATTTTAAAATCTAACAATCAGAACTATCCACAAGCCTTAATGAAGTAAAAAGGTCAAAAGGCAGCGATGTTAAAGTTGAGAGATAACCAAGAGCACTTTATGAAATTGTTATGGAGGCTTTTAGTGACAAGTGATAAAAGCAGAAAGGAGGATTTGGGAGAATTGGGCTGAGATGACTGAACTCAGTGTCATCAAATTTGAAGAGGATACAAAGAGCAAGTTGACTACAATACAAATTGGTGGAGTAACTCAGTGGGTCAGACAGCATCTGTGGAAGGAATGAAAGGGTAATGTTTTTGGTCTGGACCCTTCTTTAGTCTGAGGAAGGGTTCCAACGCCAGACACCACCTATTCATTCCTTCCACAGATGCTGCCTGGCCTGTTGATTTATTCTTGCACTTTGTGTTTTAGGTCATAAGGTCACAAACAATAGGTGCAGAATTAGGCCATTCGGCCCATCAAGTCTACTACCTTCATTCAATCATGGCTAATCTATCTCTCCCTCCTAGTCCCATTCTCCTGCCTTCTCCCCATAACCCCTGACAGATATTTTATGCAAACATCTACAGTTTCTTGTGTATCCAAGATCAGTGCAATAATGGGCTAAAAGCTTTGATTGGGGGAACCAAGATGGATGGAATTTTTGGGTGATAGACCTGTAAATTGTATTTTTTTTATTTTGAGACAGAAATCTGGGGATAATTGGCAATAGACAAGAACAGGGAGGATTGCAAGAGGAACATAACATTGGATAGGACGGCCGTTGTATTTTTGAATGACATTGTTGCATTGAGTTAGTGGAATGAACAATGAAGACCTTGATCCCCAAAGTAATGCAAGCACAACCATGTTTCATCATTAGTGGAAAGAGATAAGGAATGAATGCAAATGTGAAATTAACCATTCTTCCGATGGATAAGATTTAGTTTGAAATGTCAGGTATATACATTATTGTATTCAGTTTCAACATTCAGCCGAGAAAGATATAAACTAATATATTGAAAATACATGTTATAGAAGGTAAATGTCTGATATGAAAATGTGAAATTTTGGCAAGAGCTGAAGAAGGTCTGCTCGCAGTTTCCTTAATATTTGGCTATGGGGATCCATATTGGATAATTTGCATCCTGATGTCAAAAAAGCATTTGCCAAATGAGAAGACATCACAGGTGGCAAAAGTATGTAAACAGCCAACCGTGTAGCTTTAAAACCCGATGGTAAATGTGATATTTGCTGTACTGGCTGAATGGCCAACTATTCAGTATTATTAAATGACAATGTTTTTGCCATTTATCAAGTTTTGTTAGATAAAACCATGTGATACATCCAACAAAGAATCACAAAATAATTACAGGCATCTCGCATTTTCGCTGGGGTTATGGGCTTGAAAAACAGCATGAAATTCAAATTATGCCAGGTACTGCACATGACCACACTACTTATTGAAAAAAATAAAGGTAAATCACATCATACATTATAAAGCATTCTCGAGCATTAAACTGAAAATTACCTGTGTATGCTCCGTAATTGGAAAAATATACCCAAAGGCAGGTGCATTTGAAAATATACCTTTATGGCTGAAAGTAATCATTTGAGTTTTCTTTCTTTTAAGTAAAGCTGAACTTACAAGATAACATGTAAAACTGATGTGTAAATTTGCCAGGCATTCATTTGAGCAAGTTATTCCAAAAACAGGAGCACGTAAATTAAATTTTGTAATAATCCCATAGGGGGGCTATACTAAAATCTCGTAAATCAAGCATACATTAAACGCCTCGTGCCTGAATATGGATGCATTCGCCAGAGAAGCAATGGCCATAACGATCCACCACATGGTCCATTTATATTTTTCTGAAGATATGAAAATAGGAACAACATAATTTGGCTATGTTGCCACCAATGGAAAATTAATTGACAATACAGTAAGGAGATATGCATGTTTTCATCTGGTGTGACTTGCTATTAAATATTTAGTTTAGTTTATTGTCACGTGTACCGAGGTACAGTGAAAAGCTTTTGCTTATGCAGAATATTCTGGTTCACATCACACGAAAAAGAGCTTTGCCTTTTTGAAACTTTTCCATGGTAGAACAGTCAAGGAATAGAAACCAATCCCAGCATTACAGGAGGCCACAAATAATAAAGGATATTCACTTTCAAACAAATTTCAAAACCACACTAAAGAATGGTGTTTTTTAAATTCCTAAATTAAGGAACAAAAATCACTGACCTGAACCGTGCAACCTAGTAGAAGCAGCAGAAGCTTCTTCATCTCGTTAATTCCACACTCTGAAATAGATCAACCACCTCTGTAAAACCACATGTAGCAAACTTTGTGAGGCAAGTTCAAATAATAGGCTGCAAATAAATTGCCATTTTGTTGAAAACTAGTGTTAACTGTAATACAATAGGCTTGATGGAAAAGTAATCAAACATTCCACAGCAGATATGCAGTGATTACATCACAATTATTAAAGCCTTAATACAAACTGAATACCTTGCTGTAGCCATTATTTGACTTGCAAAATTCAAGTGAGAGAAAATACAAATTCCTATTTTGGCAAAAACAGCACCCCTTCTAAGAATGCAGATTATCATTGTAAACTATTTCCATTTTGTGACATTGACAAGTATTCTCAAATTTCTAAAGGCTTGTGATGAAATCAGTTCCTGTTATATACTGCCCTTCATATTCCAAATAGGAATGCTCCAACTCTTTAGCTTGGCGGATTTTTAAAATCCAAGCCATCGTTTTCTTGACCTCAACAGTCATATTTTTCTGCATGTTTTTGAATAATTTCCAACAGCTTCAAGATGCTCAAATAAATCTGAAGCAACCCAAAATCATGGTAGCCCAAATTATTGGCATTGAAGGATCAAAAGGCCATGGTCCAAAATGGTTGTTGGCCATTCTCCATGTGCAACACTAGCCCACACTATCTACTTACCATGCACTGACCTCAGAATGCATGCAACTATCATTTGATGTCATACCCACAACATTGTACCAAGCACAAACGTCTTTCCTTCATAGCTGGTCTTTGTTGTCTTCAGCAATCCTCTCCCACCTTCCACCCCATCAATTGACAAATCAATGCAAGTAAACAAACAAAGCCAACAGGACAGGCCCGTCATCCCCCAATGGACCTAACTAAAAGCTTCATCAATGCTACTATTGTAACTGCTTCTAACACCACCCATGGCTTATGAGCCTAGCAATTCTGACATATTTTGTCAAGAGACTGGAAAACAAAAATATTTAACTTTTTTTCCATAGACTAAATATGCATAAATCAAGAGGAATACCATACTATACAAACAAAAATATTAGTCAGCTGGAATTTGAAGGCGGCAATATTTTCTCCCATGACTTCCAAATCTACCCAATCCATATTTGTACAGAAACGTAAATAAACACAAATTTTCAGTCCTCAATAGCATTAGATAGCATTTCCAACAAATTCCACTCATTTGCAGATTCTCTGAGTCAAATTAGTGTTTGGTTGAACTCAATGTTTAGCTTGATCTGTGATAGAAGTTTTTTTTAATGTCAAGGTTTGTCCACCTTGTCCTTATAGCTAATACCTACTCTACTCTAGGCAGCATCGCAGTAAACCTCTTGTGCACCCTCTCCAAAGCCTCCACATCCTTCCAGTAACGAGGCGACCAAAACTGCACACAATATTACAAATGTGGCGTAATCAGTTTTACAAAGCTGAACATGACTTCCTGACGTACTCAATGCCTGGACTGCCGAAGGCAAGTTTATCATATGCTTACTTTATCACTACTTTGTGTCATTACTTTCAGGGAACTTTGGACTTGCATCCCCTCTGAACTTCACTGTTGTTCTGCCATTAAGTATATACTTTCCCCTTACATTTGACCTCCTAAAGTGCAGATTAAAGTGCATCTACCATTTCTCTGCCTATATCTGTAACTAACCCTATAACTTTAGTCGCCATGTTATAGACAATAGGTGCAGGAGTAGGCGATTCGGCCCTTCAAGCCAGCACTGCCATTCAATATGATCATGGCTAATCATCCACAATCAGTACCCAGTTCCTGCCTTCTCTCCATATCCCTTAACTCCGCTATCCATAAGAGCTCTATCTAACTCTCTCTTGAAAGCATGCAGAGAACATTCTGAGGCAGTGAATGGGGTGGAAGATTGAAACCTTCACGTGGTTCGCCCTGTTTCAACAATCAACCCGGTGTGCACAATCAAATAAGATCAAATAGAATGTGGTCCTGCAACTCTAGGCTGTGCACACCATACGCAAGAAGAAGAAGGCAGTGAGTTGCACACACTCACAACTCTCTGTGTGAAAAAGTGTTTCCTCATCTCCATTCTAAATGGCTTACCACTTATTCTTAAACTATGGCCCTGGTTTCTGGACTCGCCCAACAAGGGGAACATGTTTCCTGTCTCTAGCGTGTCCAAATCCTTAATAATCTTATATGTTTCAATAAGATCCCCTCTCATCCTTCTAAATTCCAGAGTATACAAGCCCAGCCGTTCCAATCTATCAACAAATGACAGTCCCACCATCCTGGGAATTAACCTCGTGAACGCTGCACTCCTTCAATAGCAAGAATGTCCTTCCTCAAGTTTGGAGACCAAAACTGCACACAATACTCCAGGTGTGGTCTCACTAGGGTCCTGTACAACGGCAGAAGGACCTCTTTGCTCCTATACTCAACTCTTGTTAAGAAGGCCATTTGCTTTCTTCGCTGCCTGCTGTACCTGCATGCTTACTTTCAGTGACTGATGAACAAGGACCCCAGATCCCGTTGTACTTCCCATTTTCCCAACTTGAAAGATGTTGTCCAGCTGAAAAGGGTGCACAGAAGATTTACAAGCATTACAGTGTAACTCAGCAAGACGGCAGTGAAACGAGTACCACAACTGCAATTGAGGTGGTCTGCAATATTGAGGGAAACGGTGCTATCAGATGTGTCAGTATTGCAGCTGGGCAAAGGGAACTACAGAGGCATGAGGGAGGAGCTGGCCAAAGTTGACTGGAAAGGGACCCTTACAGGGATGACGGTGGAACAACATTGACAGGCTTCTGGAAATATTCTGGGAATAATCCAAAGAGGAAGAAAGATTCTAGGGGGAGAAAGAGGCAACCGTGGCTGACAAGGGAAGTCAAGGACAGTATAAAACTAAAAGAGGTGTGTAACATGGAAAAGATTAGTGGGAAACCAGAGGATTGGGAAGCTTTTAAAGAGCGCCAGAGAGTAACTGAAAAGACAATACAGGGAGAAAAGATGAAATACAAAGGTAAGCTAGCCAAACATATAAAATAGGATAGCAAGAGTTTCTTCATTTATATAAAGAACTAGACTAAGTGGGACCCGTTGGGTCCCAGCTTCACACAGGAGGGCTGGTCCCCCAATGCAATATTCCACCTTTCCACCAATTCCAATATTGCTGGCCGGTGGGGGGGGGGCGCTTTCTGGAGTGCTAGTATGTGTGTTGTGGGTCAAAGGGACTGGTTTCCAGAGGGCTGGTATGAACACTGTGGGCAGAATGGATTATTGGGCTGGCAGCTCAGTCACTCTGGCCAGGCAGCTCAGTCACTCGGGCCAGGCAACATTTTAGAACCAATAGACACACTTTTTGCAAGCATTTTAGAACCACGGGACACTTTCTGCAAGCATTTTAGAACCAAGACACTTTCTGCAAGCATTTTAGAACCAATACACTTTTTGCACGCATTTTAGAACCAATAGACACTTTTTACAAGCATTTTAGAACCAATACACTTTTTGCAAGCATTTTAGAACCAACAGACACTTTTTGCAAGCATTTTAGAACCACGAGACACTTTCTGCAAGCATTTTAGAACCAAGACACTTTCTGCAAGCATTTTAGAAACAATAGACACTTTTTGCAAGCATTTTAGAACTGATAGACACTTTTTGAAAGCAATTTAGAACCATTAGACACATTTTGCAAGCATTGTAGAACCAATAGAGACACTTTTTGCAAGCATTTTAGAACTAATAAGACACTTTTTGCAAACATTTTAGAACCACATTAAGGGCACTCACAGTTGAGTAGACATTTGTTCAGTGCTATTCAGAGCTCAGAGAGACTTGACCCTCTGGCTTCCTCCATCTTGCAGAGACCGAGTGAGGCACACCACTTCCTGGTTTTAAAGTCCCTCCCCCTCCCTCCAGCAGGGGCAGCAGAGAGAATGGCGGATTTAAAAAAAAACATTAACATCTCTCTGATTTTTAATCGATGGGAAAAATCCTCTGGTCCAGTAAGGCGGAGGGGGGCTCTGAGCGAGGTGGACAAAAATGACGGACGTAGGTGGCGGCGTTCTCTCGGAAACACACCACAGTGAGCCAAAAGCGGTCAAAATCAGACTTTTAGTAATATAGATAAGAAAGAGGCTAGAGTGGATGTTGGACCGCTGGAGAATGATGCAGAAGATGTAATAATGGGGAATAAAGAAATAGCAGAGGAGTTGATTACCTTTTTTGCATCAGTCTTCACAGTGGAAGACACCAGCAACGTGTCTGAAATTCAAGAAAGGGAGTGGAAGTTAGTGGAGTGGCTAAAATTAGGGAGAAGATGCTTGGGAAGCTGAAAGGGCTATTGGTGGATGTCAACTGGGCCGGATGGACTGCACCCTAGGGTTCTGAAAGAGGTGGCTTTAGCGATTGTGGAGGAATTGACAGTGATATTTCAGGAATCACTAATCAGTAGTGGTCCAGATGATTGGAAAATTGCCAATATTGCCTAGCTGCACAAGAGAGCAAAGCAGAATAGTGGGAACTATAGGCGGTTAGTCTGACTTCGGTGGTTAGTAAGATTTTAGAGTACATTAGACCAAGTGCAGACCCATTGGGTCTGTTCCCCCAATGTGTGATTGCGGGGGAGGGAGAGGCTGGGCAGCATGCGGCGTCACACACACTAACTACCCCCCCACACACATGCTAACAACCCCCCTTGATATTATATTAATATTATTAATTTGCTCCTTTTACCCCATAACAGCCCTATCCACTGACGCATAGCCCCCAACTTGCAGGCGAGTCTAGAGAGGAAGGGGTGGGATAGAGAGTGAGAGCAGAGAGAGAATGGGGAGAGACAAAGATAAAGGGGCAGAGACAGAAGGGCAAGAGACAGAGGGAGAGGGGGTGGAGGGGAGGAGGAGAGGGAGGGTGGGTGAGGGAGGGTGGGTGAGGGGGGGGGGGGAGGAGGGGTGAGAGAGATGGGAGAGATGGGAGGAGAGGGGGAGAGTGAGAGAGGGGCCTGAGGAGGGGGGGAAGGAAGGGGGAGAGGGAAAGGGAAGGGGAGAGGTGGGGGAGAGGGAGGGTGGGGAGGGGATGGAGGGAAGGGGGTAGGGGAGGGGTGGAGTGGAGAAGGCAGGAGGGAGATGGGTTAGGGGAGAGAGGGGGAAGAGTGGGGATGTAGGGGGAGGGAGAGGGGTGGGGGTAGTCCATCTATTCCCCACTCACTATCACCCCTACTCCTCTCCCTCTAATCCCACATTCTCCCTCCTCACCTCCCCCATTCCCCCCCTCCCTCAATACCCCCACTCCCCCCCTTCACCTCCCCAGGATCTCGCCTGTCATCCGGATCTGCAGAACTTGCTCGTTGACAGAGAGGAACAGAACAGGTAGGAGTCAGAAAGCCAAATGCCAGCGCAAGTCGGGGGGAGGGTGTTGACGTAACTCAGCCTCGCAACTGCCAGCTGAGGGGGGGGGGTAGAGTGGGCGTGCGGACGTGATGCCAAGTGAGCCTGCAGGCCAGGCGTACGGCGTCAAGACGCTGCGTACGCCGTCGAGAAGCTGCGTACGCCCTCAACATGCCTGCGGGCCGACAGGCCGTTGACACGCCGGCTCTGTCACGCTCGAGCCAAAGATCAGATGTTCCCCCGCTACATTTTGCCTTCCATGGACAGAGAACTTGTAGGAAGTAAAATTGTAGGAAGTAAAATCGCCAGCGAAATGTTTAAAATGTCGGCGTTTTTGGAGGACAGCGGGCGGCAGCAGCCGTTATGTTCGCTGGCCAGCAGGAGGGGGGGGGGGGGGGGGGGGGCGGTGGGGAAGGATTTTATTTTAAAATGTGTCCATAAAAATGTCTAAATGTAATGAGGAGTGGATTTGCGAATGTAAAAGTGAAATTGCCAGCGAAATAGAAAAAATCTCTGAGTTTTTGCGCGTGGTTTTGGCGAACTGTAGAGAAGGTACACAGACACCTTAAGGTCTTCACTACTTTATTAATCATACATCATATATAGCCCTAGCTGTACGTGGTCTGTCACGATCACTAGAGAGAGAGCTAGGGGCGTGTGGGTTACAATTATACTAACTGGTGGGGGAGCGGTTAGCATGGACATCGTCACTATCAATTAAAGGTGTAAACACATATCATCTGCATCCTTCCTCTACCAAAACAACAGTGAGTGACAGGGCGACCACGTCTCATGCGCTAGGGTAAATGCAAACAGTAAAGCACGGGAATACAGAATCACACGTAATCGCCGTAACGGACCGGCGGCCTGACCAGGCGACCAGACCGGGTCCGCACCTCGCCATCACCTCCTTCCCCGACGGGAACAAGCGGGGACGCCGGGGCATGGTGGGGGCTACGGACAGGAGAGCCCCTTGGCGACGAAGGCGTCGGGAGGGGGGGGACGGCGAAGAGTAGGGCGAGGAAGCCGGAGAAAGCGGGACCGCAGCCGGGAGGCGGACAGGAGGAGGACGGGGGGGGGGGGGGGGGGGGGGGTGGGGGGGGGGGGGGGGGGGGGGGGTTGGCCCCAGAGGAACGGGCAAAGCACTGGGCCGCGACAGCGGCAGGGCATACGGAGCCGCCGGGGGAGCGAGAGGCTCGTTCACGAGCCGGAGATGCTGGCGGAACCGGCGGTACACCCTTCCGTCGTGGTTGACAAGGTACGAACGAGGGGAACCGGTAGAACCGACGACCACGGCCAGCTTGGAACGGCCAGAAGTGGACCTCATACGGACGACCTGGCCAGGGAGAAGGGGGCGGAGGACACGACAGGACCTGTCGTGGGAACGCTTCTGTATACTGTGTTTTTGGGCAATGCGTTTCCGGACCAAGGCAGGTTTAAAGACGGAGGGGGACAGGGACTGCTGAGACACCATGGGCCTCGTGACTCGAGACATGAGTCGCTGAGCCGGGGAGCCCAGGGCATGGTCGCGGGAGATGTTGCGGAGGTTCAGCAGGGCCAGGTAGATGTCGGAGCGGGATAGGCGGCAACATTCCAACAATCCTTTAGCACTGCGGACCGCGCGTTCGGCCAGTCCGTTGCTCTGCGGGTATTCCGGGCTGCTGGTGTAATGACGAAAGTTCCATCGTCTGGCAAAAGCGCGGAATTCGGCACTGGTGAACTGGCTGCCGTTGTCCGACTGCAGGCTGGCCGGTGACCCGAAGGTGGCAAAGTGGCGCCGCAACTTCTCAATGACCGCGGAGGAAGAGAGGGAGTGGAGCTGGTCAACTTCAAACCAGCTGGAGTAAGAGTCGACAAGCACCAGGAAGTGCTTTCCGTGCCACTCGAAGATGTCGGTTGCTAGCGCAGACCATGGCAGGTTAGCAGCTGGCTGCTGCAGGAGCGGCTGCCGCTGTTGCTGTGGAGCGAGGCTGCTGCACATAGGGCACGCGGAGACCCTTTCAGGATGCCCGTGGCCACCATCTCGCGAAGAGCAGACTCGACCTTGCTCCTCATGGCGAAGGACACACGATGCGGGGGACGGATGACCGGCGTGATGTCGGGATTGAGGGCAATCCTGTAGCTGCAGGGCAACTTCCCCAGCTTCGAGTCAAACCGGTCTGGGAATTCGGCCAGCGGGTTCAGGGGTGCCTCTACCAGGTGGACATCACTGTGGAAGCTCACCAATCCGAGGTCCTGGCAGGCCTCCACGCCGAGCAGGCGGACACATTTACCGTCTAGCGAAGAAAGAGAGGGGCCGAGAGGTCTTCAGCACCTTGCAGTGGAGAGTGGCCCTCCCCACAGGAACAAGTACGCCACCCGCATAGGCATACAAAACAGCACTGTCTGTGGAAACGGGCTCATTATTTCTTATCTTCCTGAACAGGCTTGTTGACATAACATTGGCAGCAGCCCCCGTATCCACCTTAGCAGAGAAGGCCATGCCATTCACCGTGACTCGGACAGTTGGGTCCGTTATCAGAGCAGCTGCACCTCGCAAGGAAAACACACTCAGCTCGCTCTGAGAAGAGTCAGGGTCAGACGGGGGGAGATCATCGTGCTGGAGATGGGAACCAGACGCTGTACCATCACGTGTCAGGTAGCGAGACGGTTTCTGCTGTGGCTGTACAGGGTTCCCACGGGAATGGACGCTGCCGAGAAGTGGTTGGGCTTGTTGCAGAAATTACAGGTTTTCCCCAACGCCGGGCACACATTAGAACGGTGTGAAACAAAGTTACAATTTGGACCTCGTTGAGGCGGTCTGAAGCCCTGCAGTGGTCTTACCCTCTCGCCGGGGAGCATTGTACTGGCGACCAGCGAGACCGGCTGCGTGGACCACAGGGTCAGGTATAGCGGAGGAGACAGCCTCAGCTAAACGAGAGGCATGCAACGCCTCATCGAATGTCAGATCAGGCTTACGCAGCAGCTCAGAGCGCAGCTTATCATTCCGTAGACCAAAGACCAAGATGTCACGGGTCAAAGTATCAGGGGTCAGAACATGTAGGTCACATCGGCGAGCCAGTTGGCGCAGCGCGGCCACAAAATTGTCAATAGATTCCCCAGGGTTTTGACGTCGGGAGAACAGTTTGAAACGCTCTAAGATGTGGTTAGTGGGAAGGTCACACATCGCCGTAAATTTAGCAAGCAGACATACCGGGTCCTGGACACTCTCACCCTGTCCATAGATGAACAACTCCGAACGCTCGAGCGCTTCGGGACCAGCTATATTAAGCAGCAGGGAAGCCTTGACAGCGGGGGCCACAGCAGGGTGGGCGATGGTAACATAATGCTCAAAGTCACGTCGGAACACACTCCAGCGATGAGTGATATCTGCATCAAAGACTAGGATGTCAGGTTTACGACAGGCAGAAGCCATCACGGCATAGGGAGGGGGTACTGGGACTAAGAAAATAAAACGCGATAGACTGGAGACACAGAAAGAAGCACTTCCGACGCCTTGTAGATAAGGTACACAGACATCTTAAGGTCTTCACTATTTTATTAATCATACATCATATATAGCACTAGCTGTACGTGGGCTGTCACGATCACTAGAGAGAGAGCTAGGGGCGTGTGGGTTACAATTATACTAACTGGTGGGGGAGTGGTTAGCATGGACATCGTCACTATCAATTAAAGGTGTATACACATATCATCTACACGAACCAACGAATCAAAGGCCAAAAATCGAATCTGAAAATCTGTTCTGACATACACCCATAAACACAGAGTTTTAAAAGTATATAGATCATAAAGGATGAGGTAAGGCAGGAGAATGGGGTTAGGAGGGATAGATCAGCCATGATTGAATGGTGGAGTGGAATTGATGGGCCGAATGGCCTAATGAGTAGGTTAACCTATGTTGCGCGTTTGTCAGCACTGGGCCTGTACTCGCTGGAGTTTAGAAAAATGAGGGGGGACCTCATTGAAACATGCAGAATAGTGAAAGGCTTGGATAGATGTGGAGAGGATGTTTCCAGTAGTCGGAGAGTCCTGGACTAGAGGTCATAGCCTCAGAATTAAAGGAAGGTCCAAGAACTTATGAAAGTAAATAGCAGGACAAAGTTTGGTTTTTACTTAGATTTTCAGAAAGCCTTTGATAAGGTGGCACATGTTAGGCTGCTTAGGAAGAGGAGAGCCCACGGTATCAAAGGGCAGATGCTAGCATGGACAGCAGGTTGGTTGGATGGCAGAAGGCAAAGAGTGGCTATAAAAGGGGCTTTTTCTGGTTGGCTGCCAGTGACTAGTGGAGTTCCACAAGGGTCGGTGCTGGAGCTGCAACTCTTCACGTTGTATATTAATGATTTGGACGAAGGGATTGCTTTGTTTTGTGGCAAACTTGGCAGATAATACGAAAATAGGTGGAGGGGCAGTAGTGTAGAGAAAATAGGGACTCTGCAGAAGGACTTGGACAGGTTGGGAGAGTGGGCAGAGAAGTGGCAAATGGAATATAGTGTAGGAAAGTGTGGAGTAGTGCATTTTGGTAGTAGGAATAAAGGTGTAGACTATTTTCTAAATGGGGTGAGAATCCAGAAATTGGAGGTGCAAAGGGACTTGGGAGTGCAGGTGAGCAATTCCCAAGAAGTTAATCTGCCAGTCGAATCGGTAGTAAAGAAAGCAGACTCAGTGCTAGCATTTATTTCAAGAGAGCATGTATACAAAAACAGAATTATAATGTTGAGGCTCTATAAGACACTGGTAAGGCTGTATTTGGAATATTGCGAGCAATTTTGGGCACCATGTCTGAGGAAGGATGTGCTGGCTCTGCAGAGGATCCAGAGGAGGTTTACAAGAATGATCCCAGGAATGACTAGGTTAACCTATGTTGCGCGTTTGTCAGCACTGGGCCTGTACTCGCTGGAGTTTAGCAAAATGAGGGGGGACCTCATTGAAACATGCAGAATAGTGAAAGGCTTGGATATATGTGGAGAGGATGTTTCCAGTAGTCGGAGAGTCCTGGACTAGAGGACATAGCCTCAGAATTAAAGGAAGGTCGTTTAGGAAGGAGATGAGGAGAAATGTATTCAGTCAGAGGGTGGTGAATCTGTGGAATACTTGTGGAAGGCAGAGATAGATTCTTGATTAGTACAGGTGTCAGAGGTTATGGGGAAAGGCAGGAGAATGGGGTTAGGAGGGAGAAATAAATCAGCCATGGTTGAATGGCCTAATTCTACTATTTCTATGACTAGGGTGGGGGGAGGGACAGAGAGATGCAAGGGTTACTTGAAGTTAGATAAATCAATATTCATATATTCACTCATAGAAACATAGAAAATAGGTGCAGGAGGAGGCCATTCGGCACTTCGAGCCAGCACCGCCATTCATTGTGATCATGGCTGATCGTCCGCTATCAATAACCTGTGCCTGTCTTCTCCCCATATCCCTTGACTCCACTAGCCCCTAGAGCTCTATCCAACTATCTCTTAAATCCATCCAGTGCTTTGGCCTCCACTGGCCCCTGTGGCAGGGAATTCCATAAATTCACAACTCACGAATATTCAGACTCAAGCACTTTTTGCTTTGATCATCCCGACGAGAGAGCTTGTATATCTTACATCTTGTAAATATTACTGTGGTGGATGTTTATGTTAAGCTCTATTATTCTTTTTAATTGTGTTGTGTTCTTTTAATTGTATGGCTGTATGGTAACTCAAATATTACTGTATCTTAATTGGTGCATGTGACAATAAATGTGAATCTGAATCAGAATATTAAATTACACAGACACTCATTGAATGAAGGCCATTTTTCCTTGAATGCTCTTCAAAACATCACACCCCTCACTTTAAACACATGCCCTCTGGGACAAAGTTTCTTACTAGCTAACTGATCTACATCACTCATTATTCTGTACAATTCATCTCACAAGGAAAACAAAACCCAGTGCATCCAGTCTATCCTCATATTAGATATGCTCCATCTCAGACAATAGTTTGGCAAATCTCCACTGCACCCTCTACAGTCCTTCCTTTAATATGACTAGCTGTGGAGTGGTAAAGTTGTACCATATCTTCACTGCTCTTATATTGAATGCCATGGCTCATGAAAGCAAGTATCTCATATGTCTTCACCACCAACCTTATATAACTGCACTGGCACCTTCTGGTATGAGTGATTCTTCAGTAAGTGTCTACCTTTAAATTTCTGTAAACCCGAAAATAAAACTTAAATTTTTGCAACTTTGAAAGTTGTTTCACATAGATGAACATCTCTACTATGGGAAAAATATGTTTGGCACAATCTTTTAGAGAATTTAATTTATTTTTTCCTCTTCTTTTTCCAGGTTGCCCATTGCATTCAGTCATATCCATCATATTTTTATGATGAACAACACTGCAAAATATAACTGATTTAAGAATATAACATCAAATTTTTGTCATTTTCAAATTATAGAATATCTTCCTCAAATAAACCACCATAAAAAACATTTTCAGTCAAACACATTGATTTTAAACCTTCGTAACAGTTTACTGCCGAAAAAGTGGTGATTTTCAGCAAGAATGTTCACCTTCACATAACCTTTTCACCAACTTCTCTAAAACAATAGTCAGATGAATAGGCAGAAGCATACTGTTATGTTTGGTTATAATTGTTACAATTGATAATTACGGTCATTGTTGTATTATTTAGATGCAGTGCTCTCCATCTGAACAGTGAGGGGACGAGCTCAAGAGCAAAGATCATAGAGCGGAGGGGGTCAGCGGATGATGGATAACAGGACAGCGGGCAGTGGACACTCCTGTCTCAGCGTGAACAAGGGACCAATTGAGGTTACTCACACTGACACATGGAGTAAGTTCCACCGCCCGCTGTCCTGTTACCCACCGCCCGCTGACCCATTGTTGAGCTGGTTGCTCTAGCATGATCCCCGACCCCCTCCTACTCAACGCTCCTGCCCTCCCGCAACTTTACCACTGGCCAGACTCCCCACGCAGCTGTGAAAGGTGCTTCCCCCCCCCAGCGGCATTGTCCTTTTACAGCCGCTTGCGCTGCGCATGGGCAGTAGGCTGTTGCGCATGCGCAGTACACGCTGCAAAGGCAGAATTTCAGCTGCCTTCAGCTCTGCTTGAAGCAGCGTCCACGGCACGTGGGCTGCACACACTTTCCCGTATTACATGTACTGCGCATGAAAGGCATGGAGAATTATGCCTACCCAAGAGATTAATCTCTTAGGTAGGCATAATTCTCCTGTGTCTTTATTATTTATATTTAATAATTATCATTTTATAATTTTAGTTCCGGTAGGCAGTGCCTACCTTGCCTTACCTGACGGCACGTGCCCGGACAGCATGGTGGAGATGATCAAGTTTGGGAAAGTCACGAATGTGATAGAGATGACTAAAACTATCTTTCGGGCTAGGGCTGGGGCTGGGGTTAGGGCTGGGACTGGGGTTAGGGCTGGGGCTAGGGCTAGGATTAGGATTGGGGCTGGTTAATATTGGGGCTGGGAATGTGGCTTGAGTATACTATCCCCTCAATCTCCCAGCTCCAGCTCCAGCCAGACACAAAGCCGACAGCTGTCGTATCTACCCGTGACCCGATGTCCCATTTCTACGCCCAGCCTCAGTCCTCTTGCAGCCCTTACTGCGGGGAACAAGGGGTGAGGGACATCGGATTCACGGGAAGATGCGATGGCTTTGTGTCCGGCTGGAGCTGGATGGAGAGTGGGGGTTAGGTTGCGGATGTGGCTGTGACGGGATTGGTGGCCCAAGCATTTAGCCCAGGATTACCTCGCCGGAAAGCCATGCCTGGCCATATCGTTTGTACGAATTGCACATGGCACGATTTGTTCTCCGGAACAAATCAAAAATAGAACAATTTTTTAAAATCTTCTAAGAGTTCAGCATCGTTCGGGAATGGCACTGAATAAAGGTACGTACCCGCTATGCAGCAGAAAACTGAGTTTTCACACGCTTCTCGTCCTGCAAATCAGGAGAAATTCAGAAGGTAGGGGACTTTTGAATTCCGTGGTCTTTTGAGTCGGAAGTTCGCGTCTATTGTATTTATAACCATGTGGAGTTGCTCAACAAAGGTGCGTGACAGTAAATGACTCCAATCATCGGGACACGGAAAATTTGGGAAAAAACGGCAAGAATTTAATTTTATGAAGAATAGAGGAATTTTTTTAAGAGTGATCAATATTTTAATTATTAATACCTACCGTTTAAAAGTATTTTCATTTCAGATAGATCCCCCATTAAATAAATATGCTGACTTGAAATTTTACTAGTAACCATCGGGACATTTTGGGGGTGGGGGGGGGGGGGGGGGGGGGGGGGGGGGGTGGGGGGGGGGGGGGGGGGGGGGGGGGATATTTAGGTTTATCTTTATTTATGATTATGTTTATTAACAATATAGAAAAAGAAGAAATGGGATAGAATTATGGATTTTCCTTACATACAGCATCAAAGTAGCGGGACACCAAGGTAGACACTTAATGAAGAATCACCCATATCCTTCAATATCCCTTTGTTCCTCAAAACTCCCTTGAGTCGTACCATTCATTAATTATGTCCAAGCATTACAAGTCCTCCCACATGCACCATATGGCACTTACCAGGATTCATTTTAATCTGCCATTGCTCTGCCCATTCTACCAACTCATCAATATAATCCTGTATCCAAGGCCAACCTTCATGATCAACACCATCCCCAATTTTCATGTCATCTGATAACATACTAACCATACATTTAACATTCGCATCTAATCATTGTTTACAACAAGCAGAAAAGGTCCCGCCTCTGATCCCTATAATGGTCACTGCTTTAAATCACAACAAAATGTCCACCATCATATTCTGGCTCTTTTTACCAACCCAATTATACACCCAATTTGTCAACATGCCTTGGGTGCCATGAATGCAAATTTTTTGGACCAAGTTTGGATAGAACAGGTAATATTTGAATGTGCAATATTTGCATCATCATCTACTCAAGCTTCATTGCTCAAATGATTCAATCCTTTAAAATATATTGATACAGAGAAACCTTCAACAGTTACACTTTCTATATATGTAAACAAAATTAACCATAAAACAAGAGATCTCAAATACACCCAAAGAGACAAAAGAGTAAAATTAAACTTTTGTGTTGCTTTTTCCTGGCCTACTACAACATGAATTTCAAGGTACTGGCAAAATGCCATCAATGCTGTCACCACAATTAAAATTTACTTTTAACGGCAAGCAAACTACCAGCATCCTATCTCAGTGCAACATCCCCTGAACCTCTAGTTGTGTCCATGTTGGATAAACAACTTCAATTGTATACACAAACCAAGACTCAAGCTTCTAACCCGATCTTCATGGAAAAAGTATCAGACCAACAGAGGAAGAGAGCCATGTTCAGTCTCCCTGATGAAATACAAACATCCCCATCGACTCAGGAATTTCTGGTCCACAACCAGTCCACAGGGAGCAGCAGCATTTAGGATGGCATTCAGAACATTGAGGTGATGCATCAGGAAGACAGTGGCCTTACATAAATGGTGAAAGAGTAGATGAGTTCATAAAATACCACATCACATTGGGATCATTATCCTTAATTAAATGCCTTAAGAGATGCGATGTTTTTCACTCAAAAGGTCACAATATGGATTTAATTTCCTCAAGGGCAGATATAAACAAACTATTCTGAAGTAGATACTCGATGAACAATTGTAAACAAAATATCACCCTCAGAGGCTACGTAGTCTGCGGCTATTGGTTTAATCATATCTTTGTATCAGGAGGCAGTAGTGGCTATACAGCTCAAGGTGGTGCAAGGGGAATTGTCGCTGGTGTTCAGATTGATTGATGAAGGTTTATCTAAATAGGGAAAGATACAAAAACATAGATACACTTGGAATAGTCATCTGATGTATGCATCATAGTGTTTTTAGCCAAAGCTAATTCGCAACACTTGTCCCTAGTAGGGCTTTTGGTTAAAAATGATAATACAGATTAACATTTTAAAAAATAGGAAAATGGAAATGGAAATTAGATAAAAAATGGAAAAGAGAAAAAGACATACAGAGAGAGCACAGTGTAAAAACTAAATATGAGAACAAGATTGTTGTTGAATCAGCCACAATTTTGTGTTTCTTTTGAATGTGACATATGTAGGGATACATTTCAAGTGATCTGGCAGTGAGTTCCATAATTTTGTCCCTTTTACTGAAAATTATTATGGCGGCCGTAAATCAGGGCTTAACAGAGGCCGGGAGGTAAGTTTCTAGACATTTATGTGGGGCACAGAAAGGGTAAATTGAGTATTGTCTGAAAAATGGGGATTCTAAAACTAGAGGGGAGAAACTTAGAGATTTGAGGGCCAAGTGTTTCATACATAGGTGGTGTTATATGGAATTAGCTACAAAAGGTGGATACAATTAATGTTAGGAGGACATTTGGATAATTACTTGGAGAGGGAAGAAATAGAAGGATGTGGGCCAAATGTAGGAAATTTGGAGTATTGTGTGCAGCCCGATTACAGGAAGGTAGTAGAATCTTTGGAGAGGGTGCAGTAGTAGGTTACCAGAATGCTACCTCGGGTAATTATAAGGAGAGGAAGGACAAACTTGAATGTCTTCTCTGGAGCATCGGAGGCTAAAGGGAAGGCCTGATAAAAGTATATACAAGTATGAGAGGCATAGACAGGGAAGACAGTCAGAACTTTTTTCCCCCAGAATGGAAATGTCAAAGACTAGAGAGCAAAGCTTTAGGGAGTGTGGGGCAAAATTTAAAGGAAGAGATGTGCAGAACAAGTTTTTTTTTTAACAGAGAACAATGGGTGCCTGCAATGCACTGCTAGGGGTGGAGGTAGATATGATAGTGGCTTTTAACATGCTTTTTTTGGATTGGCATATTGATATGCAGGGAATGGAGGGATAAGAATCACGGCAGGCAGATTAGTTTAACCTGGCATAATGTTCAGCATGGACATTATGGGCTGAAGAGCCTGTTCCTGTAATGCACTGTTCAATGTTCTAAATAGGCTTAGCATAGACAGGCATCAAGGTTAGCATGGGTTGCTGAGGTCAAAGGTTCTGTTTATGTGCCATACACCTCGCTGCTCCGAGGATATAAAGTGTTGGATGGCCCAGAACTTCCTCCAATTAAACAAGAGTAGGTCTGAGGTCATCCTTCTTGGTCTGAGATCAGCCAATCTTCCCTGTCCCGCCTGCAACTGGTCCAAAACGCAGCAGCAAGACTCCTGACGGGCACCCGAAAAAGGGACCACATCATCCCGATCCTGGCCTCTCTCCATTGGCTCCCTGTGCGGTTCCGTATAAATTTCAAGATCCTCCTCTATGTCTACAAAGCCCTCAATGGGCTTGCCCCCACCTACATTAAAAGTCTTCTCACATACTACTCCACCTCCAGGTCCCTCAGATCGGCCGACTTCCGGGTTGCTGAATATCCCGCGGTCTAGGAATAAGTTCAGGGGCGACCGCGCCTTTGCGGTTGCAGCTCCTAGACTGTGGAACAGCATCCCTCTTCCCAACAGAACTGCCCCGACTCCTTTAAGTCAATACTAAAAACTTATCTATATTCCCAAGCCTTTCTTGACGTCCTCTGAACGAGGGCTATATGTATATACAGTGGCTTGCAAAAGTTTTCAGCCCCCTTTACTGATACCCCTAAATAAAATCCAGTGCAACCAACTGCCTTCAGAAGTCACCTAATTAGTAAATAGAGTCCACTTGTGTGTAATCTAATCTCAGTATAAATACAGCTGTTCTGTGAAGGCCTCAGAGGTTTGTTAGAGAACATTAGTGAACAAACAGCATCATGAAGCCCAAGGAACACACCAGACAGGTCAAGGATAAAGTTGTGGAGAAGTTTAAAGCAGGGTTAGGTTATTAAAAAAATCCCAAGCTTTGAACATCTCATGGAGCACTGTTCAATCCATCATCCAAAAATGGAAAGAGTATGGCACAACTGCAAACCTACCAAGACATGGCCGTCCACCTAAACTAACAGGCCAGGCAAGGAGAGCATTGATCAGAGAAGCAGCCAAGAGGCCCATGGTAACTCTGGAGGAGCTGCAGAGATCCACAGCTCAGGTGGGAGAATCTGTCCACAGGACACCTATTAGTCGTGCACAAATCGGGCCTTTATGGAAGAGTGGCAAGAAGAAAGCCATTGTTGAAACAAAGCCATAAGAAGTCCCGTTTGCAGTTTGCCACAAGCCATGTGGGGGACACAGCAAACAGCTATGTGTGGCGGAAAACTAACACTGCACATCACCCTGAACACAGCATCCCCACTGTGAAACATGGTGATGGCAGAATCATGCTGTTGGGATGCTTTTCTTCAGCAGGGAGAGAGAAGCTAGTCAGAGTTGATGGGAAGATGGATGGAGCCAAAATGCAGGGCAATCTTGGAAGAAAACCTGTTAAGAGTCTGCAAAAGACTTGAGACTGGGGCGGAGGTTCACCTTCCAGCAGGACAACGACCCTAAACATACAGCCAGAGCTACAATGGAATGGTATGGATCAAAGCATATTCATGTGAGAATGGCCCAGTCAAAGTCCAGACCTAAATCCAATTGAGAATCCCTGGCAAGACTTGAAAATGGCTGTTCATAGACGCTCGCTATCCAATCTGACTGAGCTTGAGCTATTTTGCAAAGAAGAATGGGCAAAAACTTCAGTCTCCAGATGTGCAAAGCTGGTAGAGACATACCCCAAAAGACTTGCAGCTGTAATTGTAGCGAAAGGTGGTTCTACAAAGTATTGACTCAGGGGGGCTGAATACTTTTGCACGCCACACTTTTCAGTTTTTTATTTGTAATAAAATTTGGAAACCATGTATCATTTTCCTTCCACTTCACAATTATGCGCCACTTTGTGTTGGTCTATCACATAAAATCCCAATAAAATACATTTACGTTTGTGGTTGTAACGTGACAAAATGTGGAAAAGTTCAAGGGGTATGAAAACTTTTGCAAGCCACTGTATGTATGTAGTTTTTTTTTAACTATTCTTATAACAAATGTAAAGCACTTTGGCCAACGAGAGTTGTTTTTTAAATGTGTTATATAAATAAATGTGACTTGACTTTCAGGAAAAGGTTGCAGATTCAGCAGAATTCGCCCTTTATTTAGAAACAATGATCAATTCATGCAGTTATAAAATGCTACCTTTCAATGTTATGTTGATGACTTAGATTCCAAATTAAACAGATTTTACCCTTTATTCAGAAACAAATCTGATAAATCAGAACAAAAAACAAAGTTCTGGAGGAACTCAGCAGGCCAGCAACAGTTGGTGTAGGGAAATGGACAGATGACATAATAGGTAGGCACCCAAAAATGTAATCTCTCTATTTTCTTCCAGCACTGTATTTTGTTGAAGATTCAGGAGCTGCAGTCTTTTGGTCTCACTGATAAAATCAGACATATCGTTATCCCTGATGAACTTAAGGTACTTTATTCACACTTTAAATAGAAGGACAACAAGGCGATGACATTGTCCCATCAGACACGAGTGAGCCTTTTCCCAGGGCCATTGTGGCAGGTTAGATCGGCCTTCCAGAGTCGCCCATGGAAAGCAACTGGCCCAGATACATACCTGCCAACTTGTGAGAATGAAAAATCGGAATCCTATTAGTCTGACGTCAGTGAGGGCGGGGCACGTGACGTCAGTAAGGGGCGGGGCACGTGACGTCAGTAAGGGGCAGGGTACGTGACGCCAGTAAGGGGCGGGGTGCGTGACGTCAGTGAGGGACGGGGTACGTGACGTCAGTGAGGGAGCGGTGTACGTGACGTCAGTGAGGGCGGGAAAGTGACATCAGTGCGGGGGGGGGCAAGTGACGCCGAACGCCACCGTGGCGGGGCGGGGTCATGCGGCTGCGTGCTGACGTACACCCGTGCGTGCCCCCATAAGCGGCGCAGGCGCGGTGCGCTCTCTCGCTGTCTCCTCGCCGCCACCGCCGCCATGGGTCGCATACACGCTTCCATCCCAATTCCGAATTCCAATTTTTTTCGGAATATTGAGGAAAAAATCGGAATTCGGAATTGGGATGGAAAAATCGGAAGAATTCCGCCCAAATCGGAATGGTTGGCAGGTATGCAGATAGAATGTGTAAAGGAGATACTGCAAATGCTCGTTTAAACCTAAGATAGACACAAAAAGCTGGAGTAACTCAACGGGACAGGCAGCATCTCTGAAGAGAAGGAATGGGTAAAGTTTTGGGTCGAGACCCTCCTTCAGGCCAGATAGAATCCGTGGCTGTGTCCTTAGGAACCGCGTGGACCAACTGAGGGAATGTTCACGGACATCTTTAATCCGTATTCCGTTCTGAGGTACCTACCTGCTTCAAGAAGATCACTATCATCCCAGTGTCAAGGAAAAACAGGATCTCATGCTTTAATGACAACTGTTCAGTGGCCTTGACAGGCACCATCATGAAATGCTTCAAGAGGCTAATTATAGCACACATTAAATCCAGCCTATCAAGCAGCCTCGATCCACTGCAGTTTGCACCGCCACACCAGATCCACAGCTGATGCCATTTACTTGACCCTACACTCATCCTTGGGACACCTGGATGAGAAGGACACCCACATCAAACTCCTATTCATAGATTACAGCTGTTCTCAGTGCTATTATCCCAACCCAGCTAATCTCCAAACTCGTGGAACTTGGAGTCAGCATTCCTCTCTGCAACCTAATCATCAACTTCTGACCAACAGAGCTCAATTAGTGAGAATAGGGGACATATTGCTCTCTCTGACAATCTTTAATATTGGTGCCCCACAAAGATGCCTTCTCAGCCCCCACTATACTCCTTATAAACTCGTGACTGTGTAGCCAAATACCAATCTAATTTATTTTACAAATTCGCTGACGACATTACCTTAAGTAAGATGGATATCAAATTATGATGAGTACAGGAAGGAGACTGAGAACCTCCTAACCTGGTGCCAAGATAACAACCTCTCCCTCAATGTCAGCGAGCCAAACAAGATTGTGATTGACTTCATGATGCGAACAAGTTCATACAACCCGATATACAGTGGCTTGCAAAAGTCTTCATACCCCGTGAACTTTTCCACGTTTTGTCACGTTACAACCACAGACGTAAATGTATTTTATTGGGATTTTATGTGATAGACCAACACAAAGTGGTGCATAATTGTGAAGTGGAAGGAAAATGATACATAGTTTTCAAATATTTTTACAAATAAAAAACTGAAAAGTGTGACGTGCAAAAGTATTCAGCCCCCTTTACTCTGATACCCCTAAATAAAATCCATTGCAACCAATTGCCTTCAGAAGTCTCCTAATTAGTAAATAGAGTCCACTTGTGTGTAATCTAATCTCAGTATGAATACAGCTGTTCTGTGAAGGCCTCAGAGGTTTGTTAGAGAACATTAGTGAACAAACAGCATCATGAAGCCCAAGGAACACACCAGACAGGTCAGGGATAACGTTGTGGAGAAGTTTAAAGCAGGGTTAGGTTATAAAAAATATATCCCAAGCTTTGAACATCTCACGGAGCACTGTTCAATCCATCATCCGAAAAATGGAAAGAGTATGGCACAACTGCAACCTACCAAGACATGGCTGTCCCACCTAAACTGACAGGCCGGGTATGGAGAGCATTGATCAGAGAAGCAGCCAAGAGGCCAATGGTAACGCTGGAGGAGCTGCAGAGATCCACAGCTCAGGTGGGAGAATCTGTCCACAGGACAACTATTAGTCGTGCACTCCACAAATTGAGCCTTTATGGAAGAGTGGCAAGAAGAAAGCCATTGTTGAAACAAAGCCATAAGAAGTCCTGTTTGCGGTTTGCCACAAGCCATGTGGGGGACACAGCAAACATGTGGAGGAAGGTGCTCTGGTCTGATTAGACCAAAATTGAAGTTTTTGGCCTAAATGCAAAACGTTATGTGTGGCGGAAAACTAACACTGCACATCACCCTGAACACACCATCCCCACTATGAAACATGGTGGTGGCAGCATCATGCTGTGGGGATGCTTTTCTTCAGCAGGAACAGGGAAGCTGGTCAGAGTTGATGGGAAGATGGATGGAGCCAAATACAGGGCAATCTTGGAAGAAAACCTGTTAGAGTCTGCAAAAGACTTGAGACTGGGGCAGAGGTTCACCTTCCAGGACAACGATCCTAAACATACAGCCAGAGGTGCAATGGAATGGTTAGATCAAAGCATATTCATGTGTTAGAATGGCCCAGTCAAAGTCCAGACCTAAATCCAATTGAGAATCTCTGGCAAGACTTGAAAATTGCTGTGTACATACGCTCTCCATCCAATCTGACTGAGCTGGAGCTATTTTACAAAAAAGAATGGGCAAAAATTTCAGTCTCTAGATGTGCAAAGCTGGTAGAAACATACCCCAAAAGACTTGTAGCTGTAATTGCAGAGGAAGGTGGTTCTACAAAGTATTGACTCAGGAGGGCTGAATACTTTTGCATGCCACGCTTTTCAGTTTTTTATTTGTAATAAAATTTGGAAACCATGTATCATTTTCCTTCCACTTCACAATTATGCACCAATTTGTGTTGGTCTATCACATAAATCCCAATAAAATACATTTATGTTTGTGGTTGTAAATGTGACAAAATGTGGAAAAGTTCAAGGGGTATGAAAACTTTTGCAAGCCACTATACATTGATGGTGCCGAAGTAGAGATGGTTAAAAGCTTCCAGTTCTTAGGAATAACTATCACCAGTATTTTATCCTGGACCAGCCACATTGAAGCTCTAGCCAAGAAAGCACACTAATGCTTCTACTTCTTTAGAGGTCTTAGGGAAGTTCACCATGTCCCCAACAACTGTCAGAACTTCCACAGATGGCCACAGAAAGCATTTTATCGGGATCATCACAGCATGGTTTGGGATGGTTTGGGATTGGGATGCATCACAGCAAGATATTGCAGAGTTGTGGACGTAGCCCAAACCATCACACAAACCAGCCTCCCTTCCATTGACTTCATCTATACTTCAGACCACCAGCCTAATCAAGGATCAGTCTCACCTTGGTCACTCCTTCTTCTCCCCCCTCCCCCCGGGCAAGAGGTAAACAAGTTTGAAAAATCATACCTCTGGATTCGGGGACAGTTTCTTCCCAACTATTATCAGGCAACTGAACAGTCCTCGCACCAGCTAGAGTACAGTCATGACCTCCCATCTTCGTCATTAGAGACCTGTGAACTATCTTTAATAGAACTTTATCCTGCGCTAAATGTTCTACCCTTTAACCTGTATCTGCCATAAAATGTGGATGGATAGATTGCAATCATGAATAGTCTTCTCTTTGACTGGATAGCAGGCAACAAAAAGCTTTTCACTGTACCTCAGTACACTTGACAATAATAAACTCAACTAAATGCCATTGGATTCACTGAGGTTGCAGTTATTCCTCGCACATCTGTAACCAGCATGAGACTCAACAGAAGGAAATAAATTATTGGGATAATTTGGTGGCAGTGGCGCAGCGGTAAGAGTTGCTGCCTTACAGCATTTACAGCGCCGGAGACCCGGGTTCGATCCTGGCTGCAGGTGCTGTCTGTACGGAGCTTGTACGTTCTCCCTGTGACCACATGAGTTTTCTCCGAGATCTTCGGTTTCCTCCCACGCTTCAAAGACGTTCAGGTTAGCAGGTTAATTGGCTTGGTATAAATGTAAATTGGCCCTAGTATGTGTAGGATAGTGTTAATGTGCGGGAATCACTGGGCGGTGAGGACTCGGTGGGCCAAAGGGCCTGTTTCTGTGCTTTGTCTCCAAACTAAACTAAATAAACATATTTTTCTGCAAGTAGAATATTACTAGTTCAGTCAGATTTAACATGATTGACAGAGTCAACCTGAATGAAATTGTTCACGAAAACAAAAATTTGATTAATAATCATTTTGGCAACCTATTACAACACATTGCTCATATCTATAACTAAAATATTGGCTTCCTGCCAGAAATCAAATAGGATGAAGTACCTTTCTGAAAAATGAAATTTACTATTTCAAAAAATCAGTTTTAAGTAAAATCAATATTATTCAAATTAAATAACCCACCTGAAAGAGGGGTGCGGCCCAGGACAAGGACATTTGGAAGAGACATCATAATTAGCTGCTGTAGTGTCTCCTGTAGATTTCAATAAGTGCTAATCAATTTACATAGTAAATAAATTGAAATATAATAAAAAACAAATTCTTAGGAATCCCCTGAATTATACAATTCTTTCTCCAAAGTCAATATTCGAAAAACAACTTTGATATTCTAAGCAGCAATGAAAGAAAACTCAATTGGGACCGTATGACAAAAATATCCAGTAACGGGCAGAGCACTTAAAACAGAAGACAGCTATAAAGATTACCATTCTAATTAAATTGCAAAAATATAGATATTTCATTCAACTCTATGAATTTGTTTTAAGCAAACAAGCCTTGTTATAAAATTAGTCTCAAAATTAAAAACATAATTGTCTGTCAGAAAATATGTGACTGAGTGAAAATATATGGTCCACTACTAAATTGCAAAAATTATTGTGATCTGGCGAATGGCACCATTAAATAACCTGCACATGGAAAAATAAACAAGGTGCAGATTTTGCAGAAACTAATGAAAACCAATTGAAAAATCACCATACTGCATTATCACGTGGCATATTGAATCATGATTGATCCGCGTGATAATGGACTAATATGTGGTGCAATCTGAAGTACAGAAGCCTGAAGGAATATTAAATATTATAAAATCCAAACTAAAGTATTATAGTGGCTCAATTACTTTTGGATGAGGCATTGAACCAAACCCATATTAAAATACCCCATGTTATCTTTTGATTCCCAGTTTTCTGAACAGCTTTTACCTCTCAACTACTAATGATTATCTAATCTGTCATCGTGTTGCTCTTCTGAGGGAAGTCTCAATGTGATCAAATTGAGCTCAGTGCTTCTCTGCAACAGTGACACAACTTCAAAAGGTATATAAATGCACATAAAGTATGATTGTCATGTAAGCCATCAGCATCAATTACTAATATGTTCAAAAATGCCACCCAAATAGTTATAATTAACCCAGAGTTGTGCTCCTTTAGTGATGCATCTGTGGAAAAAGCGCAGGAGATGAGACCTGGATTACAGGGTAGATCTGCTATTATCATACTGAATACAAGCTGAGGACAAGCTTGAGAAGCCAAGAGACCTATACCATACTCCTGTTCTTGGTACAATAATTTTTATATGAAATTTATTTCAGATAAAATGTATCTTTGTTAAGCTTTACTGAAATTTCAAGAAAATATCCAAAATATCCAGGTCTGTTCTCATTATCTTCAACTTAGAGCTACATATTTGGGTTTTAAAGGCGGCTAGACAGTCATCTGAATATTAATATTACAAATTTGCACGTAAATTTATACAAGCAACAATGATTAAATAAATTACATTGATTTAAATAAAATTACAATTGCTTAATATGCATTAAAAATAAAAATGCTCAGACCCCAATAAAACCTGACTGTATTTACAGACTACACACAAATTCAGACTTCCCAATTTTTCTTGTGACCATCTTTAGGTTCCATAAAATGTGCTGCAGCTTCAGATGGCTCAAAACAAATGAAACAACATAATTTGAGGATCCATTCTTCACAATCTCAGTACCTAAAAGCACACGAGGGGTTGTTATTTAAAATCTCCATAAATCTGTGTAGGATCAAAGACATAACGAATACCAGTTTTTTAATTTCTTACGCGATATGCATACCAGCAATTACCTGATCTGCGCCATCACATTCCCTCCTTTAAATTATTTCACAAATGTTGACGTAAAACCTTTCATGGCTCTTATACCGAGCCATATTCCAACATGTCCTGATTCGTACTAAGTTTTGTACACTTCTCATACATGGTTACACCATATTGATTATTATAAATTTAGTACAGCACACTCCGATTCACATTTTAACATGAATTGTTCAATAGCAACCAACTGTTAATAAATACTAACTGTGAATTAAGGAGTTTTGTGAATAAATTATACAATTATTATACAATATATACAATATATATATCTATTGGACCCCACAAGATTAGAATTTTTGCGAGTTTCAGAACCTGTTCACTGAGACTGCAAGTTTTTGTCAGAGCAGTTCTTCAGTATTCTTGCACCGAAAAATCAGTATTTTTGTGCGGTGCCCATTTTGCTGAAAGTGTTATTTTTTTTTTATGTGCAGTCATACCCATGTAAGAGTTACAAGAATGCATAACTTTGCTAACCAATTGACATCGTTCTTCTACGCACTTACTTGACAATGCATTCATTGCCATTCTCTTTGTATGCTGCTGTTTGAACGGCTGCTTCCTGCTTTTAGCACCAGATGATGATGTCTCCCTCCCATCACTCTCTCGTTCTCCTTTCGTTCTTTCCCTCCCTTTACTTCCCTCGCGTCTCTCTTGCTCCCTCCCAATCCCTCATCCTCCCTCTCTCCTTCCTTTATTATCTCCCCCCACTCCCTCTCTCCTTCTCCCCTAACAGTCTATGCCATAGCGCTGTGGGCCATAGCACTATGTGTAAAAGCCCATAGCGTTATGTGTAAAAGGCAATAGCGCTCCAGCCAGGGAGTGCTATTTTTTTTAGAACCCATAGCGCTGTTATTTAAATTCCACGCGTTATATTTTCAAAACTGACAGCACTATTTAAACCTGGAGCGGGACAGGCAGATTTCAAGCTTCCAGATCTTGAAATTTACGATACTAATAGATTTAATCTGCTATATTTTTTAGAGGTACGGTATTATGACTTTTTTTCTATCCTTGCATTTTTGAAGCAGCAAGATGAACTAGGAAGTCGTGCTGATTTTTTAAAAATCCGTATTTTGCAAAGCAAATCAGTACATCCATATTCTGATCGCATTTCCATACAAATTACGGAAAATCCGTATTGGCAGCTCTGTGTTCATGTTCTTGATGTCAGCAATAAAGAAAAAATGTTTAACATTAATGTGTGAAATTTATTATTAAAACAACAAATGTTCCCAGTAAACAATAATCTATAATAAATGTCAGCTTATATGCTCAATATCACTATGAAACAAATTTAAAAACACCTAAAATATTTTAACTGACAGCTATTTGTCAGTTTAGGTTGACAGCACCATGAGTGCTGAGTAACATCTTGAAATTAATATTGGGTCGTGCGAGTGGTAACATAAATATTAAGATACCACATTTATTCCTGGTTATCTCTGTTGAAGTAAACTCTTGGCCTTGTGAAAAATAAATAGGGTCAGGTGGAATTGAATCCTTCATCAACAAATAAGCCATTCCCATTTAATTTCCAACCTTCAACATGCAAGGTGGCGAGTTGACAAATTAAAACAGTCAGTTTTAATGAAATATGCCCTTAAGAAAGCAAAGAGGAAACCAATATGGAATATTTGAGCTTTTGGTCTCCCTATTTGGTTCCTCCCGGCTCAATTTCCAAGGGCAGGTACAAACATATCTTAATGGTTTTCTGAATAATAATTAAATTAATTAAAAAAGACACTGTTACACATCATGCCCATTATGAATTTAGATTTCCCAATTCATTCCTCAATATTGTCAGCAAAATAAATATTCACCCCATTTATTCTGTATTTCGTTGATCCTGTCTATAATCGCTTTTTAATTCAGTGCAAACTCACAATACCACTAACTTTAAGACTCAAAATGTAAGTAAAAGTGTTGTCCATGAGTTGACTAAGGGAAATGCAAAACATTAAATTATTATTACTATCACGCTAAACAGTTTAATAGTTTAATTTTATTGAGAAATAAATATTTAAAGACCATTCTGGTACATTAAAACAATATTCTGAATTTTGGTTTTCTATTTTACTATTGTGCAGGAAGTTTTAAATACATACAAATGATGCCTCATCTTCTCACTTAGCTGATCCTACTTTTGTTTCATTCCTCCATGAAATTACATACCCGTCAACATTATTCACAACTTTCTTCATTCTACCATAATTTCTCACTGTCTGATTTATCACTGGTCCTATGAACTTCTACCACTCATTTCCTTTCCAACAGTTTCAATCCAATAGATAAATGCCATTGTTCATTTAAAATCAGTGTTGCCAGCAATCATTCAACAAAGAATTAAAGCATCTATAAATTTAGTCAGCTAAAATTGCCACCATTCTGAGGTTTAGAAAACAGCTGCAAGAAAAGCAATTATCATAAATATCCCTAAGATTTTATTTTGTTTTATATTATAACGTTGAGATAGGCAAGTCCTTTATACCATCTTTGTCATTGCTCCATTTTCAACATCAGAGGAGGACCAAACTCTGATTTTCATACACCAAAAATTGTGCTGCTACACTTCTGCTGCTTTATTAGAAACTTGCAGTCCTGGTGGTACACAAAATACTGGAAAGGAATTTCCCATTCCACATATAGGTTAGTAGTGCATCCAACTTAGGTCAAGGACCACATTGTTTTACCTCTTACAAGCATATGGCTCACCAAGACAGAAGAACTACTGCATAGGCCTAGGTTTGCCTGCATATCATATTTATATGTATCTAGACCCGTGGATTTTCACCATCAGTTATTTGCACAAGGCTAAATTACTTTGTTGATTGACTGAGCTTCCGGGTCTGTGCAATGAAAGTACTCCACAGTGTGCTATGAGAAAGGTTTTTTATAGGATCGTGTTCCAACATTGATGCAAAACAAACTTTACCAAGTTGCAAGACCTGGAGGGAAGGGAACTGAATGGCATTCTTGCTTTTGATATTTTTGACATCTTTGACACACCAAATTTTATGCATCAAAATAGCTATTGTGGGTTGCTGCTATGTATCTTGTAATTGTATACTCTGATGCCACAATCTACATTAACTCCTCCTTCAACACCATAATCCCATCCAAACCCATCACCAAGATCCTGGACCTAGAAGACAGGAACCCCGTCTGCCACTGGATCCTTGACTTTCTGGACTCACAGATCACAAATCAGTGAGGATAGGTGACAACACCCCTCTACAATAATTCTCAACACCAATGTCTCACAAGGATACGTTCTCAGTCCCTTACTATACTCATTCTACACTCATGGATTGTATGGCCAAATTCTGCACTAACTCCACATATAAATTTGAAGATGCCAACATCGTGATCACGAACAATGACAAGGATGGAGAACTTAGTGACATGGCATCAGGACAACAGTAGCTTCAAACATGCCGCACACATTCAAGATTATAAAAAAGAAACAAAGATATAAAATGAACTTTTAGGAATTAACCACGAATTAAAAACAACAAATTTCTTACCTGATAATACAATTTAATATTTTGCACCAAACTGGATAAATTTTGGATTCTTAATGAGATATCATTGTTTATTTTCTTGTTCAGTCTTGCATTTGTTGATTTAGGATTGCTGAAAGACAAGCAGCAGGATCACTAAAATTAAATATTGTATTTTGAAGTCACAATGCTCTACCATTCTGAAAAAATCTCCCACCCCACCCATCTCAAGAATGTTGTTAGAAGGTGAAGTTAATTATCATTCACAAGTAATTACAAAAAAGTTAATCAATCTCCCATTACTCTATGTGCAAGAAGGAACTGCAGATGACGGTTTAAACCGAAGATACACAAAAAGCTGGAGTAACTCAGCTGGACAGGCAGTAACTCTGAAGAGAAGGAATCGGTGACGCTTTGGTCAAGAGCCTTCTTCAGACTACTCTATGGTTGTCACTCTGTCTCAGGATAGAGATGCTGGACAGATAGAAAAAGTTCCCCAAAAGTATTCAGAAAAGAAACTTGTGAATGTATGCATTCACAGAAGTATTTCAACATGACAAAAGATTATATAAGCCACTGCAGCAAAACATTTTCTATTGGAGAATAGAAAATTACCAGCAAAACATTTTTATTGACCCTTGAAAAATATTCCTACTCCATTATTATTTAACTATTCCATTGATACTTTTCAATTTCAGAATGTCTATTTTCAATGATGAAGCATCCATAGCAAGCTTTGACGAATTCCACAAATTGTGAAACTTTGCATAAAGTGGTTTTCCTCATCCCGCTTTTAATGGCCAGACTCATATTATTTGACTGACCCTGTTTCTAAATTCCTAGCTAAAACAAAGGACTCTTAAAATCTACTTTCAAATCACTCTCAAAATGTTGTATTGATGGGATTCAACTCCAATTCTTTCAAATTCCACTTGCTTCACACCACAAATCCATTCAATACACCCATTCAGCATATTATTTTTTTCATGCGTGCTCCTTTAATTCAAAGATTCTAATTGCAACATGGACAAATTGTTTAGCAAAAGTCTGAGACAAAGGGTGAGGTTGAAGATTAATTGCTCTTCACTCATGGTCAGAGCCAAAGGGCCTTCTCCCAAAGACCCCACAATCGCAGAAACAAACCTTTTATCCACCTTTATCAATTAAAGTCACTCCAGATTATACAGAAAATTTATAAGACTTATTAAAAACAGTCTTGAATTTAGACCAAAAGCCCTTATTAGGGCGGGCACACAGAGTTCTTGGACATCGCTCGGACCCGAACGCCACCCCCCCCCCCCCCCCCCCCCCCCCCCCCCCAGGCAGCTGATAGTGAAGGTCCAATATGATCGCGTGTTGGAGGATATCATGAAAAAAATTGCTGGCACATGAAATCTTATGTTTGATGGTGACAAAATAAGATATTTCAAGAATTACCACTGCTGGAGGTGGTCAGAAGGAGAGCGTTTATTCAACGAGACAAGAGGGATTCTAAAGAAGATAGACAACTTGAATTATGATTGCTGTACCCGCAAGACTGCGAGGTCACTTATCTGCAGAAGGAAATTTTTTCACTGATCACAAGAAAGCACTGGCGTATGCCCAGAAGATTGTGGGGGTTCGAGAGAGGATTGTAATAATTTAACATATAATACCGTCATTCTTGCTGAGAAACAAATGGTAACTTTAATTCGTTATATTCAAGGACTATTGAAAGCTGATAACGACAATCCCTCCTGTTAGGGACATATTATTTTTTAAATATTTAGTACTAATTTTTACTAACAATTACTAATCATCAAAAACACTTGTTATTATTAATGGAATAATTAGTTAAAAACATGATATGTTAAATATAAAAAACCAACAAATAAAAAGTTATAATTTAGATATCTTATTAATTGGAATTTGTGATGTTCACCCTTTATCTACATTAGACTAACACTTGATTAATAACGAACTAAGAGAGTAATAGTCTCTCACTATATGATTACCAATACTCTGGTCCAAAATAGTTCTAATACAATGCCGTAAATTATTCATATTCAAAATTTTCTTGTAAGCATGAAGCTAGGAATATATATTTTTTTTAATCTACGGAAGTCATTAGATGGACAGCCACGTTAGTGTGGCTAGCACTAACTACACTAAATTTACTTTTTGTATTTTTTACTTAATTATTATATTAATCTTGAATTTATTTACAAATATTATTTGTGGAGATGTGTCCGTGAGGAGGATTTATATGAATTAGATTTACAACTCGTCTGTCCAGTGTTCGGGTGGAAGGTCGGTTCTACGGTGCTGACCTATCTGCTCTTTTATAGACCACCCTAAAAGCAAGATGCAAGACGTAAATAGAAAAAACGGGGGTCAAGGAATTACGTTTTGTAGTTGGAATGTCAAGGGAGTTAATGACCTAATCAAGAGAGGTAAGGTATTAGCACACTTTTAAAATCACTCAAAGCCAGATATAACGTTCCTTCAAGAGACTCACCTTAAAAAAAGACGCACAACATAGATTGAAAACTAAACAGTAAAAAATAGATCGCTGGAAAACATATCACTCTTCATTTTTCCCCATAAGGCCAGAGGTTGTCACAATTTTAATTCGTTAAAGGTAGTTATCTTTTTTAACACATATCAACTATAGCGGACATCAATGGTAATATATAATTATACTAGTGGGTGAATTATATCAAAAAAAAGTGATTTTTTCTCAATGTTTATGGACCAGATTTTGGATATATCCAATGTTTTTTAAGAATATACTTATACTATTCCGGAGCTCACACAACATAATTTGATAATTGGTGGAGATTTAAATTGTACATTAGATTCCTATCTCGATAGTTCATCAAGACATAGAAAAGCCAAAATCCAAAAAGTGAATTAATTAAACTCATATATTAATACCCACCAATATCAAGGATGTTTGGAGAATTGAAAATCCATCCGGAAGGGAATACTCATTTTACTCTTCAGTACATAAACTTTATTCAAGGATTTGACTACTTTTTTAGTAGATTCTAAACTCATCCATTTACTTTATAATTCGAAATATCATAATATTATAATTTCGGATCATACTCCTTTAACATTCATGATCAAACTAAGTGGTATGACTGACAAGTAGATACAATGGAGACTTAATCCTCAAATTTTAAATGATAAAGCATGCTATGAATATCTTATCAAACAGATAAATATGTTTTTTGAGACAAATGACTGCCCTGAAATTTCTGCCTCCCTTCTTTGGGAAACATTTAAAGCATTTATGCGAGGAGCGTTAATCTCCGCACAAGCCTTTCGTAATAAAGAGAACCGCGCCAAACAACTGGTATTGGAAATGGAAATAAGGCAATTAGATATGGAAAATGCAATAGCGCCTTCTATAATAATACATAATAAAATTGTACTCAAATATAAGTTAAACCAAATATACTCAGACCAATTCATAAAATTTTATCAAAAGACTAAACAGTTACACTTTGAATTTGGAGATAAACCACAAAAATTACTGGCACGCCAACTCCGAAAATTAAATCAGATACGGGAGAAATATTAACACTACCCAAGGATATTAATGATAGATTCTCTCAATACTATCAAACATTTTATTCAACCAAAATGGCAGGGGGTTCTGTAGGAATGGAATTATTCTTACAGAATTGTAACCTTACTAGTTTAGATTTGAAAGAGAGGGAATTATTAGGGGCCGAAAAATCAGTAAAAGACATTGAGGAATCTTAATTCTTTAAAAAATGGAAAGGCCGCTGGACCAGATGGTTTAAATAGTGAATTTTATAAAAAATGTCATGACTTGATCTCGCCACGCCTACAGACATTATATACTCAAGCATTCATGCAACAGAAACCCCCAGAAACTTTAAATGAATCAACTATAAAACTTATTCCAAAAACAGATAAGGACCTTGAAGATCCAGGTTCAAATAGAGCAATTGCTCTATTAAACATCGATCAGAAAATTTTAACCAAAATTTTAGCACACACATTAAGCTTAGTGATTTATTAATTAATACACCCTGATGAAACTGGCTTTATTCCAAAACGTTATTTACATATTATAATCTGAGACGATTATTCAACATTTATATACTCAAATTGAATAGCTAATGAAGACTTAGCAGTCATCTCGCTAGGTGCCTTCGTTTCGTGACGCTGAGAAGCATTCGATCAAATTGAATGGCCCTATTTATTTTTCGGTGATGGAAACATTTCAATTAGGTGAGAAGTTTTGTACATGGGTTTAAGCTTTTATATACCAATCCAACAGCCAGAATAATGACAAATCAAAATGTTATCAAAAAAAATTGATTTATCTAAAAGGTTGTAGACAAGGATGCCCGTTATCACCGTTACTATTCACCCTTGTTATAGAACCACTAGCAGAAAGATTCGTGCTCATCCAGAAATATATTGGGTATATAATACTAAAAAATACAGTTAATAATATTTTTCTCTATATGCAGATGATGTATTACTATTATATTACAAATCCAGAAATTAGTATCCCTAACTTGTTAAATCTTATAACTCAATTTGGTTTATTCTCTGGGATATAGAATCAACTGGAGGAAGAGTGAGATTATGCAAATAATGGAACCTAATTTATATATATATTGCAACAAATCACCTTTGTAAAATAGTGAATGAAAAATTTTAAAATACTTAGGAATCTATGTGACCAAGAAATATACTTCTTTATTTAAATCAATTTCTTTCGTGCCTTTACTTAATAAATTGCATAAGAATATTCAATATTGGAAAACGCTTCCTATTTCAATTTTGCTTGGTATAAACTTAATGCAATTGAAATGATTTTCCATCCTCAACTTCTACACCTCTTCCAATCAATTTTCCAATATACCGCCCTAATAATTTATTTTAAAAAATTGACTCTATTGTAACAGTTTTTTTTTGGAATTATAAGAATCACAGAATAAGTAAAAAACACTTATGGTAAATCTAAGACGAATGGAGGATTAACTCTTACCAAATTTTTTTTTTATTTTTGGGCAGTCAATGTCAAAAAACTTAAATTGGGAAGATATGGATCAACAACCAGAACTGGTTATTTTTTTTAAAGATGGGAAAAGAAGGATTGTCTGCCATTTGAAATTGGCCGATTTTTCCTATCCCCTACAAAATTTGAATAAAAAGATCTGTATAAAGTGAAAAATCCAATAATACATAGCGGTATTCGAATTTGGAAACAAATAAAAAAGACATTAAAATTGGATAATTTATCACTTTCGCTCCCTATTGCAAATAACCCTTCATTTAAGCCTTCGGTATTCGATAAAGGCTTTACACAATGGAAAAACTATGGAATTAAAAAGATCTACATCTTTATAGAAAAGATGTGTTCCTCTCGTTTCTGGAGGTACAACAGAATTATGGATTACATTCAAATATTTTTTTTAGATATTTACAATTGAAAGATTATGTTAAATCACACTCAAGAATACATAATTAGAGAGCCAGAGATTCCAGACGAATGTTTGAATAAACATCCCAACACAGTCAAATTAATATCATATATTTATAATATTCTGTTAGATAGTGAGAATCCGTCGACGGAATCACATAGACAAGCATGGGAAAATGAATTAGTTTAACCCATAACGAAAGATATTTGGGATGAAAGTCTACAACATATACATCAATGTTCGTTAAACGCCAGACATTCTCTAATACAATTTAAAATATTACAGATTGCATTATTCTAAAACAAAATTAAATATAATTTTTCCTAATATCTCTCCTATCTGCGATAAATGTCAATAGTCTGAGGCTAATTTAACCCATACCTTTGTAAATTACATAAAAATTAAAACATTTTGGGTGGATATTTTTAAAATTATTTCTGTAGTGGTTAATATTCAACTGGATCCCGATCTTAAATTAATAATATTGTGCATATCTGAACAATACCCAAAACTGACAATAAACCAAAGAAATTTCCTGGATTATGGTATAATAACTGGGAAAAAACTAATATTAAAATTTTGGAAAAACCCTGCATCCCCTACAATTAAAATGTGGATTATGGAGATATCGGAGATCTTAAAGCTGGAAAAAATTAGATTTGTCTTAATTGACAAACCAGAATTATTTATTAGAATATGGTTGCCATTCATAGATTATTTGAAGGGGTAGAATGGGCCAGCGCTGAGGCTTGACGGAAGCTTGAACCCAGGACTAGACGAATAGTTTTGTTTTCTTACCTACGGACCTACCTCCTAAGTTGTATTATGGATAGTTTATTTTATGTTTCTAAGTTTTTTTTCTTTTTCTTTATTTTTTCTATCTATTAAAAAAAAATAAAAAAAAAATAAAATAAAACTAAAAAAATAATAATAAAAACATTTAAAGGAAGTGGCTATGGAGATGAAGGATGAGTTGATTGGTGTCTATCAAAATTTCTCAGATTCTGGAGGCCTCAGAGAATGGAAAAATGCAAATGTAAAACCACTATATTCACATATCATTGGTCAGTCAAACCAACATCTGTACTTGGGAAAACTCTGAACCATTATTAAGTGGCAACAGAAAAATAATTTAGAAATGAATAAGCAAGCTAAAACAATATGGTTTATGAAAGGGAATAGTGTTGAATAAATGTGTTAGATTTCTTTGAAAATGTAGCAAAAAATGATAACTGGGAACCAGTAAATATTTGAATTTCCAGAAGGCATTATCTGGGGTACCACATAAAAAGTTACTTATTTAGTTACTCAGAAAGAAGCCATTCAGGTCCTCAGGCCCATGCACATCTACATAAAACTATTCCATTAACCACATTCACCCTTCTCCTTAGGGCACAGAAATACATGGGGATGGAAGTAATATATATTGGTATTGATGGGCTATTGGCCAATGATAGGAAACACACTGACAATCCAAATGACTCAGTTATTTCCAATTAGTAACTAGTTGGATACCAGGATTTGTCCTGGGGCTTTACCGATACATAATTTATTATTAAAGAGTGAAGATAACACGTAAGCTGCATCATCAGCAAATTTGACTGCAATGAAAAGTTATTTTAGTGAACAAGTTGGCAGATACAGTATATTACATAGCAAAATAAGTTATGTGCTATGGAAGGAAGAATTTAAAAAAGTATGTTTATAAGTAGCAGACAACCAAACTGTGTTCGAAAAGGGATCAGGAGGTATATTCATGAAATTCAAATGGTGGGTATGCAGGTACAGAAAATAATTAGGAAATACCATGGAATATCGACTTTTATTACAAGGAGTAAGTACTTTTATTACAAGGAGTGTAAGTTAACAGTGTTGATTATTTGAATGAAGAGATTGTTGCGAGAAGGCTGACCGAGCAGGTGGAACTTAATTTACTGACCCTTAAATGAATCAGAAACGATTGTATTTGAACATAATTGATTCTGGAAGGAATCAATAGGGTGGTTGCTAAAAGGATAGTTCCCTTCTTGGGACAATAAAATCCCCAGGTCCATATAGGCTGCAATCCCAGAGTGCTTAAGGAAGTAGCCCAGAAATAGTGGATGCATTAGTGATAATTTTTCAAAACTCTTTAGATTCTGGAGTAGTTCCTGAGGATTGGAGGGTAGCTATTGTAACCCCACTTTTTTTAAAAAGGGAGGGGGAGAGAGAAAACGGGGAACTTTACAGACAGTTAGTCTAACATCGGCAGTGGGGAAAATGCTAGTCAGTTATTAAAGATGGGATTAACAGCACATTTGGAAAAGTGGTGAAATCATTGGACAAAGTCAGCATGGTGTATGAAAGGTAATAAAACATGTCTGACGAATTTTATAGATATTTTTCGAGGAGTAACTAGTAGAGTGTATAAGAGAGAACCAGTGGATGTGTTATATCTGGACTTTCAGAAAGGCTTTCAACAAGGTCCCACATAAAGATTTTAGTATGCAAACTTAAAGCACATGGTATTGGGGTTTCAGTATTGATGTGGATAGAGAACTGACTGGCAGACAGGAAGCAAGCGTAGGAGTAAAAAAAAAAAAAACGGGCCTTAAAAAATTCAGAATGGCAGGTAAGTGGACTAGTAGGGTTACCGCAAGGCTCAGTGCTGGGACCTCCCACAAAGATAAAAAAAATTAATATAAAAAAACTATTTACAATATATATTAATGATTTTGGACGAGGGAATTGAATGCAACATCTCCAAGTTTGTGGATTACACGGAAAACTGGGGGCAGTGTTAGCTGTGAGGAGGATGCTAGGAGTCTGCAAGGTGACTTGGATAGGTTGGGTGAGTGGGCAAATGCATGGCAGATGCAGTATAAAGAGGATGAATGTGAGGTTATCCCACTTTGGTGGCAAGAAACAGGAAAGTAGACTATTATCTGAATGGTGGCCGATTAGGGAAAAAGGGAGATGCAGTACGAGACTGGGAGTCATGGTACACCAGTCATTGAAAGTAGGCATGCAGGTGCAGCAGGCAGTGAAGAAAGCGAATGGTATGTTAGATTCATAGCAAAAGGATTTGAGTATAGGAGCTGGGAGGTTCTATGCAGTTGTACAGGGCCTTGGTGAGACCACACTTGGAGTATTGTGTACAGCTTTGGTCTCTAATCTGAGGAAAGACATTCTTGTCACAGAGGGAGTACAAATAAGGTTCTCCAGACTGATCCTAGGATGGCACGAAGACTTTCATATGAAGAAAGACTGGATAGACTCGGCTTATAACTCGCTAGAATTAAGAAGATTGAGGGGGGGATCTTAGAAACTTACAAAATTCTTAAGGGGTTGGACAGGCTAGCTGCAGGAAGATTGTTCCCGATGTTGGGGAAGTCCCAGAACAAGGGGTTACAGTTTCAGGATGAGGGGGAAGTCTTTTAGGACCGATATGAGAAAACATTTTCACACAGAGAGTGGTGAATCTGTGGAATTCTCTGCCACAGAAGGTAGGTGAGGCCAGTTCATTGGCTATATTTAAGAGGGAGTTAGATGGGGCCCTTGTGGCTAAAGGGGATCAGGGGGTTATGGAGAGAAGGCAGGTACAGGATACTGAATTTGGATGATCAGCTATGATCATATTGAATGGCGGCGTAGGCTCAAAGGGCCGAATGGCCTACTCCTGCACTTATTTTCTATGTTTCTTATGGACATATCTGGAATTTGCGATGTAGGAATTTCATCCCTCAGAGAATCACAAAACTCTCCGGTGTGCTGTATTGTGACAAAATTGTGGAAGTTTATTGAAGGCAGAGATCGACAGGCATTTGATTTACAAGGTTTACTTTGACCAGAGGAATCCGTTCTTGTCTGTACTAACTGAACTTTGTTTCAATCACAGTGGTCTCCTCCAACTCACTTTCAGATAAAAACTCCGGGATTAGGACCATGCTCAGTTATTCCGGATGGTAGAATGAATAACAACTTTACACGCTGGTTGCCTGGATCATGAGAGATTAATTACCCTAACATTCCCTGCTTATATTGAACACACCAACTCATTAACATATACATGAATATGTATGAATACATTACATGGCTTTCCTTTTTTTAAAGTATTAAATCTAAGTATTCAGTTACAATTTTGTTGTGATATTCGATTTAAACCAGTTTTCATTGAAATTCTAAATGATAACATAATATATTTATTTTACATATCTACACATTGTTGTATTATTGGTGTGCAGTGAATTGATTTAAACTTACAAACCTAAAACCTGGCTACTGGTTTACAAATCCTGCCTGATAGTCTAACTGTAACAGGTGTAATAGGTTTAGGTGTTTGACTCAACTGTAGGCTTGTTTGTCTCTGTTTTAATGTTGTTTTATATTCTCTCACATCCCAGATAGAACAATGAAATCCTTACTTACAGCACAACAATGTTATAAACGAGAAAAATAAAAGTGCATATTTATATATATGAACATATAAACTATACACATACACACACACACACACACAATTTCCCTCCTGGGATTAATAAAGTTCTATTTGTATAGTATTGTGTGTGCAGGAAGGAAATGCAGATGCTGGTTTAAACGGAGATAAACACAAAAGCTGGAGTAACTCAAACTGGTCAGACAGAAATCTCTGGTCAAAAGGAAAATATTACGTTTTGGGTTGGGTCTGAAAAAGGTTCCTGCACACCTTTGGACTTTGGAAGGAAACAAGAGCACCTGGAGGGGAGAAAAGCCTTGTGATCAAAGGAAAATAGGAGCAAACCATACAGACAGAGCACCCATATTCAGGATTAATTCGGGTCTCTGGCAATTTTAGGCAGCAACGTTTTGGCCAATGTCGGGTTCTGCTCCATAGTCTTGAACTGAATTAAAACATACAGCAGCTGTAAAGGGGGACATAGTGTCACTTAAGAGATTTAAGACTGAAATGGATAGTTTATTTTTTTAATAACCAACTATCAAGTTTATCCAACGTATAATTTTTTGTGTGGTTGGAAAATAAAATATAGTGCCTAGTAGATGGTGGACTTGCTGCCTCACACACCAGGAGATCTGTGTTTGACCCTGTCCTCGTGACTGTCTGTGTTGAATTTGCACATTCTCCCTGCAAGATTGTGCGTTTCCTCCCACATCCCAAAGACGCATTGGCTTTGTATGGTTAACTTGTCTCTGTATAATTGCCCCTAATGTGTAAGGAGTGGGTGAGGGAAAGTTGGATTACAGAACTTGTGTGAGAATGGGTGGACAAAAAAAATGCAGGAGAAACTCGAGCGGGTGAGGCAGCATCTATGGAGCAAAAGGAAATAGACGACATTATTGGTTCGAGACCCTTCTTCAGACTGATGTGAGGGCGCGGGGAGAGGGGATTTTTGGGAGTTGCTACATTGTGCTCACAGTGACTCGATGTCACTGTCAATACCAGGCCAATACACAAAACCTCTGGCAATTGACATCATGCTTACTATGCCTGGGATGTTGACATCGAAGTTCATTCATAATTTTGTTTCTCAAAGACTCTCTGGTACAACCACTCTGTAATCCCAGTTAATGCATCCCTGCTCGACACTTGATAATTCATGGCACCGATTATGGAAAGGCTTGAGCTCTGAGTTCAGAACTGAGTTCAATCCACCATCGGATTAATAGTCCAACCGTTCGCAATGTGACTGTTCATTAGACCCACTTCTGGCACAGTCTTTCTTCTGTTTCTTCTGCAATTGTTTCTTGTTGCAAATTCACTGGAATAAGGCTTCTTCTACAACTTGCAGTGTGTAGATGAGTTTTCACTTCCACATCAGTTTCTCATGGGAAACCGGGACAAGGCATCTGCTACTGTGTAGCACTTGGAGCTTAAGTACTCAAAACCCTTGCCCAGAAAAAGTAAACTTGTAGCAAATTGCCCAGCGCTGCATCCTGATGCCGCCATGGAAGGTATAGGTGATTGGGACCATAGTATCACAGATTAGTGGCTTGTGATCAGTCACTAGGGTGAATGGTCTGCCAAGAAGAAAAAACTAATGGAGATTTCTTGATTCCGAACACGATACCGGCTCTGCTTCCTTTTCTATACGTTGCGTTCACTCTCAGGGTGATAGGGTGCGGGCAGCCCAAAAGCAATAGGTTTTTCCTGTCCGGCATCCATTATGTGGGAGTCACCGCACCTACACCATAACTGGATGGAATGGAATGCTATTTATGTCAGTTGAACCTAAGTTGAACATATTAAGTTCTCTGCAGTCATACAAACATGGAAGAAAAAAGCAAGGCACACAATAAACACAAATTACATAAACATGCATCACAGTGAATCTCCAAATCCCTCCTCACTGTGATGGGAGACAAAGTCTTGTCTCTCCCCCGGTTTGTTTATTCTTGCCCCCCCGATGTTAAAGCCCCCGGCGGGTTGATGGTAAGTCACTTTAAGGCCACGCCGGGCGAAGTAAGGCCCCGCTCCGAGTCTTGATTTTGGAGCCCCCCGGCGGGCAATATTTTAAGGTCCCACGCGGCATTAAAAGCCGCGCCAGGCGATGTTAGGCCCATTCCGGGTCGTTTCAACCCTGCGATCTGGGCGGAGAGATGTTGGCCGTTGCGGGAAGCTCCGAAAAGCTGTCTCACCAGGACCCTGTGTGAGCTCACCGTGTTTCACCGTCCACCGGGCCCGCAGCCGGAGCCTCTGAAGCAGTCAGGGGTCGCAGGAGCGCTCCACCACAGCTCTCCATGCTCGTTCGAAGCCGGCCAGCCCCTCGATGGTAAAGTCCACAGGCTCCGCAACTGGAGCCCCCAAGTGTCGACTCCGGATGGAGGCCGCTCCATGGTGGCGAGGCCCCAAACCGACAAAGGAGACCGACAGTCGGAAAGGTGCCGGTTCTCCCGTGCAAGGAAGAGATTGAAAAGATTTTTTAAAGTTTTTACTCGGTGATAGGGTGCGGGATGCAAAAGCAATAGGCTTTTCCTGTCCGGCATCCATTCGTGGGCGATCACTGCACCTACCACCATAACTTGAAGCTGAACAAGCAAGTTTCATCATGCGTTTGTCGTATTGTAGTGAACAAGGAGTTTGTCACTTGTCAAGTTTTCCTTGCAGATGTCATATGCACGTTACTGTTCCTTTCCCCACGTCCATTGAACTACTTTTTGGGATGATGAAGTAGTAGCTTTAGCAAAATAACAGTTGCTAAATCTGGAAGGAATCGTGTATAGAACTGCACCAGCCCAAGGGAATGATCGTAGCTCTGACACATTGTTGGGTTTTGGGAGCATTCATTATTGGCTTCCCTTTCGCCTTCACAGGGCGAAAGTCCATTGGCGTCTACTTTGTGGCACTTTGATTTACTGCGAAAAAATACGCATCTACTTTCTCGCAGTTTGACATTGGGCAATTCAGTCGTGTGTGAAAACTTTCTCCAGGATTTCCAGATGTTCGACCATGCCTTCTGTGAATATCAGTAGGGTCATCTGGTTGTACATAAAGTGCGAGACTGCCTTGTAACATTTTGTTCCGTGGACAGCCCTGGAAAATGTTCGGGGAGGATTTCACACCATAGGGCAGCTTTGTATATAAATTCAAGCCCTTATGTGTGTTAATGGACAGGTAGCTGCAGACTTTCCTTGTCAACATTGAGTAGGAGGGGTATAAGCAGTTCGTGACAAAATCAGTTTCAGTGAGGAGGGAGAATCTAGTGATACGCTATTGCTCCGACGTTTACAGTCGATACGTTGTGCGAAGGTTGGTAAACGGATATTGTTCGTCATCGATCGGCTTGGATGATTGTGACTTTGTAGTCACCACATAGTCGAACAGTTTTTGTCGGCATGGGGGTGCGGCCACAATGGCGTTGCCAGTTACTTAGTCTGTCTTGTGAAATATGCCATTCCGTTCTAACTGTCGAGTTCTTCCTCCACTTGTTTGCTCTAGTGCATATGGTAACATGTCCTGAGTGACAATCCACTGGTCCCCATCTTGTTAAAGGCGAATGTGTGCAGAGTACCTGGTTATTCCCGTGTAACTGCCAGCTAATATGTTTGCATGTTGCTTATGACGTTTTGTGGACAATCGACGCTGAAAATTTTCTTCCAGTCAAACTCAATTCTGCTCAGTCTATCTTTCCAAGGAAGGTGGTTTATTTTGTATAGTGGCCACTATGATGGGCAGTGTTTACTGATGGACCATTATTGCTGAACTTTACAGTGCATGTGTTGCATGCTTCTCAAAAACGCGCCCGAGATAGGTTTCAGCTTATTGACCATATCCAATAACAATGGTGTCTGTGGGAACGTGTTTCGTACAGGTCTTTGCTCATGACCAAAAAACATTCTACTGCCGTGTCAATTACTCATATCAATTAACTGTTAATTTATCAATTGTTTAGTTTGAAAGTCATTGCTTGGCTGGTTGTAGGCTATCGATATTGGTTGCATAAATGGTTTGCATTTCCATCTGGGTTCATCTCAATTTGTGAACTCCTCTCTGGTGTTGTCGCTGATTCCGTCAGATTGTTGGTTTCCTGTTTTAAAGCTTGGCCCGTCATGCAGAGGCGAGATGGCCTTTCTCCCTGGCAGTTATGAACTGCCAAACCCCACAAGGCATCCATCTAGCCTTTTCTTGGCGACGTTATACCCTGGCAAAACATGTATGGAGACCTCCGTTTTTGATTGCCTCCTACAATGGATCAGGTATGTAGGCAATCCTGATCTCACCGAAACCTGGCTGAAAAACTATGATTGTTCCCACGCCGCGCCAATTTGAGCTAGCAAGACGACTCTTTACTCCGAGCGGACAGAAAATCTGACTAGGTAAGACGAGGTGGGGGTCTGTGCACGTATGTGTACTCAAAGCATGGTGCACAGACACCACCATCATGGAGAAGTCCACTGCTCAGCCAACATTGTGTGTCTCTTGGTTAAGTGCAGACGTTTCTATTTGCCAGAGAGTTTACCTCCACTGTTGTGACTGCAAGCCTATATCCCTCCGGATGCTAATGTCAAGCATGCAATGAAAGAAACCTGCATATAGCCATTAGCAAAACATACTGGACCCTCAATCCAGACGCCCAGCCTTCATTGTTGGGATTTACTTTCAATCACTCCAACCTGAAGCTGTACTCCCCAATTCACCACATGTTCCTTCGCACTAAGAGGACAAGACATGGACAAAGTCTTCTCCAAACATGGCTGAAGCGTACAACGCCTCCCCTCCCCCACCTTGGTCAGTCTGATCACTTATCATTTTTGTTCCTGCCTCCACTGAGGGGACTCCCACGCATCAGAGCGTTAAACTACTGAGAGGACAGTCAAGGTTTGGTTCAGATGAAGAGGGGACTCCGCATCCAGCAGCGTTTTGGTAACATTGACTGGGAGCGTTTGCAGACTCAGGCACCTTTTGACTCCCACATTCCGACATTGACGCATCTACTTCTCTATTGGGACTTCATCAACTCATCCATCAAACGTGTCACCACTCTCAAACAAATCAACACTTACCCGAATCAGAAAGCCATGGATGAAACAGCGAGGTCAGGCTATGCTGAAAGCACGGAACCGGCATTCTGGTCAGGCGAATGCCCGTTGCCTATAAGTTAATCGAGGCCAATCTGAGTGGGGCATCCCAAGAACACCATGCACAGATAAGCGGCGGATCGAGGGAAGCACTTCGACAGCAACTTCGATCCTCCGACAATGTGGCATGGCATCCGGGCCATCATGACAACAGAGCCACCAACTCCACACCCACTCCACTCTCGAGGAACTCAATCACCTTTTGGCCGCTTTGAAAGGGACATACCAAGAAGTTGGGAGAAAGGTGTGCCTCCCCGATGACCACCAGCCCCTCACAGTCAACCCCTATGAGCGTGCACGAGGTACTGAGTGAGTAGGTTCAATGTACGTAAGGCTGCTGGCCCTGCGGCATCCCCTGGGGCGTCCTCAGGACCTGTGCTGCACAGCTGAAGAGTCTGGACTGACATTTCAACTGGTCACTGGCCAAGAGTTATGTCCCCCGGGTTGGTGCTTAATCTACCTATCGTGCCAGGCCAAAAACTCCACTTGCGGGGAGCCTAACGACTGCTGCCCAGTTGCATCACCCCTATCATCGCCAAGTGCTTTGAAGGGATGATCATGGCACACCTCAAATACTGCCTACCTCCACTCTGGACCCCTACCGTTTCATACCGCAAGACGGAGCACGGAGGATGACATCTCAACGGACACTCCACTCCGCCCTCTCCACCGACAACAGAAACACTTATGAGAAGAATGCTGTTCATCCTAACAGCTAAGCATTCAACACCATTATCCCTCTAAATTGATCGCCAAAACTCGATGACCTGGGCCATACTCACTCCCTCTGCATTGTGTTACTGGACTTTTCTATACAACAGACCACAGTATCTGTTAGCAGAGATGCCAACCCTCAAATTTAGTTCACAGTAACATTTAAACCCATTTGTCCGTAAACAAATGGGGGTAAATGCATTTCTCTCCGTAACATACTCACCTGGGTTTTTGCCGGGGCTATGCGCCTGCGCACTGGGCAGATCAGCGGGCTGCCGGCGGGGCGGAACGGGGGCGGCAACATGCGCCTTGGCAAGGTTGCCGGCGGGTCTGCGCCTGCGCACTGGGTGGGGGAGGGGGGAGAGGCCCGGTGATGGGGCTGCCGCGAGCGGCCGGCTGGCGGCAAGAAACGTGCCGCTGATCGCGCGGCGGCGCACCGCCCGGGCTATGGGCGGGCGTGGCGTGGCTCGAAAATGGGCCAGGGCCCGGCAACCCTCCCCCACTGCGCACGCGCGGCCACTGGGGGCCAGGCAACCCTCCCCACGGCGCACGTGCGGCCACTGTGGGCCAGGCAACCCTCCCCCCACCTGCGCACGCGCGGCCACACGGGGCCCGGCAAAGCCTCCCCCACTGCGCACGCGCGGCACCTGGGGCCCGGCAACCCTCCCCCACTGCGCACGCGCGGCCCACTGGGGCCGGGAAACCCTCCCCACTGCGCACAGCGCTGGCCCACATGGGGCCCGGCAAACCTCCCCCACGCGAGGCACGTCTTGGGGGGCCAATTGGGGACCGGCAGAGTGCAACTATACCCACTGCGCTCGCGCGGACACTTAGGCCGGCAAAGTGCCGTGATCGCGCGGGCCGGCAAACCGGGGACACATGGCGCCGGTGTTCACCACGGGAGGAACACCGGCGCGGCGGTGTTCCGTAACAGCATGTTTGGCTGCCGGAACACCGTAAAAAGTTTATTTCGCCGGGATAAAATACGGCGAATCTGGGACACTTGGCATCTCTGTGTTAGGTTGGATAACCACTCCTCTTCTACCCTCACCCTGAACACTGGCGTACCCCAGTGCTGCGTGCTGAGCCCCCTCCTCTACTCCCTCTTCACCTACGACTGCATACCTGTACATGGTACCAACACCATCATCAAGTATGCAGATGACACGACGGTGATTGGCCTCATCAGCGACAACAATGAGTCGGCCTACAGGGAGGAGGTTCAGCTCCTAACAGCATGGTTGTGAGACAATAACCTGGCCCTCAACTCAAGGTAGACCATGGAGGATCCATTGTGGGACTGCAGGAGTGATCGAGAGGCTGCACATGCAATGCACAACCCCATCCATATCAAGGGACAGAGGTGGAACGTGTCTCCAGCTTAGCTTCCTGTGGTGGTAACATCTTGATGACCTCTCCTTGGACCCACAAACATCCTCGCTGTTAAGATGGTCACCAGCGTCTCTTACTTCCTGAGGTGACTTAAGAAGGTCCCTGATGTACCCTGATTCTGGTGAAATTCTACGCTCACCTTCGAGAGAATCTTACCAATGCATCACAGTATGGTATGGTAACTGTCTGTTGCGACGGAAAAGCTCTGCAGAGGGTGGTGAAGATCGCCCAACGCCAAGGACTCCCATCCCCTCCATTGTCATAGTAAAAGATGATGCGCAGGGGCAGGTGCGCACAGCAACGCCAGGGGAAGCTACTCCTCAACCATTGACTGTTTACACCTCCCATCCGGGAGATTGCTACAGTCGCCTCCGCTGCCGTACCAGCAGGCTCAAGAACAGCCTCTTCCCTGCGGTTGTCACACTTCTCAACGCTGCACCTCAATGACTGCATGTCTCCTCCACACCGAGAGACTCTCTCTGCCACC